>PVNU02000454.1:0-1230000 GCA_003013855.2 Liriodendron chinense | reverse complement strand
TATAAAATATATATTATATAATTATCTTATACATCTATCCATCCATACACCGAACCATCCCATCTATACACCCTTCCATCAAACTATCATATTCACCAATCCATTTATCCATCCATTGTAATATATATATATATATATATATATATATATATATATATATATATATATATATATATATATATATATATATATACACTTTGAAATTATTTAAGGGTTTAGGTGTATATAATATAATATATATTAATATATTATAATATTAATATATATGTTCCCTAAATATATGAATATATCTTAACCTTAAATAGGGCTGCAATGGACCCATGCTCATTGTCCATTGACCATTACATAAAAATATATATAAATAATTTAATATATATATATACACAAATTTAATATTAATTTAATATTAATATATATTAATAATCTAAATATATATTATAATAAAATAGTGGTCGGCCAGTCAGACTTGCACATATACAAAGAGAGAGGGAGAGAGAGGGAGAGAGAGAGAGAGAGAGAGAGAGATGAAGAACTGACCGCTCGGATGGGGGCTCGATGCTCGTCGGATGGAGGAGGGGAGCCAGTTGTTGGACAGAGAGGAGAGAGAAATTGTTGGGTCTGGGCACTATAAAAAATTCCATTTTTACCGACGAATGATTTCGTCGGTAATCAGTAAAATTTCGTCGGGAAATGTTTTTCCCGACGAAATTTTTCGCGGCTAACTCATCGCAGAAAGGCCGTCGGTAAAGGTTTTTACCGACGAAATAATTTTTCCGTAGGTAATAATTGCACCATTACCGACGAAATTATTCGTCGGCCAAACATATGAATTTTGTCGGGATTGAAAATGATACGTCGGTGAAAAAACTTTTACCGACGAAATAATGCGTAGGTAAAAACATGTTAAAACTTTTACCGACGAAATATTTCGTCGGTAAAAGAAAGGAAAAACTTTTTACCGACGAAATAATGCGTAGGTAAAAACATGATAAAACTTTTACCAACGGAATAATTCGTCGGTAAAAGCATCTAAGAACTTTTTACCGACGAAATATTTCGTCGGTAAAAGTTTTTCCTGTCTCGGTTCCATTTGTTTTCAAAAATTCAGGAAAATTCCTGATATACACCTGTAAAAAAACCTATACATTTTGAATCCTACTCACATCCACAAACATACAAACAAATAAAAAGTACATCATCCATACACAAATAATCCATTCCACATCCACAAACAAACAATATTCATCCACACACAAATATATACAAGTTAAAAGTCGTATATTAAAAAAAAATAAACAGGAAGATGAAGGCGGAGGTGGGGGAGGTGGCGGGGCATCGGCGCCAAGGCGTGCAGCGAGAGCCTGAAACATCTCCTGCATCCGTCGCTCATGCTCCTGCCGCAACTCCTCGATCCTCCTCTCCTGCTCCTCCCGTCGCCTCTCCTCCTCCTCCCTCTGCCTCTCCAGCTGCTCCCGAATCCCATCGACGACGACCCGTAGCTGCTGAACCTCTCTCTCTGCGATGTCAGCTCGGCGTTGAGCGCTCTCACCAGCTACGGATCGGCTGGAGCCAGCTCTAGTTTGTGCCATGAGCTTAGCACCATGGCCAAGCCCACGCACATATCCAGAACGGGTGCCAAGCAGCTCGCTCAGGATTTCTGGCTCACTCCGCTGACTACCATCGGGAGTGGGCTGACTGCGTATGGTGTCCATCGCCGCCTGTAATGAAAAGATATGAAATTTCATAAAAAATGACATGAATGACATTATTATCAATCAATGCGCAATTAAATTTAACAAAGTAAAGATTTTTACCCAATGCTCACTGGCTCTAGGATGAACCCAAGATCCCGTCGCCTGCCGACAGTGAGTCCCTCTGTAGAGGTCTACTGGTCCAGGCTCCTGGCCGGTGACGGAATCCCGCTGCGCAATCGAAAGGAAAAAAGACTTATAATAAATGCCAATCAAAATAATATATTAACTTAATAATCATCAATAATTTCTTACCATGTCGTAACGATGTCGTACAAATGACTTTGAACCAGCTACGTAGTTCACTTGTAACTTTTCCCTGTTCGCAGAATTTATTCTGCTCCTCTTCTAAACACATTATACAAAATACATTTCTATTAATTGCGAAATTAATTGCGAATTTAATTGTTACCGTAAGATATCGTACATGTAAATATTACCTGAAAAGCCTCTAACGAAAATCTCTCGCAGAGTATCCGCCAGTCATCTGTACTAACGTGTGGCGGTGCGGACAGTACCGCCTCATCGTGTGTCCTGCACCGCTTGTACCGTTGGTGCAACTCTCCGCGGTACTCCTTGAACCGCTCCCTAATCATGTCGTCGACGGCATGAGAAATGTAGGGAACATTCAAATCGAATTCAAATTTATCCTGCAGTTTTGTAAATAATAAATTAAGGGAATAAACTTATTAACAATAGGACTTAACCGTAAATGAACTTTCACAAAAGAAAATTTCAATTTACTAAACTTTACCTGAAGGCGCTGACGGATAAGCTGTCTCACATCATCTGTCACGTCAGTCTAACGGGGGGTGGTGGCGGGGATTAGAGATCGGCATAGGACACCGACCTCAGATGTAAACAATCTGACACTGTCCCCAACAGGTCTAAGGCAGTCCTGTGGGAACTCTACTGCCACCCTACCCTCACGCGTAAGTCACTCTAAAACTAACCCACGCGTAGGTCCACGTCCTCGTCGGCTGGTAGAAGATGCTGCTGCGAAAAGATATATGTAAGTCACAATATAAACAGAAATCACTAAATAAATGTCTAGACTTACATGCAGTGCCCGGTGTATGCTGAACCGAAGGATCAGATGACTGTGATGCACCGTGCGACGTCGATGCTGTCTGCGTCGCATCACGGGTGGAAGGGGTAGATCCAGTGCGCGAACGACCTGATCTCCCACCTGGTGCTATGACTGAATATATCTGAAATACAAACTTATAAATTTAAACAATGTCAATGCAAGTTTATGAACATCATTGCAGAGTGAATTTGTGCTTATGCTTAGAGAAATGATAAAAATATGATTAGACCATTACACTATAATGCAAGCAGGATATAATAAAACCGTAAACAGAATATAATAAAACCGTAAACAGAATATAAAAGTTGAAAAATCCATTACACATTGTCATTCTATATTAAATACATATATCTCATTGTAATACAAATCAACTTCGGATCAACTATCCGAAATACTCCCTGCGTAAGTTATCGTACGCTGCAGATGTATATTCGATGCTGTATGAAGCACTCGACATTGTTACAGCCAACATGACAGTCACAATAGGAGAAATCTGATCTCTCGGGACTCCATTCAGATGTGTAAGTGATAATGTCGCATCTTCCATACGAAGTTTTTCGCGATTATATTCCTCAATCAGGTCCGGAATTTCTTTGAGATTGTATAATCTTTCATCTGAGTCATCGTCTTCCTTCCTACATATCTCGACCAGACCGGGTATCTCTCTGGCCATACCAGAAGAATATAGGGCCGGAAAGTCCATCCGCAACAGCTGATGAAGTATGCTACGTGCTTCCGCTACGCTCCAATTTGTAGAGGACATGATCAGAAAGTGACTTAACTGTAAATGTAGATTATCAACAAGTCAATTCAGGAAAAAAATCATGACTTGTAAAACATATATACATGTAATAATCAAATTAATCGAATTGAAAAATTACATGTAAATCTTGTATACATTTAATAATCGTCGTCTGAATCATTATCGCTTAGGACTCTTTCTTCTTCACCATCACTATCGCTGATCAGAATTTCCTCTTCATCGTCTGCAACGTTGTCATCGATGAAAGCGCTATCATCTCTAACAATGTCATTTATGATTGAGGTATCAACATGTTCAGGTGGCACATCATCTCTATTCAATTGCACCACATCAATATCAACATTTGGATCATTCCCTCTATCCCAAGATGGCATGTCTTCTTGGTATGCTTGTTCAACTGACGACGTTCTATTACTCCCTTCATCGTTATCTTTAACGTCTACTTCGGGAACGTCAAATATGTTCCTGGGCTTTATTTTCTGCACCACGTGCCAAGAGCCGCCTAACTTGGTGTCAGCGAGGTAGAATACTTGTTCGGCTTGGCCGGCTATGATAAATGGGTCATCTTTAAACCACTTCCGAGATAAATTTACGCTCGTGAAGTAATTATCAGTCTGTATTCCCAACTTTTTATTTCCAATGTCCCACCAATCGCATTTAAATAAGTACACCCGCTTTCTCATACAATAACTCAGCTTAATAATATCCGTCAAAACGCCATAAAAATCAATTTCGACCTCCTCATGTGTTCCCTTCACAACCACACCACTATTTTGTGTGGTCCTATATTTCTCACGCTCCTCAGTGTGGAACCGAATCCCGTTTACAATACAACCTGTATATCTAGATACACGTCTATCAGGGCCACACGCCAGTGAGTAGAGCTTTGGGTTAGGCTTAGGTATAGGTTGAGATTTTTGGGTTCGGGATCGGGTTTCGGGTTAGGTTTTCGTGTTTGGGTTAAAGTTTAGGTTAGGTGAATGGATTTAGGAATAGGTGTAGGTTTAGTTTAGGTAATTTGAGTTTAGGATTAGGTTTAGGCATAGGTTGAGATAGTCGGGTACGGGATTGGATTTCGGGTTAGGTTTTCATGTTTGGGTCTAAGTTTAGGTTAGGTGAATGGATTTAGGAATAGGTGTAGGTTTAGTTTAGGAGATTTGAGTTTAGGATTAGGTTTAGGCATAGGTTGAGATTTTTGGGTACGGGATCAGGTTTAGGGTCGCATTTTCGTGTTTGGGTCTAAGTTTAGGCTAGGTGAATGGATTTAGGAATAGGTGTAGGTTTAGTTTAGGAGATTTGAGTTTAGGATTAGGTTTAGGCATAGGTTGAGATTTTCGGGTTCGGGATTGGATTTCGGGTTAGGTTTTCATATTTGGGTCTAGGTTTATGTTAGGTGAATGGATTCAGGAATAGGTGTAGGTTTAGTTTAAGTGATTTGAATATAGGATTAGGCTTAGGTATAGGTTGAGATTTTCGAGTTCGGGATCGGGTTTCGGGTTAGGTTTTCGTGTTTGGGTTAAAGTTTAGGTTAGGCGAATGGATTTAGGAATAGGTGTAGGTTTAGTTTAGGTAATTTGAGTTTAGGATTAGGTTTAGGCATAGGTTGAGATAGTCGGGTACGGGATTGGATTTCGGGTTAGGTTTTCATGTTTGGGTCTAAGTTTAGGTTAGGTGAATGGATTTAGGAATAGGTGTAGGTTTAGTTTAGGAGATTTGAGTTTAGGATTAGGTTTAGGCATAGGTTGAGATTTTCGGGTTCGGGATTGGATTTCGGGTTAGGTTTTCATATTTGGGTCTAGGTTTATGTTAGGTGAATGGATTCAGGAATAGGTGTAGGTTTAGTTTAAGTGATTTGAATATAGGATTAGGCTTAGGTATAGGTTGAGATTTTCGGGTTCGGGATCGGGTTTCGGGTTAGGTTTTCGTGTTTGGGTTAAAGTTTAGGTTAGGCGAATGGATTTAGGAATAGGTGTAGGTTTAGTTTAGGTAATTTGAGTTTAGGATTAGGTTTAAGCATAGGTTGAGATAGTCGGGTACGGGATTGGATTTCGGGTTAGGTTTTCATGTTTGGGTCTAAGTTTAGGTTAGGTGAATGGATTTAGGAATAGGTGTAGGTTTAGTTTAGGAGATTTGAGTTTAGGATTAGGTTTAGGCATAGGTTGAGATTTTTGGGTACGGGATCGGGTTTAGGGTCGCATTTTCGTGTTTGGGTCAAGGTTCATGTTAGGTGAATGGATTTAGGAATAGGTGTAGGTTTAGGTTAGATGACATGAGTTTAGGATTAGGTTTAGGGCATAGGTTTGGATTTGCGGGTTCGGGATCGGGTTTCGGGTTTGGTTCTCGTGTTTGGGTCTAGGTTTAGGTTAGGTGAATGGATTTAGGAATAGGTGTAGGTTTAGGTTAGGTGACATGAGATTAGGTTTAGGGCATAGGTTTGGATTTGCGGGTTCGGGATCGGGTTTAGGGACGCATTTTCGTAGCTTATAGTGCCCCGGTTTAGAGTTAGATGAATTGAGTTTAGGTTTCGGTTTAGGTATAGCTTATAGGTTTTAGTTTTAGGTTTATGGTTTCGGGTTTTAGTTATAGGAAATGGACAGCTTCATCATGGTCATAACAGCGGTTCCCACCTTCCAAGGACCCCCGCTCAACAACCGGATAGCTCCGACGCACATCCGGGTCTGCTCCATTAATTTCGAGCTAATACATAAACACGGGCCTGTCCAAATGGCCAGGCCACCCATATTGCTGTCCATAGGAAATGGACAGCTTCATCATCATGGTCATAACAGCGGTTCCCACCTTCCAGGGACCCCCGCTCAACACCCGGATAGCTCCGACGCACATCCGGGTCTGCTCCATTAATTTCGAGCTAATACATAAACACGGGCCTGTCCAAATGGCCAGGCCACCCATATTGCTGTCCATAGGAAATGGACAGCTTCATCATCATGGTCTAAACCGCGGTTCCCACCTTCCAGGGACCCCCGCTCAACATCAACATCAATCAACTACTCTTAATCACAAGTATCATGTTCGTCATCTAATTTGCCACTAAATGATAATATAATAAAATCAGTCGCCCATCCAAGGATGGATAGATTGAAATGCTATCATTATTTCCATTTAAATGCCCAAGCCTAAATTTCGACAGCATCTCCCCCTATCTCTCCAGATATATTTATCTTACATTTAATTTCCACGTCAACTATCCACACATTGTGTGGATTAAATTGACAATGGAATTAAACATAAGAAACATATCCAGAGAGAATAGGAGAGTTACCGCACGAAACTAATGACAGAGCATGTAAATGACAAACAACGATAACATTCCAATCTATCCAACCTTGGACTGTCCAACAGGACAATCTGGCAGATTTCTATACCTCCAAAACACACTTTATCTATGCTCGGCAATATAGAAATCTCCACATGGGCTAACTGATTCTATTATACTACCATTTGTGGACAAAAAATTACTATTAATAATAAGCCAAATACATCCACAACATACATCCACATAAATCAACCACGGGTAGCTCCAACGCACATCCCGGGTTTGCTCCATCAATTCCAGATACACAAGCACATAAAATGACAGAATCATCAACACCATGAATCAAGTCTAATCAAATACCTAATGACTGCTACTTTCTCAACAAATAAGTATGTATGGGGCCCACCATGGGAATCGGATTGCGTGCAGAGTAACTCTGCACGCTCTTATCATGTAGAGTAAATTCAGTTGGGCCCACCTAGAATGTATGTGATTTATCTATTCCGTCCTTATGTTTTTTCAGCTCATTTTAGTGGTTGAGCCCAAAATTTAAGCATATCCAAATCTCAAGTGGACCATGCCATGGGAAATCGTGGGAATAATGATTTCCACCATTCCCAGGACCTACAGTGATCATTATTTGTCATCCAACCTGTTCATAAGATCACATGGATATGGATGAAGGGAAAACACAAATATCAGCTTGATCCAAAACTTCTGTGTCCTCTAAGAATTTTTTAATGATAGACATTCAGTTCACACTTGTGCTGTGGTCCACTTTAGATTTTGATATGCTTCATTTTTTGGCACCAGCGGTTCCCATCTTCGGAGGCCCCACAGCCAGTGGACAGCGACGGTGGGCCCCACAGGCAGTGGACAGCGACCGTGGGCCCCACAGCCAGTGGACAGCGACATGGGCCCCACAGCCAGTGGACAGCAACGGTGGGCCCCACAATTACGTATTTCATTTTTTTTTAATTTGTAAAACAAAATTTTGGATTTTAAATTTTTAAATCCCTAATTAGGGATTTCAAAATCCCTAATTAGGGAATTTTAATCCCTAATTAGGGAATTTTAATTTCGAAATCCCTAATTAGGGATTTAATAAATCAGTGGGCCCCACCAAATTGTAGACAGCTAAGGTGGACCCCACATGCAATGCACTATGGAAAGCGACGGTGGGACCCACCAACATGCATTGGACAGCGATGGTGGGACCCACATGCATTGGATTTTGAGAGTGGGCCCCACAATCAACAACGAGGAGAGAGGGAGAGAGGGGAAATGGAGCAAGAAGAAAGGGGGAGAGGCTTACCGGAGGAGGCGGCGGCGTACGGAGGTCGGTGGAGGCGAGTGGCGACCGGCGACACTGGTCGGCTGGGGGGGGGTGGTCGGCTGAGGCGGTGGGCCGCCGGTGACGTTGACGGCTGGCGGCCGGAGATGAGGGAGAGCCGAGATGGGTGGACCGGCCGGAAGCGCGCGCGAGAGAGAGAGAGGAGAGAGAACAGAGCGAGAGTGAGAGAGAGGAGAGAAATGAGGGAGGCCGATCGGGTAAGTGAAATAAAAGACTTTTACCGACGAAAATTTTCGTCGGTAAAGGAAAGTTTTCGTCGGTAAAAGTCCTCTTTTTCACTTGGGCGGGAAACATCAATATTATTACCGACGAACATTTTCGTCGGTAAAAATGACTTTTGCCGACGAAAAATTTCGTCGGTAAAAGTCATCTTCCTTAACTTACGCAGATACCACACATTATTACCGACAGACAATAATCGTCGCCAAAAAAAGACTTATACCGACGAAAATGTTCGTCGGTAAAAGCCAAATTTCTTACTTTTTTCTTTAGCGACGGGTAATTTCGTCGGTAATAAACTTTTTACCGACGAAATCATGATTTCGTCGGTAAAAGGGTGTGCTGGTATGTATTTTACCGACGAATACTTCATTTCGTCGGGGAAATGGCTTTTTACCGACGAAAATAATTTCGTCGGTAATACTTTCGTCGGTAAAACACCGTTTTCTTGTAGTGGGGTGGCCAGGCACTGGAGCATGGAGGAGAAAGGGAGCTGAAAATTGAAAAGGGGCAATGGGTTATTTTGGACGCAAATTCCCTACAAAAGATGATGTGCACCAATAGAAAATGCTATGTAAGTAACCCACGTGGTTAGAAAGAAAAGCTACTAACGGAGTCTCCGCTAATGTTAGCCGTGAAGGTCGAGTATGTATAATGGCTTCCTTGTTTATTTGTTTTTCTTTCCCTCTTACTCCATCTCTAAAACGGAAGGTAAAAAAACTCACTAAGCTCTCCTTCACCATGCGACACATCTCACTCATGGCAGGAAGATGATCCAGAGCCTGCACATGTTCTCCCATTTGAACCAGTAAGGATCTAAAGTTTTCTCACCAAAATTTAGGGTTTTTTTCCACTGGAATCTAAAAATGTTAGAATGTATTAATTTTTTTCTGCGTTGTCGCGGTTTAGGAGAATAGAGGTTTTCAATTTCATTCGTTGATTAAAATCTAAGGTTCATGATTTCCTTGTTTTAGTTTTTCTTTTTCTTTATGATTTTTCTTTGGGGATTTTTTCCATACATAGAGGCATCAAAGCAGAAAATCACAAAGTTTGGGTGGTCTTTGCACACATTCAATCGAACTGTGGGTGTACGATGTGTGGTAGTGTGGATTGTCTTCTATCCAAGATGGGTTAGTTCAATTTCGTCCTTGCCTATAAGTCCTTGCAAGAAGATGACCCCTTTGAGCATGTGCTAGTCAAAGATTCCTCACAGCATATCCACTACACAACCTTCTTAAGCATCCATGGATGATTTAAGATTGCAGATCCATCAAGTATTTATAAGGGTGATTTCATGAAGGGTTTTTTCTTTCTCTTTAAGGAATATTTTTCCTTGGTAGCATTGATGGAAGACCTCCTCAATATTGTTGTTAATTTGTTCTAGTGTAATGGTTATAATATAGAGGAAGAAGTTAATTGTCATTGATGAATTGCATTATAGTTTATTATAGTAGATTAGTAATGGATATTGCTATAATAATTATATGCAAGTTAGTAGACCTTTTCATTTCTATTTTTTTAATCACAAATGAATTTTTTCCTATTTCATCAGAGATATGATTTACTATTTGTAGTTAGTATACCCATGTGTGATACTAAATTTTCTACATTTTCACCTCAAACTAACCCAAAACAATTCAAATATAATAACATCTTGGATATCGATTTAGATGGAATGCATTCTAGCTACTAAATTTTCTTCAAATGGTATTATCTTTTTTACCATTAGCCTAAAAAAATGTCTGCATTAGACAACTTAACAATTTATTGTAGCCTACCAATCAACAGCTTGCGTTCTACTTGATTCTTGGATTAGGTTTGGGTTATTAATCAGAAAAATGCAAGACAGATTGTTCTCTTGTATGAAAGAGGCCAAATGATACCTTGTATTCAAGAGATGGACACAACTACACTAAGCAAGTTAATGTGGCTCGTTTGTGTAGAATCCTACACATGTGACATGATCCCATTTTGGTGCCTGCACTTGATGATTGGGCTCATATTTGGCACACATGGTCCCATGTCGATGCAACATCGAACTCATATAGACTACCTGATTGAAAGCTCAGATCTTACACACACATGGCATGTGAGGGTGTGCTTGCTTGAGGATGAGCAATATAATATGCGTGCATGCACTTGATGAATAAACTTATATCCTGATACATGGTCCCACGTTGGTGCATGTGACATAAAGAGCCCCCTTATTTACATATGTGCAAACTCATGCCCCGGTGGTAGACTCATAAGAGTTTCAACACGAGGTCATGGGTTCAAGTACCCATTATGGTGAAATCCATTGAAAAAAATAAATAAATAATGGCCCATTATAAGGGCTTGGTGTTACAAGTGCTAATTGCATCAATCTATGTTCACAACTTCTTATTTCCACAATGCATTGAATGGGCCACTAAACATGCTCTCACACTCAGTTCCTTCGCATCCTTCCAGTACAAGATCACAATGCAAAACACAACAACCCAAGAGTTAAAATAGATTTTAAAAGAGTTCTATATCATAATAATTAATCAAATACCATTAATCACATCAACTAACTTGCATAAGGGAATAAAAAAAGAAAAAAAACCAGCTTTCATGAAGCCAAACCCACAACACTCTTAAAAGAATCATAACATACACTCACCAAGTAAATGACAACTAAATTTTATTTTCATGTATAATATTCTTTAAATAAAATCAACCTATACATCACTTTAGGTAGGCCCTACAAAACAAAAGGGAACCATGCCTATCATATGGAAGAGATGTGTAAAAGAATAACGGAAACAAACAAAATAAGATAAAATAGGTGAGAGGACTAAGAACTTGAACAACCTCAACAAAACTGCCACCCAAACCAACCGCTTAACTAACAATGGGCATACTCGAACACACAAAAAAAAAAGCCTCTGAACTAAAGTAGAATAGCCTTATAAACCCCAGCACGGGACCGACGGTAAGCTCCACATCTTGCAACAAAAAATGACGGGAAATTGGGTCTTTTTTATTCTTTAAGGTGCATGGAAGGTAAGACTCTTTTGTTTCATAATCCGTACTTCCTGTCAACCCATTGTTTCTCGATTTCTTTCGTCCTTTTTCTGAATCCCCCCTTTTGTTACAATCAGAAAAGAGGGAGGCCTAGCCATGAGAACCGGATCCAAACTTGAATATGGGCTGGTCTATGCTAGATCTGGGATATCCTCATATCCCTAGATCCTCCATATTTTATGGTTTTATGCGATTCTTATGCTAAGAGGCATGATCCATACGGACGGATCTCATCTCTGCGTTGAGATTTGTTAGTTTTCATTGATTGAAAACAGTTAGTTGTTAATTTTATTATTTGAATATCCTCCAACTGAATATACATGCATTTAGGGTTAGGTCATCGCATGCCCCTGCATCAATTTTGGTATTATGGCTTTTAATGGTGGCTACAGCAAAAATGCTGTGGACGGTGCTCCAAGGATCCATCCTCTCAAAGTGGCAGCTTTCGGGACGACGCTTGAGACATTCCGGTGGAAGACTCATCAAGCCATGCAAGAACTGCGGGCTGGGTTCGACCACATAAATAATATGCTAGATCGGTCGTACAAGAGGATGATAGCACTTCCCATCTTCAATTGTAACGACCCGAGATTTCGGCTCTCGTAAATTCCACGATAAGCCAAATTTTCAAGTATTATCTAAGACGTGTTAAAGGTGAAATTCTTAACATATCAATATGTTTCCATATATTTAAAATTTAATGGCATTCATGCACAGAAACGAAAGATAAACTTGTGATTTAATGAAATTCTAATCTACGTTATCATCACAAAGTTCTTGAAACTAAACCAAACAAATAATCAATTATTGTCTCCATTAAGAAAACTTATTACAATTTTGAAATAAACGATAAACTATTCTAAAAATATATAATCAAATAAAATATCCAATATGCCACTCTAACTTCGCCATTCGTCATCTGTGCTGCAAACTTTCGAACACCTCGTTGTAGTGCTCGCTTCACTTACTGGATCTTCACCTGGATTATTTGAGATGTGGTTGGATAGCGTTAAATGCTATCATAGTGGAGAATATTCTCTCCAAGACAATCAAGAATAATAATAACGGTACAGACTAAACGCAAACAGGATATTATCATTTAATCAAATCAAAACAACCAAGTAAAAATCTTTGTTAATGCGATGCATGAAATGCATGCTCTACCTAAGGCACCCTGGCTAGAATCACAATACATGAAGTGGGAGACTCCCTGTTACGACTTCACGCTAACCACTAGTCACCAGAGGTTCCTGGGATGCACAAGCCCATAGTTTTGTCCAACCACATGAGAAACGGGATGCTCCTAGCTCAAATTTACACGTGACAGTGTACGGGAGAAATAGGACGCTCTAGCATATTCTCAATTCCGTACACCCACATAGAGCCAAGTGAATGCATGACTTTAGTTTCACCTTTATTTAAGTAATTTCACATCCAGCCATATTGAAAGAACTTAATGGTCACTATGGGGAGTTGTAAACAACCCAACATAGGTCGATAGCTCGGGCTTAGTGTTCATAGCACTAACCCCGGCTCATGAGAATTTATATACCATCAGTGTCCAACCATTGTCCCATTTTATGATTCCATCACGTTTCAAGAAGCCAATGTTGTACATCATGGCCAAAATCATTAAAACACTAATGTAATATATATGGATCCAACCAAGTATCATGTACATGTAAGGATCCCTTGGCAAACATTTATTGCATTCTCTTAGTCAATTCAAGGCATATCTTTCCATCATGGACACCCCCATGCGTTCCATCTCTCTACATTAAATGATTTTACCAACTTAGGGACAATGGTGTACATTAATGAAATATCTACACAATGATCTTACACGCATATTTCATATAACAACATGAAAGCCAATATCACTTGTTGAACATAAATCAAGAGAATTAATGCATAGCTTTCACAAAAATAAATGGCAAAAATACACATGCTTCTTAGTCAAAAATCCAAACACGGAATCACATTATTATTTAATGATAATCATTATAAATCCTATGTTAATCTTCATATTATATGGATCAACCATTCAAAACAAAATAACGTCATACGTCACAAAAGGAACTTAGGATAATCATATCATTATTAATGAAAGGCTTGAAGAAAAATCCTCACCTTAAAGATCGATTGATTTGGAAGCCATAGATACTAAGAACGTCGCTGAAAAAACAGAGACACTCAACCGAGAAACTCTCTCTCTCTCCCCCTCTCCCTCCCTCTTTTTCTCTTTCTCTCCCTCTCTTTTTTCTCTCTCTCTAAATTCGTGCATTAGGGCTCCCTTGCTAAGAGAAGGCTTTAATTAGGTTAGGAGGGTCGGATTCTAAGGTTAGAAGGTGCTACATGCGGCTGCCCATGCGCAAGATGCAATAAGGTGCGGTTTAAAGTGAGATTTCAGGCTGGATTTGGAAAGTACATACACAACGAATGGAAATGAGGTTTTGGACGTTGACCATAATTGGTAAGGGCCACAAAATGGACATGTTAAATTTTGAAATGGGGCCCACACACGATTGAATAGTTGGCGTGAAACGAATAGGAAAGAGAGAGTGAAAATAGAAACTTTTGAACGGACAATTTATATGATGATTGGACACCTAGGATGGGTTTGGATGAGTCCAATTAGGGATGTGGGGTCCGCAAAATGAAAGTACATACTCATTTGGTTGGTTGTTTGCGCGATGAGAGAATTTGGAGGATGATTCTTCAAAGGACTGAAAAGTTTCGTTTTCCACAAGATTTGATACGTTAGATAGCTAGGAAGGATTCTCAGGATCCTCTAGAAGGTTTCCTAGATTCCCATGTGAAAAAAAAATTCAGATTAGAAGATCATAAAATCAAGAGTTAGATAGGAGATTCAGATATAGGTATATACCTAATGGACGGCGGAGAAACTTCATGAGCGTAGGTTTGGGAGGCTCACGAGAAGTTTGGACAGGTTTGGATTATTAAAACAAAGCCCACATGGTCAAGAGTGGAGAGGGCAGCGGTGACAGTGGTGAGAAAGGAAATTTCCCTTTTTTTTAGTCGTGAGAGATGCATGGTCAACGTGCGGTTGACCGCGCGGGTTTATGTGCACGGGATGCAGACGGGCCACACTATGATGTTTATGAAAAATCCAACCCATCCAGCAGGTTGGCAGAAGTATATTAGGGGTTGGTACAAAACATGGGATAGATCCGAGATCAAGTGGCCCACTTATAGATTGATTTCTGGTTTGGCTATTTCTAGGTTGATCCAAGAACTGAAATTCGACGTGTACGGCTAAAATATGCCCAAAAGCATAAGTCTAGGGTTTTATATCATTATGATCGCTGAAAACTAACATACTTAAAAATGACAGTTTAACTTAAGTTATCAAATGGCATTTTCGTAATTATCGTAAAAGTATGAATTTTACAAAATCTAACACTTCTACGTCGTTCATGGCATCAATATAAGCAACTTTTGTAAAGAATCTCATATCGAATCTCTTACGGATGTCCCATTTTTAGCAAATCAAAGGTAAATGTACGATAATTAATAAAAATAAAATTCTAAATAATTTCAAATAAATTTTGAAAAATCTGGGGCGTTACATCAATGGCCATGACTGCATCGAAGAATGGCTCACCGAGGTTGAATATTACTTCAACTACATGCAAATTTCTGAAGAAAGGAAAATCTCAATCGCGACAATCTACCTAGATGATGACGGTTGAGATTGGTGGATGGAAGACATACAGATGCGTCGAAAGCAAGAAGGAAGGCCACCAATTCCTTCGTGGCAGGGAATGAAAAGACAATTGTTGTCTTGTTTCCAAGTCGATGAAGAAGATCTGGGGGAGAGGGTGTCGCAACCGACTCCCAGCCGCCATCAGTCACATACATGTGACGTTCCTACAGACACGAAAATTCTTCTCGAAGCTTTTGAAGTAGATGTCATTCATGCAGACACAGAAACCCCTTTGGAAGGATCAGTAGAAGCTATAGAGGGAGGGGAAGAGGTATCACCCACTAACATCTCAGAAAATATTCAAGGTTTTGAGAAGATGGAGGAAGATGATATCCTAGATGTGGTGAGCAAGGAAGAGGATCATGTTGACGCTCCAGAAATTGTAGATCTGGATTGGCAAGAGTTCATGAATATGTCAGAGGCTATTTTTTCTCTAATAGAATTAATCTTTAGTAGCACAGTTGATAGAGCGGATCCATTTGCAATATTCCTTGTTCCTACTGAGACAAAGACATTGATGTTTGTCGCACTATGCCAAGGAATGGCTAAGGACAAGTATCCCCAATCACATCCAAGTACTATTCTCAAGTCGAGGCCATGGAAGAAGATGAAAGCGAATATCCATCATGACATGAGGCAAAATTCGAGGTCGAGTTTTCTTCAAGTGGAGGAATCTGATGTAGGAAGGGAATTCCATGGTCAAGGGCGAGGATCGATGATCTTCTTGGAGGAGATGGACCAGAAAAAATAAGAGAAAATTATGGAATTTTCGATTTTGTCATTTCAACCAAGTAGAAAAGTGTTATTCCATTTTTTAGATTTTGACCCAATTTGGGCCCATCTTGATCATTTATGATGATCCGTTCCGTCCATCTTGTAGAGCTGCTCGACGCCGAAAAAATTCAATAGGTTTCAGGTCGATTCGAGCTATGGATTGATCGTGGCATCCAAAATAGTATGAACTGTCTAGAAAATTCTGAATTCCGCTGACTTAACTTAGAGATGGTCCAGGTGGCCCACCACTACTGATATGAAGAATCTGAGCCGACCATCTTGAAGAGTACATCGATGTTAGCAAAACCACGAATTTTTATGGCAATCAGAAGTGTGGATTGCTCGTACCAGTGGAAGGAAGATGATGCCCAACATGCGTTATACAGTTTGCGCAGATTTTTCTGATTGTTTTTCCTATTTCACTTAGGAGTCTTTTATTATCATGCAAGTTAGGGTTTAGGGTTAGTTTATTTCTATTTAAGTTGATTAAATTCATTTTTATAATTAGCTTTTGATAATTTTCTTAATGAAATTGAGTTTATACTCTGTTTTTTCTTCGTGGATTCAAAGATAAACTCATGGATTCGAGTTATTCCGTAGTGAATTTGACGAAGGTAGGTTGAGGATTCCCTGTAGATCCGTGGATTCGAATCATTTATCCGTGGGGGAGATGGTGCTTAATCCCACAGCAGACCCCGCCCGCATTACTTGTTATCTTCTTGCAAGTACCTACAACCACAAACGACTCTAAACCAACCCATCTTGGGTGGAAGACAATCCACAATACCACACATCATCCACCAACGGTTTGGTTGAATGTGTGCACAAACTGCCCAAACTCTACGATTTTCTACTTTAACGTCTCTCGTGTATGGAGAAAAAATTCTAAAGAAAAACCCTAAAGAAAAAGAAAAATCAAAATAAGGGAATCACATACACCAGATTTTAATTAGTGAATGAAATTGAAAACCTCTATTCCCCTAAACTGTGACAACGCAAAAAAAAAAAAAAAAAAAAAAAATTAATAGATTCTAACATTTTCAAATTCCAATAGAAAAAAAAAATCTTAAATTCCGGCAGGCTCTGGATCATCTCCTTGCCATGAGCGAGATGTGTCGCACAATGAAGGAGAGCTTAGTGGGTTCTTTTAGATTCTAGTTTAGAGGGGGGGAGAGGTAAAGAGGAAAAAAAAAAGAGGAAGCCTGTGCACATACTCAACCTTCATGACTAACATTAATGGATACTCCATTAATAGCTTTTAACTTCAGCCATGTGGGTTACTTACATGGCAGTTTTCTATTGGTGCATGTCATCTTTCGTAGGAAGTTCCTGCGCTTGCCTTTCGCTGGGAATCCGCATCTGGTTGTTGCCGGGCGCTAGAGCTAAAAAGTGAAGGGGGGGGGGGGGGGGGGGGGGGGGTCAGGTTTGAGCTAAAATCGATCTGAGTCGAGTCAATCTCGGTCCAACTCAGACTCGACTCGATTTTTTTCGAGCACCAAAAAATTAGCTCGACTTGGCCTATATGGTGATGTGGGGGATTATCAAGCAAGGGTTTTCTTAGCCTATATGGCAAGAATGGTGACTTGGGAGATTATCGAGCGGGGCTTCCCTTAGCATATATGGTAAGGATGATTGTTTTGGGGAATTATCGAGCAAGGATTCCCAAAGAAATCATACCTAGGATGACTTGCATTGTTTGTATTGAATATCTCATGCATCATGACATCATACACATCTTGCTTATCTTATATCGTGGCATTATATTTTGTTATATGCTTACCTTATCTTTATTGTTTCTATTTAGAATCCATGACATCCTTAAACCTTATATTTAGTCTTGCTTCTGTTGTGTATATTTTATCTCAATACTTTATCCTGTTATATGTTAAGCCTTATTTTTTTTTTTTCCATTCTCGAGTCTCTACTAAACTCGTGATGAATATCATCTCACTAGGCATCTAGCTCACTAAATTAACAATACTTGCAGGTTTCCAGGATGAAGAAGGGCTAGAGGAGGAAGAATATTTGAACGAAAATTTTCTTTAGAATTTAGTTAATAGACATTTCCTCTTTACAAAAGTATTGTAATAGACTTATACTAATGAATAATAGGATTTAATTTACATATTTAAGTTTTAAAGTTTAAATTTGAAATATCATGTTTGGATGGTTTAATCATAATGTGGTTGTGATATATGGTGATTTGAATGTTAATGTAGATGTACAATAAAAAAAAATTTAGTTTCACACTCTTGAACTCAGGATTAGAGTCACCATACTCAGATTTTAAATTTTGGAGTGTGATACATGGCCTGATCTAGACAGAAATTTGTTATAATAGGTAATTATTATTTTTTAAATTTCACTACATTTTAAAAATAAATCTATTAAATAGACCTGATCAAGGAAACTACACTGTTAAAAATAAGCTAAGAGATGGTAAAGATAGGGCTGAAGCAGTTTATGTAATGCAAGCTTCAAATTTGAGTGAAAATGATTGGCATATAGATTCAGCATGCTCGAATCACATGACCCCAAGAGAAAATCACTTCATTAATAAAGATTTTGCGTCAAGTGCATTAGGTGTTATTAGTGGAGCTAACACATTCCTTGAAGTTAAAAATAAGAGTAGCATCACCCTACAATATTCTAATGAAAATATAAAGTATCATTTTAATATATTACAGGTGCTAAAGCTACAAAAGAATCTCATGACCGCAAGACAACTTGTAGATCAATGATATAATTAAAGTCATATTTCGTGATGGAGAATATAAAATTCTATAAAAGGATAACGATAAGATCATTGCATGTAAAAGAACAGTGTGTTGATTATTTGCACTGCGATGGAATTGTCTTCTAAGAATTTTTTATTTGGAGTTGTCAATTTACAACATATGATACAAAGTCACCATAATATTTAGAGAATTAGATACATGTCGATGAAGAGACATGTCACTAGGATGCCAGTTATAAAGTACGATGAAAACTATATATGTGAGGCATGTAAATTTGCAAAGTTGGTGCATCATCCTTTCACACACTTTGTCATCATATCTCGTTATCCATTTAAAGTCATTTATAGTGGTATTCGGTAACCAAGACCAATGGAATCACATACACTTAAGATATTATGCGTCCTTCATTTATGAATTCTCATGCTATAATTAGATCTATTTTCTATATTAGAGATTTGAAGTATTTGAATACTTTAAAGAATTTAAAGTACTTGTGAAAAGTTAATTCAATAATCATCCTCTCACACACTCTGTCACCATAGCTCATTATCCATTTAAAATCATTTATAGTGGTATTCGATAACTAAGACCAATGGAATCACATACACACTTAAGGTATTGTGCGTCCTTCATTTATGAATTCTCATACTATAATTAGATCTATTTTCTATATTAGATATTTGAAGTATTTGAATTCTTTAAAGAATTTAAAGCACTTGTGAAAAGTTAGTTCAATATAGAAATAAAAATCCTACAAATAAATAACGGAGGAAAATATATATTTAATATAATTTTAATACTTCTCCAAAATCACATGGAATCAAAAGGCATGTCACCTATAGATGCCTTTGCAAAATGGGACTTCTGAGAGGAAGAACAATTAAATAATTGAGACTGCTAATTAGGCTATAAAGAATGAAGAAAAAATTACTAGAAGTTTATTAGCCAAAGCTATGTATATTATACTATTCTTAATCAATCATATGTCATTGTAACCGAGTATGAATGTTCTATATTAAATTCTTTATAATAATAAGTCAGATTTACCATATTTGTGAGCATTTAGATGCGTAACTTATGTGGAGCACAATGATAAAAAGTACATAAAAAGATTTATGAAAATGTCATAAAGTGTATTTTTATTGTATATTCATCCGAGAGAAGAGAGTAGTAGTGTTATGATTAAGTAAATCATTATATCCTAAAAAGCTATGATGGAAATTTTGATAAGAATTCACTATTGAGTCAAGTTTCAAATAGTGAGGTGGAGTCTTTAGAGCCTCTAGTACTGGATGCAGGGCAAGATATAAGACCACCACTTTACAATCATATAAGTTGGTGAAAAGATCTCACTTGGCTAAATGAAAAAAAAAAAAAAAAAAAGTTATGCCCTCATCAAGTGATAATTTAAAATAAAGATCATATTTATTAAATGTTTCATGTTGAAAGACTTATAGATCATTATATTATAAATATATATTATGCTTGCATGATACAGGTCATGGCTTCCTACAAGTTAAATACCTTTGAAGAAGTCGTTACGATCCTCAATAACAGTAGGCCATAGATGAAGAAATTAATGCATTGAAAAAGAATGACATGTGGGATGTAGTTGAGTTTCTAGAGGAAAAGAACTATAAGTTGTAAGTAAATATACAAAATAAAGTTAAAGGTGTTAGTACACTTTTCTGTGGCATACTAGTGCACCTTATTTGTCAATCATGTGAGTCTATGTGTTGAATATCGGTTGAGCCTTGGCAAGCTGAAGACCGAAGATTCAAGTGGACAAGAAGCATTAAGGAAGAAGAATAGGTAAAATGAGATGCCTTGGTGACCCTAACCCTTTAAACTAAAACATTCAAAACCTCTTAGATGACTTGAACCAATCAAGAATACCCTTAGTCATCTTCATTAGTCTTATAACACCATGAAAAACATGATAAGTTAGGCTAATTAAAGAGGTAGAAGTTGTTGTAATCAATTTGGCCCAAACAGTAACTTTCGATAGACCTTCAATATATCGGAGACCAATTCGATAGGTCTTTGATATATCAAAATGACCAATTCAATATATCGAACGTATATCCAGTAAAATTACAAACTCACTGAACAGGTTCTTCGATCAATCGAATTGCTCATTCAATATATCGAAATGAGTGTATTCGATACATCGAACCCCTTTTCGATATATCGAGAATTCTGTCTAGCAGCTTGCTGATTCTCTGGACAGTTTCTCCGATATATCGAAATTGTATTGCGATATATCGAAGATAGCTCCGATCAATCGAAATGCTTTTTTGATATATCAAAGTGATCATTTTTCTGCCATTTTATTACCATTAGAGATTTTCTTTAAATACGGGAGAGACGGTCTTGGGGCAAAAAGAGAGAAATTTTGAGGAGATAGAAGTCACCATTATTGGAGATCATTAAGAGCTTTATTCGTAACCCTAGCAAGTCATCTTCCTTCTGATTCATCACAAGAATAGAGCATTCCAAGCTCATGATGAAGATGCACTCATCCCTCTCTTGATTTCTAGAGTTTGCATTGATCTTGATAATGATATTCTTATCCAAAACTCTATGATGAGATCTTTGTAGGTAAGACTCTCTAGGCAACCCACTTATATTAGTTGTAGAGATCTCAAACCTACCTGCTAACACCTTGAGCGTCTCTGTTAGAGCATCATATGCAAGGTAGCTGACCTTGGAGATGGAGCATTAACAACGCAACGACATCGAAGATCGGGGAATCACAAGAGTGGTTGATTGAAGCACGGGAGAGTAAAGATCAAGCAACCCGAAGCGGCACAACAAAGGGCCTTAATCCGATAAGTAAGTTGTCATTTGTAAGAGTCTGGTTCCACTCTTTTTCCTATAGGAATTGAGTGTAGATTTTGTTTTTAAACTCGATAGGTTCGATTGTAAGACCTTGACTCGGTTGGAAGGTTGAATTTGTTGGGTACGTTTCACACAAACCTTCGGATCTCGCCCCCCAATACACTAGAATTATGGACTATGCTAATGCAATAATCAAGAATAAACATCAACCACACGAACACAAAGAGTTTTTATGTGGAAAACCCTCAAAAGAGGTAAAAACCACGGGACCTAGTCCAGATCAACAATCCACTATCTCAGGGAACTGTTACAACCGATCACAAGCACACACCGCTTGGATCAAACTTCTTCACCCACGCAGGGATGGATAAACTACAAGAGAATAGTAAAAGAGAAACGATCTCACCGATCCCGAGGACGTAGAAGCGCTGAGATGACCGTTGCGCAGAAGAATCCTTCTTCAAGCAACTTCTCCCTTCTACAAGCTTCCTCTTTCTCTCTCTTCTCTTTCTCTCTTCCTCTTTTTCTCTCTTTCTCACCTTGGACGTGTTAGCAACCCAATGGGATGCCCTAATCCCGTTTTGGAGTGCTAAGTACCAAAAACGGAAGAATTAGAGCCATATTAGGAAACTGCGTACAAGCAGTCCGCGTCGGGTCGGGCACCCGGTCACTAGACCGTCGGGCGCCCGGCCAACCAAAAATTAATCCAGCGAGAAAAACCAAGAGAAAATTGAATTTCGGGCGCCCAGACCAAACATGGTCGGGCGCCCGGCCGGATCATCGGGCGCCCGGTCACAAGACCGTCGGACGCCCGGCTTAGGCCAAAACCTTCCAGCAGCCAAGCTGATATTTGTGGGGAATTTCGGGCTCCCGGCTACTGACTGGCCCGGGCGCCCGGCCAAACCCAGCAACACTCTCTCTCCTCCTTTGTTGAGGAGGAAAACTCCATCAAATCTCCCCCTTTCCGACTCAGGAGAAATTCGCCTTCTTCAAGCCAGCCAGGTTTCTGCAAACCTCAAACTTGCCCTTGAGCAAAGCCTTGGTCATCATGTCTGACCCGTTATCGTCCGTATGGACCTTCTCAAGCTGTAACACCTTCTGTTCCAAAGTATCCCTAATCCAGTGATACCGAATCTCTATGTGCTTCGACTTGGAATGCTGACTTGGATTCTTGCTCAAGTGTATAGCACTTTGGCTATCGCAATAGACCACGTGCTCCTCCTGCTTCAGGCTGAGTTCCTGTAGGAACCTCTTCATCCAAAGCATCTCTTTACATGCTTCTGTGACTGCAATGTACTCGGCCTCTGTCGTCGACAATGCTACGACCTTCTGTAGCTTGCTCTGCCAAGAGACCGCTCCCCCTGCAAACGTGAACATGAACCCCGATGTAGACTTCCTGAAGTCTATGTCACCTGCCATATCTGCATCTGTGTAGCCTTCTAACACAGGTTTTTCGTCACCATAGCATAGGCTCAACCTGGATGAGCCCCTCAGATACCGTAGTATCCACTTCACCGCTGCCCAATGTTCCTTGCCAGGATTGGCAAGATACCGGCTGACAACACCAACCGCATATGCTATGTCTGGGCGCGTACACACCATAGCATACATCAAACTTCCTACCGCTGACGCGTAGGGTATCTTCCGCATCTCTTCCACTTCCGCCTTCGTCTTGGGACACTGTTTGTCGCTCAATTTGAAGTAACCATCCAGTGGAGTACTGACCGGCTTCGCTGCATTCATGTTAAACCGCTCTAGGACTTTCTCAATATACCGCTCTTGTGACAACCAGAGCTTCCTGCTGCTTCTGTCACGGGTTATCTCCATTCCTAGGATCTGTTTTGTCGGGCCCAAGTCTTTCATCGCAAAAGACTTGCCCAACTCCTGTTTCAGCCTGTCAATCTTCTTGATGTCTTTTCCCATGATGAGCATGTCATCAACATACAATAGCAGAACTAAGAAATCACCATCTGAGAACCTGTGAGTGAACACACAGTGGTCCGACTCCGTTCTATTATATCCATGCTTTAACATGAACGAGTCGAACTTCTTGTACCATTGCCTAGGAGCTTGCTTCAGCCCATACAAGCTCTTCCTAAGCCTGCACACCATATGCTCTTTGCCCTTGACTTCGAACCCTTCTGGTTGGCGCATGTAGATCTCTTCTTCCAGGTCACCATGGAGGAAGGCAGTTTTGACATCTAACTGCTCTATCTCCAGATCCATGCTAGCCGCCAACCCAAGCAACACCCGAATGGATGTCATCTTCACCACTGGTGAGAATATCTCCTCGAAGTCTATTCCTTTCCTCTGACCAAACCCTTTCACCACAAGTCTGGCCTTGTACCTTGTCTGTGAATTCTTCTGCTCATTCTTCTTTCTGAACACCCACTTGTTGCTCAGAGCTTTCTTGCCCTTAGGCAATTTCACCATATCATAGGTGTGGTTCTTATGCAAGGATTCCATCTCCTCTTGCATAGCTTTCAACCACTCCCCCTTATACTCGTCGGCTAGGGCCTCAGAATAGTCTTCTGGCTCTCCCCCATCAGTGAGCATAATGTACTCATGCGGCGAGTACTTCTTGGATGGATATCTGTCCCTTGATGTCCTCCTCACCTGTGGCTCAACAGGTGGATCAAGTTGGGGCTGCTCCCCCTGTCCATCTTCTGTAGAGACTCCGTCATCCTCTGCACCTTGCTGTACTCCCCCGTCATCAGGCACCACGGGAGGAGTAACTGGATCCATGTCTTCCAGTTCACCTGAACTGGGTTGAGTCTTCTCTGGCTTTTCAATGTCTTCTATACACTGATCTTCAATGAAAACCACATCTCTGCTCCTGACGAGCTTCTTCTCGGTCGGATCCCACAACCTGTAACCGAACTTTTCATCACCGTACCCTAAGAACACACACTGCCTGATCTTCATATTGAGCTTGGACCTCTCGTCCTTTGGTACGTGAACGGATGCCCTGCATCCAAACACCCTGAGATGACTGTACGATGGATCACGTCCAGTCCACACCTTCTCAGGTACTTCTCCATTCAACGGGGCTGATGGAGACCTGTTTATTAAATACACCGCTGTGTGCATTGCTTCTCCCCAGAACATCTTGGGCAACTTTGCATGGGATAACATGCATCTGATTCTCTCTACTATGGTGCGATTCATTCTCTCAGCCACACCATTATGCTGGGGGGTCTTGGGAACGACTATTCATGCCGTATACCCAGTGACTTGCAATACTCGTGGAAGTCACCTATGTATTCACCACCATTATTAGTGCGGATGCACTTCAATGATCTTCCTGTCTCCCTCTCGACCATAGCATGAAACAGTTTAAACACACCAAAGACCTCATCCTTGGATTTCAAAGCATACACCCAAACCCTCCTAGATGCATCATCTATAAATGTAACAAAATACAATGCCCCACCCAAGGTTTTTGTCCTCATAGGACCACAAACATCAGAATAAACCAAATCTAATGCATGTACTTTATTACTATGAGAAGCAGTTTTAACAAAAGAAACTCTATGCTGTTTCCCAGATAAACAGTCAATACAGGTTTTGAGAGGTATACCTGTCACGTCTGGAAGGAGCTGCTTTTTCGCTAGTAGCTGAAGCCCTTTTTCACTCATGTGGCCTAGACGCCTGTGCCACACGTCAGTAGCTGAATCCTCTGCTGCGTTCAATCCACTCTTGCATACACTGACACTTGCCTTGTAAAGAGTGCAACACTTCTTTCCTCTGGCAGCGATCAACGAACCCTTGATGAGCTTCCAGAGCCCACCAGCAAACCGGCTTTCATAGCCATCATCATCCAGCCTTCCCGTCGACATCAAGTTGAGGCGAAGGTCTGGAATGTGTCTCACATCCCTGAGAACCAATGTGCAGCCCACATCAGTCTTCAAACAAATATCACCGACCCTTACGATCTTCTAAACACCAGAATTTTTCATCTTCACTGTCCCATAGTCACCTGACTTGTAGCTTGTGAAGAAATCTCTGCGTGAAGTCGCATGAAACGAGGCTCCCGAGTCTATCACCCAGTCGGTGTCCTGACTCGAAGCCGTGAGATAAGTATCGTGATCTGCCGAAAGAATAACAACAACGTCACCATCTGAGGCGACCGCAGTAGAATCTGATTCATCTTCCTTCTCCTTTCCTTTACCCTTCTTGTCACTCTTCTTCTTGTGACATTCATGCTTATAGTAGCCCTTCTTGCCACAATTCCAGCATTCAACATCTTTCCTGGCAACTGACTTGCCTCTTGATTTATCTCTGGCCTTTCCGCCCTTTCTGTTCTTTCATCTCCCCCTATCTTGTGTCACAAGGGCCTCTTGTTGAGCAGGCCCTAGGGACTTCCTCATTGTCTCCTCATTGAAGAGACAGCTTGTTACCTGATCCATGGATACCTTTCCGTCTGGCGTGGAGTTACTTAGAGACACCACCAATGTCTCCCAACTGTCAGGCAATGAGCTAAGCAGTAGCAAAGCCTGAAGTTCATCATCCAGGACCATCTTCATGGTGGAGAGTTGGTTCACAATGTTGCTGACCTCATTCATGTGTTCAGCCACAGAACCACCATCTTTGAACTTGAGATTCACAAGTCGTCTTATCAGGAAAATCTTATTGCCGGCTGTCTTCCTCTCATACAGCCCTTGCAATTTCAGCCATAGGCTAGCGGCTGAGGTCTCTGTAGACACATGGTGGAAAACCGAATCATCCAACCATTGTCTAATCAACCCCACCGCCTTCCGGTCCACTTTCTTCCAATCATCATCTGACATATCCTTCGTCTTCGCCGATATGCCTAGAATTGGAGCATACAAGTCCTTGCAATAGAGCAAGTCCTCCATCTTAGCCTTCCATATGGTCCAGTTAGAACCATTGAGGCTGATCATCCTTGATAAGCCACCTTCCATAATTCAGAACCGATCCCACACCGTTCAAACAACCTGAACGCTTTGATACCACTTTGTTGGGTGGGTTTCACATAAACCTTCGGATCTCGCCCCCCAATACACTAGAATTATGGACTATGCTAATGCAATAATCAAGAATAAACATCAACCACACGAACACAAAGAGTTTTTACGTGGAAAACCCTCAAAAGAGGTAAAAACCATGGGACCTAGTCCAGATCAACAATCCACTATCTCAGGGAACTGTTACAACCGATCACAAGCACACACCGCTTGGATCAAACTTCTTCACCCACGCAGGGATGGATAAACTACAAGAGAATAGTAAAAGAGAAACGATCTCGCCGATCCCGAGGACGTAGAAGCGCTGAGATGACCGTTGCGCAGAAGAATCCTTCTTCAAGCAACTTCTCCCTTCTACAAGCTTCCTCTTTCTCTCTCTTCTCTTTCTCTCTTCCTCTTTTTCTCTCTTTCTCACCTTGGACGTGTTAGCAACCCAATGGGATGCCCTAATCCCGTTTTGGAGTGCTTAAGTACCAAAAACGGAAGAATTAGAGCCATATTAGGAAACTGCGTACAAACAGTCCGCGTCGGGTCGGGCGCCCGGTCACTAGACCGTCGGGCTCCCGGCCAACCAAAAATTAATCCAGCGAGAAAAACCAAGAGAAAATTGAATTTCGGGCGCCCGGACCAAACATGGTCGGGTGCCCGGCCGGATCATCGGGCGCCCGGTCACAAGACCGTCGGGCGCCCGGCTTAGGCCAAAACCTTCCAGCAGCCAAGCTGATATTTGTGGGAAATTTCGGGCGCCCGGCCACTGATTGGCCCGGGCGCCCGGCCAAACCCTGCAACACTCTCTCTCCTCCCTTGTTGAGGAGGAAAACTCCATCAGAATTAAGTCTCCAAGTGGGGAGCCTCCAGTGGGAGTAAACGTTAGGTTCGGTTGTAGGACCATGGCTCGGTCGTAGAGCCTAAATCCATTGAGGTTCGTTTTTAGGACTTTGACTCATGAATGGAGTTTAAATTGAGGTTTGGTTGTAGGACCTTAGCTTGGTTGTAGGGCCTAAACAAGTCTCCAAGGAAGCCACCAACACGAGTGTGAACGTGTAGGTTGGGAGAAACCTGTAAACTCTTTAGTTGGGTGGATCTAAGTTAAAACACTTTGGTTGGGAGGAACCAGATTTAAACTCCCTAGTGAATGCTGGTGTGCTCAAAGGGGTTGAGTATTTGAACCGGGAGTGGAGTAGACTCAAAGTCAAACCACTATACATCGTTGTGTTTGTGATTGCATTTGAGCACATTTCTTATTATACATTGTGTTTAATTATTTAATTATGAATGCTTAATTAGAATATATGCTAGGCATTAGATAAACACATCCACACACGCAAGATGTACTTTCACTCACTTGAGCTTATATGATCCATTCTCATATAGTCTACTTAAGTTACATAGATTAGGAGCTTGATTAGTATAATCATTTGATAATTTATGCTTGCTTAGACTAAGTTATTAATTGATTTAATCATATATTAGTCTTGTGATTAGACCCACTTAGGCTTGGAAGCCGAAGTGTTCTTACTTACTTAGTTTAATTTGATAAAAATATTAAGTAGGCAAAAAGAATTTCAAAAGGTCCTAATCACCCCCCAGGACTTAGCCATAATTCTAATTGTTCCGCTCTACAAGCTTCCACACGTGTAAACGCCTTTACAACTGTGTTGATCCAAAAGGTGCAATTTTAAAAAGCTACAAGTGAAGTTAAGCATTACAGAGCACATTTGGTGGCTAAAGGTTGCCCTCAGAACTATGGATTAGACTTAGTTTTCTCTCAAAACTATGAAGAAGGCTATAATGAAATTTGTATTCTCGTATCTAAAATCTCAATAGTGTGTGTGTGTGTGTGTTATCATAGCTTTGATAGCTACAAAAGGCTGGGTGGTTTAATAGATGGATGTGAAGAATGCCTTTTAAAAAGACGATACTAATAAAGAAGTGTATATAAAGCAACCTAGGTAATTTAAAGAACCTAAAGGCATATTTGGAACACGAGATTAGGTGGTAGAATTGCATTAGATGGAGAATTAACACCATTATTACAAAATGGTTATATCTCTAGAAATACCATGCAATTTTGACAATTCGATCCCAAGTTTGATACCAAATTCTTCGTTTGAGAAAAACATTGTTTTACGTGAAACCTGCATTTGGTGAATACTTGAATTATAATCAACGGACCAAAGTTCAGAACAGATGTCAATCACTTATATTCATATGCAACTTAAGTGTCAGCATTACATATGGAAGGATGGCATTGATGAAATATATGCTTCAACATGGACCCACGGATCCAGTAGATTTTCATTTCCACCAGAAATTCCGCCATATCTCCTGATTGGATTGAAAGGTCAAATACTTTGATTAATCCAGTCCTTCCCATCAATTCCAAATGTCGGATGAAATTTACATGGGACCAAATGTAATTCCATACCATCTAATCTCATGTTCCAAGCGGGCCCTAAAAGGTTAAAGGACATGTGCAAGCTTACTAATGTATTCGATGGTTTAAAATAAGTATTTAGAAAATTGGTTTGCAAGAGTTAGAGAATTCTTTATTTTCAAAAAGTAAAAAAGTAAAAAAAATTCTCTCTTAAAAGTTTTAAATGAAGAATTTGAAAAACTTTTAGTGCTTTTGGCATTTAAGTGATTAGAGATTAAAAAAAATAATAATAAAAAATAAAAATAAAAATAAAAATAAAAAATAAAAAATAAAAAAAATCTTGATTCTTTAAAAAAATCGTTTTGAACTTAATTATAGAATTTGTTTTGTTAGGGTCAAAACTAATTACCACACCACTTGAAGTGAATCACAAGTTGTCAAAAGATGAATGAGAGCTATTCATAAATTCACATACTTATCAAGAGATGGTAACTTGATATAACCTACAATACTTGTCCATATATGACATATCCAATTTGTGTCATCCATCACTCTATGTAGGAGCCTAGGAAGCCATATTGGATGCACTAAAGTGGCCCTTGAGATATGTGAAGGTGACCATAATGGAGGTATGATGGACGATCTGCTTCAAAGGTGGGGCCTAGACGATGGGCACTTCACATCAAAGGTGGGCTCCATATGATCGGTGGTGGATATTGAAATTGGGCCCCACATGATGGATAACCCATATTGAGGTGGCCCCACATGATTGATGGTCCACGTCCAAGGCAAGCCCCCATGATTGGCAACCCACATTGTAGGTGGGGCCCACATGATGGACAGTCCACATCAAAGGTGGGCTCTACATGATAAGTAATTAAAAACGATGGGCCCCACATGATGGATGGTCCACATCAAAGGCCAACCCTAATAAGGAGTGGCCCATATCCAACATGGGCCCCACATGATTGACAACCCACATAAGAGGTTGGGGCTCACATGATGGACATTTTACATCAAAGGTGAGCTCCACATGATGGATGGTGGATATTGAAGGTGGGCCTCATATGATGGATGACCAACATCAAAGGTGGGCCCTACCTAATGAACAATGCACATTAAATGTCAGCCCCTAATGATGAATGGCCCACATCCAAAGTGGGCCCCACATGATGGACGACCCACATCAAACGCGGGCCCACAATGGACAGTCCACATCGAAGGTTTTCCCCAAATGATGAATGGTGGATGCATGGGAGGAGGACCAACAGACTAGTGATGTTGGAAAACAAAAACCCTTTTCTACTCTTTAGCTATAAAGTGCTGTTTACCAAATATACTTATTTGCTACCTAAGTAAAAACCAAGATAAGATATTGATAAAAAAAAAAAAAAAAAAAATAGCTTTTCTAAAGTTACTTATGATCCAAAAGCCCCCTTAAGTATAATGTAAAAAATCACCATTAAATCCTAATTTAATTATGATATTTAGTTATTAAGTAAGTTTTGAATGAATCAAATTAAGAAAGTGGTTAGTTTGAAAATTTTATTCTTATAATCAGGATATTAGTACATCTTCTTGTTACAAGGAATAGCTATTACATGCACAAAACATATAATACTTCCTCCTAAATTTAGATTTTTTTCGTTCTATCCTTTTTCTCCCTTCCTTTACTTGATGGCCTTATTTTGTCTTATTTTTTTCTCCAGTGAAAATGCAAAGACCCTCCTCTCTAGTAGGGGTGTCAATGTGCCGGGCTCGACCATGAAAAATCAGAATTTTGCATAGGGCCGACAACCTCAAACAGTTCAAAATCCGGGCCGAAACCTACCCCAGGCCCGATCCATTGACAGCTTTACTCTGCACAGCTTTGTCCAATTTTCTGCATTTTGGACTGGGGGGGGGTAAATTAAGTAGACCGTCCTTCGACGCATAGCTCAAAAAATCAGATCAGTTGTACAACACTTTCATGCAATCCGCAATTTGTGGCCATTAAATGGACGGTCGAAAGTAAAATAGTACATTTCAGTTTCATTCGAATATTCGGATGGTTAATATGATGTTATGAGTTTTACTATTGCCTTACGCTACATCCACTGTTGATTCAGAGACTTGGACGGTCTCAATTGATGGAATGTGCGCTGACCGACTCTCCAACCTTTACAAGAACGGTGGTTAACTATCATGGGAGTGTACTACTTTCCTCGTTTACCGGTTCTCCTCTTTTTCTGTTCTTAGTTGAACGTTGTGTTGGACCTTGCAATTAAACGTTCTTGTCTTCTGGGCCCACATCCTGCCCTGTAAAGATAAATTTTAACTGTCCATCTTTTAGATATAGCTATATGTACTTTAATATTTAGAAATCACAATTTATTGATGATCCTATCCTTCGATTTTTGGATTCAAAATTAAACCGTTGAATACAAATATTAATGTCTCTGATATTATTTCATTAAAATTTTAATTTTTTTAGATACTATTTTAAATAATAAATAAATTTGTCGGTTCAGATCGTCCAATAATCTCCGTATATGGGCCCAAATAGAGAGGCACATGATTCTTTAATGTGTCGCGACGGAAACAAAATGACTCCGCCACGCAAATTTGTCAGGCTGTGGTCCTCGTTCTTCCTTTTTTCACGAGTCAAAAAGTCAAACAACGGTCAGAAATTCAGAAGTTCTATACACCCACACAAATCTGGTTTGTGCTCGTCCTCACACAAGAACATATCCAAAATGGAATTATGAAAGATCTGATCCTTCCATTACGTGGGTCCCACTTATTAGATGTTCCTTACGAAGAAAAAATCAGTTTCAATACTCAGATAGCTATATTAAACAAATCAAAAATAAACGGACAGGTATAAAATTCCTTTTGCCATCCAATTTTTCATTCGATCTGGCCCATCTAACTAGTGAAAAGCCTTTCCCTTGAGTGATAACTGACGTCCAATTTTGTAGAAATCTCAGATCCAATACTATCATATGTGCCAAGGCGTGTTAACTGCAATACTCCACGCGCGTGTATGCTCCGCAATACTCCGGGAATTCCAACGGTAACTTCTGTGGTCCCACCAACCATTTGCCACCTGGCAATCATTGTTTCTTCATAAATTGCTTAACCCAGAAGGAATAAAAAAAAAAGTGAAGAGACCCAACCCAGAAACAGCCGTGTTTGAATAATCAACCTCCAATTCTACTAAACCAACGGTCTAGATCAAAGGAGACACAAAACGTGTACGCCTCAGATTGAGCCACCGCTCCTCGCCATTAAAAAAAAGGCAACAAACACACGCTTCATACTCGGGCCCCTTTGACTCTACCCGCATCTTCTTCGTTCCTCTCTTCTCATAAGAATCACTCCTTCAAAAGCTCCGTCTTTCTCCCAACGAAGATAGAACGAATCCATCTCTGTAGAAATCTGAAAATTCCAATCATGTCCTGTGCCGTTGCAGTTGCAAGCTCTCCTGCTTTCTCCCCTTCTAGAATCTCCCTCTTCTGCAAGAACGCTTCTTCTCCTGAAACCCTAACCCTAATCGGATCTCCTTCTTCTTCCTCTCCTTCGTGTTCCTCTCCTTCATCTTCTTCTTCTTTCCGGCTCCGATATATTCAGAAACAAGCAAGCGGTTTTAGGGTTTGCAGGAAAGATGCCGCTGCTGCTGCTGTTGTCGAATCCGCTCCTTGTTCTTCTTCGCCGGCTTCGGTTCTGAAGCGAAAGAGGCCTGCGCGGATCGATATCCCTTGCCTGCCTTCTTTGAGCTTTACGCCGCCTTCAGAGGGAGGTTTGAAAGAGATCGAGATCGAGAGCGAGCGGTATTCGTTTTTCTGTAAGAAAGGACGGAGGGAAGTTATGGAAGATCGGCATGCTGCTGTCGTCGATCTTAATGGAGATCCCAAACAGGTATTTGTGATTTCGATTACTGGCGTTTGTTTCTTTTTCTTTTCAATTTTTTATTAGAAGTTTTGTTATCGGATTCTGCGGTGGCGATCTGTCACTTGGATGGATGGTGAATTGTCTAGAAATTAAGGTGATTTGGTAGGCCTGAGGTGTTTTTGTGTGGTAGAATTGTTACATAGTCCTCTCACCTTTGATTGTTAGATTATTAGCTAACAGAATTGATAGATTTCGTGGGCTATCACATGGATCGGCGGTCCTGCCATCCTATCACCTCTGACCGTTGGATTATCTAACCAAATACACATATTTCATTTTTTGGTGTTTGATTATCTGAAAATATTCACAGATTTGGTGGGTTCATCACATAGATGGGCAATAGGTAGTCCAGAGATTAAGGCAATAGAAGCCACAAATATGGATGGTTAGGATTTTGCATAATCAAAGGGCCTGAGTAGTTATTGCAGTGGTCGAACAGCTAGGATTGTCCAGACATGCAAGTTTTGGGCTATGGTCCACCCGATCAATGATCCCTAATCGCATACTTGTCAGGGAGTGCAGTTTATGGAATTCCATGAAGCACACATCATGCTGGAATTTCTCATAGTAGAACAGGAAAATTATGGGATTGAAGAAATGAGTGTCAAGTCATGTAAAAATAGGGTATAGATATGATAAGAATTTTAGAGAGATTTTCATCCTTTATTTGACATTCTTTAATTTTTTTTGGCAGGCCTTTTTCGGTGTTTTTGATGGGCATGGAGGTACACGAGCCGCTGAGTTTGCGGCGGTGAATTTGGGTAAAAATATTTTGGATGAAGTGAAGAAAAGAGGAAATGATAGGATGGAGGATGCTGTTAAAAGCGGTTATGTGACAACGGATGCAGAGTTTCTGAAGGAGGATGTCCGAGGCGGGACTTGCTGTGTGACTGCACTGATTAGGAACTCTGATCTTGTTGTATCCAATGCTGGGGACTGTCGTGTTGTTATGAGTCGAGGTGGGGTTGCTGAGGGCCTCACGGTCGATCATCGGCCTTCAAGGGAAGATGAGAGAGACAGAATTGAGGCCCTAGTAAGTTCTTTTCTACATTTCTTTTTCTTCTTTCAGTTTGTAGTATATGGACTTCATTGATTGCTATGTTTTGCTTTCATATGGTTGAAGCTGATGATAAATTGATACCCATGTTGATCACTGATCGTGCCCCTTCTAGGTTGGGTTGTCGCACAAAAATACTCCAAATATTGGATGATTTGGCTTGATGGATGGTTCAAAAAGGGGCAGTAGTTCACATCCAACTGGCCAGAATCCATTGACTGGACTGTTATTATTATTGCTATTTTTTAGGATTGAAACTAATCAATTTGAGAAACATTTTCTTTCAGGGGGGCTATGTCGATTGCAGCCGTGGTGTTTGGAGATTACAAGGGTCACTAGCTGTATCTAGAGGGATTGGTGATTCACATCTTAAGAAATGGGTAATTGCAGAGCCAGAGACGAAGATTCTTAGAATCAAGCATGACTGTGAATTCCTAATTCTAGCTTCGGACGGGCTATGGGATAAGGTAAAATTTTATTTCTAAATGTGTCATCCTATCTTCCAATATACTTCAATTACTACTTTTCTCAAAGTTCTTTATTTACTTAGATATCTTGCCCCTTTTCCAGGTTAGCAATCAGGAGGCAGTTGATATCGCTCAACCGTTTTGCACAGACGCCAACTCACCATCACCACTGTCTGCATGTAAGCAGCTTGTGAGCTTGTCTGTGACCCGTGGGTCTGCAGATGACATCAGTGTGATGATAATCCAGTTGAGACAGTTCGTTTGAAGCAGCAGCAAGCTTGCATTGATAGGCCTAGATAATGAGATTCATTCAACTTTGAAGAGAAGTGAATGCCAGCCGTAGGATTTGATTTTCATTGCAAGTGTTTTTTTCAAGAAACTTGCAATCATGGATGACTAGGGCTGGGGTTGTTTCCTACCCTTTGTTGTGTAAATGATGATGAAGATGATGAAGACAGAAGACCCCACATAGTCGCTGACAACCTAGTTCTGTAGTATTTTTCAAGAAATTTGGAATCATGGATGACAAGGGCGCATTGGTAATGGGGGTTGTTTCCGACCGTTTATTGTGTAAATGATGATGATGAAGACGATGAAGACCCACATGGTCCATGACTGCCAAGTTCTTGATGCTGCTGCTTCTTGGTTTGTTTCTAACACCTCTAGTAGCAGGGAAAAGGCTGAATTAAAATGTTTGTAGATTGTAATATTTAAAATGTTGTAGATTGTAGTGCTTAAAAAATCATGACAGTTCCATTTTGCTATTTTCCTTTCAATTTAAATAGTTATTATTATTATTTATTTTTTCTTTTCCAAAAATCAAATGGTGGAGCTCCTCATGCGCTTCATCCTGACATTGAAAAGGGCAGTTTACTTTACCCTGGAATAATCAAAGGGTCACAAATTTATATCTGATATCTCTATTTTGGGGGGTATCCTCCATCTGCAGTGAGACCATTTTTCCACCTATGAAGAGGATATGGTGAAAAGGGCAGTTTACTTAAACCCTGGAATAATCAAAGGGTCACAAATTTCCATCTGATATCTCTATTTTGGGGGGTATCCTCCATCTGCAATGGGACCATAGTTTGAAAACCTGAGCCTGTTCTAAAATGATGTGCATCTTATACCAATATGTTGGGATGTATTTTAGCAAAACTTTCTAAGCAACCTGCGTGTGGATTGATATTGAAAAAATCCCTACACATCTTCCTTTGATGGGTGGACCAATCTGCTTATGCTCGGCTGCTTGGTCCCTAACACATGTTCCTTTGATGTGTCGCTTAGGTGAACCAATCTGCTTGTGCTTGGTTGCTTTTACCCAAGCAAGAGATTCATTCCTATTGAACCGTTGATCCTGTTTGAGTCTCACAATTGGTCTTCTTCCATCATGATTTCTTAAGAGTGATCTCGATCGTATGATGATAATCTGGCAGTTTTGTTGAATTTGGGCCCCAATTAACCTTGCAGTAATCACTGGCTTATTTGGTATTGACCAATGGATGTGGATTGGGTACTACCCGCCCCGCCTGTCCCAGGCTGGGCATGGCTGGAGCTCTCCGAGTAGCCACTGTAATGTATGGGTTTTATCCACGCTGTCCGGTCAAATCCATTTATAATAAGCCCAAAAATGAGGCAGATCCAAAGCTCAAGTAAACCACACCACAGGAAACACAGGTGATAATGACTCCCACCCTTAAAACCTTTGTAATGCCAACCATGATGTTTATAAGGTTATGCAGACCTGATGAAGGGAAAACACAAATATCAACTTGATCCAAAGCTATAGTTACGGAGGAGAAGTTTCCTGCCTGTGCCGAGCTATGGATGGGCCCAATCTGGGTTCTCAACCAACATACCATCAGCACCCTTGATTTGTGTCCTAATATCCTGTGTTTAGTTGATTATTAGAATAAGAAGAACCATGCAAATATGATGGGCGGTTGTTAACAATTCCACCTTATAACTGGTCCTTGTATTGTTGTCGCACAATAAATATGTATTTGAAAAATCATTTATGGGGGAAATATTCTGGCAGAGAGCGATCGTTGATACGCGAAGATATGACATAGACCAGAATCCTCCCCACCTCACGTTTTACTTAATAGGTAAGAGAAACACGGGCGCGGATTGCCTGCGAAAGCCTTTCACAGGCATCTCCTGTGCAAGGAATCTGGGTGGGGCCCACCGTGAGGTTTGGAAGAAATCTACGCCGTCCAACCGTTTTGTGAGATCATTTTAGGCATTGCGACCAAAAATGAAAGGGATCCAAAACTCATGTGGGCCGCACTAAAGCAAAAGGTGTGTAGGGAAATTCTTACCGTTGAAATCCCTATCGGGTCCACAGTGATGTTTATATACCATCCATACCGTTCATAATGTCATTTCTACTGACATGAACTGAAAACACAAATATTATCCTGATTCGAAACTTCGGTGGCCCCACGAATATTTCAACTGTGGAAGTTCAATCGTCATGTTTTCGGCCCACTTAAGTCTTGGATCCCGTTCAATTGTGGTTGCAACGCCTAAAATGATCTCACAAAACAGTTGGACAGTGTAGATTTCTCACAAACCTCACGGTGGGCCCCACCCAGATTCCTTGCGCAGGAGATGCCTGCAATCCGCGCCCGAGAAACACCCAAGCTCCTGTGGTGTTGATGACTATTTAGAATATGAATGACGATGTGAACATAAAGTAATGGCTATTAACAATTCCACCTTAGAACTGGTCTTAGTCACGTTTTCAACATACACCATTAGTCAGCAGCGCAATAAATGCAATTGAAAAATCAGTGCCCACAGGTAGGCGGGACCCCTGACTGTAGACCCCACCATGATGTATGTGACTGATTCCCGCCATCCATCCATCCATATTGAAAGCTCATTTTAGAGTATGAACCAAAAAAAAATAATAATAATAAATGAAGCTGATCTAAATCTCAAATGGACTATAGTATACAAAACACTGGTAATTGACTATTAAAAACTTTTTGTGAGCCACAAAAGCTTTGGATCAAGGTGATATTTGTGTGTTCTCTTTATCTAGATCTGGGGCTGTAAATGTTCGGGTTCGGGGCGGGTTTAGCTAAAACCAGACCCGCCCATTTACTAAACGGGTCTGGGTCCAAATTTTAGACCCAAACCCTTTTACTAAATGGGCGGGTCCGGGTCGGGTCTGAGTCAGCCCATCAGACCCATTTATAAATGGGTCTGGGCCTGGTAGAGGGAGATTCACCCAGACCCATTTATAAATGGGCCGGGTCTAATGGGTCCGGGTCTGGATCAAGTATGCAAGCATTTTACAAGGCTTAAAACCGGGTCTGGGCTGGACAGGTCCCTTGTAACATAGACCAAGCCCGCCCACTGACTAAATGGGTTTGGGTCGGGTCGGGTCGGGCCTAATATAAAGGAAACCAGACCCAAACCCATTTAACAAATGGGTCTATTCTTGGACCCAGACCCGTACCATTTAACAAATGGGTCGGGTCTGGGTCGGGTCTAAATGGGTTGGGTCTGGGTACTCCATCGGGTCCACTGGCCCATTTACAGCCCCATCTAGATCTAGACTTTATCAAGAGGTTAGATGGCAAATAAACATTATGGTTGAATCCATAAAGTTTTTACTGGTGGGAATTTAATCACAACTGTTTCATGTGGTGTGGCCCACCTAAGATTTGGGTCAGCTTCATTTTTGGGATCATACCTGGACTCACGGGGAAAATCTTCCGGCAGAAAGTGATGCCGAAAACATGACGATTGAACTTCCACAGTTGAAATATTCGTGGGGCCACAGAAGTTTCGAATCAGGATAATATTTGTGTTTTCAGTTCATCTCAGTAGGAATGACATTATGAACGGTATGGATGGCATATAAACATCACTGTGGACCTATAGAGGTTTCAACGGTAAGAATTTTCCTACACACCTTTTGCTTTAGTGCGGCCCACTTGAGTCTTGGATCCATGTTTTCAGTTCATCTCCTGCGAAAGGCTCTCGCAGGCTATCCGCACCCTGTGTATCCGCATCGTCAATCCATTTTTTTAGATCATTTTTTTTTTTTTATTATTGGGTAAGTACACCCACCCCATTGTTAGTCCACCCACCCACCCCTGTTAGTCGCATCGCAATGTTAGCCACCCCCAATATGGGAATCGATACCATGACCTCAGTGTTGAAAGGAGCCTATCTTCACTCAGTGAGCCACTTGAGCTATGGACCTGGGTGTATGTTTCCATAGTGTTTACTCGCCGGTCAATTTATTGATAAGGTCACAAAAGTCTAGATAAAGGGAAAAAATAAACATCAGCTCAATCCAAAACTTTTATGATCCATTAATAGCCTATCACCACTGTTTCCTATGACATGGTCCACCTCATAATTGAATCTGATTCATTTTTGGAATAATAACCTAAAATGTGGAAAACAGATGGACAGCTTGGATATAGAATAGATCAAGGTGGGCCCCACAGCCGTCTTTGGTGAGTCCTGATCTCACCTAATTGCTGTTCACCTGCTAGCACAGCTGGAAGACGCCTGGGCGTTTCCAAGTTCGAAATGCTGAGACACACTAACCCACTAATTGGTGGGTGAATAGTGTGACTAACAGTGTCGGTGTCTTAAGCTGCATGACTATAAAAAAAATAATAATAATATATATATATATATATCTCACCAAATCCAAAATATTTCACCTAATCTGCGCTCATTCAGGCAGGGCTCTGTGGGGCCCACCATGATGTATGGGTGTTATCCTTCCATTTTTACATATGTTTTAGAGTATGGCTTAAAAAATGAGATAGATGCAAGGCTCAAGTGGACCACAAAGTTCGATTGAACTCCCACCATTAAAAACTTCTTGGGAGCCGTACAAATTTTGGACAAAGTTGATATTTGTGTTTTCCCTTCATTCAAGAATATATGAGCTTATGAACAGGTCAGAAGGAAAATAAATATCACAGTGACCCACACCCAAGTCCATAGCTCAAGTGGCACACTGAGTGAAGATAGCCTCGTTTCAACACTGAGGTCATGTTATCGATTCCCACCTTGATAATATGTGTATATCCTCTCCTTCCCAAGTTAGCGGGTCCCTAATGTTTATTTTCCATCCAACCCATTCATAAGGTCAACCAGAAATGAATGAAAGGAAAATATAAATGTCAGCTTGATCCAAAACTTTTGCAGCCTATTGTTATTCTCCACTTTTTCTAGTAGTGTGGACCACTAGAGGTTTAGTTTTGTGATAACATCCTCAAATGAGGTGAGAAAACGGATGGATAGAATGGATATGAAAAATATTCATTAAAGTGGGCCCCACACGGTAAAGATAGTGGCCGGATCTAGCAAGAGATGGACGAGTATGTCAGAGGCTTTGTGGGGCCCATTGTGATCTATATGTTTTATCCACACCGTTCATCTATTTTGACAGATTATTATGGGCATGATCCCAAAAAGGAGGCTGGGTCAGAAGGACCACACCACATGAAGCAGGGGTGATTTAAATTCTACCGTTGCAAACTTGTTGGAGTCATAGAAGTTTTGCATTCATGTTATTTATGTTTTCTCTTCATACAAGTAGGGATGCACATGTGCCCGGTTAACCCGCCTCACCCGTCCGACCATACCCGGTAAAAACCCGCTCCGTCCCGATCCGGTTGAGAAAAGGGTCTGGTCACGGGTGGATGCGGCTGGACCGTTTTTAATTTAGGTATGATTTAGGGTACATGCCAAACCCGCCCGACCCGACCCGTACCCTGACCCGTGTATACCAAACCCATTCTGCCCTACCTGAATGACCCCGTTTATACTACTTTATTGCTTTTACAAATATCTGTATGACATTATCAATAGGTTGAGTGGTCAATAAACATTAAGGTGGACTCTAGAATCTTTTAATGGTGGGAGTTCAATGACCACTGATTTTTGTGGTGTGGTCTACCTAAAGCTTTTATCTGCTTCCTTTTTGGTACCATGTACTATAATAATATGGAAACATAAATGGACGGCATGAATTTACATTATATACATCGAGGTGAGCCTCATGGTCAGGGTCTCACCCACATGGCTGGTTCCAGGGTCTCATCGATTCTGACCCAAGCTACCCTCATCTCACATTCACAAGGAGTAGATTAGGTGACATCCGGGATCCACCAAGGTGGGTGGCCCCTGACTATGTGTCTTAAATCTACATTGTCCAACTATTTTGAAAGATCATTTTAGAATATGATATAAAAAACGAAGCAAACTCAAATCTTAGCACCACACCATAGAAATATAGTCCTAACTTGACCCGACTCGACCTAGTTTAGCATATAGGGTAGGGTAGGATTAGGCTTAACCCTTTTACAAGTAGGGTAAGGTCAGGGTTGGGTCAGCCCAACCCCATCATGACCCGGATTGAAACCCGAACCTTTAAAATATATTTAGGTTCGGTCCAGGGTTGGGCCCAACCCGACCCTAACCCAACCCGTGTGCAGGCCTACATACAAGTCTATGTGACATTATGAACAGGTTTGATGGCAAATAAACATCACGGTTGTCACGCCCCGAAATCTGGACATAGAGTGTGCACCCTCAGGCCCAGTTTATAGGGTATGTCTCATGCACAAAAGCACTTAATTCAAAAGTCAAACTGTTATAGAGACATGGGATCATATGTGTACTAAGTTTAAATTATCATTTAACAACAACTAAATAAAAATACAATCCATACACAATGGTCCACCCATTTGGGACTTATTAATAATATCATCAAACGAAAATAAAATAGAAAAATAATATAAATAATCTAAATGTCTTGATTCATAGCAGTCACTTCTTCCTTCGTTAAGATACTTGGTGGTTTCTCCACTTGTTCAGGTTCCTGCTCATGTATATCATATGTACCATCTATATATATTTAATTCCGTCAGCGAGGAAGTCCAGTGAGTAAACCCATCATGGTTCACACCCGTTCAAATAAGTAGTACATCTAAATACAACCTTACAATTAAATTTACAATATGGATGCAATAATGTTATACAAAATGATATGATGCATCAAGTGGGCATTACTCAGTCTTTCACTTGCTTCGATTGGATACCATCAATCGGCACCCCCTTCCTTGTAAGGCAGACTTCCACATATTAGTGGGCTTCCAGGATGGTCCTTGGGTAACCGGGTACTTAAGTACCTGCCGGTCTTCCAAAGCGATGTTCCGGGATAACAATGTATGAATGTATGAAGCATATGGCATGTCGTATTCAATAATCATCTCCCTGATTGAGAGGCAATAGATAATTCATTCATCTCTCCTTTTGAGAGGCACATATATATTAGTCAATCATCTCTCCTTTTGAGAAGCACATACCATTCGTGTCATCTCTCATTTTGAAAGGCACATACATATTATTTGTCATTCCTTTCATTCAACATGTATAAGTAATAAAACGCATTAGCATATATGCATAACACCATCATAATCAACACAAGTCACCCCAAGTATAGCATTACACCACAACAACCTACTTTATTCAAATGAATAGGAAACATGTTGGGATTCACTCACCTCTTAATGTGAATTCGACAAGCTTTCGAAAATTATAGTAAATACCAAATTCCTAGCACATAATTCATCATTTAGTAATTTTATTCATTTGATCTATTTAATATGAACTTAGAGTTACCAAGGATCAGATCTAGACCATCCATTACACATAAGATATCTGAATGGTCCATGATCATACCCTAATCTCATATCTTAGCTATGACGATCATCATATATTATGATTTACATAATTAACGTAAACCAGAATCGATCTTGACAGCTCATTGGATGATCTGATTCATTCCATCACTTTTTAACGGTTCAGATCAGTGACCAGATCATATGCATCCGTTGGTCCACACAAAGATTACTACATGATCCAAAAATTGAATTACCATGGCCCACTTGTGGATCAGATTAATTTCAAAATTCTGGCCTACATATGGTTTGGCCTTATGATCCTCATGATCCGTGCAGATCAGATCTGACACATCGAGATGATCCAAAATATTCTCTTACGCCAAGTGTCATTTCGCAGGAAAAAGTAGCTCTCTAATATTAAGATCATTTATCTGATCAACACAGTAACCACTCGGCCAATCTAACCTAACAGACATTACATGATCCATTATCTATAATTTTTATAGATCGGTATGGCCCACACAATGATCAGATCTTCCTAATTTTTGGAATCCTTGAATGTTTTGACTCTAGAAGTCGGATGATTGGTGTGGATCTAACCACACACATTTTGATGGCCTATCCCAATCATTTGTGCCAAGTAGCAATCACTAGTGTAGAAAATTGGGTTCTTTTTATTAAATGCTCCAGATCTCATAGTGTAATGAATGTACCGCTAATTCGATCCATTCATTATATTGCTCAAATGGTCATAACCAAAATAATCAGATCAATTCAACTTCTAGAGATAGAGATTAAATTACCCACGTCCAGATTGTAAGAAACAATCCTTATACAGGAAGTTTAAGGTTATGACGTAGAGGAACGGATCTTTTTTTAGTTAGATTATTTAAGTGCACATGTTGGACTTATGGCTAATCTGAATCGTCCATCATGACAATCTATAATTTAACAATGATTAACACAATAAAAGTTAAGAATTAAAAATAAGGACCAACCTGGATCAAGCACTCTTCCCCAAATGCTTCATCTCTCTCTCTCTCTCTCTCTCTCTCTCTCTCTCTCTGCGTAGGTTTTTCATTTTGTTTATTTGTGTTCAAGTGGGACTCTCTCTCTCTCTCTCTCTCTCTCTCTCTCTCTCTCTCACGTTTCTTTAAGACGAAGAAACCGTTTAGAAAAGAGAGATACAAGTGGGTAAGGGAGAGATAAGAGGAATAAAGAGAAGTGAGAGATAAGAGGTAGAGATTCGGCGGCTCTCTACTCTTTCAAATTTAAAATTAAGGTTCGGTTATTTTGGACGATGATCTAGATGGCTAGCCATGTGAGTTTAGATCATCCAGATCAAGTAATAATGGGTTGTGTGGATTGTAAAGGAATTTGGTGGTTTAGATCTTTAAATAGGTAAAAGTAAGCAACTCTTATCAAATCAACGATTCAGAAATATTTGAGTTTATGACTAGATGAAACAATTAAGAGTATACATGATGAACGAGCATTGATGAGTGAGTTTGATGAATGCTCTAGATTCAGTGGAATCTTTACTCATAAGGTCCATGTACGGCCTAGATAAAAGAAGTTGGATGTTGATATTTTTTTTGGGCCGAGCACGTTCGAGAAGAAAATGTGACGAAAAGTGGGGAGGGTCCCATGTGGATTGTCCGCGAGCTCTGGGTGGCATGCAAATGTGCAGTTGTAGCGGGTTAAGTGGGGTCCACTTGTGATGATTTTAAGAGAATCGTATCCGTCTACATGGTTTGGTGGGTTGAGATAAGACATTAGTGAAAAAGTGAGATAGATCAAGAATTCAAGTGGGTCGTATAATAAGGAACAACGAAGGCTCTAGAGTCTAAGTTGTTTGGATCTAAAAAGTGAGTGCCTAATAATGGACGGTTGAGATAGAAGGGTTGACAAATGGCTGGACTTAGTGAATGGATGGTGGTGAATAAATCGTCATCCTAGAGAAGGACGGCTAAGATTGACATATAGTGGATGCATAGCAAGGAATGAACAACAGTATGAGAAAGCTCATCACCACACATCTCTTGTTTAAAAGGAAAGTTACCATTCCTATTTGGAGAAGATTTTGGATTTGGCTAAGTCTCAGACGTTGATACAGTGCATACATAAGATTTCTTTTTATTAATATTATATATGGAGAGAGATGTTAATCCTACAATAATGTGGACCAAAATCTATTTCACTCAACAGTTTTATTAGATTATATTAGGCTATTGGCCCGAGTATGAGGCAGATCTGAATCTTATCTGGGCCGTACCAAAGGTAAATACTAACAACCGTTAAAACTTTCCTTGAAGAAGTTGAAACAGAAGTACTCAACTCATATGTATGGCACTTGTTATTTACAAGTTTGCCCTTCTCTATTATCCCAACTTTAAACTTTCATAATCCTAATTTTTTTACCGTCTAAATGAGCTACAATTTGGTCCAAATATGTTATTTGTCGTGTTCTATCAACGGACTAAGTTTGAGCCCTGATATCTCTCGGTTGACCAAGATACCTTTTTAGTGGTCTATGTCTAACCCTAATTCAAAACACTGTTTATTTGTATCCTATGTGAAATCTAACCGATATTTCATATATATAATTTACGATCTTCTAAATGAACGGTTTACTTCAACAAATGGGTGGCCCGTTTGACAGATACAATTATGATGGACGGTCATTTGGTGGCCTAAAAATTAAAGTAAGTGTATAGTTATGATATTAATCATGTAAATGATTTATTGTATGGTCAGCTTTATAAATTGATACATATAAAGTGGTTTTTGGATGTCGTTTAAGTTACAAATGTATACTGTTAGACTCAATTTGCTTGTTCAAGTCTGTAAATTACTTAAATCATAGATTTAATGGTTAGTTAAGTATATTTATAGGTGACAAACAAGATGAACGGATCGGAATTTTAATTCAATCTGTATACAAGCGGATATGGAGATCAAGTTGTTAGTTTATTATGATTGGGTGGTCCAAATTTAAAATGGACGGTTAAATGTCTTCATTTAGTAGTAATAGGATGTTTCTACGGTTGGTTTTGATAATGAAGTGTGAATATTAAGGTATATAGTGGTTTACCCTAAGAATCAACGGTCGGATGACTTACTTTATGAGTGAAAATTACTCCTTATAGTTTAGATTCGGGCTAAGCTATAAATTGATGGTTAAAATTAATAATTCTATAACTATACAGTTGAATAAGTGTAACCCTACCTTCGTACATATGGATAAACTCGCATACAAAATTTTGAGTTGTTACAACAGTGGACCCTAGGAAATTTTCAACGGCAGGAGTTTAATCCCCATGGCTTCATGTGGTGTGCTCCACCTAAGCCTTCAATCTGCCTTCTTTTTTGGCTTATCCCTTAAAATGATCTGTCAAAATAAATGGACAATGTGGCTAAAACATGTAGGTCACGGTGGGCTCCACAGAGCCCCTGACATGACCTTCCGTCTCTAAGTAGGTCCCGGTGGAAATGGACTGAAATCCTTCTCAACACAAGTTTTGTGTGAGAGGTAAAATCCACTCTATACATCAGGGCCCTAAAATTCAGCCAATCCATTGCTCAAATGGGCCATGCCACAAGGAGCAACGGTGATAGGGATGCCAACCATGGGCTTGTGTGAGAGGCCACTGTGGTGTGTGTCAAACCCACCATAGGCTTATGTGAGGACCCACCATGGTGTGACTTTCATCAAACCCGTTCATTTGGTGTGACTCGAGTGGAATAGGCCTCCAAAGAACTTGGGTGACTTGGCTGCGACCCCAGATCGACCAATGTGGGTGGGACGCTGATGTGGGGCCCACCTTGATGTATGCATTGTATATCTAAGCCTTCTATCTATTTCGCCAGCTCATTTAGGGCATGGCCCAAAAATGAAGCAGATCCAAATCTCAGGTGGAGCACACCACAAGAAAACATGAACATTGACCGTTAAAAACTTTTTGTAGGCCACAAAAGTTTTCCCTACGTCGATGTCTATGTGACATTCTCAATAGGTTGGATAATAAATTAACTTTACGGTGGACCCTAGGAAGTTTCTAATTGTGGGCATTCAACGACAATTGTTCTTATGGTGTGGTCCACCTGAGACTTGGATCTGCTTCATTTTTAGGCTCATGCCCTAAAATGAGCTGGCAAAATGGATAGACAGTATAGATATACAACACATATATCAAGGTGGCCCCACGGTCAGGATCCTGCCCACGGGTTACCTCAGGACCTAGCCAGAGAGGACGGTCCTGTCAGGGATATGTGGGGGCAACGTGATGTATATGTTACATCCAAGCTGTCCATCCATTTTGACATATCATTTTAAGCCATGAGCCCAAAAAATAGGCAGATTGAATGCTCAAGTAGACCACACCATAGGAAGTAGTGGGGATTGAATTCCTACCGTTGAAAACTTCACAGGGACCACCATGATGTTTATTTGCCATCGAACCCTTCAATAAGCTCACATACAATATAAATATCAACTTGATCCAAAACCTTTGCATCCCTCAAGAAGTTTTCCCTGTTGCTTCCCGTGGTGTAGTGAGGGTTGTACATCGAGCCAAATGGAGTCGAGGTGGGCCAAGTTTGGCTTAACTCCTCTGTGCTCTCCTTGAGTTTGAGCTCAAGCTCAAGCTCACCCTTGAGCTTACCATTGGAGCTTGCCTTGTTTGCTAAACCTTTCAAGGCGAGCTAGTGGATCAAGTTGAGGCGAGCTTACCTCGAGTTGAGTCAAGCTTGCTCCCACCTCAATTTATTATATTTTTTGCTACAAAATACAAATTAAAAGTCAACAATATTAAGTTCAAGAAGTCACACATATATTAGGAGAGAATAGTATTTCTACAGGTGAGACCCCCACCATTTAAATGGCCTAGCTCTGATCGGTTCTTTCATTGGTCAGGTCACACACACATTGAATGCAGACCACTAGTAACATTTTCTGAACCATAGATTAATACAGTACATGCATAGCTCACCACAAGAATGGACTGCCCTAATTATTGTGCAGACCATCTTCATGATGAGGCCCAGCTGATTCATGAATCAGATGCACCACCCCCCTCGTAAAATTGCATGCAATCAATAGTTGCATATGGTGTTTGGTCTTACCATAGCCCCTATTTTGTAGATGTGTATGATGTGTGGTCTCACCATAGCACATGTTTTGTGCAGCATGTAAAGCACACAACCATTGTATGCTCACCATGTTTTCTACTTGAAATTACTCAATCCATTAGGTATGCTCAACAAGGAATGTTCTTACCCGAACAAAATAATAAGATTAAGAACACCCCCCCCCCCCCCCCCCCCCCCCCCCCCCCCCCCAATGTGTGAAGGTTTTATATGTCCTAAGCTTGGTGGAGAGAGAGAGAGAGAGAGAGAGAGAGAACTAAGAAATAAGAAGATTAGGGTTTTTTTTTTTTTAACAAATATCTATATGAAACGAGTCGAGTCGAGGTCGGGCTTGAATCAAGTTGAGTTTCAAGTCGAGTCGAATCGAGTAACCCAATGCTCGAACTTGACTCGATTTCTGACTCGAGCTCCTAAATGAAGCTTGACTTGACTCGTCTTACAAAGTCGAGGCGAGTTTTTTCGAGTCGAGTTGATTGAGTTTCTCGAGCTGACTCGGCTCATGACTAGCCCTAGGTGTAGTCCACTTGAGCCTTCTGCCTCCTTTTTAGGTACAAGTGGCAAAATGATTTGTCAAAACGGATGGAAGGTATGGATGAAACATATACGTCATAGTGGGCCCCATAAATCCCCTGATAGGACCGTCTGTCTCTAGCTAGATCCTGGTGGGGGCAGGTCCCAATCTGCGCCCGCACCCATATAGCTGGATCCATGGTCGCAGCTAAGTCACCTCAGGTGTCATGGACCATTCCAGTCCCTCAGAAATTGTACACTTGGAATGCATTAAGTTGAATGACACAAATCACTAATTGAGAAGAACTTGTTTGTGACCAATCAGCTTGTTGGGAAATTAAAATCAACCAGAAATATCAATTGGGGCCCACTATTTCTACGGTGTAATTTGCATTACCTGCTCATCATGTTTGCAATTTGTCAGTGCAAAATTCTCTTTTTTTGGCAGCAGATGTGTAGTTCTATAAAAATAATAGCGAATGGTCACTCTGTTGCAGAAATTGTAAACAAATTCCCTTTTTTTTTCCTCCTGATTTGGGTTGCATAATCAATTTAGACTGAACTGCGGACACATTATCAGAGACTCAAGCTCAGGTCTCTCTGTTTAGTGGTAATGGGTAGAGAAGTCAATGTACCGGTTAGCCCATCCACCACCAAAAAAAAAAAAAGGCAAATTCAGATATCAGGTGGACCACGCTAGAGGAAATGGTGATTAAACTACCACTATTAAAAACTTCCAAAGGCCAACTGTAATGTTTATTTGCCATCTAACTTGTTGATAAGGTCACACGGACCTAGATGAAGGGAAAACACAAATAGTGACTTGGTCCAAAACTTTTGTGGCCTTTAGGAAGTTTTTTATGATTGGAGTTCAATCCCTCCCATGGTCCACCTAAGATTTGGATCTAACTAATTTTTCCAGTTGACCTTTTAAGTCAACCTCATTTTTTGAACCATGCTGGGAAATGAGCTGGAAAAATAGATGGATGACGTTGATATGGATATGCAACGCATACATCCAGGTGGGCCCGGCAGTCAGAGCCTCACCCACTAAGCCATTACCCCTGCCTTTCCTAACCTAATAAATGGGAAGGAGAGGAGGGGTTGCCAGCCTGGGTGGGTCGCACCATGGTGTTTATGTGAAATCCATGCCATTTAAGAACAAAATTTGCTTTAAGTGGACCACCTGATTAGAAATAGTACTGTACAGGGCAATGCTCACCCTTAAAACTATTTTCATTCCTATGGTCCACCTGAATAATGGATGGAGCTGATGTTTAGGCCCAGGCTTAAGTTTTGGTGCGGTATCTAATGCTTGGGGTGGGTTTTATATAATCACCATAGTGGAGCACTGTAACTATCTAAATATCTAGGGTGGACTTCTCTCCTAACTATTTGCATTGGTGTGGCCCACCTAAGTCAAAGCTAAGCCTGATATTAAAATAAAATAAAATAAAAAAATCGCACTCAAGTCGGGCCTGTACGAAAACTCCGAGCCGGACTCAGGCTGGACTTTCTTGGACCATCACATGCCTGGGACAGATATGGGCTTAGAGAGAGCCTGGCCTAGCCCTAACCCCACCTGTTGACACCCTTAGTAATGGGCCAGGCTGAGATTGGCTCTAACCAAACCCTAGTTCCCTTAGCCCTATCCTAGAAAGTTAGAAGTCCTTGGCCCTTGCTCTGGACCATTGGTGGTAGTACCTTGATATTTCGCCCATGAGGCATCTATAAGATCTAAGCCATCCTAACAGGTGCACCCTAAATCAGGTTGATCCAACCATCAAGTAGGCCAAATGGGAATAAATAAGGAGAAACCCCACTAACAAGTGGTAGATAATTCTAGTTTTGAGAAGGAAGCAAGATGAAGTTTGGAACTCACTCCTGACAAATAAATCCCATATTCATGATTCGTGGAGTGAGTTTTTCTTGCTACTAGGGTGTGGCACATGCAATTCACATGGAAAGCCATGAAGTGGGCTAACGAAGTGGGAGAGGGAGTGGAAAAGTGGGAGTTATTTGATACTCTAGCATGGTGTGACGATTGATACTCGGGCACTTTTAAAGTTGTAAATGCGGCATATATCAAATCAATGAAACCATTTAAATTTTAAGGCTCAAATTAAATAGATTATTTTTAAAATTGAGGTTGATTTACATTCTTAATCTCCAATTTGGACCACCCACTCTTTTTTTCTTCTTCTGTTGGCCACTAAAGAATCAAATCACTACATATTCTTGTTTTAGATCAATCTGATTCACTATTATTGTATGATACTAACCCGCTCGGGGTTTGGGTGAATGGTTAGCGTCATGGGTTTGCTCCCCTCTCTTGGTGCTTTGCCTGATGATACACGTAGTTTGTAGGTGATTGTATGCATCTATAAGGAATAGTCTCGCCTTAAAAGGGGTGGGGGACACCCTATCGTCATAAAAAACCATTATTTATTTTTAGTTTATGATACTCTACTTGCATATTTTTATTTTTTTGGCATGGGGTATCAAGCATCCGATTCTCTCCACAATATCAAAGGCCTTCTCTTCTCAAAACTTCAAAATTGAAGAGCAATCCACCTCACAACACCTGGTAATGACATAAATACCCCTTTTTGGGGCTATAAAACCCTTCCTATGATGTTCAAAAAGGCAAAGTTCTAACTCATCCTAAAACTAATGCTATGGGTAAAATTGTCCCTTACAACTTTCCTATTTAGGTTGTGTATAATTAGGGGTGTCAATGGGCTAAGTTCTGTCCAGAGCGAGCCTATAATTTTGAAAGTGAGCACAAACCTAACTTGGCCCATAACGGGCCAAAGTAGGCTAGCCCGAGCCCGGCTGGGATATATATACAGGGCCCAGCTCGAACCCAGAATTCCTGTGGAGAGAAGCATCTGTGTGGAGACTCACTGCTGGAGCTCCATGGGCCCACCATGATGTTTAAGTTTTATCCATGCTGTCTATCCATTTTTTTCAAATCATTCAAGAGAATGAGCCCAAAAATGAAGCAGATCCAAATCTCAGGTGTACCACACCATCAGAAACAGTATTGATTAACCGCCCACCATTAAAAACTTCTTGGGGTCATAAAAGTTTCATGGATCAAGCCGATATTCATGTTTTCCCTTCATCCAGATTTGTGTGACCTAATCAACAGGTATCTCATAAGTATTACATTGGGCCTTAGGAGGTTTTTAAACATTCAATGAACACTGTTTTTCCTGTGGTGTGGTCAACTTGAGATTTATCTCTGCCTTACTTTTGGGCTCATGCCTTAAAATAATGATCCAATATGGAATAGATGGCGTAGATAAAACACATATATAATGGTCGGGATAGATGGCACAAAGACCACCCCCAGTAGCCAATCCACTCCCTAGAGTGTGCATAGGATTGCTGTCCTTCCTATTACAATCCACACATCCTGTGCCATACCATTAAAATTGAGATGGCCCACTGTGATTTGTATGGAAAATCAACCCAGAGCACCACGTTCTTCACACCATATTAGGCATAGGGCTCAAAATTCTAGCCCATCTGCAATTCTAGGGGACCACACAATTGAAAACAGTACAGTCAATGCTCATCCTTGAAATTATTTTTATTCGTGTGGCTCACATGAATCACAGTTGCATCTGATTTTTTTCTCAATCAGCATAATTTTTACGAAGGGCCATGAAATATTTAGATTAGATTTCGTATAGTCATCTCTATGGCCCACATAAGAATTTAAGTATGGGTGTCTCTATTAAGGACTGTTCCTATTTGTATAGCCCCTCTTGAGCTAAGTATTACTGTAGTTTTTGGTTTATACGGTTAATTTGAGATGGTGCAGTTAGTGGTTAGGGTGGATTTCACATAGACATCAAGGTATGACTCACTTGAGCGGAGCTCACTTTTGCTGCATTAGGGGTTTTACAAAAAGAAAATTTGGCATGATTTAAGGGCATCCAACCTTACCTTTCGGACCTCTCCTTCTTCTCTTCCAAGCTCAATCTATGCCTGTTCAAGTTGTGTATTTCATTATTAAATCTCAGTTATTGGATTCAGTTTGATCTCAATCTCTACCACTCTAAGCTCTCATCCTCACCGTCCCCAATCCAAAACGTCTTTTCCTTTGTGAGTCCAAAAACCCATCAAGATGGGACAGAGGAAAGAGCCCAAGGAATAGAGGAGGATGTAAAGAATGAGACAATCCAACGGTAAAAAATGTAGATACGAAATCCAATTGTGGTGGATGCAAAGGGAGGATAGAGATCTAGTTCGTTGATTCAGGGTCCGGAGATGATGACCAAAGAAGAATCGAAAAACTAACAGGTGGGCTGGGCTAACGAACTTTTCGACTGCTAAGTGCAAGCCCGGCCCTCTTAGAAAACGGGCTCAAATTTTAAGCCCGAGCCCGCCCAAAGAGTGACACGCCCAAAAGCCCACGGACCAGCCCGGCCCATTGACAGCCCCATGTATAATAGTTGAAAGTTAAACCCTCAAATTTTTTTATTATGGGGCCGACAACAACCATTTTACCATCTCAAAATTATATTGATCAAAGAATCCATACCTCCAATTAATTAAATTTCTTCGTTGAATACAAGCAACCAATGGCTTTCCATCGCCATCGATGAAACCATTAATATCCACCAATCAGCCAAATTCAAAGTTAAATTTTAGATAGATAATCCACCCAAGTTGGGGCAAACAAGTTGTATGGTTGAATTTGAGATACTTATATGCTACATCTACAATTTTTTTCGTGCAATCAAAGTTCCTTATAATCATTAACCAAGCATGTAATTGGTTTCAATAGTAGAAATGACGCTAGTGGTTCTTTAGCCCACTTCCACCAAGATTTCTTTTTCTTTTTTAAAAGTAACGATATTTATTATAGAAAAAGATAGATGGAAATCTAAAGCAAATTAAAACAATGATGACCGTTACAAAGGGAAAAGATTACACTCCCCAAAGCCTCTAAACTTGAGGTCCACCAATTATTAGTCTATTGGGCATACCATGAATGTATCATATACCAAGAATTTTCCCATCAATAAAGGTTCGACCCATTGTTAGATGCTGGTATGTATCGCTGGATGCATACCAACATCCTAAATGAACAATACCACTGTAATGTCCCAATACAAGTAGGGGTGTCAATGGGCCAAGTTAGCTTGTCTGGCTTTCCAGCCTGGCCTGCCATGGGCCGACCTTGAACTGGAGTATTAGGCCCTAGGGTTGGGCTTAGGCTTAAAAATTGAGCCTGCTTCAAAATGAGATAAGCTTGAATATAGATGTCTAAAAGCCCATTAGCTTCTTAGGGTTTTCATATATATAGTACTATACATGCGGTCCACGAGTAAATCATTAATTATATTAATAAATGCATGGGAGAGAAGGGAAACAGAACTTGTCTTGGGTGGACCCTACTGTGGTGTTCATGAGAAAGCCACCCCAATTATCATGTGCATCACCTAATGTTAGGTCCAAGACAAAAAAAAGAAAAAAAAAATAGCCTCATCAGTGATTAAGGTGGACCACACAATTAAAATAGTGTATAGGGCAAAGCTCACCCTCCAAAGTGTTTCTTTTCGTGTGGCCCACCTAAATTAGTAATGAGCTTGATTTTTGGGCCCCAAGGCTAAGCTTTAGTGTGGCATCCAATGGTTAGAGTGGATTCAATATAATAATCACAATGGACCTTGTAAAAATCAAGGGTGGACGTCTCTCTCCCAACAATTTTTATTATTGTGGCCCAATTGAATCATAGGTCAACTGGATTTTTTTTTTTTTTTTTTTTTGGGGGGGGGGGGGGGGGGGGGAGGGGGTTTGCACCTAAAATGATATTAAACATCTAATGGTCAGTACAGATCTCACGTACGCATCACAATGGACCCTTTGAAAAAACACAATGGACCATACACAATTTAAAAGGCTTTTAATGTTGGGTATCACCAACCCAATTGCTCCCTATGTGACCCACATGGATTTTGGACGGGCTTTATTTTTTAGCACCAAGGAAAGCACTAGGCGCACATGATGTGTTTGCACAATTCAATGATCAAGGGCTTATATTCAAATTTCATATATGATTATGAATTGCAGGGGTGTCAAAATTGTACTTGATTCAATGTTTGATTGAACAACGGTGACCCCCATGTCGAAATCAACACATAAGATTGGATTAAAAAATTTGATTAACGAGTCAACCATCGATTGTGATTATTGATCAGGCGATTTATGAAAGGGTAGAGGTGAGTCATTCCCAATGGATTCTTTTTACCTTGTATTTAAAGACTTGTTCTTTTACTAATAATTGTGATTAATATTTCTCAAAGGCATAAAGATAGATAAATAAATAAAAAGAAATCTAAAATAATGCTAATTTTATTAATATTTGAATAGAGTGCATTACAATCAACACGGTATCAAAATAAACTAGAAGAATAAGCATAAGAGAGATATATACATAATCCATTTGTAAGAACAAATGATCAAAGTGAGTGGTCAGCAAGATCTAACCCTGAAAGATAATCACCTAAGTAAGGACTCAGTTGATCAGTATCCAACAACTTAAGAGTTGTGGATGTATTCTAATCCTATGGTATGCTGGCGGTGGTGGTAGACAGTGGTGATCTATACTAAGATTAGGTTATGGTATGCCAAGATAAACGTAAAAATATATGATAAAAGACGATAGATTGTGTTTGGTATGAGGCATCGAGCTCTTCATTGCGTGCTTCTTTTATAGGTTATTGAAGCGGAAAAATTCTTACTGGGTTTCCTTGCTAGTCTAAAATCCTCTGCATTTACGGCATGCATTCAAAATAAATTTGTATAAATCTAAAATCGTTGGTTTTTTAATCTCCTCAAACCTCCACTTTTACATAGATAGTCTCATATTGGAGACCTTCAGGACCCCACATCTAGATTCAGGATTAATAAGGAGAACCCTCGCATTCTCTTAATTTTGATTGATGAATAGATAGGGACCCGATATGTTTGGTGTTTACTCTCTCTTGATTTGGGTCCGAGTCGCAGCCAAATTTGTTTGAATATTGTTCCAATCTTCATATATTCGTGGTTGTTATAAAACCTCCGAAATGAAAGATCTCCCATTTTAGAAGAATTGTAAGAGATGGCCTTACCAAGTGTATCATAACTAGATTCATAATAGGATTTTTACCTCGGTGGGTCTTTTATAGCTATGGTGGGTATGCTACCTCATTAAAGTGGTAAGCTAATAACAACCACGTGGCATGCAACAATTCGATCTCCTGAGAGCATACGTGAGGTTTTGTCCCATCACATTAATAACGGAATGGATATCGTTGAAGGAAGATCAACCGAAGATATCTTCAGGTGCAAGTACGACTTTCACGGGTGCCGAACTTGTAGTGATGACACATGGCAACTTCTCATTAATCTACATCAGTGTGCCAAAAATGGGTGTAAACATGATGGACAAAATGGAATGTGATGCAAACTTCACAGTGGCCCTACACATCACATTGTAGGTTAATCTTAACATATAAAGCTTTGAAATGGCTACAGCCACCAACAGAAAAATATTTGCAACAATTGGTGGCTAGGATCTTTCAATCTATATTGTTCTCTGTGTCAGTGCAGCCCAACTCATCGACGGCTTTAATCTCTCGACCCTTGCATGCAATTGTACCAACGTGAAGCTCTAGTGCATTGATCATATGTAGTCTAAGGTTGGTGATCATGTAACTCAAAAGTCGCGTGCAGCGTTAACATACAACCATTTGCTTGCCACCAACCTATCTCAGGGGTAGAACGAACCGTGCAAAAGGTATAGGCCACAACATAGCGATCAACTGGTATGAAAACCGTGTTGGTTCACTCATTGATCGAGACACATTTTCAAATTCAGTGGACATCCTATGGCAATACGTCCCGTTTTCAGACATCAAAGAGTAGATCATCTCCCTGATTTCAACGTCAGCTGATCATGACTAGTACCCGTCCTATATTTTCCACGGAAGTGGATTGGGTGATGACCCAACACCACCCAGTTAGTTGGTGGATAAGCTGTGTGGGCCCACCATGATGTATGTGTTTTTATCCCCGTCTACTATTTTCCTGTATCATTATATGGCATGAGCTTAAAAAATGAGGCATATCCAAATCTCAAGAGTACTACACAGGAAAGGGTGGGGATTACTGAAAACTTCTTAGGCCCACTGCAGTGTTTACGAGCCATCCAACCTATGCATAAGGTCAGGTAAACTTTGATGAAGGGAAGTACACATGTGGAGGAGTGAATTAGCTGTTACCTGTTGACAACTTAGTGGGTGTTACCCCTACTGTGTGGGGGGGCCTATGTTGATGTATTTGTTGTATATGCACGTTTTTCTGTCTCATTTTAGATGTCGATCCCAAATTATAAGAAGATCCAAATCTCAGGTGGACCATATCAATAGAAAGAGTGATGAATAACAACCATTAAAATAATTTTGTGGGCCACAAAAGCTTTGGATCCAAAACTGATCTTTCTAATTTCCCTTCATCCAGATCTTCTTGACATTATCAACAGGTTGGATTGCAAATAAACATTAAGAAAAATTTACAATGGACCTTTGGAATTTTTAATGGCGACGCACTCAATCACCACTGCAGCTGAGATTTGGATGTTTATAAATTTTGGTATCCCAAGCTAAAATGTTTCATAGAAGCGAATGGATGGCTTGGATATACATAAAATCATCAAGGTGATCCCATGGTAGGGTTAACACTCACTGAGCTATTACCAAGGTAACACCTAATTCGCAATCGCGATCCAAAACTGAAGAACAAATATAAGCTTGATCCAAAACTTTCATGTGATATAGGAATTTTGTAGCCGTAGGCATTCAATCCTCACTGTTTCCTATGGTGTGGTCCACTTGAGCTTTAAAACTGCCTTAGTTTTTGGCTCATGCCTTAACATGATTTGGCCAACGGATGGACAGTGTGGATAAATTACATGCATCACGGTGGTCCACATGTCTTTTAAAAGCAACTAGCTGGACGGTGGTGATCTGAACCTGAATTCGGTGGTGACCCTCCGTTGCCCTATCCGTGCCGGTAGGTGCTGTCAAATCTCTGCAGGCCTCATGATATATGTGTTTTATACGTTCCGTACATCCATTTTGCGAGCTCCTTTCCTACGGGGAGTCGGATTGCGTCCTTCCTTAGTATGGACGCTTTGGGGCCCACCGTGATGGATCTGTTTATCCACTCCGTCCACTCCGTTTTTAAGATCAGGTAGACCATATGAAACTAAGAATAAGAATTTCCAACGGTAAGATCGACCACACCAGAAATTACTCTTGCATTTAATGCAACCTGAGCTCAGTATTTTGTGTGGTCGACCTGAACGTTGGATCTGCTCATTCTTGGTCTCATTTGGTCGGCCAGATCGTAGAAAGAGAATGGACAGAGTGGATAAAAAGATCCATCACGGTGGGCCCCTCCTGCGTCCATACTGAGGAAGGACGCTATCCCACTCCCTTTACGGCATGAGACAAAAATGAGGTGATTGATCACCGCCATTAAAATCTTTTTAAAGCCATCTGTCATGTGTATTTACCATCCAACCTGTTGATTGGGTTCCACGGCGGTGAATAAATGGACAACACAAATATCAGCTTGATCCAAAACATTCGTGGCCCTTCTAACGGTGGGAATTCAATTAGCACTGTTTTGTATGGTGTGGTCCACCTGAGATTTGGATTTACTTCTTTTTTTAGGTCATGCCCTAAAATAAGCTGTTAAAATAGATAGACGGCGTGGATAAAACAGATACATAATGGTGGGCCCCCAGAGCTTTTCCAGCAGAGCACAGTGCCACGTCCTTACTGTGTGCTGCTACGCTACGCAATCCGAGTCGATTTTCCACGGATCGGATATCCTACCCACGTCATCAGTTGTAAACGAACGGTGATAGATGAAAGTTTACAAACAGCCGCTGCATGTGATCATTTATTTTCTTGAAATCCCATTGGACGAGCTCGTTGGAAGAATAAAAATCCGCCACGTGTCTCTAACGGCCGAAGGCTCTCGACTCCTCCCTCCCTTTCCCTCCCTCCAATATAAGACCCCCTCTTTGTTTTTCCTTTTCATTTCAGAAATCCAAATCAATCCAAAGAAAGAAGAAAGCGAAACATTTCAATTTCGTCAAAGGAAGCTATCGAATATGAAAACGATTCTCCATTTCATGCTTCCATTTCTCTTCTTCCTCTCGTTATTATTCTCCTTCCACGATGCTAAAACCTTCGATCCTTACAAGGTATTACAATCTCTCTTTCTCCCCCTCTACGCAGAAAGATCGTATATATACGATGCGTTTTTTTTTTCCTTTTAGAATTATGTATTTTCTTGATTTTCTTGCTTGAATCAAGAGTGTGTTTGGATGTTCTTCGAATCGCAATGTGATCGCATTTGGTTTCGCTATCCATTTTGAGTGGTATGGAAAAAAGGGAATCATGCTATGCGGGATTTGTATTTTTCAGCGATGGACGGATGTTGGATGCTTTTAAATTGATTGGGGTGGAAGAGCTGCTGGCATTTGGGATTTTGATTTTGGATGTTGGGTTTTTTCTATCGAGGTGTAGAATTTGAGATTTTTATATTATTGTTTGGGATTTGGAGTTTCGGATGTTGGGTTTTTCTGTCAAGGTGTAGAAGTGGGAATGAGAGTAATGGACGGCATTGAAGGGCCTTGAAATTTCTTGATGGAGGGGTATTCCACAATGCTTGCATAGAACTGATGGTGTTTTCCTGTTTGGGTAAGCATTTTGTCTTGTTGGAAGTTGGCATTGAGCCAAGTAGTGGATGAGTGATGGATGAAAAATCTTCTCCATTTAACGGTCCAAGCCATCCAAATTGGTAGGGATTTTAAAGTTGGAAGAGGCTTTGGCTATATCTCTTCTATATATAACTTCAGTAGCAAGGAACAACTTCTTTTTTCCTATCAACTAGTTTTAGGAGTGGTTAGAAGTTTGGGTTATTAAAGGAGATGATGGATGATCCAGTCCGATAAAGTCCATATGAACTGGCTATTTTTCAGGCCTTTGATCATCTGGTTAAGAGTCATTCAAACTAAGTGATCATTGATAGTCTGTGGCAATCATGGGTGGGGGGCATATGATGGCAGATCCATATTAATTATCAGACCTACATATAATCAGTCTGGACCATCTATTTTCTTGACCATTGATAGATGGCCGGGGTCATCTAATGAAAGTGATTTCAAAGACTCATGACCAATCAAAGGTGGCCCTGCATAATGTATGGCCGTGCTTAGGGGTCGTTTGGATAGGTTGTAAATGATTTACTAGTAAATGACTTGAGTGCTAGTAAATGATTTACTACCTTCTGTTTGGATGTAAGTAGTAAATGATTTACCTTGTTTGGATAGCCTGTAAATGGGTTATATCCTATAATTATATATTCACACTTGAAAATCAATTTAGCTTATAACATTCAAATTACATGTTGGAATTTCCTTCCATGTGGATCATTGGGTCAAGCCCATGCCACTAAAGCATTGTGTTAATCCTCAAAAAAAAAATTGAGTAGTATGTGAGCCATACAAGTGGGCCCACGAATTCAAATGCTATTGTCAAAGGCGGTTTTCGAAATCGTTGGTTCAGTGGAGAGCCGGTGCCGGAAGGGTGCTTGAAGCTTCGAAGATCACCAAAGGGAGGCAGGGAGGGAGGGAGATTGCAGAGAGGGAGAGGGAGAGAGAGCCGTTGGAAGTGATTTCAGAACAGGTGTGAATCTGCTTTTAAAGCAGAAATTTGAAAATAGAACCGTTGCCATCTTGCCCATTTACTAGTAAATGAAATCTCACCTATTTGGTAGTAAATGGGAGAGGGGTTTTGCTAGTAAATGATTTACTAGAAAATGGGAGCATCCAAACAGAAAAAATGGCCATTTACTGGTAAATCATTTACCACCTATCCAAACGACCCCTTAGTGATTGGATGCTTTCTTGTTGTAATTGGCATTATAAAAATTGGGCCCATGGTTAGTTGATCCAAACTATTAGCTTGATAGCCTCACCACAGATGGTGAAAACCCTTATCAAGTAGTAGATTTTGGAATGTCCTAGCCTTCCAATATCATGTCTTTCACGTATGTTCTGTCCTTGTGTGTTGGTACAAGTGGAGCCTATGGTTAGTATCCAAACCATTGACCTGTTTGGCACCAAAAGATCAGTGGTAGATATCTTAAGTTTTCAATTCAGAAGATCCTAGCCTTCCAATATGTGGCTTCTTTATCAACTGTTGCTCTATCATCCATTTTCATTTCCCCCTGAAAAAATCTTCCAAATATCAGACATGGGAAAGAGAAGTGAGAACATGGAAGTCTCATTTTCCTTTTCTCAAACATATCATGTTTTTTTTTTTTTTGAAATGTAAAGGCAGAATGGCTGAAGCACTGAGTTTTGTTCCAGGAGGAAAAATGGAGTGCCCACCAATATGAAAAAGGTAACTGAGCTGTTACAAAGTGGGGTTTCTTTCTGTCAAAGACACATGAAGTGGGAATTTAATTGCAAGGACCTTCTACTCAAGGTTCTGTTTGCACTCCCACTCTGAACCAGTGCTTCTGCACTTATTTTTTTGGTGTTTACACATGGAATCATTTGAAGTCTGCCAAGGAAGCCTGTCTCTAGTACAGAAAGCATGCAACTTTCCTCTCTGTTGGGAACCTAGGAATGATTGGTAGGAAATGAATTCAAAAATCCTTTTTTTTTTTTCAAACCTAGAATTGTTAGCATTTCACCTGCCATACCATATTAAATGGATGTGATTTATCCATTTATAATTGTGATGCGTTTAAAAATAAAAATAAAAATTTGTGGCATACATGTACGTGATATAACCTTCAAAATTGCGAGCCCTATTATAAAAAGAGTATACCAAAAATCACATTGATCAAGCGATCTTTTTGCCTTAACCATCTAATTGGCAGTGTTTTAAATAGCTACGCTACATAGCGTAGCTTAGCCTTAACGCTAAGTATGTCTGAAAATAGCTTAAGTTGCGTGTAGTCTATGCTACATGATAATTTGTCTATGCTACACACTACACGCTACATAGCTTACATTACAAGTTATTTTCCACTACAACATTGCGATCAATTAACATTTTCAATGATTGACTACATTTTTCTATTTTCAATAAAAACCAATTAATCTTTTCAATGCTTTTAGTAAAATAATATAAGGAACAATATTAAATCAGTTTTGTTGCTCTTTTTTTACCTTTTATATAATTATTGCCATTTTCTATTACTTTAGGTTGCGTTTGGTTGCACCAAATATCATGAAATTTTGTAAAATTTCATTATTAGTCTAGTTTGGTGCAGAATATCATGACTTGGTGCACCCAAACACAACCTTGATTAAAAATCTAGAAGTAGCGTGTAGCTTACGCCTCACGCTTCAGAGGGGTGAACGCTACTCTACACGCTATTCGCTATTTGAAACACTACTAATTGGTGGCCATTCAAATGGACAGTCAAAAAGAAAATTGTCTGCAATCTAAATTTCCTTGGTGACTGAAATCAGATGGTTTAAATCAAATTCACGGTTCCATTTTTTTGGGTAATGCTCCATCCATGGTTGGGTCCATGATTTGGATGATTGGATTGACCCACATGCATGTGGCTTACACTGTGCATTACTCGCTGCCATTTTATGTGGTATCATAAAACACATGAAATCGTTTTTTCTCCTCATCTCCTACTCAGCCCTTTTTGTGTCAAGGATGGTTAGTATTTCATTTCTGTCATTTTAATGAGGTTCATCTGTTCTGGTTAAATAGCTATATAGTGATCAAATACCTGTTCTTTTCAGGTTCTTGGAGTCGAGCGAAATGCAGGTCAACGAGAGATTCAAAAGGCTTTCCATAAGTATGTGCTACTACTATTTTTTATTTTTACCTTTTCCAATTAAACTTTTATCGACAGAAAATCAAGAGGGGGAAATAAGTCCTAATACATCAAAGGCTCACAATTTATCCCTCTTGCAAGAGCATCTCAGTGTTTTAAATAGCTAGTAGCTACGTTATGTAGCGTGTAGCTTATGTTGTGTAGCGTAGCTTAGCCTTAACACTACATAGCTCATGAAAATAGTTTAAGTGCATGTAGCCTATGCTACATAATAATTTGCATATGCCTCACACTGCATAGACTACACCACACGCCACATAGCTCACATTACATTTTCATTACAACATTAAAATCAATTAATGTTTTTAATGATTTGTTACATTTTTCTATTTTCAATAAAAATTAATTAATCTTTCCAATGCTTTTAGTAAAATAATATAAGTAGCAGTATTAAATTAGTTTCGTTACTCTTTCTTTACCTTTATACTTAATCATTGAACTTTCTTATTACTTTAGGTTGCATTTGATTGCACCTGATATAATGAAATTTTGTTAAATTCCATTATTAATCAGTCTAATTTGGTGCAGAATATCATGAAATTGTTGCAACCAAGTGCAACCTTGATTAAAAATCTCTAAGTACTACATATTACGTAGCTTGCACCTCACACCAACGATATGCTACATTATTCGCTATTTAAAACACTGGAGCATCTGCAATCTTTTAGTAGCCTCTCCTCCCCCAATGGGAAAATGAAATGTTTAGGATAGAAGCAATTAGACAGATATTCTTAAATACATGAGTTTCCAAGGCTCAAAGTTCGCCATGGATCCCAAAATATGACATTTTTAAAATCACCTTCAACGATCACCGTGCTGGAAAACTGCCCTAAGTGCCTTAGCCTCAGCCTCGTCCTCAGCCTCAATCATATCCTCAGGTGCCCTTGAGTTTCTCACTTTGATATTATTAATATGCTCCATTATGTTAAAGTTTTGTGATGCTTCTGTTTTGCATATGATTTTATTTATGGCATGAACAGAAAAAGGGGAAAAGAGAGAATGGGAGAAAAAAGTGAGAGTTAAAGAGCTCCTCTTCCTTAACCTCTTATTTATAATAAAGCTCAACTTCGAAGAGATAAGTTGGTTGGTTACAAAAGATAAGAATACAGGAGAGAACAAAGAGATAAAGATAAGAACAAAGAGTTATTGGGTTTCACCAGAGCAATAAGAAAATGTACACCATCTGTTGTTTCCAACGCTTCCTCTCAAGTGGGTGCATGGGTGATATTGCATATCACCAGCTTGCCCAAGATATCTTTAATTCTACACCAACCAGAAGCCTTCCGAAATATGTGTACCCATTGATTCTCTGACTGGATGAATGTTACAATCAACAATCACAGGTCAATGGCCCAGTCAACAATCTCACCATCACCTTTTCTCGAACAAAATGACAACGTACTTAAATATGTTTGAACCACTCACAATAGACCATATTTGTTGTATTTAATGTTTGAAAATATTGAAAATATCGGCTGGTATATCTGGAGATATATCTTTTCTCTCACAGGTGCGATACAATATGCGACTTGAATACACATTTACAATATATCAACAATATTAGTCTTTTTTTCTTTTTTTTTGGCAATATATTGCGATATTACAATTAGAAAAGATATGAATACAAGAAGTAAGAACAAAGAGAGAAAAGTTAAGAATGCAAGTGGTAAGAGCAATGAGGTATGATGCTTCGCAAGAGCCCCAAAGACAACGTATACCATCTGTCATTTGCAACAGCAATTGATATTTTGAAATGTCCATTTCTTTGTAACCCTTTTAATTGAGCCAGCTTGACTTGATAATTTCTGTTCTTTTTCTTTATCAGGCTCTCTCTCCAATATCACCCCGACAAGAACAAAAACAAGGGTGCGCAAGAAACGTTTGCTGAGATTAATAATGGTACAGTAGCTTGTCTGCTTGATAGCAAAGTTTCCTTTTGGCTTTTGTTATGTCCTAAAGCACTTTCCCCTCAACTGTGCCCTTATACATTTTGCAATATGAGTGAAGATGCTAATGTTGTATGTATGTGTAAATGTGAGTGTTGCTAATGTTGTATGTATTTATAAATGCATGTTAATGTTGCTAATGTTGTATGTATAAATGTGTGTGAATGAAGATGAAACTGCAATTCCCTAAAATTTGCTCGGCTGGGTTTATGTGATACTATTATTTGCTTCCTATGTCATGTCTGAGAATTTTCTCAGTTTCTGTTTAATTGTTGCAAATAACTTGCGATTGTGCTCTTCTGTTTTATTGAAAACCAAGTCTTAAATTTTTATCAAATGCTGTCAAATCTGGAACAGCTGATGTAGAAACACTCCTACATTTGTTGCATCTGAGCTATTATGTGGACAAAGTGAGATCTGCAAGATCAACGCAGTCTTCATCCCATGAAATGTACTTTCTCTACATCAGTTGTCTTGAGCAATGAGTACCATTAGTACCAAGTCATAACTACTAGAAGAAGACAGCAGAAATGTTTCTTGTTGCTGAAATTTCTAACCTCAAGTTGATAAAAGAATCACACTGAATGTCTCCGACTTCTAGGAGAAATTTTTTGTATGATGGTTGAATGCTTTCTTATTTGTTTCCAAGAGCCTCTTGGCCAATTTGTACATCTTGAAAATGGAATGAGAAGAGTTCCAAGTTCATAGGAAGCTTGTCTACAAATTATTTCTCTACATCATTTGTCTTGAGCAAAGAGTACCATCAGTTCCAAGTCATAAGCACTAGAAGAAAGACAGCAAAAATGTTTCTTGTTGCTGAAATTTCTAACCTCAAGTTGGTAAAAGAATTACACTGAATGTCTTCAACTTTTAGGAGAAAAATTTTGTATGATGATTGCATGCTTTCTTATTTGTTTTCAAGAACCTCTTGGCCAATTTGTACATCTTGAAAATGGAATGAGAAGAGTTCCAAGTTCATAGGAAGCTTGTCTGTCTGCGAATTGTTTCAGGTTATTGAGTGTTGAATTGACTTTCTTTATATGGTTTTCATATCCTTCTTTTGATGGAATTCAAGAAAGATTCTTGATGTTTCATTTATAGCAAGAGAAATAACAGTTACACTTGCCCCTCGTTAATAATCATTAAAAGCAAGCCAGAATATCGTTGTCTTGTCTAAACAAGGATCCCAATAATGCCAAGTCATAGGTTATATTGAAATTATAAGGGTAGCCAAATATTTGCTTCCTTTTTAATTAGGTAAAAGGGAGTGCTCTCTTGTTTGTATGCTTTAAGGAGTAGCTGGTCCAAATTGTTTACAACCATATTCTATCCTTGAGTTTTTGCATTCATCTTATTCTGTGGATTTTCCTCCTCTTTTTTTTTTTTTTTTTAATCCAAACAATTGCTTTCTCTGTCTACTAGTTTAATGGATAAAACTTTTGCTTGTTATCCAGCATATGAAATTTTATCTGATGAAGAAAAGAGGAAGAATTATGATCTATATGGAGATGAGAAGGGTAGCCCGAGATTCGATGGCGGCAGTCATGGGGATCATGAGGGATACACCTATTTTACTAGTGGTGGCCAAGGAAATAATCGTTTTACATTTAGACCAGATGGATGGCAGAACATGGGTGGGCAGGGAAATTCAGAGGCTTTCTCCTTCTCATTCGGGAACCCTGGTGCTAGCAGGGGCTCATTTAGTTTTGGCTTGAACGACATTTTCTCTAACATCTTTGGCGGTGATATGAAAGGTGGGAATCAGTTTGGTGGTTTCAGTAGCTCGGGCAGATCAAATTCTGGGTTTAGGTCTTCAGGGAACATCCAGGCCATTAATTCGCAGGTGTTTAAGAAAGAAATACAAGATAAAGGATTGACTTGGCTTTTGTTATTCTACACCCCATCTGCAAGGGGATATAATATGTTGGAATCCATCATAGAGGAGGTGGCAAGTTCATTACAAGGAGCATTAAAGGTCTGTGGCCAGTTTACATGCTTGCATTTGTTTGTGTGTTTTCTTCATAGGTTTGTATCTTTCATGTGTATCTTACCTAATGTAAGATACCATATTTTAATGTTTATCTTTTGACAGGCTGGTGGTATAAATTGCCAAAATGAGCAAACTCTTTGCAAGGATCTTGGCGTGTGGCCCTCCAAATCAGCGCAGATATTCATTTATTCATATAAAACGAGTGAAAGAGGTTCTTTGGTAGAATATAATGGTGATTTGGATGCCAAGAGTATGAAGAAGTTCTGTCAGAACCAGTTGCCAAGCTTTTCGAAACGTGTGGACTTGAATCATTTTGATTTCTCCTCAAGCACCTCGAAAAACCTACCTCAGGTGTTACTACTCTCAACAAAGAAGGATACACCTGTGATCTGGCGTGCTCTCAGTGGCTTGTATCACAAGCGCTTCATTTTCTATGATGCAGAGGTATGCCCAGACCTCCTGATTTTCCATCATGTTTGTAGCTTCAGATCTTATAAACTGTATCACCTATTTATGTAGGCCCACGATGTTTCTGATCCAATGATGAAAAAGTTAGGAGTCGATGCACTTCCAGCTGTGATTGGTAGGTTGTCTAATGGGGAGAAGCATGTCCTGAGAACTGGTGCTATAAAAGATTTGAAATCTGGAATCAGTGAGCTGAGAGCCTTACTAGATAATTTTGAGAAAAAGAACAAGAAGGCAACTTCAAGTCAAGCAAAAAGCCCATCTCAGACTGAACCAGAAGAGAAAGATATTCCTCATCTTACAGGTTCAAATATGGGTGCTGTTTGTGGTGATAACACTGCTGTATGCATTATTGGTGTTTACAGATCATCCAAAGCAAAGGAGAAGCTAGAATCTATTTTACACACTGTAAGTACATGCTTTATTGATCATGTAGATAAATTCCTTCTCTCTGGAACCAAGTCCAATGGGCTAATCAGGCGGTACAGTAGTTTCTGAATAGTAATTATTGGTTAGCTCATGGTTGATTGGATGCGCGCTTTTCTTTTTTGTTCTTTTAATGATAAAAAAGGAAATATATGGTTGCCAGGGACGCAATTTAACTGGCCATCCCTTGGGGACTCTAAATTGAGCCACTTGCATGTTTTGTCGAAGATGCTGGAACATTTTTCTGATTAGTATGAATTAATGAATGGTAACAATCATGAAACTGATGAGATTAGTTGTATGTGTTGATCAATTGAGACTGACCAACATTCTTCTGCTTCTTCTTCTTCTTCTTCTTTTTAATTTAAGGAACACAATTTTATTGGAAAGAAAACCAAACGGATCCCTCTCTAAGCAAGCATAAAATGGACAATCTGTATAAGTGCACCCATCAAAGGGTTGTTGGGTCAATGCCTATTGCTAGATTTCTCTGATGGATTATTCTTGTAATTTCTTGCTCCTCGGACCTCCTTAATAGATCTCTGATATCCATAAAAGAATTACTAATGGCACTTAAGTATGATACATCCTAAGCCTTTATTCTTTAGGAACTGTTGCTACTCATGTTCATTCTCAACCATTGTCATTTTCAATTATGATACATAATTCACAGCAGTGAGTTTGTTGGGTGTCAACGGATTTTAAGATAAAAGATGATGACTCTGGAAAGTCCCATCTTCTCTTTTTTATTTCTTCCTTGAAGAACATTCATAGAGTACTACTTTCTGAAATATGAATTACTTTTCTGAAAGTTTGTATGTGCAAAAATGCTAGTTGCTCGTGATATTTGGTAATGGTAACGGCTGGACATATGACTGTTCTGATATGGTCCGTAACGGCTGTTACAGTTCCTGTCACTGCTGCTACTGCCCTGTAACAGTCGAATTTTTTTAAAAGGAAATAAATGTACCGGCCCTGTATTGCCCTTTACCAGCCTGTTACGGGCCCATATTGGTCCTTACGAGCCCATAAATGCCATCATGGCTGTTACAGGCTCATTTTGGGCCATTTTTTAGATCAGGCATTACAGCCCTCTATCGGGTAATGGGTCCCACTGTTACCATTGTGTAATGACCGTTAGGGAAACATACCTAGCAATTGCTACTTGTTCAGCATCTTGTGAATTCTGAGCCTTGATGGTGTGTTCATGAAATATTCTGGTGATTGCAGGTCTCCCAGAAGACATTTTCAAGGCAACAGAATCAACACTATAGCTCTCGAGATTCAGTTACATATTGTTTGTTGGACAGTGTGAAGCAGCCAACATTTCTTAACTCCTTCGAGAAGTCTGGTTTCAAGTCCTCAGACAAGCTCCTGGTGGCTTACAAGCCCCGGAAAGGTAAGTTTGCTGTATTTAAGGATGAATTTACGTTTGAAGAGGTTGAGCGGTTCGTCAGTTCAGTTCTCAATGGCGACATTCAATTTTCAAAGGTCCGTCAAAAACCCATCCTCAGATAAGATAGTTACAGGCCGAAAAACACAAAAAACCAATTTTGAGACTTGTATACAAGTTGGCGACAAATACTGTACAAATTTTCATCCTAGTCAGAGTCGCGGTAATGAGTTGAGAGAAAAATGCTATACTGAGAGCCATCGGATGGGAGCTGCTTTTGTAAGACAATAGTTTGATGTATGATAGAGGACTATCCTAAAACATGATCAGGAAATTGTGTTGTAATTACATGTACTGATTAACTTATCAATGGAAATCATCCCCTCCTGCAATTCTCAGATATTTCACTTTTGTTTCTATCCCCATTACATTTTATCTCTACTATATATAATGTGAGTAGCTTTGGATTTAATTCAATAATTCGAACTTATTGAAGTACATGATAAGGGATCTACCAAAAAGAAAGGGTATTTAGGTCATTTTCATTGGGTGGGTGTGGATGACCGAAGTCCTTTTACTTTGCAGAAGTAGAGAAACTTTTATATTCTGGCAGAGTGAGATGATACTTGGGCAGAATCTCCAAATTCAATGAGTAAATGTTAACTGGAGATTAGAATTTTTAAATCAATTTGAATTTTGGAATTATAACCAATTTGATGGATTGAGGTGATATATGCCATGTGTCCAATTTCAAAGCGTTTATGTATCCACCATCACTCTGCTAGAGTATCAATCATTACTCTCTGTTAGATAGATGATTCATAGATGTTGTTTTAAAATCATTCAACCATCCCACGTTCAAAAAATGCCTAGTCCATACACTTGTTCCCCACTTTATTGCTACATTTGAGTGACTTGATTATCTTCCAAGACCGGATCTATGAGATCACAGTTGCCCACTAAATTCTTAAAATTCTTGCATTGCAATAGAACTCCCATTCCTTCCACCTTTTCTGAAGAAGACATAATGCGATTAGAATCCCCCCTTATCAGCTAAGGCCTATTTATATAAATTCCCAACTTCCTGAACTTCTTTCTCACCAGATAATCACATGAAGCAAGACACAACTTGGGTTCTCCCAATATCAAAAGAGTGTATCATATGTCGGAATCTAACTATGGTTCGCAGTTGTGGAGGAATCGGATCAGAAGAAAGAGGGATTCTGGTCGCAAGATATCTCTAGTGGAACCATAGTTAGAATTGAGATCTCATTCAAATAGGAAGATATCAAATATCTAGAGTTTCTTTTTGTATCCTATACAGATGATCCAATCCGCAAGGACCTTGATTGGGAATTATTTGGTCATCTTTCTCTAGGGAAGAAGCGAAACATAATTAACTTGAATTTGGGACAGCTATTTGAAAGCCTAGTGAAACACATGATTGAATAGAAGCGATACCCCTCTGATGATTCTTTCAACTGATAACATCTTATTTGAATCAGCAACACATTAAACACGGACTCCCGAGGCCCAGAATAACCTAATCTTAGAATGTTCCAATAGCTGAGCAAGACCATATTCCATCCCAATTTTTCTACATTTTGATTGATTTTGAAGGGCTTTATTATAGGTTCTAATAAAGCAACAAATATAAATCCATATTGTCTAACCATAGTTATGATTGCTCGTCAGTTAGGGTATTACAAGTACCTCACATAAGACCTGCTATCTTTAAGACATGGCGGATTGAGAATTACCTTGCAACCCAATTGATCTCCTTTGCATGTTATTGCTGAACTGGTCTCCTTCCTCCTCCCTCTCTCTTTAACACTTCAATGACAATTTGCCATGGACTGAGATCAGCTTTCTCTGTGTCTTCAGTTATCTGGGAAAGTTATTTTGCTGATGCTTTCCCTAATCACCAGACTGTCTTTCAAGTTCTTCTGAGCTAAAACACTCTTCAGATCACTCACTCGACTCACCTCACTTCGCGTGGAAAGAATTGCACAATTTCGGCAATGTTTAAGTCAACTTGACTTGATGTTCATCAGGGTCAGGTTGACTCAACGACTCGACCCAACTTGAGTAGATGTTTAATTATTAAATTGAAAATATTAGGAATATTAATAGATACTTAAAATATCTAGATCTATATATGTAATATTGTTTAAGACAATAACATTACCAATGCCTCACTGGTTATGGTTGTTGCCCCCTTAGTTGATGTGGAGGGTTTCATTCTCGCTCCCAACCACTTGGCGAGTTTAACTCGATTGACTCCACTAGTCTCTTTGATTCTAGGCCGAGTCAGGCCCAGTACTGAGTTTTCCAGAGATTCAGTTCAAAATCTCACCGAGTGCATGATAATCATGCGCATGAAGGTTTATATGGCACTTGGGATAAAGCAGCAGGTGGGTCATATCGTGGCAGTAACCTTAGTTGAAATATGCCCATCTACTCACTTGAGACCAATCCAAACTACCGAATAGGTGGGCCATACCGTCTAGTACCCTTCAACATTCTCCTGTACTCTTCAATGGGGCCACAGGTATGCACAAATTGAACCATTGCCTGTAATTAATTGTAAAATAATAAACCGTTCATTCACATACTCACACAACTGTTATCATTGTCTTGTTATGATTTTCTTTTATTTAAAAAACAAAATCGATTTAGCACCAAAGGCCAATGAGTATCAACAGTGGAGTTGTCAATCGACTGGGTTTGGGCTTGGCCAAGGTCTGTCCATGCCCAGCCTGCAAAGTAAAACCCTGGTCTCCGTGAGCCTTTAAGAAGCTGTAGAAATGAGCTGCTAAGAAAGTTTTTATTCAAATGCAAAGAGCGCAGTGAGTCTTCGTTGCCTTAATTGCCATCTTTTCTAAGTAAGAATTCTAAGATCCATTTCATTCTTTGGATGACTCTAGACTGTCCTCAACATAAAGAAGAGTCGAGGTGATTGGGGGTCTTCTATTCCTTTAACAGTTCTAGAAAAACAAACCATATAACAGATTTGAGTATCACACTAGAGTACAGGCAGCACCCAAGGAGTTTCTGCCACTGATGAGGTTTATCACACTTCACCAAGTCTAGCCCAGGCCCGTGATGGACCAAAATAAACAGGCTTGAATGTGAACCATGATGATTAAAGGCCCGTTTGGTTGGCATCAAGAACCTGTTTCCAGCTTAAAATCTGGATTCCAGCGGAATTCAATTTTAACTAGTGTGTTTGGTGAGAAATTCCAGCCAAACGGGATTCCATCTGGAAACTTAAATTGGCTGAAACAGGGATTAGTGGAAATGGTGTAGAGGACCCTTTCTACGGAAAGGAAAAGAGGCGGAAGTGAGCGTCACTAGGGTGATGCCCACCTGGATGTATGCATTTTATATCCACGTGGTCCATCCGTTTTGAGAGCTCAATTAAGGGCATTAGACAAAAAATGAGGCAGGTCTAAATCTCAAGTGGACCACACCATAGGAAAACAATGTTGCTTGAAAGTCCACTATTAAAAGCTTCCTAGGGCCCACTGTAATGTTTATTTTCCATCCAACCCGGCCATCTGTCTTGCAGGACTACTATAAGCAAGGGTTCAAGTTCTCAGGCGGATCCAAAGCCCAAGTGGCCCATGCTGAACAGAACCTGGATTACACAGTTTTCAACCAGACAGCAAGTTCCAGATGGAATCTGAGTTTCCAATTCAGTTTCTGTAATTTTGGATTCCAAAACTGGAATCTGGATTTTCTCTAGAATCTGGATTCTGCAACCAAACAGGCCCTAAGCATGCCCTAAGGCTGAGACAGCGTCGAGCCCAAGATGAGCTCCTCTTGTGCAAGATTGGTGTGCCCAATCATGCATGATATTGGAAAACATACCCTTCGAACCTTAAACAAGCTGAGTACAGGCAGGGCAGGTTCTTAAATGCAACCCAAGGCCACCCTGATTAATAATTGGGCTCAAATCTTAGGCCCAGACCCTTGCCCATCCCTCAGGCTGGTATTTCATCCTAAACCTGGCCCGAAACGAGCCGAGACCCAAAGCCTGAGGGTCAACCCGTCCCATTGATAGTCCTAATCAACACCCAAACAAACAGTATCAAACATGTCGTATAAAGAACTTGCAGTAGCGCCACTTCAAGCTATGGGTGAAGCAAATTCTACCCGACACTGATTTGCTTCTATTGCATCTATTAATAGAAGGTTATGTGAAGTGGCCCACCATTTTTAAACTGGGAGACGCCCTGCAAGAGCTTCAATGTTATTTTTATTTTTATTTTTTGTGGAAGCTGATGCTCGATGCATAGCTGGAGCCTCTACCAAAGGCAGTAGGATCAACCCCATTATATTTCCATAGTTGAGTTTCCCCCTCTTTTGTTCTGCTCTCAAGTGCCTCCTCTGTCTCCAGAAAGAGATGCATCAATGTTGAAGAGACCATTATCTCAATTGCAAACATATCTGGTGGGATCAAATACATGAGGTGAATCATCTAAAAGAAATTCAGCACAGTTTGTGGTTCCAGTGTCTTGTCATCCTTCCTACCAACACCAGAAACCAGTACCATGAAAAAAAGTAGGCCCCACCTTAAAGATCTTTTGGTGCAACATATCAGGCCGGTCGACTCATCAGGTGAGCCACAATGTTGAAATCAATTGACAATTGAAGGCATGACAAGTGTGGCCTCACCTAGTGAGGGGATCGATCGACTCAAGTTTCATTGGGAAGTATTTCATGTATAGCAGTATGAGGGAAACATTAGAATTTTTTTTAGAAAATACTTTTTAATAATTTTTCATTGGTTTGCAGGCAAAACTAAGGGCCTGTTTGGGCAGCAGTAATAGATGGGATTAAGTGGTATGGAATTGCATTTGGTCCCGTGTCAATTCCATCCTTTGTTTGATAGCAAAAGAATCACTTATTCCAATGCCAATGGTGGATTCAGCTGGATTTTTGGTGGATTTCAAATCCACCATAGTTTTGGGCCCCACATTGATGTGTGTACTTGAACGATGTCATCCATTCACACATGCCTTTTACAATAGTCATTCAAGCTGCACATAAGCACGGGGCGATCAAAATCAGTTATAAAATGTGGTCTATTGATCGTAATCCCATGGTCCACCAAACGTGGTAATCACATTAGCAAATAAATGAGCAATAAATGCTAATCCCATGGTATTGCCAGGCATATAATAAATGTTGTAATCCCATCTAACACCATTCCATCCTATTGGATACCACTGCCCAAACAAGTCCTAAGGGTTGTGGGCCATATGTGATTCAATAATATCTAAAACAAGTTTATATCATTCAAGTATCATACAATACTAGCAATAATACACAAACAACATAAAATAGAACTAAAAAGAATAAATAAATAAAAAAAAAGTATAGCTTGATCTCATATCCACACAATGTTGCTCAATCATAAAGATTGCTTGTTACATTTGATGAAAAATGGGATTTAGCTTCAAGAATAAGCATTTTATTTACCCATGTCAAGAGAAGTAAATCAAATCACAAACAAACAGAACTTGAATCAATTTCTAGTAACATTCTAGTTTATTCAACTACGAGCATGAGGAAGAAAACCCTTTAAGAATTAAGAATTGAACTCCAGGTAATAGGTAGCATAGTCACAGGATATATCAAAGCTAAGCGAAAATATTGAAAATATTGCAGATATTGCAATTTGTTGATAGATATCAATAATATTATCATTGGTGTCTTCTAAAAGTATCAATAATATTATCGTTGGTGTCTTCTAAAAGTGTATTCGAGGAAAATATCGTATCAAATATAGGAAGAACCTGAGATAGTAGCCAATGCATGGACCAATATGGTTGGTACGTAGAACACTGTGGGAGTACGTCTCCCCCATCACTTGCTAAATGCTTCATTGCGTCTCAGAATATTTCTCAACAAATAAACATTACTTAAACAAACTAAAAAGCCAATATGTTCATCTAATATGTTGATTTGATGATCTTGGCTATACATCATAATGACTGTAGGTCTTATGTAGACATGTAATTAATACTAGCAGCCTTCTCGTTTATTCAACTTGGAGCAAAAGGAAGAAAATCCTCTAATTGAACGAAGGATTGAACTTCAAGTCATAGGTGGCATGGTCAAGAAAAATATCGAAGATAAATGAAAAATATTGAAAATACTACAGATATCGCAATTTGTTGCCAAATAGTAATGATATCATCAATCATCTTTTAGAAGTGTATTTGATGAAGATATCATATAAAACATGTGAAGAACCTGAGATAGTAGTTAATCTATGGGCTGATATAGTTGATACATAGAACACTATGGGAGTATTCGTCTCCCCCATTACTTCCCAAATGCTTCAACAATGTCTAAGAATATTTGTCATCAAACAAATAAATTGCTTAAAAAGCATAATAAAAAGTTTAATAATAATAATAATAATAATGGATTCCATTGTTAGTGTTGTGTGCCCTACAAAGCCCAATGTTCTTCTAATCTGTTAATTTGATAATCTTGACCATACATCAAGATGACCATAGGTCTTGTGTGAACATGTGATTAATGGCAAAACCGATATATAGTTATATCATAAATCGTACATATATGTGGGGGTAAAGGAAAGAGATTTATCTAGTTGTCCTTGTAAACTTGAAATTGAATACAATGATAAAGATCAAGGAAAGTTGTGCTCCGTGAATTTCAATACCCTATTATTCTATGACCACCTAACAAGTAAAAAAACCTATGGTTGCTATCATTCCATATGGTCATCCTATGTGAGGGAACCAATGGCAAATTAGTATAGAAGTCTTCATCATCTGGTTCAACAACTAGATGGTGCATGTAGCTTACCCTACATAGGAGTACAAGTGTGCCATTGGAATAGGGTCCTCTTATCAGACTTGTTGAACGGAGTATAAGTGTGCCATACAAATAGGCTCCGAGTATAAGGCGTATTGGACATTTACATTGAATAATCAATTCAAGTCTCTATACTAAGCGATCTATCATGCCTGGACTATGGTCAACTTGTGTATTTATTATCTTTGGCTAATTCTTAGACCTAAAAACGTATGAGAAGTTTAAGTTCCTAATGTAATGTACTTTGGCCCGTCTCACGAAGCCAATTCCAGTGGTTCATACATGAGGTTGTTAGGTTCGTTTATTAGGATATAGTTGAGGCTCATTTAATCTAACAAGGGAATCATGGGTTTCCTAGGAACAGTTGCATGGCTTCAAATAATAGTTTTATAAGTGTTTTCAACTATTAATCATTTAGATCTTATGGTCCGTCACTTGATTTACATGAAAATTGAATTAATTATAGATAACCATGTTCTGTGAATGGATGGAGTTAACTTGGGTGCAGATCAGGCACGATCACATACCTTAGGGTTATGGAGCACTATAACCAGCATCTCTCTATAAACTCTATTTCCTTGTTATCAATAAAATTGATTCTCAATAAAGAACCTGAACGCTTAAACCTCTAGAGAGGTGAACAACTTAAGAATGAGTTAGAGAAAGAACAGTGCAAGAGAGGAAGGGAGATTGTTTTTCACTCCATTCTCTTGCGCCCACACGTCCACACATGTGACCTACTCTTTGTGTGTGTGTCTCTCTCTCTCTCTTTCTTGGCGCAATTCTTGCCCTGCTCTAAGATCTCGTTTGTTGCCTTTTCTCATTTCCTCGTTTAAGATAGATTTAGGAGAGAGTCTTCTACTTTGAAGGTCCAATACTATAAGTAGTTAAATGAAATTAAATAGTTGTGATCAAAAGATATGATATATCCAGAATTTATATTTTGATTAAGTATAAAAAGTTGGTTATTTCAAAATGAATATCCTTAGGGTCTAGTCAATTAATTTAGACCATTAAAATCTCTTATTCTTTTATTGTATCTCCAAACTCTAACACCTTCATTCAAATCCATCAATTTTAAAAGGAACTTGGAACGTATCACCTAAAGCAAAGAAAATTGATTATGCTTTTGTCTTCTAGACTTGATCAACCCACCTGAGCCCTTTATGTTAATGGTTACTTTGGCTTTCACTCAACATAGATCAGGCCAAACTGCTCCCGAGATGATGGGATAACAAAAAGATCATATGGTTGAGAAGTGATACTCTCACATTCAACAAAAATACAAATATACATGTTGAATCCTCTCAAATATTATTATAAACGTGTAACATCAACTCTCACCATAGACACAATTTAATCACTCCATAGATGAAACTTGGTTACTATACATTTCCACAAATGATCTCTATGGCCGCAAAGATATAGCCAATGAAAATGACCACTATGACATGATTGTTGACAAGTACAACATCAAGCATCTTTGAATCGAAAAGGTTCCAAGACAAATATTGGAATAGCAATGTTTTTAATCACGAAATTCCTTGTACATCATCCTGTGGAGAGGGAAAGAAGCGAAATGAGCCGATATATTATTATTGACCTTGTTTATTAATTTAAGCACAATATTTATGAAAAATGTAATATAAATAACTCCTCCATCAAACATTCCAAGACATATAACTGAATTTATTATTCCATATAAACTATTGGTTATGCTCATAACCATTTAAAGACATATAACTGAATTTGTTATTCCATATGAACTATTGGTTATACTCATAACCATTTAAAGCCATACATCTAATAGCTATTTAATTGGGTTCTTTTTACATTATCATTAGTTTATAATGAAGCCATTGTTAGAATTTTTTAAGTAAATAGGATTTAAAATTTATTACAAAATTTCAAAGCATTAACCTGATTATATGGATTCTTATTTAGATATTTTCAAATTTCTACAAATAAAATGTAAAGCAATGTTTAAGATATACTTGTAAATTGTTACCGCTCAAGATCGATGATGTACATTGTAATGTCATACCTTCAAGAAAGTTCTCTCATATTTATATCTCAGATGAATAAATGAGAAGTCAGGTATGGTTCCATAACTCAGTGGTAAACATGCTTTGTTTCAACACTGAGACCAGGGATCGTGTGCCCATGTGGAGTAGGTGAGTGTATGGGTGTGTATGTTATAGAAAAAAATAAAAATAAATGAGAACCAACTAGCAACCCTAAAGCAAGGTTGTGTGTGTGTGTGTGTGTGTGTGTGTAGAGAGAGAGGAGAGAGAGAGTAATGGTCTCATGCGCAAATGGTCTCATGCGCACACTACTGTAGGAGACCTTTTGCACACCTTTTTCCGACCGATCATGCAACTTAAACAATTGTGTTTGGGGTGGGCCTCACCGTGATGCGTCCATGAAATCCACTTCATTCATTAAGTATGTGACAATAATTAAGTCATAGAGTACAAACACATGGTAGATTTATGAGTTAGGTGGGCCATATAAAGGGAAATAGGGGGGAGAGGAGTATGGCTACCTTTGAATTTTTACAGGGTTCACCATGATGTTGATGTAAAATCCACTCCAACCATTAGCTTTTTTGTGAAAATTAATTCGTGTAGATGAATCATTAGGCCCATATGTGAGTATGTAGGTTACACCAAGTGAGACAGTTTGGATGGTAGGCATCCCGACACTGTTTCCTCTCATGTAGCCCACCAGAATTATGGATGTGGCTAATGTTGAATTCATATACCTAAATTATCGTCACACCCCTTATGGTCGGAGTGAATTTTACATATACGTCAAGGTGAGTCCAACTCTAGCCGACCCTATATTGGTTGGGACGTTGTCCCGACTTGTGGATTGCATGTTGAGACCACCACGAATAACTTAACTGGTAGTCAATGCCTGTGGGCCCAACAATGATGTATTTATTTAATCCAAGTTGTCCATCCATTTTGCAAGCTCATTGTATAGCATGAGCCCAAGAATGAGTTAGACTCAAATCTAAAGTAGATCACACCACATGAAATGGTTTAGGGATGCCCACCATTAAAACTTTCTTTGAGGCCATAAATACTTCGGATCAAGTTGATATTTGTGCTTTTCCTTAATCTAGGCCTGTATGACCTAATCATTGCAGTGAAGCTTAGGAAGTTTTTAATGGTGGGCGTTCAATCACCATTGTTTTCTTGTAGTGTGATCCACCTGAAATTTAGATCTGGCTCATTTTTCAAATCGTGCCATAAATTGAGTAGGAAAAATAGATGGACAGCTTAAATTAAATACATACTTAATTCTTGGGCCCACAAACACCTGACCAACAACAAGGACATTAGTCACATTACTGACTGTTTCAACATGCAATCCACATCACAGATAGTGTTCCAACCAATACAGGGTCAATCAAAGGTGGGTCCACCTTGAAGTGTATGTAAAATCCACTCTGACCATAAGGAAAGTGACGATAATTTAGACACATATATCAAACATCAGCCACAGCCATAATTCTGGTGGGCCAACGAAAATAGTGTAGGGAACACCCACTATTGAAATTGTTTTACTTGGTGAAGCCCACCTAAATCACAAATCCATCATTTTTTTTGCCTTACAGCTCAATTACCTTTTAGAAAATTCTAACGATAGGGGTAGATACCTATGTTCTTCTAAATGGGTAGATAAATAACGGACTTAATTTACAGAGTGAATTTTACGCACGCATCATGGTGAGGCCCAACTCCAACAGACTTGTCCAAGTTGCATGAGCGGTTGGAAAAAGATGCACAAAAGGTCTCCTGCAATATGGTGCACATGAAACAATTTCTCTCTCTCTCTCTCATATATATATATATATATATGAGAGAGAGAGAGAGAGAGAGAGAGAGAGAAGAGTTAAGGTATCAAGAAAAGATCAGCATAGTATTCCACCACCCTACAAACTTTGCAAAATTACATCTAAAATCTATAATGATGCTTATTCATCTATCTAAATTTACCAAATCTTTCTACTAGTTTTGATCATCCATACTTATAAAAATAAAGTATTAACCATGAGATTTCAACCATCAAAATTAACATCAAGCTCAATTAAAATAAAATATCAATGATAAAAAAAATATTTATAAAGTAGTTTTTGTGCTTTCAGCCTTAGAACTTTTACATCTGGTTGATATTTATGCTTTCCCTTCATCTAAATTTACGTGACATTATGAATATGATAGATGGAAAATAACATTTTGTGGCCTAGGGAAGTTTTAATGGTGGCATCATTATTCCCACTAGTTTTATAGTATGGTTCACCTGACTCTACTTCATTTTTTTAACTATCTCTTAAAATAAACTGGCAAAATAGATGGACGGTGTCGATAAAATGCATACATTGTAATAGGGCCTACAGAGCTTTTTCGGTACGGAGCTGAGCTACCGAAACTGAGTCGAATCCGCTCTCAAGGGACGCAATTGAGAGCGGATTAGGTGAGACCTAGGCCTCACCCAAGACGGTGCGGCCCCTCCCGTAGAGTTACCTATGGCCCACCTTGACTTATGTTTTAGGTATCCATGCTGTCTATCCATTTTTTATATCAGTTTATGACATTATTCAGAAAAATGAAGCAAATCCAATTATCAGGTGGACCATACCATAAGAAACAGTGGTGATTGACTGTCCTACCACTAAAAACTTTTTAGAGCACATCTTAATGTTTCTGTAGTGTTTATTTACCATCCAATCTGCTGATAAGGTCACATAAGCCTGGATAAAGGGGAAAAACAAAGATTATTTTGATCCAAAACTTTTGTGACCCCATTAATGGTCAATCACCACTATTTATTATGGTATGGCCCACCTAATAATTGGATCTACTTCATGTTTTGGATTATGTCCTAAAATTATATGGCAAAATGAATGAACGGAGATAAATAATATATACATCAAGGTGGGCCCCCACAGTAACCCCACGGTAGGGGCCTCACCGTCTTGGGTGAGGCCGGGGTCTCACCTCATCCACTCTCGATGCAATTTGTGTAGGGCGCGAATTACCGGGGTCTCACCTCATCCACTCTCGATGCAATTTGTGTAGGGCGCGAATTAGGGCTCTCAATGGGTCGGATGTGGATCAGATCCAGTTGGATCAAGCTCCACGTCCATATATCTGTAGACGGATTTGGATCGGATTCAAATTCAACTCGGATCCAAAAGGTGATATCCATATACGATCCATTTATAAATAGTTAGATCCATTTCTATCCAAAATCCACATCGGATTCGGATCGGATCTAGGTCTGAATCCACCCCCATTACAAATCTAAAAATATATATATAATATAAAATATATAATATAATATATTTAATTTACTAGAAAAATGATGCAAATCCCACTATTTACTGTGGTATGGTCCGCCTAAGAGTGGCATGTCTCAATTCTGAGACATGGCGTAAAATAATCTGTAAAACGGATGGCCAGCATGAATATAACATATACAGTAAGGTGACAATGAGTCTGATCTTAATGGGATTCGGATCAAACCCGGATATGTTCCTGTGAATCCAAATCCAGTCCATTTAAGTAATTGGACCTATTTTAAGATCCAAATACGGTCCATTTAACTAATCGGACCTATTTTAAGATCCAAATCCGCATGATACGGATTCGGAGTGAATCAGATCTCGAATCTGACCTGCTCCATTGAGAGCCCTAGCGTGAATTAGGTGTTACCGGGTAACAGCTTAGTGGGCGTTACCCATATCATAGGGCCCACCTTGATGATATGTTGTATATCCACTCCGTCCATCAGTTTTTCCATCTCATTTTAGGAAACAGTCCCAAAATTTAAGTATGTCCAAATCTCAGGTGGACCACAATTAAAGAAACACTGATGATTGTATGCTCACCATTAAACATATCCGTAATGTTTATTTGCCATCCAACCCGTTAAAGAAAAAAAAGAAAAAAAAAAAAAAAAAAAAAAAAAAACTGTATGAAGTGAATCTACAAAGATTAAATTGATCCAAAACTTTTGTGGCCCACAAAAATCTTTTAATGGTTATAACTAATTTTTCAAGTGGTGTGATCCACTCAAGATTTGGATCTGCTTAAGTTTGTGGATAACATCCTTAAATGAGATGAAAAAACGGATGGGCCGCTTGGATACGAAACACATTCATCAAGGTGGGCCCCACACGGTAAGGGTAACACCCACTAAGCTGTTACTTAACAGCTAATCCCCTCCCCTATGGCCGTACTACACCGCCTGGGTTTTGAGGGGCTAAATAAAAATGAGGCTGATCCAAAGCTCAAGTGGACCTTATAGTTGGGATTAAAAGCTACCTCTGAAAACTACAGAAGTTTTGGATGAAGCCGATATTTTCCTTCATTCAGGTCTATATTACCTCGTGAATAGGTTGGAACAAATAAACAAACTGTGGCAAGGTTTCAACGGTAAGCATCATTAGCACCACTGCTTCTTGCAGTGTGGTCCACTTGAGCCTTGGACTTGCCTATTTTTTTGGCTCATTGGCTAAAATGATATGGCAAAATAGATGGACCGTGTGGACCCTCAGACCAGCTTGTCCCGTGCTTAGAACAGGCGGGGCTACTACCCAATCCCCATTCGGTTGAGAGGAACATGGATTCGGTACATTTGTTTTGGTAGATATATAATTAACGGTACATTTGTTGGACATGGATTGCCTACAGTTGTTAGTAGATGTATAATTAAAAGTACACGTTGAGAACGGACGGACACAGTTTGGGTACCCAAGAAAGGTTGGGGCTCTGAGGGGCCACTGTGATGTATGATTTTATCCACACTGTCCATCCATATTACCATATCATTTTAGGTAAGAAGGCCAGAAATGAGGAAAATCGAAGGCTCGAGTGGACCATACAGTGGGTATTAAATACTTGTCGTTGAAAACTTTTTGGGGGCACTAAAATTTTAGATCAAGCTGATATTTGTGTTTTCCCTTCATCCAGGTCCATATGACCTTAAGAACAGGTTGGATGGCAAATAAAACATCAAGGTGGGCCTCAAGAAGGTTTCAAGGGTGGGCATCATTAACACCATTGCACATTGCTTCCTGTGGTGTGGTCCACTTTGAGCCTTAAATCTGCCTCGTTTTTTGGGCTCATGAACTAAAATGATATAGTAAAATGGATGGACGGTGTGGATAAGATCCATACATCACAGTGGCCCCTAATAGCCCCTGCCTATCCCCAAGTCCAGGTCAAATTAGGCCCATTGCTGAGTTTCCAGTTGAGTCGGCAATTTTTCAACCATGTTAAGAACGTTCCAAGTACAAGATCTAAATAAAGATGAAAGGTCACTTCAGCTGTACTTTCTCCTTCAACTCAAACTCTAAATCTTTTGAGATTTACCAAGACTCTTCAATCCAAATAGAAAAAATGAACTGGCCCTTTTAACTTTTAACCTGTGAATATATAGGATTACAACACTCTTTAACCAACATTATAAAAATAATAATAATAAATAAATGTTACCTTAACTGAGAGGCTATCACCACATGGGATGCGTGAATCCTTTTTCTCTTTCTTTATTTGTTTTTCAATTTTCATTGTAATTATAGCATAAATTAGTCATCATTACTTCACCTGTAAACCCAAAGTTGTTATTGATAACTCCAGTATTTGGCTGCAAAAGAGAGGCGGGAAAACATTTTGAGACGTGGTGCATATGTCATATCCTTGTCGTCCATGCACACCACAGCTCATTTTAGGGCATGAGCCAAAAAATAATGCAGGTCGAAAGCTCAAGTGAAACACACCACAGTAAACAATGGGAAATGGATTCCTACCATTGATAACTTCTTGGCCGCCACAAGTTTTAGATCAAGCTATATTATTTGTGTTTAATCTTTATCTATGTTAAAATGGCCTTATAAATATATTGGATAAAAAAAAACATGGCTGGGACCACTATTTAGTGTGGTATGGTCCACTTTGAGTTTGGATTGGCCTCATTTTAGGACTCAAGCCCTAAAATAAGCCGACAGAACAGATGGATGGCATGGATATGACATATTCATCACAGTGGGCTGCATGGTTTCTATCAATATAGAAAAACGCATTTTAGGACTCAAGCCCTACAATAAGCTGGCGGAACAGATGGACAGCATGGATATAACATATTCATCACAGTAGGCCCCATGGTTTCCATCAATTTAGAAATACGCAGAATTCCGAATTTTAGGGGAGAGGATTCACACAGTTTTCCTCTCTCAGGCAAACAATGGTAAGATCAACTTAACCATCAAATATGTCATCCCATGAAATTCCTAAAGACAAGCAAAAACTAACCACATCCAAAAGTCAGGTGGGCCACATCAAAGGGCAGAAGTATGGAGGAAATGCCCACCCTTGATTTTCGTTGAACCCGGACTGAGTTGAAGAAACAACTTAATTTTTTTTGCGTGACCGTTGATCCAAGCCTGGTGAAGAGTTCCTTCGGCTAGAATTGCTTGTATGCAACACGGATCCCCTCAGCCTTTGGTGTGGCACTTATTTTTTGGCCCTAGGCCTATCATTGGATGACGAATCTGATGGCCATAGCTCGTACCATTGTTTAGCGGGCCCCGCCATAGAAAAAAAAAATAGACAACTATCCAAAAACTTCTAAAAACAGTGGCCCAGGTGATGGTTGGATCGGACTACTCTTTGGGACCCAACTTTCATGATGGGGCTCACCTAATGTATGGATTGGATGGTACATGCACCATGAGTAGGTCATATTGTGTATGTACATATTCAATATTGAGGCACCCAATTCATGATGCCAGCAAACATTGCATCCATACACACCTTAGCCAGTTCCTCTATGACTACTATGCGACAGTGTGGCCCTTCCCGTTCAACCCCCATCCCAAAAAATCAGAACGATCCAAAACATAGGTAGGTCACACCAGAAAGAACAGACGGGATGGGGGGATGCCAACCATAAACATCTACCTTATTGTGTGTGGGCCCAGAGTGTTCTACATAAATCATTCAATTCATTCATAAGATGGGGGCCCAAACAGGTGGGGATTCACATGATGGACAATGGATTTCATAAACGCATGATAGTGGACCCCACACACCTGGTTGCACAAAACCTCACTCTATAAATGCTGTATAGAGAAATAATGGGAAAGGATATGAAAGAAAAAAGGCTTTAGCAGGGTGTGTAAGGTGATCATAATCTGGAGATATTGAAGGCAAATCATGTGCTGGAGGCAATACTTACCCACACTTTGCTATTGTTTCAATTGTCACAAAGGGGGTTTCCGGGGAAACCTTACTTTGTATCCCATGCTTTCAGCAAATCCAAACAGCACCTAAAGCAAAAGTAAAACTGATTGTGCTTCTCTTCCCCAGACCCAATCAGCCCATCTGGGCCCCATTCGGTTGATGGCAGCTTCGGCTTTCATTCAGCAAAGGTCGGGCCAGCCTGGACCCCAAGCCGAAGAGGTGGGGGTGAAAGATCACATAGCCGAGAAGAGATACTCTCACATTCATCAAAAAAAACATTCATTAAAAATACAATCCAGACCCTTCTGAAAATTACCAAGCAGAAACAAAATGAAGATATTGTAGAAATCCAACGACGGACTGACAGACTTACCATAGCACTCCGATGGACTGACTCATTCAACACTGCTTCCAGAGTTCCCAATCCAACTCAAATTGAATATATTTGCCAGGAATGGGGAAAAGCATACAAACCTTGACATTCTCCTGATGGAAATATGCAAATCACAAGGGGAATGAACACTGATCACCCCATGTCTAAGCTGCAGAAGGCTCTTTTTCCTCCTCTACCTTCTCTGCCTCTGGTTTTGCCTGCTCGCTTTCAGCTTCCTTCTTCCCCTCAGCTTCCTTCTTCTCTTCCCCTGCCTTCTCCTCGGTTTTGCTTTCCCCAACACTGAGCTTCTCTAGAAGTCCAGCAGCAGAGGTAGCCTCTTTGTTTTCCTCTTTCTTCTCTTGAGATTGGGCAATCTCTTCAACCATTTCCATGAACTTTCTACAGTCTAAGACAGAATAAGAATCCATAAGTATAAGAGTAAGGTGAAATTGTAAATAAAAACCTTAATCTTGCGAAGGGCCCACTGGTACCCATCTTGATACTTGTCAACATGTAGGCTCTGAAATGCTACAACATCAAAATATAAACCGGAATATATGTTTTAATAATATCAGAAGAAAAAAGACTTGAACATAGGCCCAGACGACAAAAGATTCAAACTCAAAAGCAAGCATGGACAAAAATTTATATCTACCTATGGAATACATTCTTGGACAACATTATATAATCCATGAAACCGAACATAATCAAATTAAGAACTCAGAATCTTGCTTTGATGAATGTATAGAAGTATGGGTGCCAGGATATATTTGTCAACAAATAACCTTGTGTGTTAACCTGCAAGAATGGGCACCACACAACTAACATTGCATTTGTGTGAGCATGTGCATGCTATGTAGGACAGCAAAGAACCACACTTTTTTTTCTTTCTTTTTCCAAAGGATAAAAAGCACAGCACACTGGTGTAATTAGCACTTTCAAATATCAGAAAAGGAATGTCCCAGACTTCAATTTATAGTCATCCCTTTCAACTTTGATCGCTCCCCCGAGAGTTGCGGCCTTTGTTTGATTGAAGGGGAGGAAAAGAGTGTTAATGACCGACAATCTTCAAAAGAGATCCACTATCCTCCCTAACATCTGTATTATGTGTATGGGTCAAGCATAATCGATTGATCATCTCTTCATTCATTGCCCCTTCACTCCGAAGGTGTCAGAGTGCTTCCTAAGCATTTTCAATGTGTCATGTGTGGTGTTGAAGTTTTTTTTTTTTACGCGCACACCCACACACACCACATGGGTACTCGAACCCATGACCTCAGCATTGAAACCCACAGGTTCTACCACTGACCCATTAAGTAAGGACCCGGTGATGTTGAAGTTGGTTGAAGATCTTTTATGGGCTTGGCATGGAGGTGTGGGAGAAAAAAGAAGGCAGCGTGACAGTTGCCAGTTGGTTATTATGCCAGTGCTTTGGATGATATGGGGGGAGCGGAATTGTCAATGCTTCTGAAATAGGAATGCTTTTGTGGAAGAGGTCGTGACTCGTGAAGAAGGTTAATATTGAAGTGGTGGGATGGGCTTCCAATGTAGAAGCAGAGGATGCTGCCAATCTTTTCTTATTTTCTCAGTTTGTAGTGTAGGGCTGCATTTGTTTCTCTCCTAGCTTTTGCCTTGGCAGGCCTTTTTAATAAAATTCCATTATTTTTCAAAGAAGAATGTCCCATTCTTTTGGGTATTTATGATGTGCATAGAAAATCCTTTTTGAAGGAAGAAGAGGATGTGAACTTAGAGAAGCCAAAAACACACATGCATACACATACAAGGGAGGGAGGGAAGGAGGGAACTGGGAATCACAAGCCACAACTTTACATAAAGGAAGATTCGACCATGTATGAAAATGAGTTCACAGGTCAAATCCCACATTAGAAAACTGACTCGCCACCTAGTAAGGAGAAAGGGAGTGTGGGGGATCTGAAAGTTTCTGTTCTTCTTCTTCTTCGTTTTCTTTTCCCAACTGTTGTAATATATTGCTGATCTCTAACACATGATAAACAACGACCTCATTGTGCATATCCAGTTGAGAGTTAATGAAGTTCATTCAAAAAGGAAAGAATACATCAGTTACTAATCATTTAGGCCCGGTTTAGTAGACATCTAGAAATGAGTTCATCTCATTTTATGCAACAGTAATTAGGTATTAGAGATCATGATCTCTAATACATATTCGATTCATGTTCACATTAATTGTGAATTAGCAAATAAGATCTCTAATACATGATTACTGTAAAGTAAAAACAGATGAATTCATTTTTAGGCATCTAACAAACAGGCCCTTAGATTTTTCGAACTGATCCAGTAAACATGAATGGAAATTCTATTGCAGATGATAATGGACTCGGTTAGATCTCCAGAATATTTGAACCGCTGATCTCAACATCACACAGTTGAGGTCATCACCATTAGCAAATAAATGATCAACTTACCAGTCCAGTTACCATTAACTTCTCTTTTATTAAGAAGAGAGTTGCATGAAGAAAAAACATAGCATAAACAAGATAAGCACAAAAGAAAACAATACCCGGACCTGAAAAGGCCACGTCTAAGGATCAGAGCTCAAAATTCCCAGCATGATCTGCTTTGGCCTACTTGCCAAGTCGACTTGGGATGTGTCCAAGTACACTCATTTTTAAGCCCATCGAGTCAAAAATAGGTCGACTTGGTGGAGGTCACCATCAAGTGACACTTGGCCAAGTCTGAGAAATAAAATTCGGGCGAGTCACTGTGTGGTGGATGATACACATATACTTAGAAAGTAGATAAAATCCGAAATTAAGGGCCCGTTTGGATACCATCAAATAAGTTACTTTTTCTAGTGATAACAGTAGATAAGTAACTTATTTCAGATAAGTTTGGTTTATGATTAGTAATAAGTAACTTTTTTACTTAAAAGTACATAATCACTTCAGCTAAATGTTTTAGCTTTTTAACTTTTCTGGAGAGATGAAAGAGAGGAAAAGCTGATAAGTATGTTGTTTACCAAACATACTTATTTTCTTAATAAGTAGAAACTAAGATAAGCTACTTGTGGCATAAGTAACTTATCTTAAGCAACTTACAATCCAAACGGGCCCTAAATAACTCAAATTAACCCGTCCAAATTATAGGTACTAATTTAGATGTATCGTGAACCAAAATTCATGCGTATTTTCGATTCCTCTCCCCATGGATTACCCAATGCACGTGATTGTCGGGTGATTGCATGCATCCGCAGGGAATAGTCTCGCCTTAGAGGGGCGGGTACACCCTGTCGTCATCAAAGAAAAAAAAGATCATGCTTATTTTATTATTGGCCTATCAGATTAGTGGACATTTATTGGATGGTGAAAAATAAAAATATTTGATGGTATTTTCTCAATAAACAAGTGTTCACTGCTTGGAGAGTAGGAATGCTCAAACAAGTTGATTTTTGAAGGGTAAGTTAGGGACACTGGTTTGCACAATTTAGTCAGTTTGATTCGAGTTAATATATGCTACTAGTACCAATTCTACGTGTCCATATATCAAACATCAAAAACCATCCAGAGTATCAAATGATACCTCTTTCCCTGAGTCTCCCTCTTCTTTGTAACTGTTCACATTCAACCCTGGAGCCCAGAGAGAGAGAGAGAGAGAGAGAGAGAGAGAGAGAGAGATGCTCTAGCAGAGTATGATGATTGATAGAACATTTTGAAGGGTAAGTAGGAGATGGTAGTTTGCAGTATTTAGTCGGTTTGATTTGAGTTAATATATTCTACAAAGTACCAATTACACATGCCCATGTGTCAAACATCATAATCCATCAAGAGTATCAAATGATACCTTTCTCTTAACACCTTAATGAGAGAGACTTCATCTCCCTCCTCTTCTCCCTAACTGTTCACATTCAACCTTGGATCCCAAAAAAAGAGAGAAAATGCTCTGGCAGAGTATGATGGTGATAGCACTGAGAAACTGTGCGCATGGCACACAACTGACTCAAATCAAACCATCCAACTTGTTGTGAACAGTTTATATTTTATAATTGACTATAAAATCCAATGAGACAGACCATTGGGTTACACATCTGGAGGCAGTGTGGATATTCCACATAAGGGACTAAAGTCAAACCATTCAAATAGGAGATTAGGATTATTCATCGAATCTTAATTTTGAAGTGCATAACATATATTAAAGAAATATTTAAATTAAACTTTTCAGATCAAGTATAGTTAATTATTAGTTAGTTACTGTAAGTGTGTAACATATATCAATGTATTAAATAAATAGTAACAGAATATTTATTATTAGAAAATGAAAAAAAAAATCCAAAAAATTGTCAAATGATGTTAATTGTGGTTTCTAAGACTATTTTTCTCATCTCTAAAAAAAAGTCTTTTTTATTGCAACCGTGCAAGTGAAAAATGAATGGAAGGAGGAGGCAGCTAAACATTTGTTGGCAGCTCGGGTGGTCACTTCCTAATAATCAATTCGGGTTGAAATGCAGATATTGCAGGAACTTGTCAAGGAATCATGGGTTGTCTCATCAGAAGGTTCATTTGGCAAACAGGCATCAGAACGTTGTGGACTACCCCAGCATTTCGAAGACACGAGGGCATCGATGAGGGAAGTCACAAAGAGAAGGGTGAACATGAGACAGGAGTAGGCTGGATGATGCAGGGGCATGCGACGACCTAACCCTAGATGCATGTATATTCAGTTGGAGGATATTCAAATAATAAAATTACGAAACTAACTACTTTCAATCAGAGGAAACTAACAAATCTCAACACGAAGATGAGATACGTCCGTCCGGATCATACCCCTTAGCATAAAACCATGTAAAATCGTAAAACAGAAAGGATCTAGGGATATGAGGATATCCCAGATCTAGCATAGACCAGTCCACAGTCAAGTTTGGATCCGATTCTCATAGCTAGGCATCCCTCTTTTCGATCGTACCAAAAACCGGGGGGGGGCTCAGAAAAGAACGAAGGATGTCAAAAAACAATGGGTTCTCATGAAGTACGAATTAGGAATCAATAGAAGCTTACCCTTCCTCGCACCTTGAAGAAATAGAGAAGAGAAAAACGAGAACTCCGGAATGGAATCCTCAACACCCAAGGGCCAATCTTGAAACCCTAATCTCTCAAACAAAGAGGCAGAAGCACACGAATTTTCTATTCATTCCATACTTTCGAAATTGGGTTCCTCACAGTATGTATAAGCTACGAAAATAAAATAAAAGTAAAAATAATGCACTAAAGTGCCTGAAAACCAAAAAAATAACATAAAAACGCCTAAAGTAAATAACGACACTAAAGCGCCTAGAAACAAGGAAATAAACAGAAGCACCTAAACGTAAATCCGCTCCATGGTCCAGCAGTCATGATGCTCCTGCGCGATCCTACAGCTTGTGTACTTGTAACGCGTCAGAAAATGGGCCCAATGGGCCCGACGTCCATCCACATCAACTCGTCTGCTCCAACACTCGATCTGCGACGTCGCCTCCTCTAGTACACTCTAAAGGGTGCACCACTGATGTCTACATTAATTCTTCCCGGGTGGGAAGAATTCTCCACTGGCAAAAGTAAACTCCTGTACCGCTCAAGCATGTATGGATCGATACGCTGTAGCTCTAACTCGGTAATCCAGGGATTATCTGCAATAGGCCTGTTCCTCCACTAGACTAGGAATTTCTGGTAACCCCCTGAGCGAGTAGAAACCAACTCGAAGTCCAAAATTTTCTCTATCTCGTCTCTTCTCGGTGTAGATAGAAGAAAATGTAAGATGGGTATAGGGAAGTCAAGCTGTAGCCAAGGTCCATATATAGGGGAGGTCTGGGAAGAAACGGGAGAACCAATGAATAGAGGTAATGGCTCATGATAGGGAACTAGATCTTCCATATTAAATGTGGAACTGATGCCCATAGTAGGAGGGATATCGACAACATAAGCATTAGACCCCAACTTTTTCACAATTTTATGTGGGCCTATGCTATGGGCATGAAGCTTCTTCACGGATCCAGGTGGAAACCGATCAGACCTAATACGAACCATGACATCATCTCCAGGTTGAAATTCCCTAAATCTCCTGTGAGTGTCAGCAAAAAGTTTATAATGTTCATTACTTGAATTAATCTTCCTTCTGATTTCACTGTGGAATGCATGTATATGATGGGCAAATGACTCACATAACTCTAAAGGACGCTGTGGGGTAGCCATGGGGATCAAATCTATGGGGGCTCGAGGTCTAAGACCTGAAACAATTTCAAATGGGCTTATTCCTGTAGACCTGTTCACTAAAGAGTTATATGCGAACTTTGCTGTGAGAAGAACAGTGTCCCAGGTCCTGTGGTGGTCTTCAACTAGACATCTCAATAAATTCCCTAGGCTACGGTTCACTACCTCTGTTTGACCATCCGATTGAGGATGTATGCTGAAGAAAATTGAAGCCTCGTACCCAAAAGATGCTAGAGAGTCTTTCAAAAATAACTAGTGAACCTAGTATCTCTGTCAAACACGATGGATCTAGGTACCCCATGAAGTCGCACAACCTCCTGAAAGAATATCTTAGCAATGTGGGAGGCATTTGAGGTCTTATAACAGGGTAGGAAATGGGCCATCTTAGAAAACCGATTAACGACCACGAGTATGGAATCGTGCTTACGAATAGTCTTGGGAAGCCCAAGCACGAAATCCATACTGACATCTTGCCACAGGGCATGTGGAACTGGCAAAGGAGTGTATAAGCCTGTATTCTCTTTCCTCTGCTTTGCCAGTTGACATGCCCGACATTGCCCTACAATCTTGGCCACATCTCGCTGGAGATTAGGCCAATGGAAATGATCAAAAACCAGGGCAACTGTTTTATCTCTACTAAAGCGACCTGCCATCCCTCCAGCATGAAGCTCCCATACTAGAAAATCACGGAAGGATGTGCGTGGGATGCAGAGCTTGTCCCCTCTAAAAAGATATCCGTCTGTAAGGACAAACTCAACACTCCTCGAGGGCGAATCACTATACAACGATTCATAGATGGTCCCAAAGTCAGGACATGTTGAGTACTCACACTTGAGTTGCTCAAAGCCTGTAACTTCAACGCTCATGGACCGCAGCGTCATGACACGACGGCTAAGCGCGTCAGCAACCTTATTCTCTTTCCCGGCCTTGTGCTTAAGTACAAACGTATACTCTTGAAGAAATTGAGCCCACTTGGCATGCCTAGGGCTCAGCTTCTTTTGAGAGCTCAAATATTTCAAAGCCTCATGATCAGAGAACAGGAAAAATTCTTGCGGTAATAAATAATGCCGCCAATGGCGCAATGATTGCACAACCGCATAGAACTCTTTGTCGTAGGGGAAGTAGCGTTGTTTAGCCTCATTCAGTTTCTCACTAAAAAAGGCCACAGGATGTCCCTCTTGGCTTAACACTCCCCCTATGGCAAGTCCTGACGCGTCACGCGCCACCTCAAAGACTTTAGAGAAGTCAGGTAGACGCATGACGGGCGCTTCCGTCATCTTCTTCTTGATTTCCGAGAAAGCCCATGTCGCGGCTTTAGTCCATTGGAACTCCCATTTTCTTATGCAATCTGTGATGGGAGCCATAATAGAGCTAAATCCACGGATGAACCGCCGATAAAACGTAGCTAGGCCGTAAAAGCTTCGCACATCGTGTATATCACGCGGCTCAGGCCTATTTACAATGGCCCTGACTTTCTCAGGGTCTGCAGACATACCCTCTAACGAAAAAACGAACCCCAGAAAGATAACTCTAGAAGTCAAGAAGGAACACTTCTTGAGGTTCGCATAAAGCTTTTCTGCTCACAGGGCGTTGCAGACCTGCCTCAAGTGTTCAAGGTGCTGGGTAGGAGACGTACTATAGATGAAAATATCATCGAAGTACACAACTACGAACTTACCCATAAAGGGTTGTAGCACCTGGGTCATCACACTCATAAATGTACTTGGAGCATTGCTTAACCCGAAGGGCATAACCAACCACTCATACAGCCCGTCCTTCGTCTTGAAGGCAGTCTTCCACTCATCTCCTGGGCAAACACGAATTTGGTGATAACCACTCTTGAGGCTAATTTTTGAAAAGATAGTAGAAGTGGCCATCATGTCAAGCATGTCATCAAGCCTCGGGATGGGAAACTAATACTTGACAGTATTCTTGTTTATGGCTCTACTTTCGACACACATGCGCCACGTGCCATCTTTCTTTGGCGTAAGAAGTGCAGGCACAGCGCACGGGCTCATACTCTCATGAATAAATCCATTTTTAAGCAATTCATCCGCTTGCCTTTTCAACTCGACATGTTCGGTGGGATTTATTCTGCAGTGAGGGAAGTTTGGTAGGGTCGCCCCTGGGACAAGATCCATCGCATACTAAATGTCCAATATCGGTGGGAGCTCGTCTGGAAGGTCCTTAGGGAAGACATCCCGAAACTCCTCTAGGACTGAACGAACCTCCTAAGGTAATCCTAATGCAACCTCGGGTGTACTCTCTCTAGCCAGTAAAGCGTACACCATAGTCCCAGGTTTGGCCTCTCTCAAACTCCTTAACATCTATGATGTGGAGAGACTTCGACTGAGGTGCCCTTTGACTCTTAGAACTGCCTGGAGAAACAACATCTTTCGCTCCTATGGATGATTTGGGAGGGAGTGAGCTCAAGACAAGCTTCTTTCCTTCATGCTTAAACACACAATTATTTGTACGCCCGAATATTGTGACATCTTTATCAAAGAGCCATGACCTTCCCAAGATGATATGGCCAACGTCCATCGTGACCACATCACACCACAACTTGTCCTTGTATGGTTCGAATTCAATTGGAACAAGGCATCGCTGAGTCACAGGAAGAGATGTCCATCAACCCAAGAAACTCAGTATAGGTTGGGGTGAAGGACTGGCTTCAACCCCAGGCAACTCAAAGTACTTGGAGAAACTACATTCTCACGGCTCCCGCTGTCTATGATCACTTTGCAGCTCTTATCTCCACACTCGGCGTAAGTGTGGAAGATGATGGTTCTGCGCCAATCCTCACTTTCCTTCACTTGGGCCAAAGCGCATCTCACCACAGCAAGTGGGGTAGTCTCCACAGTATCATCCTCGGCATCACTGGCTGGCTCAAGGGATTGGACGATGATTTCCTCATCATTCTGGTCACCATCAACTTCATATGCCACTTCTTCTTCTGTAGAGCGTTCAGAAACAAAGGCAATACGCCCACCCCTATTTGAACACTCTGCGGCAATGTGACCCATGCCACCACAGCGGTAGCACTGCCCTGACATCGCAGTCCTAGTACTTGGTCCAGCCACAATGTTACCTCGATTTCTATTGACTGGTTGGGTACCAGGTTAAGCTCTGGGTTGACTTCCGACCTGAAATCTCGGCCCCTGCGGAGTTACTCTAGGCACAGTAGATCGAATCTCAAACCCTCTAGCAAGAGATTGGCGCACATAGCGCTCTAGTTCCTACACGATCTGGTAAGCATGCTCTAAGCTGGTGACCATATGAGGCATGAGCTCACGCTGGAGGTTAAACCTGAGGCGCATACGAAAACGGGAGATAACCACAGCAGGATCCTCATCTACATCACACCTCATCATGCATTCATCAACTTGGCGATGTATTCTGTTACCATCATGGATCCTTGGAGCAAAGTGTGCCATTGATCCAACGGCCTCTGCTTATAAGAAAGGGGAACATACTTCTCTCGCAACAGCTCTTTCATTTCAATCCAAAAGAGAACTGGCCCCTCTCTAGATTGCTCGCGGCGTCGCTCCACATTTACCCAATGTAGTTTTGCCTGGCCCACCAACTTCATCTTGGTGAATCCGACCCGCTGTGGGTCTGGCAGACCGTGCCACTGAAAGAAGTAATCCATGTCTGCTTGCTAATCGGAAAAAACTTTGGGGTCCAGTCTCCCATCAAAACTAGGAGCGTCAACCTTGATGCCCTTCATGACCCTAATAACAGGATCCTGCTCATGGTATCTCTGAGGTTGCAGATATCGCACCCCACCATGGCCCTCCAGCTGGGCGGGGAAAACAGGATCATGAATCTGTGGGGGTGGCTAATGATAAGCCCCATCGTGTCCATTGCCAAGCCCACGGGCCTGACCTGCGCCCAAACCATCCCTACGCGGATCAGGGCCCACAACTTGGGACTGATCGACTGCCCCAGTGTCGGGGGTTGCCTGGGGACCATCTAAAGTGGTGGTCTGGATGCCATCCTCTAAGCGCATGACCCTCTCCTCTAAACATGTGAACTTATCATCCTGATGCGCAAACTACTGCGCGATCTCACCTCTCAAGGTCTGAAACTGTTGATCCATTCTCTTGATTATACCCTCCAGAGCTTTGGTAATTTGATTAGAGTCCATAGTATTATGAAGACCAAACCCACGACCAGTGCGCGTGGGCATACACCAGGAGTGATATATGAAAGGCCCTAGATCTAGGTGTGCAAAGGTGTAAAAAGGTAAAAATCTAAATGCAGTTTTGACTATCCTAATTCAATGCATTACAAGCTATCCTATATAACCTAGATCTATACGAGGACTCAACAAAATCTAAAAAAAAAAAATGCTAACTAGACTCAACAAACTATGACCTCTACGCAGAGTTGAGTGCAGGGGGCAGCGCACCCCTGCCCGAGGTTCGGGGCGGAGAGCCCAAAAGGCCTACAATTTCTACAATTTGGGATATCCGGTTCCTTTGAAAAAAAATCACCGAAAAGGAAAATTTTTAGTAAACCGACCTACGTTAGGAACCTTGTTCTCTGATACCAAAATTGATGCAGAGGCATGCGATGACCTAAACCTAAATGCATGTATATTCAGTTGGAAGATATTCAAATAATAAAATTACGAAACTAACTACTTTCAATCAGAGAAAACTAACAAATCTCAACAGAAAGATGAGATCCGTCCCGTCCGGATCATGCCCCTTAGCATAAAACCATGTAAAATCGTAAAACATGGAAGATCTACAGATATGAGGATATCCCAGATCTAGCATAGACCAGTCCACAGTCAAGTTTGGATCCGGTTCTAATAGGTAAGCATCCCTCTTTTCGATCGTACCAAAATAAAGGGGGGGTGCTCAGAAAAGAACGAAAGATGTCGAAAAACAATAGGTTCTCATGAAGTACTAATTAGGAATCAAAAGAAGCTTACCCTTCCTCGCACCTTGAAGAAATAGAGAAGAGAAAACAGGAACTCCAGGGTGGAATCTTCAACACCCAAGGGTCAATCCTGAAACCCTAATCTCTCAAACAAAGAGGAAGAAGCACACGAATTTTCTATTCATTCCATACTTTCGAAATAGGTTTTCTCACAGTATACATAAGCTACGAAAATATAATATAAAAAAAGTACACTAAAGTGCCTGAAAACCAAAGAAATAACATAAAAACGCCTAAAGTAAATAACGACACTAAAGCGCCTAGAAACAAGGAAATAAACAGAAAAGCGCCTAAATGTAAATCCGCTCCATGGTCTAGCGGTCATGATGCTCCTACGCGATCCTACAAGCGTACTCGTAACGCGTCAGAAAATGGGCTCAATGAGCCCGGCGTCCATCCACATCAACTCGTCTGCTCCAACACTCAATCTGCGACGTCGCCTCCTCTGGTACACTCTAAAGGGTGCACCATTGATGTCCGCATCATTGGAGTAAGTTGAACATGAGACGAAGTATAGGGAGGAGTTAGCATGTCTTGTGAAGGGTTTAGGGACAGTAGAGTACAATGATCCTGAGTATAAACGGGAGTTCATGAGTCTTTAGCTGAGCAATGGGAAACAAACATGCACGGGGTTTGGGCGAAGAGCAAGTGTCATGGGTGTGCTCCCCACAAATGTGAGTTCAATTCCCCTGACTGGTATTACCCGACGCACATGGTTTGTGGGTGATTGCGTGCATTCACAAGGAATAGTCTCGCCTTAAAATGAGACGAAGTGACCCTGACGTCATTAAAAAAAAGGGGGGGGAAACAGACCAGAGGAGGCAGTGCAAGTCAAGTAGGCCTACTTTCCAGGGGTCTACACAAGATGCTGGAGGAAGTAGTGGGGCAGGCAGGAATAGTGGGGTGAGTGTAGCAGTGGGTGGTTGGTGAGGGTGGCAGTGGCAGTAGGGAATGTTGGGTTATACGCCGCTCACAGTGTGAGGATAGTGAATCCACCTTTGGACCAAGCTCCTCTGAAAGAAAGGTGGTTGGTGTGGTGCAACCCCATTTTGGAGTCAATGAAATCTCAGCCCCCGAATCGAAAAGAAATGAGCATGTGTAAGCTCCCAAGAAATATTAAAGTAAAGAGGGAGAAATAACTTTATTAATATTTAAACATCTGTTAAAAGTACCGATGAAAACTCACAAACTTAGAGAATGTGGAATGGCCTACTTTCTACACCAACCCTCTTTTATAAACCCAAAAGACAATCCCTATAATAGTGAAGATACCCCAACTATTAGATTGATTTCAAACCAATCTCAATTAACTTATAATCAGTCTATCTTTGAAAAAAAAACTTCAAATCAATCTATAATTTATTTAAGGTAATAACAATTGTAAATGTGACCTCTAACATTTAAGCCCCAGTCCTTGAAACAAATAGCCCAAAATCAACACACTTCGAGCCCTATGATGGACTGTGGGCCTAGATAACGGTGCGGGGCAATTTCACCAAGTGGGTACGAATGCAGTGCTTGGTCAAAAACGGATGTTGGTTATCTACTTATCTATGACTGGCGAAACCCCCTCAGCACAAAATGCACCTCAAACATATGATCCAGCCATTTTCTCATGAAAAAATATAGGTTGTGTTTTTAGCAATTACATCACGATTCATAATAATAGGGTCACCATGGAAGCAAGTTGGATAATGACTTGAGCAACCCAGGCCATAAATTGGGGAAGTTAAATTGTAAATCAGAGTCAAAAGACTGCTATCAACTATCTATAAATCGTTCACTGGGATGTTTAGTGAATCAAACGGCAATCCACATCATGGATAATTGGAATTGTGATTTAGGCTCATGGATGATTGGAATTGTGATTTAGGGAACCAAAGTCTATATGTTTCTTTGAGCATGTTGAGGCAATGTTGTCACTTGAACACTCAAAATCCTCATCTGAATTCTTGATTTTCAAGCAAATAATCAAATAATAAAATTAGAATTATGAAGCTAAACCAATGTACATACCACGCTAAATCTAGATAAAAAAAATTCACCTACCAAGATTGTTAGCAACGCACAACGTTCAAAATAGTGGTGATAAGCATGTAATGGACAACCCTAAAACCGATGCAGATCGGTGCATGTCAGCCAATACACAATATGCATCAGTCAGATCAGTCTGAATTTTGACCAATTTACTGTCGTAGCACTTGTGCATATGAAAACTTGTAGTTCATCATTTCTCAAAATACCAATACAAATTGACCCTTGGCGGCATACGTTGTCTTTAACCTTGGGTCCTTGACATTGAACCATATAAATTACGATTAAGTAAATAGAAAGTCAAATTAATTTAATGTCCATAGTAAATGAAATATAAGGCTAGAATCCACAAACAAACAGGCAGTGCACACCTGCTTACACAAGGAAAAAAGAATAACATAATCAGCTAGAACAGTGAGAGAACTTCATGAGCATGTGTCATTAGAACACACAGTATTACTAGAATAAAAAGTTCAAAGAATTTAATGAGAAAGCAGACACGAGGCAAAATAAACTTACAGAAAATATATGTTAGCTATAAAGCATATCTTCAAATCACTCCCTTAGGTTTATGTCATAAATATATTTTTTTCTTAAGTTACCTACATAACATTCTTCGGCTCACTCCTATTTCAAAACAAATAAGACACCACAGACCACTAAAATCCTCATATAAAATGTGAGATTAAATAAATTATTAAAGAAAGTTTAGTATCATATCCAATACTTCAGTTCAGCCACATACAAGTAGCGTAGGCAAGTGCGGTTACATATGCTCCCACATTATGCATATGTAACAAGAACGAACTATAATTCTTTGGGTTCAACCATTTTTGTTACGATCCCAAGGGTTTAAGAGCCTAACTTTACATGTTCCATCAGTCCTGGGGATTTTGGCGCATTTGTTAGGTTCTTAACAATTGGTATCAAAGCCAACACCACGTCTCGTCTTCGAGTCACGGAAGGGGCGACCTGTGGAAATGGCAACCTGGACCAAAGTGAAAGCTGCCATAGTGTGGAAAGGGCTACCTGGAAAAACCAGAGTGCAGCCACCATGCCTTGGAAAGGACTACCTGGAATAGAGGCCAGAATGAGCGCCGCCACAAAGTGGGCCATAGAGTGGGCCGCCATGGACGTCGGCTACAGAGCGTGGTGGAATGTTACGATCCCAAGGGTTTACGAGCCTAACTTTACACGTTCCATCAGTCCTTGGGCTTTTAGTGCATTGGTTAGGTTCTTAACCATCTGTGCTTGTTCCCGATAGTATTCTTCATTTACATGTTGTACACATTACAAATCTTTAATCAGACTTCAAAATATTAATCTGTGGATGTGCATAAACTACATCTACTTTAACACCTCAAAATCTTCTCTTCCTTGCACCAAGTGTTCCAATTCTTCCAGAGAAAAGGGGTGAAGAATACCAACAGAGATTGCATGGGCAATTAAGTAATCAACCGATATCAAAAGGTGATTTTGCAACTATTCATCTAATCAAAATGGTTGGTTAAAAAAAGGACTATAGATAATCACATGGTAATACTCACTTTCAGTGGATCCAAAACGAATGCAGAAGAGCTCCTCCTTCAATTCCCCATCAGAGAAATCAGCCGCATGCCAGACACACGACTTATCATTCCCTGCATGCTCCTGTATCGAGATCGACGGAAGAACTGCCAACGAGAAAAAAAAATCCTAAATCCCAATCATACACAGATCACATATCAAGAACAAGAGACAATGAGGACAACCGGCAACAAGATCCAACCTAGATGATTTGCGCAGATCTTGAGTGTCTTGGCCTGTCGCATAACCAACCTAACCTTCCCATTCTCTTTATGTTTAAGAAGCTTCACTGTCCCAACCCCACGCTCTTTCCACTGGTTCCCTTCCTTATCGAATCGATAGAGCTTCGCTTTCCTGCACAGACACGACCAATTGATACAAGAACTACACCAAAGAACCCTAGAACTTTCCAAAACCCTAGCATGGATGAAATGAACAAAGGGGAAAAAGAAATTGCAACGGGAAATTCAAAAACCTTAGAATGAAATTCCTTTTCGAAAATTAGATTAGAAAGGGAGAGAGGGATTTTCATACAGATCGAGGAGGACGTCTTCTTCTTCCTCACCGGTGGTGACGGCAACCTCCTCCAACCTAACGATCGGAGCGATCTGCGCTCCCGTGTCTTCGTCCTCGCCTGCTGCAGCGCCTTCTTCCTCATCTCTGCGCTCCGGCTCGCTGCTCGCCATGGCTACTCCTTGTACAGAGAGAGAGAGAGAGAGAGAGAGGCGGGACTGCTACTACCAGTCGAGCTGCCAAGAGAAGGGTTTTTATGGAGAGCGGATTCGGTGAGGCCGAGAAACACCGACTTGGGTGAGGCCGTAACCGTGGGGCCCACCTTGAAGTGATCTGTTCTATATCCACGCCGTTCATTCGTTTTGATTTTAGGGCATGAGCACAAAAATTAAGGACATTAAAATCTCATGTGGACCACACATCAGGAAACAGCGGTGATTCAACTCTCGACGTCAAAACTTTCTAAGCCCTACAGTAATGTTTATTTTCAACCTGTTGATAATGTCACACACACACACCTGGATGATGAAAAAGAAACAAATATCAAATTGGTCAAAATATATGTGGCCCACAATATGCTTTTAATAATAGTCATTCAATCACCACTGTTTCCTGTGGTGTGGCCCACCTGAGGTTGAATCTGCCTCTTTTTTGCATCATGTCTTAAAATGACCTCTCAAAACGTATGAACGGTGTGGATATATATATATATATATATATATATATATATATATATATATATACACACACATATTTGAAATCGGTGTTTTTTGTCTCACCGAATCCGCTCGCATTTGGGATTTTTACTGCAATAGCTCCCTGATGTGGCTATTTTACTAAAAGTCCAATTTCTCATGAAGCTCATTTTGTTTTGGGCTTTTTACGAGAAATTGAAATTTTTTCAGCCCGAGATGCACCTCTCAACTCTCCGCACCCGCCGTCCTCTGTACACCGAGGCAGAAGCCCTCTTGGGCGTTTCAAATGGGCTCCACTCGCGAACCCCATCATGATACATATGTTACATCCACGCCACCCATCCTTTTTGCCACATCATTTAAGTCATTGGTCCTAATTTTGAGACAGATTCAGATCACAGGTGGTCCACACCATATGGAACAGTTGGGACAATAACATCCACTGTTGAAACCTAGCTAGGCCCCAATATGATGTACATGTCTTGTTCATCATCTATCTAAATTCCCTATCCCAGTGGGGCATGAGTCCCAAGTTGGAGCCACTATTCCCACTATTTTATATGGTTGGATAGCAAACAAACATCGTGGTGGGTAGAGCTGGGCACAAACCAAGCTAGCTTGAAAGCCCGGTTGAGATTGGTTTGAAAAAGCTTAGCTTGGATTGGTTCGAATAGAAGTTCAAATCAAGCCAAGCCTCATAGTCGAGCTAGTTTGAAAAAAGCAAACCAAGCTCAAACTAGGGCAGTATTGGCTCGGCTCAGCTCAAAGTTCAATTTCGTTTTTATTCGACTCATAGATTGTGAGCACACTATTTCCTGTGGTGTGATCCACTTGAGCTTTGGATATGATTCCATTTTGGGATCATGTCCTAAAATGATAAATAAAAACAGATGGATAGCATGGACAATACATATATGTGATGACGTGGATAGTACATAATACATATACATGAATGCACATGTTTCCTTAAACTTACAAAACTATGCTTGTGCACTTTTGTTTGGAAAAGGCTCTTACATATCTATTTTGAAGTTGCACTCCTTTGGAAGATGTTAAACATCATGTAGAAAGATATTTTTGTATTTTTTTCTAACCTTTTAAATTCTTTTCTATTTAAACAAAACAAAAAAAAAGAGCCACCAACTGTTCGAACTCGACCCAACCCGGTTCAAAATTTTCGACCAAACTGATCTCGGCTCGAACTAGATTTTTTCTGGAGCAAACCATACTCGAGCCACATGGGTCAGCCCAAAACCCAAACCCAAACCGGACCGATCCACAAACTGGGGTGACACAAAAACAAGTCAAACCAAACAAGAGCTAACTTAGCCCGGCCGGATCGTTGCCCACCTCTAATGGTGGGCCATAAGAAAGTTTCAATGGTGGACGCCACTATTCTCACTATTTTTTATGGTGTGCCCCACCTTGGATCTGGATTTGGTCCAAAATAGGGCCCATGGCCTAGAATGATTTGGCAAAAAGGATGAACGGCATAAATTAAATACATACATCATAGTGGGTCCCACTCTTGGGACCCTGTTCACGCCCAAAAAGGGGCGTCCACCTTCACGCATGCTAGACAATCCAGCAACCTTCCTCTTTATTTTCTTTCTTCTTATTTTTCAATTTCTTTTTGTTTTCTTTTTCATACAAGTGGGGTCATATGTGGATGATCCACTCCATCCATCAGGTTGGCCAACCTATGGCGGGCCCAATGAGTCTTGTTTTGAACAAGTTTTCTACCATACAAACATCACAGTGGGCCTCAAAATTTTCAACAGTGGGAATGATTTCCTTTGGTATAGTCCACTTGGGATCTGGATCTTCTTCATTTTTTGACCCCTGGCCTAAACTAAGCTGGAGAAACAGATAGATGGCATAGATTGAACACAAACATCACGATGGGATTTGCTCACGTTAGATCCATCTCATTGTTTTTACTTATGTCCAACATGAACGGGCAAAAAAGATGGGTGGTATGGATATACTACACAAATCTAAGTGGGGTCCACGGATATGCCACCAAATATGTTGATATAGTCCACAGAGCTGGACGTGGGTGCAGCCCACTGAAACGTTTATTTTCCATCCAACCTGTTTATAAGGAAACACAGACCTAGATGGAGGGTAAACACAAATATAAGCTTGATTCAAAACTCCTTGGGGCCCACCGGGTGGGCCACGTTGTCCTTACAGAGTGCCCATCGTGCGGTGGGGCTCGCTGTACAATGAGGTTCCCCCTAAGTATTGTGGATTCCTCCTGAGCACTGGGGATTCTTCCCTAGCACTGTGGATTCCCCTGAGCACTATGAATTTCCCCTAAGCATTGTGAATTCCCCTTGAGCACTACAGGTTCCCCCTAAGCACTGTGGGTTCCCCCATGATCACGAGTTCCTCCTGAGCACAGTGGATAGAATCTATGCAGGCAGAATCTTTCAAGATTATCAATCTTCCTTCAACTTGTACGATCAATCCACACATCCGATTAACATGAAACTTTCTGGTTTTGCAGATGTTGAAGTTCTTTACATGACTTTCTGATTTTGCAGATATCGAAGTTCTCTAAAAGATTGTTGGCTTAGATTCTTCATATCATTAATGGTAGGTCACCTGGACCATTTCTAAGTTAAGTTGGTGGAAATCAGGAAACTTTCAAAAAGTTCATATTATTTCGGTTGCCGTGGCCAATCTGTAGCTAGGATCAACGTAAAACTTGTTTGGTTTTTTCTGCGTTTAGTTACTCTTCATCATGGACGGCACGGACTAACAAAAATCATAAAGGTGGGCCCCACGAATTGGGGAAAAGGTAAACAATGGAAACAACTTTCCTGTTTCTATTTTTTTATTGAAACCCAAAAACGAACACTATCTTATTTCATATTCTCTTTGAAACTCCAAACAACAATTGTTTTGTTTTGCCTTTCTTTTTCTTTTTATTTTAATCTCCTTAATGGAAGTATGTGTGGGGTCCACCTTATGGGCGTTGGATATGGCATGATGATGTGCACCTCACCGGCTTGGATTTTGGTACACTATGTGAACAGTGTGAGCTCTAGATTGCTAGATGGGCTGGATGTGTGAGTTGACTTGGATGGCCTGCTGAATGGTGTGAGCTAGTGGGGCCTAGCAAGGTTTCAACCGTGGACGTCATTGTCTTAATTGTTCCATATGGTGTGGACCACCTGCGATTTGGATCTGTCTTAGAGTTGGGCCCATGGCCTAAAATGATGTGGCAAAAAGGATGGTTGGTGTGGATATAACATATGTATCATGGTGGGGCCCATAGCTGGAGCCCCTTTGAAATGCCCAAGAGGGCGTCCGCCGCCTCATGTACGAACGGGATAACATGTGTGGAGGGTTTTGGGCCTAAAGTTTTCCAAATTCTCGTGAAAAGGCCAAAAAAGATGAGCCTCACGAGAAATTGGACTTTTAGTAAAAGTAGCCACACCAGGGGCTATTACATTAAAATCCCCTCGCATTTTTATAATACGCGCAAATTGCATACTCGTCCTGCCATTACTCCACGTCGTTACTTATCGATGCTATGTGAGTCTGGCTATGATCTTCTTGTTTTATCCACGCTGTCCATTCATTTTACCAGATTTTTTCAGGGTATAAATAAAAAAATGAGCCAGATCTAATCTTAAGTGGATCACGTCACAAGAAACAGTGATGACTGAACGACCACCGTTAAAAGCTTCTTGGGTCCACGAAAGTTTTGGATCAAGCTGGTATTTTTGTTTTCCTTGGTCCAGGTCTTTGTGGCTTAACCAACATATTAGATGGAAAATAAACACTATAGTGAAACATGGGAATTTTTTAATGGTAAGAATTCAATCACCACTGTTTTCCTATGGTGTGATCCCCCGTAGATTTTTCTCTACTTCAATTTTGTTCTCATCCCCTGAAATAATCCAGCGAATTGATGGACGGTGAGGATAAAACACATACATCATGGTGGGCCATAGAGCACCTACCAATGGCGACTTTGGTACTATCAATGTGAGCATGCAGTCCGCGTCCATTTTTATTACGAGGAGTTATTTGATGCTCTGGCTCGCCTGACACTTGATACGCGTGCACCTAGAAATTGTATAGGAGTAGGGCTGTTAATAGGTAGGATACGAGCCGGATCAGTGATGATCCGTATCCGATTCGATTAAGGATATATCCGATCCGAATCCGATTCGAATCACAAGTGTATGATCCGAACTCAACTCGTTTAAATATTTTGAAATCCGTTTCCGATCCGAATATGATCCGACCCGATATTCGAATATGATACAGCTCGTGGTTGCATGCGTGGAGAGTAGAGACGAAGGAGACGACTGGGTTTTTTTTTTTTTTAATCGGGTCGTTAATGGGCCGAATCAAGGTTGATCCGAATCGACTCGAATATTAAACGGATCATCTTTGGGTATCCGAATCCGACCCGATGATCCGATTATTGATCCGAATCTGATTAAATCGGAGCGGATCTAGATCAGATACGGATCATGGTTCGTGCCGTTGACAGCCCTATATAGGAGGCATGTCTAAACCCAAAATTAATCCGACTAAATTGTACAAAACACTAATTAGTGGACAATTGTTTTTGAAAGTAAGAGTTATATTTTATTAATTATACATTTAAACTATTACCCATCTTTTGAACAGTTTACTTTGAACTAATTGTATGACACGTATGATATTTATAAGTAATTTATAGCTACATGCATACCATTCGTCACTCTCTAGAGTAATAAAGCATATCTCTTTCATACTTCTAGCAGGATTTTCTAGTCAATGGCCTCAAGATATGAACTTGTTTATAGGCTTTAGCCTCTCTTCTATGAAACTTAGTTTTTTTTTAACTTCAAGGATATGGTTTGCTTTTTTATAGGATAAAATGCTACTTTGCCAACTGCTTCTTCGTACAGTGGTAACTTTCCTCAGAAGATGAAAGGGCTTTTTGAAAAGAGGGATTATGAGTCCCCCTAAACCATGAATGAGCCCACCCCTTGGCCAATCTAAGTTGTTCATTTTAATCGGACAGTCATGAACTACAGAAGAGTGGTTTTTTAGTTTTCGGAGAGAAGCTCCGAGTGGCCTACAATGCCATTAACGTTGTTTGCTAATTCTAAATTGTTTCCTCCTATATGGTCCATCTGTAATAATTTTCACTCTTAAACTTGGGTTGATGACATGAAATTAAAACCCCTTTTATGTGGACAGGTTAAATTTGCTTCACGACAAGCTAGTGGGCCCCACATAAGATGTGGGATGGATTCTTAAAGCGGGACCCTTACTGGAAGAAGGTCATTTAGCCTTTTTTTTCTTCTTCATTTTTGGGAGGGGACCACACAAGATCCGAACCTCCATGACGGTTGGTACTTGTACGGAGGTCCGCACGAAGGTTTGGCGAAGCTCGATACACTTTTTGAACAAAAAACAAGATTTTTTTTTTAAAGTTCTTTGTCTACAACTCTGCGACATAAAAGTTATGGCAACTATAGATAAGTTCTTTTGTGTGTTGTATTTATTTTTGTTAGTGGGTATCAATGGTAGGATTGTGAAAGAGAGGTGGGTGTAGTGGTTTCCCCTGTAGTTTTTTTTTTTTTTTTTCTGGTTGGGTATGAATGGTGAGAGTTTGTGAAAATAAAGAGGGTGTGGAAAAATGTTGTAATTGATGAAATTTGTAATGGAAGAATGTTGTAATGAATAAAGCTGATAATGGAAAAATGTTGGAATGTATAATTGTTGTAATTAATAAAAAAAATTTATTGGAAGAATGTTATAATGGATAAATGGTGTATGGTGGATTGCTAATATTCACTATGGATCACCAATATTCACTAGTAGGTCATTGATTCCACGAAATGGTTATAACTCCCCTATTACAGGTCCAATTATGGTGATCTTATACTAATTGAAGAGATAATTTGTTAAATTTTTGAATGGATTTGGAAACAGCTAATTTAGACACAATTTGATTGTCCAAAAGTGGACTTAAAACTCATCATGGCAAGGATAATAGATATTCATTTTAGGTCACTGATCCCACGAAAATTATCATAACTCCTTTGTTGCATGTTTAATTGGGGTGATCTTATACTCATTGGAAAGATAATTTGATAAACTTACAAATGGATCTAGAGTCATCTTATTTAGATACCATTTGATTTTTCAAAAGTGGGCCTAACATTCATCATGGCAAGGATCGCAGATATTCATTATTGGTAGCTGATCTCACGAAAACGGTCATAACTCCCTCATAACATGTCTAATTTAAATGATCTTGTACTCGTTGGAAATATAATTTGATGAAATTTCAATCGAATCTAAAATCATCTCATTTAGATATCATTCGATTGCCAAAAGTATGCCTAAAATTCATCATGGCAAGAATCATAAATATTCATTATGGGTCATTGATTTTACAAAAAATGTTATAACTTTCTCATTATAGGTTTGATTGGGGTAATCTTATTCTCGTTGGAAATAAAATTTAATGAAATTTTAAATGAATTTGGAATTATCTCATTCGAACATGTAACGAGGGAGTTGTGATCATTTTTTTAGGATCAATGGCTTACAATGAGTATTGACGATTCACGCCATGGTCAATTTCGAGCCCACTTTTGAGCAATTAAATAGTATATAAATGAGATGATTCTAAATCCATTTGAAAATTCATCAAATTATTTTTCTAACGAGTATAAGATCACCCAAATCGGACATGTAACAAGGGAGTTGTGGCCTTTTTGTGGGATCATCAACCCATAATGAATATTTCTGATCTATGTCATAATGAAATTTGAGATCAATTTTGAGCAATCAAATGGTGTCCAAATGAGATGATTCTAAAGTTATTCGAAAGTTCATCAAATTATCTTTCCAACTAGTACAAGATCACCTGAATCAAAATGTAACGAGGGAGTTATGATCATTTTTGTGGGATCAACAACCACAATAAATATCGGTGATGCACGGTGAATATCGACGATCCACAGCCAGTATTGACAATCCATGATGAGTATCAGCAATCCCCAGTACAACATTCTTCCATTTCAACATTCATCCATTACAAAAGTCATCTATTTCAACATTCATCACATCCATCCATTACAACATTCTTCCATTTCAAAATTCATCCGTTCTATTACAACATTCTTCCATTTCAAAATTCATCTGTTACAATGTTCTTCCATTACAAAATTCATCACTTTCATAAACTCCCACATAAGGGAGCCATCACACCCTCATCTCTTTCACAAACTCTCACCATTGATACCCACCAATAAAAACAAAACAATAAACAAAAGCCACTGTTATCCTAACCTAAACCTACCTTTGACCGTCACAACTTCTACGTTGGAGACTATGGCTGAAAATCTTCAAAAAACACACATAAGCTCGTTGGAATTGAAGGAATGACGCTGGATGCATGCTGGAAGATCGCCAGAGTGGATCCCACGGAGGTGGCAATGATCCTAACGACTAAATGGTCCTCTCCCATGAAAAAATAAAGAAGAAAGAATGAAACAACTAAACGACCTTCCTCCAGCAAAGGGCCCACCATAAAAACCCATCTCACATCTCATGTATGACCTATTGGCATGTCATGAAGCAAATTTAACTTGTTTAAATAAAAGGAGTTTTAATTTCATGTCATCGGCTCAAGTTTGAGAGTAAAAAATCATCACAGATGGACCACACCAGAGGAAAGAGTTTTTATGACTACTTTTGAGATAAGAGGGGAGCAACTAGCATAGGCATATTTTGCCTTCTAAAAAATTAAAAAAACAAATGTCCTAAGGACTAAAAAAACCTTACGTTACAAAACGGGAGGCTAAAGCCCGTAGAACATCATAACGGAGGCCATTGACCTAAAAAACACCCTTTGAACGAGGACCTGTTAGTTTTGTACCATTTATAAATAGCGGTGATTCTTTCTCATCACATGAGCCACTGATTTGCAGATATCCAGACCGTCCAAACTATTAGTCCCATGGGATGGAGCATATATCTAAAATTACACTACAAAATAAATCCTAACCATCTGATTAATGGATATTAATGAATCTGCTCCAAATTCTAAGAGGATCAGATGGTTGTATAATTTCTTTTTTCTCCATCAAATGGATGATTCTGGGACGCGGATTAGCTGCTGACGGCCTAAGCAGCTATATCACTACCACTGAAGTGACGCCACCAAGTTTTGTGGCCCCACCATGATGTATGTGTTGTATCTACGCGGGCCATCCATTTAGAGAGATCATTTCAGGGAACGAGCTAAAGAATGATGCGGATCCAAAGCTCAAGTGGACCTCACCATAGAAAACATTGGGACAGTGACACTAACCGTTGAAAACTTCCTAGGGCCACCATGATGTTTATTTGAGATCCAACCTGTTCATAAGTTCACACAGAAATGGGCCAAGGGAAAACAAAAATATCAGCTTGATCCAAAACTTCTATGGTCCCAGGAAGTTTTTAATTATAGGCGTTCAATCCCCATTGTTTTCTATGGTGGGTTTACTTGAGCTTTGGATCTGTATCATTCTCTTGCCCATGCCCTAAAATCATCTCTCTAAAAGAATGAACTGTGTGGATACAATACATACACCATGGTGGGCCCCCAGGGCGACCTCACTAGAGTAGAGAGAGAGCTACTACTGAAGCCCTTGGGAGCTAATCCGCGGCCATGATTCTGTGATTTGGACGGTTTAAACTCCTTTATAACTTTAGGATGTGTAAAGGGTGCAAAAACTATCACAGGAGTCCTGTCAGTTAAAAAAAGTGGGGGACCGGATTAGGTTCGGCACCGGCCACACCAACAAGGCTTGGCTGTTACCTTGGGGCCCACATTGATATATATATTCTATATCCATGTTGTCCACCCATTTTTACAGATCAGGAATGGTCCAAAAATGAAGAAAATCCAAATATCAGGTGGACCGTAATATAGGAAACAATGATGATTGACTGTTAAAAACTTCTTGTGGGCCATGAAAGTTTTAGATTAAGCTGACATTTATTTTTTCCCTTCATCCTAGGCTTTATTGCCTTATCAACAGGTTAACAAATAAATATCATGAAGACATCAGCCTGTGCCTTGCGAAGTTTAATGGTGAATCATTCAATCACCCCTCTTTCCTATAATATGGTCCACCCGAGGTTTGGATATATTTAATTTTTTATACTTATGCCCTAAAATGATATGAAAAAAAATGAATGAACGGTGTGGATATAGAATAAACACATCAAGGTGGGCCCAACAGTAAAGGCAGCATCGTACTGGGTGCGGGCGGGCCGGCACATCGGCTCTCATAAAGTGGAGAGCGGATTAGGTGAGAACCCGGGCTCACCGAACAAGGTGCGGCCCTACCATAGGGTTACAGTGGGGCCCACCTTGACTAATGTACTATGTATCCACGCTGTCTATACGATTTTCCATATCATTTTAGGGCATTATACAAAAAAATGAAACATATTCAACTATTAGGTGGGCTATACCATAATAAACAGTGGTGTACCATTAATGGGACCACAAAAGTTTTGGATCAAGATGATATTCATTTATTCCCTTCTTCCATGCCTATGTGACATTATCAACAGATTGTATGGTAAATAAACACTAGAGAAACATTAATATACGCTCTAACAAGTTTTTAATGGTAGGACGGTCAATCACCACTATTTCTTATGGCATGATGCACCTGATAATTGGATTTGCTTAATTTTTATATAATGCCCTAAAATTATATGGAAAAATAGATGGACAGCATGGATACATAAAACATCCGTCAAGGTGGGCCTACGGCAACTCCTCGGCAGGAGTCAGGGCCGGTCTCACCTAAATCGCTCTCCAGTAGATGGCAGGTAATGCGTTGGATTCACGCTTCATGCTTTGGCTATACGGAATGGAGAGTGAATTAGGTGAGACACGGCCTTACCCAGGACAGTGCAGCTGGGTTACCGTGGGCCTACCTTGATGTATGTATTATGTATCCAAGTCGTTCATCCATTTTTTCATATCATTTTATAACATTATCCAAAAACCAAAATAGATTCAATTATCAGATGGAGTATACTATAGGAAATAGTATTGATTGACCATTAACGGGCCACAAAAGTTTGGATCAAGCATATATTTGTTTTTTCATTATATCCAAGCTTATGTGAACTTATCAACAGATTGGATGGTAAATAAATACTATGAAAACATTAAGGCATGTCCCTTTGGGACACCCACACCTTTGGGACAGTGGTGGACTGAGGGTGCGTTTGGTAAAACTTAATTCCACGACCTATCATTGAGAAGTGATATTTGCAGTGATTTTAGTAATTCAGACCATTTGGTAACTAAAAAATTTTAAGTGCTTAATTGGAAAAATCACTTAAATTAAGTGGATTATTTTAAGTCATGCCAACTTGACTTAAATCTTATAGCTGAATGCGGTAAGTAGTTTCTCTTTAAATTTTTAGATAAAAATTAACAAAAGTATCCCTATTAACATTTAAAAATGGTAAAATTACCCTTCTTTGTTTACTTTCCCATCCATGAAACCATCCCACGCAAATACATAAAAGTCACCAAATTCTATAAGCCCCGACATAATGTATGTATTATATCTACATAGTTTATCCATTTGGAGAGATGATTTTAAGGCATGAGCCCAAAAATGAGACAGGTCCAAACCTTAGGAGGGCCACACCAGTGAAAGCAATGGGGATAATGATGCCCACCATTGAAACCTTACTAGGGCCCACCATGATGTTTATTTACCATCAACCCTGTTCATTAGAACATAAAGACCTGGATTAAGGGAAAACGCAAATATTAGCTTGATCTGAAACTTTTGTGGCCGTGATAAGTTTTCAATGGTAGTTTTCAGATAAATTACCAAACAGATTTTTCAGTTCTTATAAGTACTTAAATTCAGCACTTTAAGTTTTCAGTACTTAAATTAATTTTCAAACTTAATTTTTCAGTTTACCAAATAGCACCTGAGTGAAGATAACCGCATCCGAGGTCTTGGAATCGAATCCCCAACGTTTAACATTGGAGGGCGATAGTGTGGGTGTGTGAGTGTGTATACTAATAGTGGAATGTGTCAACTAACACCAAAAAGAAAAAAAAAAAAAAAAAAAAATACGACGGAAACATTTAAGTGCGTCCTAAGAAGTTTTTTTTATGGTAGTACGATCAATCACTGCTGGTATGTATCACCTGATGGGCCCTGAAAAACCCAGGGCGTCAGCTTGGGTGAGGCCGGGGTCACCTCTCTACGGATTGCCAGCAGCGCCGGCAACCCAGAGCGAGGCCCATTATATGTATTACATCCAGGCCATTCTTCTGTTTGGCCAGCTCATACAGTATGAGCCAAATATGAGGTAGATTAACATCTTAAGTGGACCATACCACAGTAAATAGTGGATACTGACGCCCACTGTTGAAACTTTTTTTTTCTTTTTTTATTTGTTGTGTGTGTGTGTGTGTGTGTGTGTGTGTGTGTTGGGGGGGGGGGGGGTGGGGGGGGGGGGGGGGGGGGGGGGGGGGGGGGTGGGGGGCATACTCACACCGTTAGTCACACTTCAATGTTTACCACTGTCCCCAAAGGTGTGGCGTTATCTTCACTCAGTCTACCGTTGTTGAAACCTTCTTACGGCCCAGCTGGTTCTGGCTCTTGCCGGGATGAACCGAAAATGTAAATATCTGGATATACAACATATTCGTCAAGGTGTGCCCCCACATCGTGAGGGCCGGGTTCACCCACTAAAGTGCCACCCCCAGCAACAGTTAATCCACTCCCCGTAGAGTACGTATGGATGCCAACGGCTGACCAACTAGGACTCTGATTGGGTACTAACCCTGCCCGGAGCTGTTGGAGAGCCTTCAAACATATGCGAGGTTTGAGTGCTCAGACCGGTCTGGCCATGTAGCCCAGATGCACGTGAGGCCCTTGGACAGTTTCTGTGTTGCCCTAGACCGGTCGGCCGACTGGTCGGGCAACTGGTCGGTGGAGAGGCGGCGTAAGTGATTTCTCCCTAGAATGTTTCTGTGCAAGGTGCGACCGGTAGGGCGACCATTCAACTGTGCATGCGGTTTCTTCCGCATTACGCGGTAGTGCGTAAGATGTTTTTATTTTCGGGATTCTTGATATATATATGGCATGTATCTGAACTTAGATGGTATCCTAAGGTGTCCAAGGTTTCCTAATCGTATTAGGAAGATGGGAGAGTGATTTGTAAGAGAGATAGCTTGGGTTTTCTCTATTTTCCTTGCTTGTGGGCTGTCAATATCTATAATCTTCTGTTAATCATAGTGGATCACTTTGTGCCGTGGTTTTTTACCCGTTAAGGGTTTTTCCACGTAAATTCAGATTCTCTTATGGTGAATGCTTGTGTGTGGTTTGATTTCATATTGTTTCTCATTTGATCTCACATTACTTTGTGCGTTTGGCTTCCGCTTTCGTTGTTGGTTTTCCCAACAAGTGGTATCAGAGCTATCGTTGGGGTGGAGTAGAATTCGAATTTGAGACGAGAAGATGGGATCAAGCACAAGGTTCGAGGTAGAGAAGTTCTCCAGAAAAAACAACTTTGAGCTATGGAAGGTGAAGGTTGAATCCTTCCTAGTTCAACAAGGGCTTGATGAAGCTCTTGGAAAGCGACCCGAGGCTATAAAAGATAATGAGTGGACGAGGCTTGACAAGAAGGCTAGAACCTCAATCCTGTTAAACCTTACAAATGATGTTCTCTATCATGTCATAAAGGAGAAGACTGCGGCTGAAACGATAGCAAAGCTAGAGAAGGTTTATGCCAATAAGTCTCTAGAGAATCGCATGTACGTGTTGATGTAGTTGTTCACCTTAAGGATGGATGAGGGAACGGAAGTGGAGGACCACTTGAGCACGTTCAATAGGCTAGTTTGCAAGTTGGTGGAGATCGATGAACCGATGAAGGATGAATATCAAGCATGCATCTTGTTGAATTCTCTTTCAGATTCATATGAGTCGTTCAGGGACTTTGTGTGCGCAGGAAGGAAAACCATGAATGTTGAAACTGTTATCTCAGCCCTCCAGTCGAAGACGATGAGAAAGAAAAGCGGTGACGTGGCTTCCCGTTATTGCTTAAAGGCACTGGTTATGAGGGGAAGAATTTCTGAGCATGGAGGATATTTGAAATTGGGATCTAAGGCCAAGGGCAAAGGGAAGGCTAAGGTGAAGTGCTGGAATTGTGGTCAGGAGGGCCACATGAGAGGGGATTGTCAGAATCCCAGGTTGGAGCAAGAGAGGTATGAAAATTCTTCTGGAGAGGGAGCCAATACCGTAGAAGACGGTGGCGATTTTTGTGAAGTTCTGACTGTATCTGGCAAGGGATCTCACAATAGTGAGTGGATCCTAGATTCAGGGGCTTCATGTCACATTTGTCCTGACCGGAGTTCATTCATGACATACAGGGAGTATGGTGGTAAATCGGTGTTTGTGGACGATGGCTACGCTCATAAGGTTGTAGGTATTGGTACGGTGCGCATCAGGATATTCAATGGGATCGAACGAGTCCTGGAAGATGTGAAGCATGTCCCCAAGATGAAGATGAATGTGATTTCTCTTGGTACACTCGAGGCGAAAGGGTGCGTGTTTATCGATCACGATCGTTGTTGTGAAGTGTTAAAATGAGCGCTCGTGTGTATGAAAGCACAGAGGTGTGGTCATTTTTACAAGTTGATCGGGAGCACAATTCACGATGGAGCTGTGGGGTCGACAACAAGATCCATGGTTGCTCGTATGTGGCAAGTGCCAAAGGACCACATGAGAAGAGCGGAAAAGGGCGTGAATGTGTAAGGTTAGAGTCGATGGTGGCACGAGAAGCGGTGAAGCTATGATTGAAGATGAGATGACATTGCGAGGATGGTGATGATTCGACGTTTGAAGCCTCGGTGGAGACTGTTGAAGAGCCTTCAAACATTTGCGAGGTTTAAGTGCTCAGATCGATCGGGCACCTGGTCTGGGCGTGTAGCCCAGATGCACGCAAGGCCCCTGGATAGTTTTTGTGTTTCCCTAGACCGGTCGGCGAACCGGTCTACAAGGGGCTCCGACCGGTTGGGCGACCAGTCGGTGGTGAGGTAGCGTCGGTGATTTCTCCCTAGAATGTTTTTGTGCAAGGTGCGACCGGTCGGGCGACTGGTTGACTGTGCACACGGTTTCTTGTGCATCACACGGTAGTGCGTAAGATGTTTCTATTTTCGGGATTCTTGCTATATATATGGCATGTATCTGGACTTAGATGGTATCCTAAGGTGTCCAAGGTTTCCTAACCGTGTTAGGAAGATGGGAGAGTGATTTGTGAGAGAGAGAGCTTGGGTTTTCTCTATTTTCCTTGCTTGTGGGCTGTCAATATCTGTAATCTTCTGTTAATTATAGTGGATCGATTTGTGCCGTGGTTTTTTACCCGTTGATGGGTTTTTCCACATAAATTTGGATTCTTTTGTGGTGAATGCTTGTGTGTGGTTTGATTTCATATTGTTTCTCATTTGATCTTGCATTACTCTGCACGTTCGGCTTCTGCTTCCGCTATCGATTTTCCCAATAGGAGCTAGCTAGAGACGGAGAGTCCTAGCTAGGGGTATCAATGGGCCTAGCTCGGGCTTGGAAAATCAGAATTTTGAATAGGGACGGCCCGACAACCCAGCTCGAAATAGTTCAAAATCCGGGCCGAGACCTACCCAAGGCCTGGCACGGCCTATTGATAGCCCTGCAGGGCTTCCGTGGGGCCCACTGCGATGTATATATTTTATGCACATGTTACATCCATTTTGACAAATCGTCTTAAGTCATGATCATAAAAAGGAGCTAGAAAGCTCAAGTGGACCACACCATCAGAAGGAAGTGGTAACAATAACGCCCTCCGTTGAAACCTTCCGGGGCCCAACGTAATGCTTGTTTGCCATTTAACCTGTTTGGGAAAACATAAATATTAGCTTGATCCAAAACTTTTGTGACCCCTAAGAAGTTTTCAACCAAAGGCATTCAATCCCCATTACTTCCTGTGGTGTGGTCCACTTGAGGCTTTGATCACCCTCGTTTTAGGCTTGCACCCTAAAATGATATATCAAAATGAATGGATGGCGTGGATAAAACACATATATCATGATGGCCCCTACAAAGCTCCTTTTAGAACCATTTGTCTCTAGCTAGCTCTTGGCTGGGTGGTACCCAATCCGCATCCCACCAACTAGGGCCATCAAAGGACCACCTACGCCAAGCAAAATGAAAATTTTGCATAGGATCGGCTGAGCAATTCAAAATCTGGCCCAAAGCCAACCTTAGGCCCAACTCATTGATATCTCTTCACCGGTGTCACGCCCCAAATTCGGTTCTCGACGTCCATTCGCTGTAACCCGAATTCAGAGGTGGCAGCCTCCGTAGTACCCCGATCTCGGATCCTAAACCCACACGCCAGGTTCCGACCTGGTATACCACAAGGAGGATTTTAGGGTCTGAATTTTTTTTTTTGTAAAACATGAGCATCGCCATATGAGTACCATCAAAGACAAACACAATATTTCCACTAAATCATTTCGTTTATATACAGTACTGGAAAGTAAATACACAATGAGTAAATATAAAAACTGTGCACACTCCGGCACCTCCTGCTACTGCACTCCAAACTCCAACTCAACGTTGCTGATACACTCTGGTATAACCTGCAGCGTAACAAACGCGCATAAGCTTCGAACGAAGCTTTGTGAGTGCGTGTGTGCGTGCACAATGCGTATGACAAACATGATAAATATCAGAGTAAGCAGTAAAGCATGATGAGAACTTTAAACCAAGACTTAGCCTAATTAGGCTACACGATCATATGATATGAATAACTAACCTACCAAGGCTATAAAATCATACTATGCAATGGCCTACAGGGCCTAATGTCACATACAATGATCCAATGCATGTATGCAAATCACCACCTCTCAGTACAGTGGTCCAGATACGAACAGTCATAACGCAATCACGTAAGCAATGCAGGACTCGGAACTGGTAGCTCGCCCAGTGTGGTAGCTCGCCCAGGCTTACAGCCCCGCCCACATCACACCCGCCCACATCAGGACCGTCCCACACCATACAGAACATCAGTCACATCACTGATACCAATACCATCTCTGAAACAGAACATCACCGGGGTCTCACAGACCTCACTACTCACCAGTAGAATGCCAAAGCCTATCTGGTGCAATAGCGGAACTACTCACAGCTGGTCAAACTCAACCCACTTTGCCAACACTCTTCCGGCAGGTTAGGTCAGACCTCCTTCCAAACTGACCACGTGCAGTGGAAAACACCGCCGTTTGGTATTCGGCATACTGGTGTATGATTAAACCACCCGGTCCTTGAATGGAGCACCCACCTTGGTACCAACGGGTTCAGGGACTTTCACCCAGGGACATCTATGGCATCCTGTTTAAAGATCACATATTTCCGGTGGTCCTGCAAACCACGATGGAGATGTGGTTGCAACGTAGTAACCATGCTATATGCGGCACAAGCAGACGATGCGAAATGCAACCATGCATACAAACGTGGGACGACATGTCCGTGCAAGTCTCTAAAGAGCACCATAAAACTATAAGGTCTCAAATACAATGTCACCGTCAACTGGTAATGAACTGCACGACAATCACGACCGATATGGCCGGTTGATACAAGACAATCAGATGAGCCAAGCATTCATGATGCATGAGTCAAGTATACAGTATGAGTGCCAACAAGTAGTCCATCTACCACGATGGCAATAAATCAATCAAGTCCAACCTATTTGAGATATGATTAAGATGAGGGGACACATATGAATGATCGAGTCATAGTGCGGGATGTCGCTAGCCAGGGAATCTCGCACCAAGGGCTACAAGGTATGCTAAGCTATTCCTACCATACAGTGTAGGTCAGGATGATAGATTCTTGTCCTCGAATAGTCCCATACATATTGGAGAGGTTTGCGATAGAGAGCACATGAATTACATTTGCGCGACTACATCTCGAATGCTGTATGAATGCGTTTATGCCCCAGTGGTCCCCAACTAACAAAGGTGATTCGGGATGCATACTCATTACACATGCATGGTGGTCGTCAAAGCATAATATACTATATAGATCGCATAAGAGTATTCCAAATAACACTACGTGTGGCAACAGACATACTAAAAATAGCATAAAAAGATAATTCATTTATAATACAAGCAAACATAAAGAGATAAGACTCTAAATGGATGGTATACAACAACACAGATGGTCCAACAACTGAACTGTGTGGATTAACCTTCAACATTCAGATAACCCAAATGGAAAGAAAATGATTGAAACACTCCCGACACATCAAAGGTAGAACCTACTTGAGTGGCAAGAGTGGAATACTCAAAATCATGCCGAGACCCATAATCCTGTAGTACAGTTGAAATAAACACAATAATGGTCCGTAAAAGGAATATCATAGAACGGGTCGCAAGATAGACAGGTCATGACAGAGAATCATAAATGGTAGGGAAATCTGAGATAGATGATCAATACGATGAGGTCCAAAAGGGACAACAGGTCTAACCTTATACTACAAGATAGGCTCCATATAATGGATGGCCTAGATGACATACGAACGTCGAGGATGAGCCCCACACTCGCCCTAAAGGTAAACGGACGGTGTGGATGAGATATACACGATATGGTGGTCTTTAATAATTGGGTACAAGGGTAGAAGGGGTGAGTCATATGAGTATACAAGCTGAGTTATCAAGATCAATCAACATGGTGAGTCAACAAGGTGAGTCAATAAGGCAGGTTGACAAGGCGGGTCAACATAGTGAGTTAACAAGGTGAATTGACAAGACGGTTCAACAGGGTGAGTTTAAGAAGGTAGCCCTGTGACTTGGATCAAGCAAACTCTAAGGATGACCTTTCAATAAGGGTTTACACAACTAATCATCAAGGTGGGTCCACGGGATGGACAACGCGGTCATTCGAACACGTACACTGAGGTGGTCCTAAGGCCATCCTATACATAACATGCTAGGGTCCATTCATTTGGATGGCTTGGATCAAGCACAACAATTTAGGCGGTCCTTATGGATGGCCGACATACATATCGCACCGTGGAGGCCAATGGCTGACGTGGATAGAACACATGCATAACAAGATGGACCCGTGGTTGGGGATAACCGCACAAAGGAGTGGGGAAGCCATATACATCAATGGGCCACAACAGTTTGGGATCAACCCGATATTTGTGCTTTACCACTAATCAAGTAAGATGGCAACTAAACACCATGGTGGGGCCCGCACACCACACGTGTGGAACCCTACCCATGGTTGAGTGACTTAAGAACAAGGAGAATGGCAAATAAACATAACAGATGGGTCCTGTAAAGTTTCCAATGGTAGGCATTTAATCACCCTTATTTCTACGTGTGGCCCACCCAAAACTGGGCCCCACGCCCCGGCCAAGGTGGACAACAATGTATACAACACATCTATCAAGGTGGGAGCCCAAGATGGGCCCCATGGCCTTTGGTTGGATGGAAAATTAAACATTACAATGGCCCCAAGGAAGGTTTCAAAGGCGGGCATCAATGACCACTGTTTCCTACAATGTGGTCCACCTGAGGTTTGGATTTACCTCATTATGAGGGCCCCCGGCCCTAAAATAATATGGAAAAACAGATGGGCGGCATACATAAAACAGATACATCGTGGTGGGACCCACAGAGCGTAGCATCCAAATGGGCCCCAAGCATTTTGAATCAAACTAATATTTTTATTTTCCCATTAATCCATGTACATATGATCTTATGGACAGGTTGAACGACAAATAAACATGACTGTAGGGCTTGGAAGGTTTCAACGGTGGAGTTCATTATTCCCACTGTTTCCCGTGACATGGCCAATTTGAGGTTTGGATATGCTTAAATTCCGGGCTCAGCCACTAAAATGAGCTGGACAGAATAGATAAAGCAAATACATTCTAGGTGGGTCCCACTAGTGGGCCACCTGCTGGGCAGCCCAGCTAGCCCACGGCCCTTTGTTTTCTTTTTCTTTTCTTTTTTTTTAAATCTTATTATTATTATTATTTTATTATTATTATCAAGCGGGGCCCACAGAAGCTTTCGATCAAGCTGATATTTTTGTTTTCCCTTCTTCTATGCATGTGTGAACTTATGAACAGGTTGGATCTCAATTAAACATCATGGTGGGCCATTGGAAGGTTTCAGTGGTAGGGTCACTGTCCCTGCTGTTTCCTTTGGTGGGGCACCCTGGAGATTTGGATCTGTCTCATTCTTGAGGTCATGCCCTAAAATGATCTCCCCAATTGGATGGACGGTGAGGATATAGCACTTACATCGTGGTGGGACCCACGAGTGGGCCACCAGTTGGCCTCACGAGTCAGCGTCCACGGACGCTGGCACTCCAGCGCCAGAGACGCCTCACGCCTCTGCCCCTTCATCTTTCCTTTCTTTCTTTTTTTTTTTTTTTTTTTTGTTTTCCATGGTTTTAGTTCAGTGGGGCCCACAAGAGGATGATCTACGCCATTCATCGGTTTCCTGGGCTCATAAGGAACGCATAGAGCCCTATATTGGATATGTGATTCCAGCTAGAAACTTAAAAGTGGGCTGAAGGATTTCTGACAGTAGAAATCATAATTTCCACTGTTTTATGCGGTGTGGTCCATTAAAAATTCAGATCGGCTTCATCTTTTGGCCCTGGCCCTAAAATGATCTGGGAAAACCGATGGACGGCGTGGATGGAACACAAACATCAAGGTGGGTCCCACGAGTGGGGACCCCATTAACCCCTCTAGCGTACGCTGGACGTTTCCAGCGTCTCTGACGCTGGGAAGTCCAGCGTCCGTGTCTTTTCTCCCTTTTTTTCTTTTTCTTTTTCTTTTTCTTTTTCTTTGTTCATATCAAGTGGGGTCCACTTGGAGACGATCCACTCCGCTCATTAGGTTTCCCAGCTCATTGGGGACCTAATAAGCCCAACATTGGGCAGGTGATTCCGTCTACAAACATCACGGTGGGCCAAAGAAGTTTCGACAGTAGGCATCCTTGCCTTTACTGTTTTCTATGGTGTGGTCCACCTGAGATCTGGATTTACTTCATTTTTGGTACCCAACATTAAAATGGGCTGGAGAAACAGATGGACGGCATTGATCAAATATATGCATCAAGGTGGGTCCCACGAGTGGGGACCGACGGTCAACACCCAAAGTAGCTGAGCAGCGTCCTCTGGACGCTGGCTGTCCAGCGGCCACCTCCTTTACTCTCTTTTTTTTTCTTTTTTTTTTTATAATAATTTCAAGTGGGGCCCACATGTGTAAGATCCATCCCATCCATCTCATTGCCCATCACAAGGTGGGCCCAAGAAAATAAAAAGAAAGGTAAACCAGAAAAAGGGGGGAAGATTGCACTCACAATGATGGTTGGATGGTTAGATTGCCGATCGGACGGTCCGGATGATGATCGGGGTCCTCCAAACTTGATCTTCACCTTCAATCTCTCTCTTTCTCTCTTGAGCTCCCTCTAAATCTCTCTCTAAACTCACTCAATCTCTCAAATCTCTCTACTTCTCTCTCTTCTTTCTCTTCTCTCTCTTTCTCAAATCTCTTTCTCTCTCCTTTCTCTTTTTCTCTCAAATCTTGGAATTGAGAAGGCCACCCCCCCCCCCCCCCCCCACGTATGGCTCTTGTATGGGAAGAGGGGGGTGCATGATGTCATGATGATGATGATGATGATGATGATGATGATGGAAGAGAGCATGAGAGGTATGGGTTGTGGTTGACTTTTGGTGAGAGAGGATGGGGTGGGTATGGTGATGATGGCTAGATAATGATAGGGGTATGGGTGAGGGTGATGGTGATTGATTTAATATGTTGTTGGGAATTGTGCAAGTGGGGCCCACACCACACGCGCGTTGTGTGGCCCACCTCGAATTGCACAAACGTACGCATCTTTCACATCGGGTATCGCAATGGGGCGTGCCGCGCGGCGTTGGAATCGTGGCGCCCGCGCGGTCGCAAGGGTACAAGTCTTAGGTCGTTGTGGTACTAAATCAGGGTCGCGATCAAGGCTCGCTAATCTGGTCCGTCCGGGACGTACCGGTACCGGAAACTAAACGTACGGAGGGCACTTCAGGGTACGGGTCTTACAACCGGCATTCGTGGTGACTTGACCTAGGGGAATTTGATTGGGTAGGTGGCATTATCAAAGCTAACGCAAGTACTTAACAACTTTTAAACATGCACAGGGTGGCCCCGTCTCCAACCATGATAATTGCCCCTGTTTACAAAATTCAATCAAACATGACGTCATACATGTGAGCAAGCGCTTGCATTCATATTTTGTGTACGATTAAGAAGTGCAGTGTGCCAAAATTATACTCGACTCAATATTTGATTGAACTTTGGTTACCCCTATGCTGAAATGACAGAGTAAGACCGAATTTGAAAATATAGTTCTCAACTCAACCATCAGTTGTAATAGCGATCAGATGATTTGCAAAAAAATAAGGGTTAGTCCTTCCTGATGGATTCTTTTTGCCTTACGTTAAGGACTTTTCTTTCACTAACAATTGCAGCCAATGTATTTATTGAAACAACAAAGATGAATAGATAAATGAAAAGAAGGTTAAAACAATGCCAATTTTATTATTTTTTGAATGAAGTTCATAAATAAACAAAGTATCGAATAAATTAAAGAATAAAATAAAACGAGAGATAAATACCTAACTCATTTGTATAAACAGATGATCAAGGCGGATGGTCAGCAGGATGTAACCAAAGAGTTCGATCTCCTAAGATATAGCCACCCCGCCCTAAGCGAGATTAAACTACTCTCCTGACTTTGCCTGAGCTTCAATAAAATCATCATTGGACAACTCAAGGACCATTGAAAATCCAATAGATCAAATGAGCAAGACTCTTGGCATGTCACATGAATAATTGATAGACCTAGTCAGCAGATCTTGAACCTGATAAATTAGATCTGACCGATTATTTAGACACTTTGAAAGCCCTAATTAGCACCCTAAATCATCTCTATCCAACTCATAAAATATTAAAAATCCAAACGGGTCACACATTAAGGGTTCCGAAACCTTTTGCACATAACCAACATACCAGATATGACAAAATAAAACTGTAGGCTTGTGGCTAGCTGACAGTAACTTCTTCATCCCTATTCTCATTTTTAATTCCAATATGCATCAAGGAGCCTATTTTATTGAACAAAATGGTGCCATGTGGACCATCGACTCACCACAAGCCAACAGTCACTTGACACACTTTTTACCTACCCAAGATCTTAATCCCTTCTCATAGATGTCAAAATAATGAAAAAATTGCATGTGTTCATTGTCAACTCGTGAAGTGCTGACCGTCTCCGTCTATAAATTCAATGCAACGGTGGCTATTTTAAGGACACAGAGAGTAAGGAGAGACAGAGGGTGATAGGTTAGGGTATGTCTTCTTCTCTGAAGACTTTGGAGATTTTCTGACTAACTCCGAGGTCCTGCCGAATTCAAGAGACCAGTTTGGAAAAAATAATTTACAAAAGAAACCAATGAAGTCAAAGAGTAAGGTTGAAATTGGAGACATCTGACTATATCTTTTGTAGAAAAGGGTGTCGGGTCCCTCCTTTTACTTATCACATTTCAAATCAACTTGCATTCCATTTCATACATAAAAAATATAAACTAACTTTTTTTTATCTTTATTCTACAACTCTCTTTCTTATTCATATTTTTTTTTAATTTATTTTGCATACTTGGGTTCTTAAATAGAGTTGTACATCAACCCGAGTTAAGCCTGAAATTGCGTCTATGGCTCACACTTGTAGACGTTAAGCTTGCCGAAGCTTAGAGCGGAGCTTGTAGAACTATGACTAAGTCTTAGAGAGGGGTGATTAGGACCGTTTAAAAATCTCCTTTGAAAACTTCTTACCTAATTAAACTAATTAAGCAAGAACACTTAGCTTCAAACCTTAAGTGGGTCCAATCACAAGACTATCATATAATAAGAATTAAACAACTTAGCCTAAGCATGCATAGATTATCAAATGATTCAACAAATCAAGTACCTAATCTATGCAACCTATGTAGAATGAGAATGGATCATATGAGCTCAAGTCTACACTATTTAGTAAAAGTACATCTTGTGTGTAAATGTGCTTATCTAGTGCCTAGCATACATTCTAATCAAGCATGAATAATTAAGCAATTAAAACATACAAAGCTAGATTAACAATGTGCTTAAATACATCACAAACACAAGCATGTATAGTGGTTCGACTATGGGTCTAATCCACTCCCGGTTCAAGTACTCATCCTTTGAGCACATCTGCATTCACTAGGGAGTTTAAATTAGGTTCCTCCCAACCTAGGTGTTTCAAATTGATTGCACTCTACCGGGGAGTTTAACAAGGTTCCTCCCAACCTAAGACGGAGAGTTTATTGATTCATCTCTCAGCCAAGATGTTTATAGGTTCCATCCAACCTAGGAGTTTGACAAGGATCCTCTCTACCCTTCAGCTCTAATCCTAGAACCTAGCACATCCTCCCGCCAGAGGCTTCCCTTGGAGATTTGTTCGAGTTTGTAAATCCAAACTCTCACACTCAATCCTCCATGAGGAAGGAGTGCAACCGGACTCTCACAATGACACTTACTTGTCGGATGAGTCCCTTGATCAGCGCCTTTTTGGGTTGCTTGATTTAGGCTCTCCTGTGCTTCAATTAGCTCCCCGATGCTCCCTCGATCGTGTTGCCGCTTCGTTGTCAATGCCTCAGCTTCACCGATCAATCACCTCGCATGAGATGCTCTTGAGATGTCCAAGGTGATAGGAGATGGTGTGAATTCTCCACAACTAGTAAGAGTTAATTGCCTAAAATAATTCCACCCAATAGGATTTTCAGAGAGGTTTAGACAAATGATCTACCTATGGTTGAGGTGCTTAAAAAATCTAAAGATCAAGAGAGAGAAAATACATATTCATATGAGCTTTGAATGCTCCATCTTGTGATCAAACACAAGGAAGATGACTTGGAATGCTTAGGATTAGAGCCTAATGGTATAGGCAATCAATGTGGCTTTTAATGTTCTAAAATCTCTCTCATTTCTCCCAAAATCAAGCCCAGCCATATATAAAAGAAGCTCCAATGGATTCAAAATGGCTATAAATGACTAGTATCTAATCGTTCGGCCCTCAGCAACGATCGGTCAGCTAGGGGTCCACGACCGGTCAGCCAACCAGTCGAATTAGGCCTGGACAGTATAAAATGTTGTTGTCCTCTCTAGGTCTGTCGTGACTGGTCGGATAGCTGAGCCGACCGGTTGTCAGACTGGTCGATTTAAGGCCAGAGACATTTTTAGCTTGTTGTCCCATATTAGGCTCTAACAACCGATGATCCATGGGTCGGGACCAGTCAACAGACCTGATTGGAGTTGTGTTTTATAGCAGCAAGGGATGCCTCTTTGGCCATTCTTTGGGTAGTCTTTTGGGACACCTAAGGCCAATTTAAGATGACTACAAGTATGCCTATTGGGTCAAGGTCATCTAGAAGTTTGAATTTTAGTTTGGTTCAAGGTTCAAGGCTCATCAAGGCATCTCTTTTACCTGTTTCTTCTTCCTTGATGCAGTAGGTCTGCTTGAGTCTTCGATCTTCTTCTTTAAGCTCAACCGACACTAAACTCACTGACCTTCGTAATTGACAAATAAGGTGCACTAGTTTGCCATAGAAAAGTGCACCGATGAAGTCGAGCTCTACCCTGTTCGAGCTAAGCTTGACCAATGACCACCCTGGATCATGTTCGGCTCGGCTCAGCCTTCGAGCTGGACTGACATGATCGAGCTGGGTTGACCAACCTTTCAAGCCGAGTTCGAGCCAAATTCAAGCTTGAGCTTTTCGAGCTAAATTCGAGCTGAGGGCCGAGCTTGGAAAAAATGTACTATTTTCACAAACTTATATTAAATATATATTTAACCAAGTCGAGCCAAACTTCCAGCCGAGCTGAATTGAGCTTGGGTCAGCTCGAGCTTAGCTCGAAAATCCTTTCGAGCTTAGATAAATTGCTCGGCTTAGTTCGAACCCAACCTTCGAACCGAGCCGAATCAAGCTTGTTTGAGCTGAGTCGAGTGAGCTAACCAAGCTAGCTTGGCTCATGTTTAATTCTAGTCTTAAACATTGCACAGTAAAGCTAGGCGTTATTTATTTTATTTTTCGTCTGCCAAGAGTCTTAAACTTTGCAAAGCACGGCTAGATGCAGCGACGTTGAAATTTCTCTGAATCTCCTCAAAAATCGTAAAATCTTGTAAAGTAGAGACCATGCATTTCACAGGAGGAAAATGGTGCATAACCCCCTCTTTTTTCTGTAACCAATGCCCTTACTCAGAAGCTACAATTGCAGACCAACCACACGAGTCACAAGTAAGGGAATCTTATAAATTCTTGACCATCATATGATGATATGGTTTTTAGCCAACCGTAGACTCTGAAGTTTCACTTGACTAGTGACGACTCCAAAAATCAAATGCATTTTCTACATATGAGTTAATTTCATACACCATCTACGCAATTGATAAGCAAAAGTGAAAGTGACCGTGCCTACGCGGCAGACGGTCTTCACATAAGGACTTAGTTGATCAGAATCTAACAAACTTAAGGTTGTGGATGTTTAATCTAATCCTACGGTACTGTAGTGATAATGCTAGACAAAAATGATCTATGCTTATGCTAAGATAAAAGAAAGATAGATAGATTATGTTTAGCATGGGCCTCGAGCTCTTCCTCGACTGCCGCTTTTATAGGTTGTCAAGGCGGCAAAACCATTGCTAGGTTTTCCTTGTTGGTCGAAAATCTTTTGCGATTACAACTTGTAATATTTCCATAGGGAGTCTCCATACATAAGAAATAGTTGGTTCTCATATCTTTATTTTTAAGTAGATGCTCCCTATTAGAGACCTTTAGGACACTACTACATTTAGATTTGGGCTCAATTAGGGTATCTCCACCCTTTCTTCTATCATGTTCCTTTTGATCATGGAACTAGTGAGACTAGATCCACCAAATCCCGATTTCCCATTTTTTTTTTATTTCAATCCATCCTAATTTAGGTCTAATCTATTGATTCACATCTGCTCAGATATTTCGAGGAATCCTTCATTAGTGGTTGTGAATGACTAACTTTTTCAATCTTTTCGATATTGATTCAGTAGGAGCAAGTCAGAAAGATTGAGAAATAGAACCATCTGATTTGATTCGTTGGTAAGTTTCATTGTAAAATAGTCTTTCTTCGTATAACCAGCCTAGCAAAACAAGTAGTCATTTTCTTGTTTCTATGCAATACTTATTTTTTTGTATTCCAATCTACTCCAATCCAATTGCTCATCATTCAAATTCTACTGATGCAGACTTTATGCAAGAAGATTAGGGGCCATTTAAACTTCACGATAAATAAAAAGAAAAAAAATTAAGGCCATTCCATTTCGACAAAAGACTCACACTCAAGTTCCATAGCTTTGCGTCTGCTATCCTGATCATGATTTTTCTACCCCCAGAGGTAAAGGAAGGGTCCTTCCTTGTTGGGCCGGTTGTGGGCGAGGAGGGATCGAACCCAAAGAGTTCGAACTCAGCATACAACTCTCCGTTGTACTGCGTTCTTGTTCCCCCCTTCTTCCTTATTATGGTAAGTCTTTGTGAAATAACTTCGCTGAGAAGAAAAAGAAGGCGTTAAGAGACCCTCCTGGCCCAACCCTAGACACTCTAAGATCATTTTTCAAACATGCTCACATTTTGAGTCAAGAGTTAGAATAGAATAACCCCGTTGAAGCATAGTGGTCCAATTTTTTAATATTCGGAATCTTTATAATTGCTGCAAGAGCTCCGAACATCTCTTGAAAAATCTTTCATTTTGAAAGGATCGTGAGAGACAGCCTTATCGAGCATATCTGGTTCTATGACAGGATCCTTGCCTCAGTGAGTCTTTTATAAAAGTGATGTGTATGCTTTTATGGTAACACGCCACCCAGAGTTGGGTTACATGTCATTCGTTGATTCATTCTTCTAAAAGCATGCATACGATTTTGTGCTATCACATTAATAACGAAAGTTGTATCGCTGGAGGAAAATCAAGAAAAAGATATCTTCAAATATGAGTAAGAATCTAATGGCATTGATTTGTAGTGACAACATGTGGTGTTCCTATTGCTCCATGTTGATGTGCCGAAAAAGTGTGTAAACAGTGCCAATCAAATCATGCCATGTCAAGTCACCATAAAGGTTAAGGTTACCACCCAATTTGAGTCCACTACGTACTTAACCCAACAAGTTTCAAACCTACATGAATTGCACTGTGATCCTGCCACCACAGCCCCAGCGGTGACCTAACGAGTCAGAAATTGATTGAGTCACGTGGTGTCGTGGGCTTGATTGAGTAGAAGACTTGATAACATTAAAACATGCATGGGCTTAATCTTTGATAACAGCACATGGCTTAATTAAATCCTGTTGTAACGTGCGTCCCGTAAACGTTGGTAGAGGCAACGTTACCACTCCATGCACCTTGCAAACATAGCTTCATCTCTAACCATAAAAATAGCACTTGGTAAATCAAATTCACCCGTTAGGGCCACAATCTGCATCTGGACGAGCCTGCGAGATTGACACTATCGCTGCCGGCGTCTGTGTTGGCCGCAATCTGCGTCTGGACCAGCCCGGGAGACTGATACTACTGGCATGTAACTTGGGGTTAGCAGAATCCCTCTTACTGTAGGAAGCGGGCTGCAGGGTGTGCCACACGGACGCGGATCAGCTACGGACATAGTGGCTAAATCGCTGCTGAACGTCACCCAGTTCTGTGGGCCTCACCACAATGTATGTGTTGTGTGCGCCTCGCCGCAATGTATGTGTTGTATCCACACCGTTCATTCATTTGGAGAGATTATTTTAGGGCATGAGCCAAAGAATGAGGTAGATCAAAAGCTTAAGTGGACTTACCATAGAAAACAGTGAAGATTGAACACCTACCATTAAAAACTTCTTGGGAGCCACAGAAGTTTTCGATCAAGCTTATACTTGTGTTTTTTCCTTCTTCCATGTGTGTTAACTTATGAACATGTTGGATCTCAAATAAACATCATGGCGGGCATCACTGTCTCCACTGTTTCCTGTGATGGATCCACTTGAGCTTTGAATCTGCCTCATGGTCTAAAATGATCTCTCTAGACAGATGGAGGGTGTGGATACATCACATACATCATGGTGGGGCTCACGGAACTTGGTGCTGTTACTTCATTAGCGAAATTCCTAGCTAATCCGCGTCCACGCGACAAACCACTAACATCGAGCCTGTTGATGTCAACAAGTTCTGTGGGCCCCACCATGATGTCTGTATTATATCCAAACTGTCCGTCCATTTGGTAAATTCGTTTTAGAGCTTGAGCCCAAAAATCAAACAGATCTAAAGTTTAAGTGGACCACACCACAGAAAGCAGTTGGGATTAAACGTCTACCATTGGAAACTTCTCGGGTGTCCCAGAAGTTTTGTATCAATCTGATATTTTCTTCTTCCCTTCATCCAGGTCTATGTGACCTTATGAACTGGTTGGATGGCAAATAAACACCATGGTGGGCCCTAAGAAGGTTTCAACGGTGGGAATCATTGTCCAGAATGTTTACTGTGGTGTGGTCCACTCAGCTTTACATCTGCCACACTTTTTGAGATCATGCCCGAAAATGATCTTGCAAAATAGATGAATGTTTGGACATAACACATACATCATGATGGGGTCCACATAACTTGGCGACGTCGTCACACCACCGAGGTCGTGGTATGTGGCCCACCACGCAATCCGCTTCCCCTACTACAAGCAACCTGAGCCCACACTGATGTTTGTTTTCTATCTGTTATGTCAGCTCATTTTATAACATGAGCCAAAAGATGATAGATTGAGTGGCCCATACTTGAAATCACCTTCCCGGGGGGCAAAAGTTTTGGATCAGGAATTGCATAGAAACATCACCGTACGGTGGGCCATTTCCATCCTTCTGTTTCTTGTAGTGCAGCTCACTTGAGTGAGGTGGGCCCACAGGGTTACGGGCAAATGGAGTTACGCATGGACTCGCACCGGGTGCTACTTGAGGACAAAACATACAGATCCACCTTGTCCATCAGGTCACCATGGATCCTAAACATCAGTCCCATCAAAGACATACGTGGGCAACACGATGGGAAACAATGTAACTAAAACCTCCAAATTCATGTGGTGCCTAGTCTCAGAATGTCATGATTGTTTCAAAGAATCTATTCATCCTGGTTTTGGCGTGTCAAATGACTGAAATAGATGGCACATACATGCCAAAGTGGACCTATACACACTTTGGATGATTTCAATGTTGGGACTTATCTCAAAATTTTCCCATGGTGTAGGCCACTTGAGTTTCCAACCGGCCTGATCTCTACGCCTAGGGCTGTACACGAGTTGAGTTGAATCGAGCATCACTGTCCATTACTGGCGCCAAGAAGCGGACATGTTCTCAACCAAGGGTGCCCAACGACAAGTGGGCAATGGGTGGCTAGTGTCATACAAGCAGAGTGAAGGTGGCCGGCGACGAGCGGGCAAGGTGAACAGTGGGTGGTTGGCGATGAGCGGGTAGAGTGAGGGTGGCCAACATCGAGCGGGCAGAGTGAGACGGGCAGAGTGAGACGGCTGACCATCGAGCTCAGAGAGGAGAAGGATGGGTTAGGATTAAGGTTTGAAAAGGAGGGCGCTCGGGCGGGTAAAAGGTAAAAATGTAAATAATTAAGGTAAAAAAAATAACATATATATAGTACAGCTTTGAGCCGAGCTGAGTCGAATCAAATCGAGCCAAGTTCAAGTCTATAAACGAGTCGAGTCGAATCGAGCATGGCCCTACTCGAAGCTTGTTCGAATACATTCGAGCATAAAAAATTTGACTCGACTCGCTCAAACTCACTTCCGATTTGAGCCGAGTTGAGCATTTTCCAAGCGAGTTTTTCTCTATCTGCACCCCACTTAAAGCACATAGTGGTGCATCTAATAGATCGGGTGGATCTCATCTGTCCAAAAGTCATATACCCCACCCCTGCACGCAAGAGAAATCACATCAGTTATTAACATAGCTGTTGGTTAGGGTGCTAAGATGATCCACCTACATCGAAGGTGACCTAGGGTGGATGGTCCACATTAAAGATGAGCCTTATATGATGGATGGTTCACATTGATGGTTCACATTGAAAACAGGGCCAAGGTGAGCTGAACAAAATGAACAGTCCACATCAAAGGTTGGCCCCACATGATGGACAGTGGGGTATTAAAAGTGGACCCCACATGAATAAGTAAAAAATTGGAAGAATTTTTAATAAAAGATTTTAAAAAAAAGGAAGAAAAGGGAGAGGAGAAAAGGGGATTTATGGAAGAGATTTAAAAACTACTTGTGATGTGCTGAATAAGTAGAAACCAAGATCCGCTACTTTGAGGCGTGAGTAGTTCAAGCAAAATGACTAAAAATCCAAAATGGCCCCAAATGACCTGGTAAACAGGACCCACATTTACTTGACCCATCCACAAAAACAAATAAAGACCGCATGTCCAACAATCACCCAAAATCATTCATCAAACTATCAAAACACTCCCACCAAACAAATCTGTTTGGACAACTAATAATAGACCAAAACTGAATAAGTTTACAAGTATCACCATCTGAGAAACCCAATCCAAATAAACCAAAAATTCCCAACAATGCACCAAAACATCAATTCACACAACACAATAGAACCTCGACCCTTTGAAAAATTGCCAAGCAGAAACCAAATGAAGATATCATAAAAATTCGCAATGGACCGACAGACTCATATCATAGCACTCAGACTACGGATTGACAGATTCAACACTGCTTCCAGAGTGTTCCCAATCCAACTCAAATTGAATCTATGCGCCAGGAATGGGGAAAAGCATACAAACCTTAAGAACAATCTCCTGATGGAAATATGCAAATTCCAAGGGGAATGAACACTGATCACCCATGTCTAAGCTGCAGAAGGCTCTTTTTCCTCCTTTTCCTTCTCTGCCTCTGGTTTTGCCTGCTCGCTTTCAGCTTCTTTCTTCTCTTCCCCTGCCTTCTCCTCGGTTTTGCTTTCCCCAACACTAAGCTTCTCAAGAAGTCCAGCAGCAGAGGTAGCCTCTTTGTTTTCCTCTTTCTTCTCTTGGGATTGGGCAATCTCTTCAACCATTTCCATGAACTTTCTACAGTCTAAGATAGAATAAGAATCCATAAGTATAAGAGTAGGGTGAAACTGAAAATAAAAACAGAAATATCAGAAAAGGAATGTTCAATTTTTTTAGGTATTTATTATGCACACAAAAAATCCTTCTCCAAGGAAGACGATATGAACTTACAGAAGCCAAAAACACACACAAACATGCACATGGGGGAGGGAGGGAACCAGGAATCACAAGCCACAAGCCCACAGCTTTACATGAGAAGGGAAGATTCAACGAGGGAACCAGGAATCACAAGCCACAAGCCCACAGCTTTACATGAGAAGGGAAGATTCAACGAGGGAACCAGGAATCACAAGCCACAAGCCCACAGCTTTACATGAGAAGGGAAGATTCAATGAGGGAACCAGGAATCACAAGCCACAAGCCCACAGCTCTACATGAGAAGGGAAGATTCAACCATGTATGAAGATGAGTTCACAGGTCAAACCCACATTAGAAAACCGACTCGCCATAGTGCTCACAACCTAGTGAGGAGCAAGGAAGTGTGAGGGATCTGTAACTTTCTTCTTCTTCCTTTTATTTTCCCATCTGTTGTAATATATTGCTGATCTCTGATACGTGATAAACAGTGACCTCATTGTGCATTATGCAGTTGATATCCCGTTTAGATTCCACAGCTTATGTGCCATATATATTGAGAGCTAATGAAATTTATTAAAAGGCGAGAATACAGCAGTTAAATAAATTCTAAAACAAAGTTTAGTATCATGTCCAATACTTACAGTTCAACCTGTATACAAATATTGCAGGCAAGTGGGGTTACATATGCTCCCACGTTATGCATATATAACACGAACGACCTGCAATGCTTTGAGTTCAACCATTTTCATTGGTGCTGGTTCCCAACAATACTCTTCATGTCCATATTGTACATATTACCACTCTTTAATCAGACTTCGAAATGTTAGACTGTGGATTTACGTACATAAACTACACCTGCTTTAACCCCTCAAAATCTTCTCTTCCTTGCACCAAGGGCTTAAGTTCTTAAAAAGAAAAGAAAAGAGAAGAACACTGATAGAGATTGTGTGGCCGATTAAGTAATTAAGTGATATCAAAACGTAATTTTGCAACTATTCATCTAATCAAAATGATGGGTAAAAAAAAAGAACACTGTAGATAATCAAATGGCAATACTCACTTTCGGGGGATCCAAAACGTATGCAGAAGAGCTCCTCCTTCAATTCCCCATCAGAGAAGTCAGACGCATGCCAAACACAAGATTTATCATTACCCGCATGTTCCTGTATCGAGATTGATGGAAGAACTGCCAACAAGGGAAAACAAAAAATTAAATCCCTATGCACAAAGCTCGTGTATCAAGAATGAGAGAAAATGGAGACAACCAGCAACAAGATCCAACCTAGATGATTGGCACAAATCTTGAGTGTCTTGGCCTGCCGCATAACCAACCTAACTTTCCCATTCTCTTTATGCTTAAGAAGCTTCACTGTCCCAACCCCACGCTCTTTCCATTGGTTCCCTTCCTTGTCGAATCGATAGAGCTTAGATTTCCTGCACAGACACGGTCAATCAATCAAAGAACCCTAGAGCTGACTGCAATAATAGTCCGTAGGGAACTCCCACCATACAATGAAGACACAACCACAAAACTTGTTACGATACCCAGCTGTCTAAGTGCCTAGTTTGATGCAATCGCCCCACATCCCCACACATGCATGCTCCACATGTGTGCACAAAAAGAGGCCCACTTTCCTTTTTTTAGCTTGTTCCTAATTTCCTTTCTTTCCTATTCTTATGTTAGGAAAATCTCTATGTTAGGAAATAAGTATTATTAGATTTCTTGTTCAAGAGTTTTCATATTTTAGAGATCTCTATGTTAAAGTATTATTAGATTTTCGGGTTTTCTCATTTCAGAGATCTTGGCTGGTAAGGAATCCTATTTTTAGATTCCTTATTATGTTGGACATTTCAAAGAGGAAGCCTTGTAAACACTCAGTATAAATAAGGCATGGGCCCTATGGAATAAGAGATAATTGAATCATATTTTCTTTGCATGAGTTCTCTTGATTCTCTATAGTAGTGTGTTGAAGGGGAGGTAGGAGTGATTTCTAGTATAAGACTAGATGATTGTTGAGCTTGCTTACAATCATTGCATCTTTTCTCCTTATGATTCGAGCTTTCAATCTGGTACGTTGAATTTTATTGCAAATAGTTTCTTCCTTGATCTAGTTGCATTATAGTTTGATGTATTCATCAGTTAACATTTGGTATCATAGCCAACACCATATCCCATGTTCAAATTCGAGAGGGGGGAGACCTGTGGAAAGGGCCACGTGGCCAGCACAAAATTGCCACAGGGTGGAAAGGGCTTACCTAGACATAAGCCAGAGAAGGTTCCGGCACAAAGTGGGCCGCCACAGATGACGGCTGCCTGTTACTACCCCCGATGTTTTAAGGTCCTAGACCAGCGCTTTCCATCAGTCATGGGGCCTTTGGCATATTGGTTCTCCAAACATTTATGGAATGAAACTACTTTCTAAGGTAGACAATCACCAACACAAGTGATTGCCTAAACAATCGTTTCCTTGCTGCATAAGACAATGGCACGACAATTTCACCAATCTGGTTCAAAAGTTCTATTTCCTGGGTGGTTGCAAAACCCTGACAGTTGGGCCCACCAAAATGAACAGCACCGACTGTGATTTTGGGTAGTTGGCCAGACTGCTCAATGGGGCTCCTCACTTTCTATATTTTCCACAACCCTAGAATTCGACTGGACAAGGGAAGGAAAGCCCCCATGGATCCTTCAAAAACCCAGTTTTATTCTTCCTCCCCCTGATTTAGTCTCTTATTTCCTGTCTTATCAATTGATTCAAAGCCCCAAATAGTCCTTTCCTTGTTGCAATGGCAGGAACCATAACCAATGGCGCACCAATTTCATCAATCTGGTGAGCGCCCATTGTTGCTTGAAAACAGATGGCTGCCGATGGAAGGGCAAAAAGGAAAATTGTTTGGATGGCTGTGAAATCCTGATTCTGGGGCCCGCCAAAATGAACAGTGCCAAATGTGATTTCGGGAAGTTCAACAGACTGCCTAACCAGGCTCCTCACTTTCCAATATGAGACAATTTTTTATATTCTGGCAGTCTGCGAAGGATAATCAATGCAGGTGCTTGGAGATTGCACACTCGCAATAGAATTAGTCAAATTAAACCATCCAAATTATAGTGGATGTATCAGTTTACACCCATTTTCGATGCCTTGACGTGGACCAATGGGAAGACGCCACGTGTTGACACTACGGGTTTGGCATTCGCGGAAACCATACTCGCACCTGGGGGTATCTTCGGTTGATCCTCCTTCGGTGTTATGCATTTCGTTATTAATGTGGTGGCACAAACCCTTACGCATGCCTTTAAGAGAGTGAACTGTCGCATGCCACACAGCCACGATTAGCGAAGCCAATTAATAAGGCAGTGTACTTAGCACGTCTACAAAAGACCCACCGAGAGAATGTATCCTACCTTAGATTCGAATATGATACACTTGGTGAGGCCGTCTCTCACAGTCCTTCCAAAATGGGAGATCTTCCCAAAGACGTTCGGAGAGTCTATGACGTTCGAGAATGTTCCAAATATCCAAAGATCGGACCCTTATCCAAGCAAATCCGATTGTGGTTCGAACCCAACTCAGGAGATGGTGCATACCAAGACAGGTCCCGTCCGTAGAGCTGAACATGAATCGAGCTAGCTCATTCAACTCGCTCGATTCAACTCGGATTGAAAGCTGGGTTAGGGCTGAGTTGAGCCTTTTATTTGAGTTCGACAATACTTCGAGCCAAGCTCGACTCGGTTCGGTCCTACCTCCCTCTCAAGCCTCTCTGGCAGGAGGAGGTGCCAGAGAAACAGAAGATACAAATCAATCAAAAGTTAACAGCAGAAGAGGCAGTTAGAGATGATAGAATACATAGATCATACTCCAACCGAGCACCGGAGATATTTTTGGATGCGTGTTGTGTGGTAAATGTCCAACATAAAGAAAGAAGGACGCGAGACCTCATTATGAGCTCGATAGCTGGCAGTAGAAAGAAATGACAACGTCCATAAATGCAAATGTTGAAAATGGGGATGACAACTGCAATCTCCTGTTGACACCTAGCTTAGGATTTAATGCAGGAAGAAAGGGAGTCGAGGCAAGCTCAGTAATCAAGGAGAGGGATGAAAGCGATGGGACTTTAAATAAAGCCACATGTGTGGGATATGAGAAGCATGTGGAAGAGGGTTTGTTTATCGCACACGTAGCATTTTTCATACATGTCGCATTTCACTTAAAAATGTCGCACGTGGGAAGACTCTTCGAAAAAGAGGGAGGGTCTTTGATAGTTTTGTCTAACTTAAAACAGGGGTGCAACAGAAGACGGAAGACGAGCAACATCCCTGGAAGTAGATCGACAACGGGACCTCAACATGGCAATCATGACACATGCTGGTAGCGATGAATATAGGGTGGATGACGATAGCATCGAAAAAATAGCAGCGATCACAAGGAACAGGAAGGGTCAAGAGTCCAGTTTGGAGATAGAAACACCGAACAAACATGGTAATCCTGAGGGTTTATCAATCATGACTACAACAAAATGGTCAGAGCAGCTGCTAGTTGAAATGCGACAATCGATGGCAACAAATAGGGGGGATGGGGGTATACTTCCCAACCCGAAAGCTTGAGCTCGAACTTGGCTCGAGCTGCTGATCGAACCGAGCTGAGCTGGCCAGTATAGGTACGGCTCGAGGACCAAGAGCTGAGGTAGGCTACTGGTCGAGCCGAGCCGACTTGTGCCAAGCTCGACTTGGTTCAGCTCGGTGTCCAGCTCTACTCGTCCATACAATAATTTGAATAAGAGAATGGGAGAGCTCGATGAAAGATCCGACCCATTCGATAACATATCGATATCTCGTGGAACGAGTTCGTTTATCCCCTCCAGCACTCTAAACCATCAGGGAGTGAGAGTTCAAGGTCAAATGCAAGAAGTGGTTCAATTGGGTCATGCAAATGCATAAACATGATCAATTTGAGTTCTGGGATTAGCCCTTGATGCTCCCCTGATTGATCCCAAACTCGATTAGTGGGCCACGGAGATCTCCCGTAGCGAGATCAACTATAAAAAGAAGATCCAAGAAAGCCAACAGTGCTGGATCCATTTGGAGTCTTTCTTATTAAGAATGCATGTCGAATATGCAGAAGATCTAGGATCAACAAGGAAACCCAGTAAGGGTTTTGCCGCCTCGACAAGCTATAAAAGGAATACGCAAAAAAAGCTCAAGGCCCCACGCAAAACATAACATCCATCTTCTTTACATTATATTTATATTTTCGCTTATCTTAGCATAGCCTAGCCTAGCTTTAACATAGATCGCTGCTATCCAGCATTCGCCACTACAGTACCGTAGTAGTAGATTAAATGTCCACAACCCTAAGTTGTTGGATCTCGATCAAATGAGTTCTTACTTAGGCGATCACACTTATCTGGTCACATCCTGCTGACTATTCGCCTCGATCATCTGTTCCAATAGATGGGTCAGGTATTTATCTCTCGATTGTTTACATCTCTTAAGTTACTCTCAATACTTTGTCGATTGTAATGGGCCACATATTCAATTAATGAAATCAACATTGTTAAACCATTTTTATTTATTTGCTCATCTTCATTCTTTTAAGAAGTATATTGCATTTTTATTGGAGAAAGAAAAAGTCCTTAGACAAGGCAAATAGAATCCATTTGGAAGGGCTAACCCCTATGCTTTCACAAGTCGCTTGATCGCTAATCACAACGGGTGGTTGAGAGGATCGCTGGATCACTGCGTCCAGTCTCAAATCAGTTTGACTCAACGCGGCGGCACCAATGTTCAATCAAACATTGAGTCGAGTAGACTCTAGCATGCCCGCACATCATAATCACACACAAAATCCGAATACAGGCCCTCGATCATGCGTGTGGCCTCGTATTTGATTGAATTGCCAGCAACAGTATCATGATAAAAAAATTTAAGCTTATCGGATTATTTGACTATCAGATTGGTGGAACATTTACTGACAGTTAAAAATGAAAAATATCCAGAGTCCTATTTCCACAAACAAGATTCGACAAATCAGACGTTAGGGTTATTGAAAACCAATCTGATCTTGGGATTTTGAATTTAATACAATGAGCGGCACAACCTAGTCGGTTTTCTTTGATTTAATTCAAGGCATGTGTACAATTTCAGAGTGCCTGTGTATCAAGCACAGACCAATTATCATATAAGTTCTCTTCTAACATTTCCCATAACCCTAGAACGGATCGACGGTACAAAAGGGAGGAAGAAACTGCGATGTGAAATTCAAAAACCCTAGAATGAATCCTTTTTTTCTTTTAGAAGATTAGATTGGACACACAGAGAGAGAGAGAGAGAGAGAGAGAGAGAGAGAGAGAGAGAGAGAGAGAGAGGATTTTCATACAGATCGAGAAGGACGTCTTCTTCTTCCTCACCGGTGCTGACGGCGACCTCCTCCAGCCTAACGATCGGAGCGATCTGCGCTCCCGTATCTTCCTCCTCGCCTGCAGCAGCTACTTCTTCCTCATCTCTCCGCTCCGGATCGCTGCTCGCCATGGCCACTGATTCTACAGAGAGAGGACGGGTAGTAGCAGAGCGGCTGGCAGACAAGGGAAGGGTTTTAACCTTTTATACTGAGGGAGTTATTTGATACTCGGGCTGTGTATGACGCTTGATACGCCGGCACGTAGAAATAGTAGACGAGGCCTATATAAACTCAAATTAACCCGACTAAATTGTGGAAACCACTATTAATAAGTTATAGGATGAAAATTAGATTGTTCAAACAATCTTAACCTCTGATTGGTGGATAGTTATTATTTAAAATATGACCATTGGATCCTTTCATTTTTAACCGTCCAATAAATGTCCAGCAATCTAATTGTAAGATAATAATATAAGAGTGATATTTTGTAAATTATACATCTAAAACGATATACATAACCTTTACGGATTTTTTAACTTAATTTTATGCCAAATATGATATTTGTATGTAATTTATAAGTGCCTGCGTATCAACTATCACTCTACCGGAGTATCAAAGTTTTTTCTCCTTTATCTCCTATGATAGTTTTACACCATTTAAAAATAGGAGTGATTCTTCCTCGTCACATGAGCCACTGGTTTGCAGATATCCAGACCGTCCAAACTGTGAGTCCCAATGTGCATGGAGCATATATATAATATTATACTGGTCATGAAATCCTAACCATCCAATTACTGATTATCATATGGATGATTAAAAAACAATACCCTGAATTCTAAGAGAAAAATCAGATGGTTACATTAGATTCTCAGTGCAGTTTTTAGACTATCCACTGATTTGGACGGTCTGGATGACTGTAGAACTATCGAATTTGTACTTCTAAAGAGTCACCATTTTTAAATGGTGCAAAACTATCAAAGGAGTCTACGCCTGATTGGAAACGGCGTGACGGGCGGTGCGTGAGATTCAAGCTTTATGCCACGCTTGACAAAAGTACTTTGCGTAAGGCAGCGGACAGCCTGACTTTCGATGACCGAATGCTATCTGAGACAAATAGGAATCAAATCCACACCGTTCATCAGCTGCGAAAAAACATTTTAACCGTGAGACCTGGATATCAGTACAATCCAAGTCTTAAGTAGGCCTCACTATTGGGAACAACGTAAAATCATTCCTAAAAATCTATAAATTCACATGGTGTGGCAAACTTGAGTCTTGGAACATCCTGATATTAGGATAATCCATTCATCCCGGCATGGAGAGTCCAATGAGTGGATTGGATGGTATATACGCAGGGTGGACCCACACACACTTTGGACGATTTATACAGGGGGACTTCCCATTTCGAACGGGCGCGGATTAGGTGAGTCGGGTGTTACGGCTCAGTGGGTGAGTCTCTGATTGTGGGTCCCACCTAGATGTATCTAAGTCAACGCAAGTTGCGGATGACTTAGATGCATCATATGCTACGTCCAAGAATTAGAGAACTCAATTATGGCTGGCATTGTGTCTACATAATGATGATTAGTGTCCAAACATACATGATCTAGATTTAATGAGTTAGTTTGGGTTATTGTGTTTCAATACATCCTAAGTGTTTTCCTATATTTTATAAGTATAGATTGCTATAATTGTTCTGATCTAGGATAGCTTTAAAAGACTTATTTTGTTCTGTTTCAGTGAGGGCTTTAAAATGTGTAGCTTGTATACTTGTATTTTGACCTTGGATTCTTAAGTTTTCATTTGGTAGATTTGTGGCTTGTATTTTTCGGTTATTTGTAGTTGTCCAAGTGCTGATAGGTTTTGTAACTATATTAACTTGTTTTAAAGGGCAATATTCATCTATCCAGTCGAAAAATGACATATATTCGACTTTGTCGCAATACATTAAATGTCTTTGACGGAGTTTCTGTTGGATAACCGGAGAGTAATTGTTACAGAAATTTTTTCATTTTTCTAGATTGTGCATATTAAAATAGTCTAATTCTATTTTGCACACATAGTCATTATCTAAATTATGGGATAACATATTTATAAAATTTTGTGGAGCATGGTCTGCCATTTGTGAATGAGTAGGTGAGAAACTAGTTGGTTGGTTAGATTGAGCATAAACAAGTTGAGCTAGATTATTCTGTGTATTAGTTTTTATGCCATGTAATTGTGTAATTATAGGACCTATGGGGTTGGATGAAGAAGGTTTGAACTGTGAGTTTGTAGTTCTAAACGATTGTGAAGATAAAGAATTTCTAGGGCTATTAACTTTAATAATTGTTTGTCTATTTGGAGTAAAATTTAAGATTATATTACTATCTGGTGATTCTACAATCTGTTTTATCTCATTATTTTCTACTAGAGGTGGTGCCTGTATATTTTCTAGGTTCCATGTAGAGGGTAAGGAAACTTCTTCCCATTCTATAGTTCTAGGTATCATAGTATGAAGGTTTTGCATATCTGATTCTAATAACATAGTTTTATCTCTAGGACTTTCTTTAAGTGCTTAGGGACTAAGAGTTGTATTTAATACATTGTAACATACTTTATAGACTACTGATAGGCTATCACTTCCTTGTAATAATTTTATCCCCTAAGTTTGTATATTTAGAACTAAACTTCTTAAGACATTATGATCATTTATATTTACTTTAGAATTCGGATAACAATCAAAATGGACTGGTCCTTTATTTAAACTGGTTTCTACGACACCTAATAGTGTATCTTGAAATGTTGTAATATGTCTAGCATCTCTTAAACATAAAAGTATACTAACATTTAAACCTTGCCTAAATAGAGGTTGAACTCCGACTTGTACTAATCCTATGTGTAGGAATTTGTATTTTTTCTTATATTTTCTTAATTCTTCTGCTGTAAATAATTCTATTTCTTTTTGTTCTTTTTTTAAATTAGTTATTTTCTCTATGGTTTTTACATAATAATCATATGAAAAATCAAATCTACCTTCTCTTTTATAAACTTCTTCTTTCTTTACTACAAGTAATTTCCAGTTACTTGGATTATTATTTAAATTAAGATCTGTATAATTTTCATGCAGACTATTTATAGTACTATTATCGTCTATACTATTTCTAGAGGAACTACTACTGCTTCTGACCAAACTATTCATCTTGCTACTGTGGAGAGACTAGACTATTCAATTTTGGACTCCCTAACGTCACAACGGCATCCACGCCTAAGATGTTCCACTGGGCTCACACCTTAGAACAGTAGATCAATCTCGACAGTATTGAACACAAATAGTTTAGACAGTAAACAGTGGTCTGATTTTTCCAGAGATAGGGTCGCCAATAACTAAAGGACTAGTATAGTCTGCTTCACCTTCACTATTGAATACTTGTGGTTGGACTATAAGTCTCTGAGTAACTTGGCTTTGATACCAATATCTTAATAGAAACCCAGGCGGAGGTAAGGTTACCTTCCAGGCGTAGTGGAAATCACCTAAAATTAAACTTTTGTTTGCAATTGGTTCTATTACTACTAATTCAGGATATTTAAAGATAAATAAATAATTTGACATGAAATACTTTGTATTAAAAGAAGGATCGAGAAAGAAGGTTACAAAAAACTACTGATTATAATTGAAACTACTGATTATAAATACTTACAGAATACTTTGAAATGACTGAACTTCTTAATACAACTTTGAAAACTAAGGGACTATAGATTACAGGAAGATTGGGAGATTGGAGAGGCTAAGAACACTCTGGCTCACAGGGACGAAACGTAGGAATCTTTAGCTGGTGAATGGAATTGCGATGCTTGTCGAAGTGGAGTATCCTGCTTAAATAGGCTGAAAGCCGGACTTGAAATGGTTTAGAATCCGTGGACATCAGAGGCTCTGGAATCCAGAATAACTGTGAATGCTATGCTGGAATCATAGGATTTTGTCTTTAGTGCTGCTGGCTGGTACTATTCTGTCGGCAGGCAATGGAAGTCAAAAGTGCTATAGTGAAAGCCATAAATTACGGAGATGTTGTCGGGCGTGCAAAAGAAATTTGTCTTGTTGCTAGCTGGCCTACTGCTGCTGCTGCTGCTGAGCTGTCTGGTCTACTGGTCTACTTTGTCTTGTTGCTAGCTGATCTACTGCTACTGCTGCTGCTGAGCTGTCTGGTCTACTGGTCTACTGCTACTGCTGCTGTTTGAGCTGTCTGGTCTACTGGTCTACTTTGTCTTGTTACTGCTACTGCTGCTGCTGAGCTGTCTGGTCTACTGGTCTACTGCTACAGCTGCTGTTTGAGTTGTCTGGTCTACTGGTCTACTTTGTCTTGTTGCTAGCTGGTCTACTGCTATTGCTACTTGTTGAGCTATCTGGACTACTGCTGCAATATGATTATTTGTAGAGCTGATGGTCATAGTCTTCAAGGCCGTAAGTGGTTTCTTCATTATCTTGTACATAATTGGTTTGCGAGGAATCCAAAAGTAAATCGTCATCATCGTTAGAAGCTATTTGTGAAAGAGCATCCATAAGAGATTTCTTGTATGCAGCTTTGCTATTAGTTTTCGCGATCTCGCATTGGAGTCTAGACTTATTAAGTAAAAATTCATGATCAGAGGTTTTAATTGGTGTTTTGAAAAATTGGGGATTTTGAGAAAAATAAACTTCTAAAGCTGGTTTGATAACTTTACTGGTATCTAGTTTTTGCCACCATTTGGTTTTAAAACGCCTAACTAAAAAAGGAGTATTTGCATTTGTACTAATGGCTTGGATATTATATTCCCACATAGAAATCCAGGCCAAATTAAATTGTGCAAAATAAACTAGTAAAAGAGAGGCTTGATCCTGTGGAAAACAAGAAGTATCTTTGAAATAATTAAAACCTTCTAAAACTGATGTAGGTAAGTTGGAGATGTTTGGTCCTAAATGATTCCAAAATTTGTGAAACCAAGCGGAAAATTTTAAAGGGTTAGACATAGAGAATTGAAAAAACCATGAATGGTTAAAATGTTTGTTTTGGAAGAAAAAGGCTAATAGCCAGGCTTCTTGATAATCATAACAAGTGAAAGAAGGAGGATTAAAGTTAGCTGAAAACTGTTTTGGTGTATTAGGATTTTGTCCCCAATCTGGTAAAGTAAGGATTTTATAAATTCTACATTTAGAATATGAGATTTTTGTGGGATCAAGTAAATCGGGTATATGAATAAAACTACAAGAATCTGTATCTACTAATATAAACTCATAATATTTCTGAGCCTTAGATCCTATAGTGGCAGGCCAATGCCACTCGGGAAGGAAATGGTCATGGACAAACTGGATAGTATTCTGTTGTCTCATTTCTAGTTCTATGGCTATGACATGATATACTTCATCTTTGTATAAGTATTGAGGACTAAGACTAAAGAGGTTATCTTTTGAAGAGGAGCTGGAAGCAGACGGTGGAGAATGTTGGGCTAATTGAGGGCTTGATGGCGGATTCTGGACTATTTTGGAAAAAGATTGAGGTTTAGGTGTTTGAGAAGGAGATGGAAATAATGCTTGGAAGGGATTCTTGTGAATAGGGAAGTTTGAAAAAGTTGGTCTAAGACTAATGGTACTACCTATAATAGGACTCTGTACTATTTGCTTCTGTTTAGTTGTGGACTTAACTGGTGTTAAAGCATAGTCTTGCTTGGTCATTGGTTGAGGCCGATTATTCATTGTGACTAGTTTGGAGGTACTCTCCGAAAAAAAAATCAGGAAGAGAATTAGTGTCCCCTTTAATAAATTCTATTTTGAAATCAAAGCTAGATAAAATAGCTTGCCAACGGGCGAAAATCTGTTTGTGTCCTAAATTCTTAACATATTTTTCTAAAACATTTTTTGCACTTTTGCAATCAATTCGTAAAAGAAATTCTTTGTTGAGTAAATCACTTTGAAATTTAGTAATACATAAAACCATCGATAAAATTTCCTGTTTTATAGTACTGTAGTTTTTTTTTTTTTTGCATTGTTCCCTCTTGATGTATATCTAACTATTTCTTCTTGATTATTTACCTTTTGTTTTAATATGCCTCCGTAACCTATGCCTGAAGTGTCTGTCTCTACAATCTTAAAGGCTTGTGGGTCTGCTATGTGTAGTAAAGGAATGTTTTTAACTTTTTGTTTAATTATTTTAATAATATTGGTATGTTCTTTAGTCCATGGCTGAGGATTCTTTTTCAGTCTATTATATAATGGTTTACAGATTTTATTTAAATTTTCTATAAATTCTCTTACATAATTAAGGATTCCTAAAAATCTTTGTAATTGTTTTTTCTCTTTTATTTCATCTGGGAATTTATTAGTAAATTCTAAACTTCGTTCTATGGGTACTATGGTGTTATTATATATATGATGTCCTAAAAATTTTATTCTAGTCTGGAATAATTTTATCTTAGTGGCTGAAATTACTAGTCCATTTGTTTTTATTATTTGTAAAAATATTCTAAGATGTTTCCAGTGTTCTTCTATATTGGTGGAGAATATTAAAACATCATCAATATAAACTATAGAGAATTGGGAGTAAGGATTAAAAATATTATTCATTATATTCTGGAATTCTGATGGTGCATTTTTAAGGTCAAATGGCATAACATTCCATTTGTATTGTCCAAAGGGTATGTTAAAGGCTGTTTTGTATTTAGTTCGTTCTGATATTTGAATCTGCCAAAATCCTGATTTCATGTCAAACTTAGAATAAATAGATGCATTAACTAGTCTATTTAATAAATCTTTTTTATTTGGTATAGGGTATCTAATTGATTGTAACACTTTATTTAATGGTTTATAATTAATCACTAATCTAGGTGTTCCTCTTTCTATTTCTGCACTCTTGTTAACGTAAAAAGCTGAGCAACTCCATGGTGACTTACTTGGTTTGATTAGATTTTTGTTTAATAATTCTTGTATTTCTTTTTTATAATATTCTAATAATTCCTAGTTCATTTGAATTGGTCTAGCCTTTGTAGGTATTTTATTTTTTCGAAAATCTTGCTCATAAGGTAAATCTACTATATGTCTCTTCCTATTCTAAAATGCATGAGGTAAATCTGCACATATTTCTTGTTTAAGTTTTTCTTCGAACTGTATTACTTTATTTTTAAAATATTCTTTTCCTAATTCTGCTTCGATCTTTTTAAGGTGTATTTCTTACTTTAAATGGCGTATATAATTTGTTTTTGTATCTATTAAGTCTATAACTTTACTATAATGCTGTTGTTTTAGTTTATTAATGTTTCTAATTTGCGGGGGGTTAATGAATTCAAAAGTAATGTTTTCTCCTAATATTTTTATATGGAGTCCTATATTATCTATACTGAAGGGTTTTAATAATTCTATAAATGGTGTTCCTAGAATTAATGGTCTATTTATATCTTTAATGACAAAGAAATCAGTAGTGAGACAGATCCCTTGTATGCAAATCTTTGCATTGGGTAATTTATATCTGATGTTAAGTCTTAAACTATTTGCTGTTCTAAGTTCTTCAGAGATTTTTTCAAAATATTCGTTAGGAATTATTCCTTCTTGTATACAGTTCATGTCTGCTCCTGTATCTATTAATGCTACGGTAGTAAAGTGGTGTTCTTTAACTACTATCGAGACATAAACATGCCATTTCTGTGATTCTATTTCTATTATTATATCTAATTGGTTTGTTTCAGGTATATAAGTTAAGTCTGAGGAAGTAGATGGTTGATCATTGTTACTTATGGGTACAGTTTGGTTTATAGTTAATATAGCTATTTGTCTTTTTAATTCCTGGATGTCTTTTTTTATATTTTTTAATTCGTATTGTAAATCTTCTACTGTTGGTGTTCTAATTATTGGATTATCGAATCTTGCTATTATATTATTGGATTATCGAATATTGCTATTTTATCTTTTATATTATAAGATTCTATTGTTTCTCTTGGCGGTTAATTTAAAGAACTATGTAGTTGTTTTAAGTAGTATTTCTTTAATTCTGGATTATCTATTTTATTTGCAAATTCTATGAGTGTCCTTTGATCATCAGTAAGTGTGTAAATTTCTTTGGTTAAGACATTAATTGTTTTACATTTTTCATTATTGCTACAATCTTGGCAGTAATTATAATCTGATTGCATGGAATTACTATTATTACTATCTGAACTATCTGATGAGTCGTCTAGGATGTTTATTTCATTATCTGAGAAATCTGAAATTTGTGATTCTTTCTCTTGGTCTTCTTCGGAATCGGAAGAATGTTCTTTGAGTATATTATATAAATTTTGTTTTAATTTATCATCTATTTCTAATTCAAATATCTTGGATTTCAAAGGGCATTTATTCTTGTAATGTCCTACTTTTCCACATTTATAACAAGTAGGCGGAGGTTTGTTATTTTGGTTAGGATATGTTCTATAAGGTTTTCTAAACTTATTTTGTTGAGAATATTTTTTAAAAGGTTTTCTTTTTGAATGATATTTTTGTTTCTAATGATAAAGTTTATTAAAATTTCGTTTAAAATTCTTATGCTTTTTATATGATTTTCTCTTTTGGACTGAGGGTGGTATTAACGGTTGGAATCCAAATTGTTCACAAAATAAACATATTTGTTTGTTACCTAATTTTGATTCTTTTCTATTTTATTTTTAATCCTTTGTTCATTATAGAATACTAATGCATCATTATTAATATATGAAATTATATCTCCGTAGGTTATTCTATCATAAGGAATTGTATTATTGTAATGACTAAGTAATTTGTTCCTGACTCGTTCTGCAAATAATTTTGGTAATCCTAATATAAATCTTTCCTTCCAAAAAGACATATTGGATCTGTTCTAAGCATGATTTTACTAATAAAGTTGTCTTTATACCATCTAAAATCGGACATATCATTTATTCTAAGATTATTTAGAAGTGTACTCTGTCTTTCTCTAATGATATTAGGGTCTCCTGTGAAATGTTTAAGGATAATAAATATAATTGTATTAACTGCATCTGGGACAGGTTGTCCGTTTTCTAAAATAGGTGTTCCTATTGGATCTACTTTTAATATAGTTAGAAGGGCATTTCCATCATCTTGGCTTAAGTAATTATCCGACCAGCCTTTAAGCTGTCCAGTAAAGCTAGTAACGAGAAGCTGGGCTGTTTGAAAATCAGTGTTGTTTCTAGTTTTGTAAGTGGTTGTTACCATGGCCATTTCATGTGCCATATTTAGTATCTGATACTCGGCTAATCCGTCTATATTCCATTCGTATATCGAGTCACCACTATAGCTACTTTGTACATGTTGTCCTCTTTCTTCAAATTGTAGATCTATGGTTGAGGGGCGAGGATAATAGTTACGGTTTCTGGTAATGGAGTATAAGGATGTCTTTGCCTTAAGGTATTAGTATTAATTGTCTTAGGAATATTTTCTATAACAAATATATGAGGATTATTACTAGAGGATGGTCTAGGATTATCTTAAGTCTATAATTCTGCTAATTTATCGGTGATAGCTTGAAGGAATTCCTCTGTATTATTACTATGTAGATGTATATCACTGGAGAGTTCAGGTGGTCTAAACATTGGTTGTTCGGTATCTATATTGTCTCTGAATGGTAATGGGGGATCTCTATTGCGGAGTACGCTATAATTATCAGTTAACATAGTTCTAGTTTGGGTTACTGTGTTTTCAATACGTCCTAATTGTTCTCCTATATTTTGTAAGTATAGATTGTTATAGTTGTTCTGATCTAGGATAGCTTTAAAAGACTTATTTTGTTCTGTTTCAGTGAGGACTTTAAAAGGTGTAGCTTGTATACTTGTATTTTGACCTTTGATTCTTAAGTTTTCATTTGGTGGATTTGTGGCTTATATTTTTCGGTTATTTATGTCTAACCCTTTAAAATTTCCCGCTTGGTATCACAAATTTTAGAATCATTTAGGACCAAACATCTCAAACTTACCTACACCAGTTTTAGAAGGTTTTAATTATTTCAAAGATGCTTCTTGTTTTCCACAAGATCAAGCCTCTCATTTACTAGTTTATTTTGCACAATTTAATTTAGCCTGAATTTTTATGTGGGAATATAATATCCAAGCCATTAGTACAAATGTAAATACTCATTTTTTTAGTTAGGCGTTTTAAAACCAAATGGTGGCAAAAACTAGATACTAGTAAAGTTATCAAATTAGCTTTAGAAGTCTATTTTTCTCAAAATCCCCAATTTTTCAAAACACCAATTAAAACCTCTGATCATGAATTTTTACTTAATAAATCTAGACTCCAATGTGAGATCGTGAAAACTAATAGCAAAGCTGCATACAAGAAATCTCTTATGGATGCTCTTTCACAAATAACTTCCAATGATGATGACGATTTACTTTTGGATTCCTCGCAAACCAATTATGCACAAGATAATGAAGAAACCACTTACGGCCTTGAAGCCTATGACCATCAGCTCTACAAATAATTATACTGCAGTAGTAGTCCAGATAGCTCAATAAGTAGCAGTAGCAGTAGACCAGCTAGCAATAAGACAAAGTAGACCAGTAGACCAGACAGCTCAAACAGCAGCAGTAGCAGTAGACCAGTAGACCAGACATCTCAACAGTAGCAGTAGCAGTAACAAGACAAAGTAGACCAGTAGACTAAACAGCTCAAACAGCAGCAGTAGCAGTAGACCAGTAGACCAGACAGCTCAGCAACAGAAGTAGCAGTAGATCAGCTAGCAACAAGACAAAGTAGACCAGTAGACCAGACAGCTCAGCAGCAGCAGCAGTAGCAGTAGGCCAGCTAGCAACAAGACAAATTTCTTTTGCATGCCCGACAACATCTCCGTAATTTATGGTTTTCACTGTAGCACTTTTGACTTTGTAGCCATACCGACAGAATAGTACCAGCCAACAGCACTAAATGACAAGATCTTATCATTCCAGCTGCAAAGTGATATGATCCCGGATTCCAGAGCCTCTGAAGTCCCCGGATTCCAAATTATTTCAAGTCCGCACAGTTTCAAGTTCTCCGCCTATATATGTTGCTTTCTTCACTTAGATCAGTATCGCAATTCCATTCACCAGCTAAAGATTCCTACGTTTCGTCCCTGTGAGCCAGAGTGTTCTTAGCCTCTCCAATCTCCTAATTTTCCTGTAATCTATAGTCCCTTAGTTTTCAAAGTTGTATTAAGAAGTTTAGTCTTTTCAAAGTATTCTGTAAGTATTTATAATCAGTAGTTTCAATTATAATCAGTAGTTTTTTATAACCTTCTTTCTCGATCCTTCTTTTAATACAAAGTATTTCATGTCAAATTATTTATTTATCTTTAAATATCCTGAATTAGTAGTAATAGAACTAATTGCAAACGAAAGTTTAATTTTAGGTGATTTCCACTACGCCTGGAAGGCAACCTTACCTCCGCCTGGAAGGTAACGGTGTCCACATTGAGCGGTCCAGAATTGTATTTTCAGTAGCCACAATGAATGGTCTAGATACGTAGGGTTAGCGTCCACAATGTTCTGTCCAGATATGTATATTCATTCTGTTGTAGAGAACTCCGAACTTGTCCTGCACACGAAAAAAGAAGTTCACGAGCTCAAAGGTCCAGGTATGAGTCCTCGGCTGTGCCTGTCGACTGAGGACAAGAAACTGAGGTGGCAAATCCACGAACTCCCTAAGGTTGGGAGCAGCAGCCGCCACCCAAGCTTTCTATTGTAGTCCAATCTACATTCCTAAATGCTAAAGTCCATGTCCTCAATCCTCTCTCAAATTGAGGATTGAACAACAATCTACAAGTACTCGATTTCTTTGAATAAAGGGCGGCATTCGAGCGGATCAACGGGTAGAGGATGACCTCTCGACCGGAGGATGACAGTCCGAGTGGAGAGCCCGAATGGAGGAGCTCAGACCTTAAGCTCCACATTCCAATCAGATTAGACCAACCCCCATCCAGGAGGTGGCACGAGAAATCTAGAATACGAATCTCACTCAAGACTCTCCGACGCGACACGCGGAAGATGTCAGGCTCAAAACCTATACCCATGCTTAATGATTGATGCAGGCCTAGCATGTCAAGCTAGGACTATTATCACCTAGGACCGCTCCTCACTTCCATGATTGAGAGCAATAGGCCGGTGTGTCCAGGCGGGATTGTTAGAACCAGATCCTATCACTACACTCTACAAATATAGCCACAAACGCCAAGCGAAGATACGCACCCACGCACGACCCTTATTATCTCTCAGTCGGAGCTTAACCGACCTGACTTAGGCATCGAAGGGTCCACTGCCGCTAACACCTCCCATTACCTTTATCCCCTTAGTGATTTGCAAGGCCTACAAGTGGAGGACGATTGTTGGACCCCAAGCCATCTTAGCACTCCCCCAACCTTGTCTGTTAATCGGATTTGAGCGACATCAACGTCTATCATGAATAATCCAGGTTTATACAGTTAACATCCACAATAAACAGCTGAGATGTGTACATTTAGTGTGTCTGCAATGAACGGTCTAGATCTGACAATCAACATCCATGGGATAGATGGACCAGATCAGTATGATCAAGGTGTCCAATTACATGACATAAATCTAACGATCATAGTGATGTATGCACAATCTCAAGAATTTTTCAATGGTAGAAGTTCAATTCAAACTGCTTCCTGTGGTGTGGTCCAGTTAGCTTTGGATATGCTTCGTTTTTTGTCTCAAGCTCTAAAATTATTTGTTAAAATGGATGGACGGAGTGGATAGAATACATAAATCACGGTGGGCCCATAGAGTTTAGTCAGTACAGAATCCGCTTCCCCATTCCATGTGCCTAACCTTCGAATGCATGGATTCGAATTTGGTAGTGATCCCTCCAACATCGGGTGACTATTGGGGATTGGAAATCCTCCGTTGCCCCCACCATGATGTATGTGCTTTATCCATGTTGTTTACTCATTTTGCAAGCTCATATTAGGGCATGATCCAAAAAATGAGATAGATCCAAAGTTCAAGTGGACCACACTATAGGAGGAAGCGGTAGGAATTGAAGGGCTATCGTTGAAAGCTTCCTAGGGCCTACCACAATGTTTATTTGCCATCTGCTATGTTCATAATGTCACTAGACACCTCACCTTTAAATGAGCTGTGTACCACTCGCTAACTTTGATTTGACGAAAACCACGTTCATTGTACAACTTAAAGTGGGCCGCCGAGGCAATGGGCGGTCCAGATTGACCCGGAAACATGACATGTGGCTGTGGGAGCACGTGAGGCGCAGATACCCAAGGTGCGGCCAAAACCACAAAGAAAGAACAAAAGGACAAAAAAGAAAACCATGAACGGCCACATGGTGACCGTCTTCATGACCACGGCCACCATGTGACCGTTCTCATGAGAACGGTCACCCAATGGCCGTCCATGGGTCGTCCACTACACGGTTCGTGCATCCACGCCACATGCCACTCCTGCAATTGCCAACTGCGCCTTGTCGACATGCCTTAGCCAATCCAAGCCTGTGAGTCGAGACGAAGAACTGCGTGCTTGTTTTTAACCGATGATTTTTATGAAAATCACCACGTGTCGCTCGTCGCTTGCGAGGAAATGACGGATCGTCTCGCCTTGATTCAAGGTCGAGACCATCTATTTAAAGCCATGCAAGGGGACGGATCAAAGAGTGGGCTGACAAGATCTAACGGTGAGAGGACGGAGAGAAAGTTCTGAGAGAGCGAGAGAAGGCGACAAAGAGCCTCCAACAAAGCTTTGCCAAAACTCTGCCTCGCAGAGGATTGGGAGATCCAAGGCAGTCGAAGCCCTGCCCCATTGATCAACTGTCTGATACTGGCAGGGCAGCCCCCTTGCTTCTGCAACCATACACTAGTGGCTGAATCTCTCTCTCTCTCTCTCTCTCTCTCTCTCTCTCTCATCTGACAAATCAAAAGCTATATCGAGTAGGGTGGGAATCTGGGATGTCTGACCATCCTCTATCTTTTCTGTAAAGAAGGGGTGTCTGATTTCCTATTTTTCCTATTCACATCTCGAAGTGCTCACTCTTTGTTAAGCATTTTCAAAGTCAAAGTCAAAGTCAATGAGTAGGGTCGGAATCCGGGGCATCCAATCATCCCTTGCCTTTTCCATGAAAAAGGGTGTCTGACTCCTCCTTTTCCCTCCCACATCTCGAAATTAGACCGTATTTCACTCTGCACATTCCATATACACTCCATCCTTCCACCGACCCATGATTTACTTTTGCTATTATTGCTTTTCTGTTTTTGCCAATCCGAGCCCTCAAAACCTGCATAGTTGGGCCTAACCCTATATTGTTGTCGTGCTTTTGTTGTTTTGCCTACTCAGGCCTTAAAAAAGCCTGTGAAGAATGACCTAATCTTGCAGGTGCAGACGTTCTTCAGAATCTTCCTAAAATTGTTTAGCCTCGTAAAGTAAAGACCATGCGATGCACGAGCGATAAGGGGGTGCCTAACACTTTTCCTTTTTGTAACCGTGGCCCTTACTCAGAATCCAAGGCACAGACCAAACTTATCAAATGGGAGTTGTTAGAAATAGAAAAATCGTGCTCAAGGTAGTTTTTTCCGTGTTTCATTATTCTGGGGGAATTCTGAGTATAGAGACATTCATAGACAATCATAAGCAATCACCAAGTGTACGCAAGAGAGATATCGCAAGGCGAATTTTATTCCAGAGATTCTGAGATCTTTTACATTCTAGGCTGTGATATTTGTCACGAGCCCTTAATTACATCAATAGTTGACCACCCTTGATTAAAAGGCAAAAGTAAATGAATGCATACATTATAGATAGATTAAATAAAGCAAATGAGGAAATATCAATGCAAATCATGCACACCATAGAGAACAGAGAGATTTTTTTACGTGGAAACCCTTGTGGGAGAAAACCACGGCACAAAGCGACAAAGCTCCACTATGAATAATGTTTGTATAATAGATGGAGTATTCGAGAAAGGCCCGGATAGATCGAGCAGGTGACTAAGTCATCGGGGACTATCGTCTTTGAGTTCATGGTCGTAGAGACCTATTTATTTTCTTGTTATGGACTGAGCCATGTTTCTTAGATAAGTCGGATGTCTATGTCCCATTTTCTTTCGGATTGTCCGTGTTGAGAGACTGTCAGGGTTCGAGTGGTGCAACTCTGGGCCCGCGCCTGTTACTGTGAACAGGTGACCGCTGGAATACATGAACATCGAAATGTTGGTTGGCATAAGCTAAAGCCCGCGCCTGTTACTGTGAACAGGTGACCTTAGGAAAGCAATCCTCAACTGCCTCATCAGCTCAACCGACGGACCCGTTGTCGATGGGTAGGGCATCGACTGTCTTTTTCATAATGGCAATCCATACCAGGATGTTTCAAGCTTAGTTGGAACTCTTTTGTTTGTGGTTTCTTGTGATAACTATAGTCCCTTTTGGTTAGTCTTGAGCCTCAATCCAGGTTGAACCGTAATTGTGCAATGAACATAATCGATACAAAGTTCCTATAATCAGTTGTCGAGTAAGGTTGGAGTCTGTTGACTCGTCTTCAGAAGTGATCCCGACCTCGCACCTTTGTTGATAGCTAATACGCAACGAGAGATAACAAGAGAACCTGCTACGCGTGCATAAATGTGTAGGGCACTGTAACGAGATAAGGGATCTTTAATGTATGATGAATGTAATTGAATGTATATCATATGAGATTGATTGTATGTGATGAATACAATAGAAGGTATGTCATATGAGAATGAATGTATATGAGAACACAATAGTATGTATGCCATGTGAAGTTGAATACATGTCGAGTTAAATGAATGCTAGATTAAGTAAAGATGAGTGCTAGATTAAGCAGAGACGAGTGTTAGATTAAGCAAGATGAATGCTAGATTAAGCATGAATGAATACTAGATTAAGCAAGATAGGTGTTAATGCATGAAGCAATCAATATTATCTAGTCATAACTCCATTTCTGTACAAATTTGCATTTAAAACGATATTCTGGTCATTTCGCTGCCTGAAAATTCTAAGTAAAAATCTGAATTTTTGATATACCCACAGATCGACTATAAAATATCATGAATATTTCACCGGACTTTGGTGTTTTAGCATAATTAGGGTATTTCAAATTTTTTGGACGGTTTAGATTCGAAGAAAACCCCTCCAATCAAAAGGCGAACTTTTTGGGAGTGCCGAAAAGTTACGATTTGTACTTCGGATGGAAAATTAAAATCTCCGTTGTTGGGAATTTATTTTTTTAGTATTTTTTATTGAATCCAAATGGGGGGTACTTCCTTATTTACATAAATAACTTAACTTAAAGTAAATGGAAACATAAATTTACTTAAACGTTTTTATGTAAATAAGGTGTACAGTGTGTAGTGCAAGTGCAGGCAGTGCAGAGAGATGTGCAGTGTAGTACAGAGAGATGTGTAGTGCAGTTTCGGTGTGAGCAGTTCAGGCGCATGTTGGAAGAGGACTGGCACATGTCTATGAGAGTGAGCGCATGTAATAGGGTGGTGGGCGCATGTGACATGGAGTGGTCGCACGTGACCAACATACAAGACGAGAGAGAGAGAGACGATTTCTTCCGGGCGCATGTGGCTCTGCACTTGTACATTTTGCCATATTTTCTGGCCAACAAAGTTGGGCGCATGTCCCCCTTGCACTTAGTGCATTTTTCTGATTTTTTGGTAGTTGGATAGTGGGTGCATGTGTCCCTCCTTAGAAGGCCGGGCGCATGTATCCCTCCATTGGGGATGCATCCAAGCGCATGTCTCCCACCTTGGAATGATGGGTGCATGCATTCAGGCGCATGTATTCCACCTCAAAAGGGTGGGCGCATGTCCAAAACCCTCAATCTCATCCTCCCCTCCTCTCTCCTCTTTTCTCTCCTTCTCTCTTCTTCTTGAATGCCACTCACGCAACCCCTTTATATAGTTGTTGGTTTGGGAGTTGTAACGGTTCATATATATCCTCTTATGGTGTGGTCCACTTGAAACTTGGATAAGGTTAATCTTGTGAACTCTGGCATGTGTGGACCACACTGATCCTGTGAAAAGGTCAGATTCTCCAAATCACTTAGATGGTGGGCTCTTGGAGGCGCTGGACACTGGTTAATGTTGACAATAAGTATGTACCATGAGTTTGCATGGTTAGTACGTCTTTTGAAAAACCTGTTGGTGGGTCTCCTTTGTAGTTCGTGGGCCCCAAATCTAAGCGGTTTATTAGTTTAGGGTCGTCATTCTAGGAAGTGGCCTCAAGTTTCACCTAAATCCGAGTTTCAGGTGGGCCATACGAGAGGAAACAGTTCCACCGTTCAATCACCGTTGAAGACTCATGTGGAGCCATAGAAGTATCAGATCAAGCTAGTTTTCATGCATATGACACGTGTGGGCCCTTGTGACTCTATGAACGGTTCGGATGGTCCAAAGGGCACCATGGTGGCCCCACACATGTTTTCAATTAATAACCAATTTTCAACAACGCTTGGGGGCATGTCTTTATGACAGTGACTTTTTCCATGTTTGCATGCTTCCACATGTTTGGCAAATTTTTAGGTGGGTCCCATTTATAGTCTATGGGTCTAGGATCAAAGTCGTCCATTGGCTCAGGAGTGTTATTCTAGGGGGTGGGCCCAAATTTGAGGCAAATCAAATGTTCATGTGGGCCATACCACAGGAAATAGTGTCACCGTTGTTTTGCCGTTGAATGATATTTGGGGGCCACACAGATATTGGGTTGAGCAACCATTTAAATGTTCCATTTGTGTGAACCCCCTAGGATACTCTGGTTGGTCCAGATCTTGGAAAACAATATTGTGGTGGGCCACTAGAGAGGTTTAACCGGTGATAACTCATTTTGGGAGTTATAATGGCGAGCGTTGATCTTCCTGTAGTGTGTCCCACCTGAGCTTTAGATATGCCTTATACTTAGTCCCAATGGTTAAAATAAGTTATCAAGATGTCTGAGAGGTTTGGATTTCCCTTATGCATCACGATGGGGGCCCCACAGCAATAAGCTCATAAAGTTGTGTTTTTCACAAATTCAGAAGTTTAAAGTGTGAGTTTTACATGCCTTATGTATGTTACCAACTTCCAACCATGGACAATTCTTCCTCCAATGTTTCTCCTGGTGTAGTCTCTCTAGGACTCAGATCTTCTTCGTTTTTTGTCACAAGGGGTAAAATGGGTTGGTGAAACAGATGATCGACTTAGATAAAGTATATACTCCATGGTGGGGTATAGAGAACAACGTCTGGTGGGAACGTTACCATGGGCAATGTGAACGTACGTACATATTATGGTTTTATGTGTGCACATGATATGTTGGTAGTGTTCAGGCCGTGCATGCATTGCATATGTATGTGAACATGTAGTTTGTGGCGTGTATGCATTTGTTGCATGGATGACACGTGTGTTTCATACATGAGTCTTAGGCATGGTCCATGGTTTATATGTGTTATGCATGCATGTATGAATGGGTTACATGAGAATAGTGTTCTTGCATGGTGTGAATGTATGTATGTTTGAGATATATGCATGGGCATAGATGAGAGTTACATTTATACTCAGTGCCTTCATGGGCTTCATACATGGGTAGCACGTATGGGCTGTATGGGTTGCATTCATGGCATGCAAAACAAGGTACATGTGTGTGGCATGTGTGGTTATGCATAGTATGCATGAGTTGGTTGCATGCACGTGATGGCTTAGCTTACGATTGCATGTGCTCATGCGGGCTTTAGGTATGCATAGCCATACGCACTATTCTCTTGCATGAGTTCTATGTGTATTACATGTATGGAAGGTGTTCTATCGCTTTTATGGCTATTTTTCGGGTCTTGAACTGATCCAAACCATTCATTTTGAGCCATCATTCACCCTTCTATCATGGGTGAAATTTTGAGCCCCAACAGGAGTCATTATAAAGACTAGGGGTTCTTCAGAATACCCTCGTCCTTAAGGTGGTTTCGCGAGTTCTAGCCAATCGTGAATTCTGAGGCCTATTTTCGGTTGATGGCAACTCCGTTAAATATATCGAGTCTAAGAACATCAATCTGTTGTCCTTGAAAAGGTTTTGCACAATCAAGGAAAATCCAAGCCAAGTTAGCTAATCATTGCAATAGTGCACCCCCACAAACAGACAAAACTAAACAAAAAAACGAAAGCAGTGCGCACACACGCGCACGCGAGCACGGGATGACATCCACAGTCACATAAACCTGGATCAAGGGGAAAACAAAAATCAGCTTGATCTAAAGCTTTTGTGACCCACAAGAAGTCTTCAATGATGGGAGTTCAATCCCCACCATTTCCTTTGGTGTGGTCCACTTGAGCCTTGGATGTGCCTCTTTTTTGGGATCTTGGCCTAAAATGGATGTACAACGTGGACAAAACATGTACATCATGGGTGGGGCCCATAAAGCTTTGACCGGTACCGACCAAAACATCCGACTCCCAAATGCATGGTTCATGTCTAAATACCGTCTAGTGAAACGATTTTGCATGGTTCAGAGCCATACGATATCATCACCAATTACATATAGTTGTATATGGATAAAATTTGAAAAATAGAGCCATGGCTGTAATGGACACTCTAGATCAATTCAAGCCTTTACTCATGATCCTCAATCATGATTGGATCAAATGCATAGAGGCGAGGTTATGAAGATGTATGTGTCCATATAATGACATGGGGCCAAGAGTTAAATCACTTTTATGCTTTCCAACATTACGACATCAACAACGTACAATAATAGCTCCATTCTTTCGTATCTTTATGATGAAAGACTCATGTATGAGCTAGTAGTAGGGCCTCATGTCCAACAAATACATAGAGACAATTGGCACATGTATAGAAGTAGAACATCACCTATAAATAAGGTATTCTTTTGTTATTTTGGTTTCACACCATTGATCTAATAGACATAGGTCATTCATACACCTATCTTTAGTTCATGACCTATTTACGTTCCACTTGTTAATATGATCGAGCCAGCAATTTCATTTTAATTTGAAGGTGTGAAATCTATTTAGAGTCGAAAGAACAAAAGTCATCTATGTAGTTCTTTCTATTAATCATAAATTTGTACTAATATAATTTCAAAACTAATGCTCTAATACCACATGTTAACTTTCATGAAATCGAATTTATTATTCAATACGAATGCATGGCCACACATGTTACGAATGACCTAAATTCATTTAAACGTATACGATTAAATTAGTGTCGGGCATGCCAAAGTCACACTCCACTCGAATCGATTGAACGATTGTGACCCCAAGCACCAAATTAGCTAAATTAGGACAAGATCTGTGGAGGTTGGTTTAACTGGTTAACCACCAATTGTTATAGCGATCAAACGATTTTAGAAAGAAAGAGTTATTTAAAATGAGATCTTTTAGCCTTGGAACTAAGACTTTTCTTTCGACAGTGATAGCGTACTAAGTTTCATAATAAAATAATAATAATAATTGGACAATTAAAAATAAGGCCAAATCATTGATTTTATTAATTTGAATATAAAAAAGTATAGTCAGGGAATAAAAATAAAAATAAAACTAAGAAGAGAAAAAAAATAAAATACTTACAACGGCTTGTGTTGGCAAAACAGCCGTGAGAATTACCAAACGGTCGTGGTGTGAAGTCAGTAAGATGTGACTGGTGATGTATCAAGTAAGAACTCTTTAGTTGGGACAATTCAACTATGTTGGTCATGGATATTTAACCTACTCCTAATGTATACAGCAACGATGTGTTGGATAGTAGTGGAACTAAACTAGACTAATGGCGTCAAATTTATTGCAGCATGGTTGGACAAAAGTGGAGTGGCTAAAGCTAAAACGCTAAACTAAATGGATAAGTAACATTACACTGTAGAGAAATTGGTTGTTACTAGCAAGGGCCTCGAGCTCTTCTTCGAGTGCGGCTTTTATAGGCTTCTGAGAGGCAATGGCTTCGTTGTCGTTTCCCCATGAATCTTCGATTACATAGCGGTCTTATCCTTGTTGTATAATGGCATCATGTGTGATTTGCTTCTAATTTCGGATGACTTTCTATTACCACTAATTCCTTGTTGCCTTTGAGAAAATATCAAACGTCCTCAGGAATTTTTTTTCTTCGATTTGATTATGCGCAACCTGGATACAAAGACTTCAGTATTGACAAGTCTTTAGAAACTTCCTTAGCATGTTAAGAGTCACACGTGTCGCTCGTGTGTTAATCATGTGTCTTAAGAATGATATCCGCCTTTTTCTAGTATAGACGTGCGCACAGTTTTGAGTGCATCTCGCTTTGGCAGGTTATGTGTCACTAGGGGTAAGCATTGATAGTCTCTCTTGGTGTGAGTATGCTTTCCTCCTATTATTCATATAAGTGCGTTGATATGTGGCAGCCTTTCATTGAATAATATGGATTGCCCCATGCGGGGTGTAAACAAAATGAATGGTTGTTATTCTTAAAATTAAGATAGTGAAAGGCATGCATAAACCCATTTGGGCCATGGGCTTTAGTTCTTTTATTTAGTAAATAAAAACAAGGTTGTGATGTTTGAAAAACCTAGACGGCACAAACCCCCTATCTCTCTCCATCTCCAACACTTCTCTCCTGTCCTCTTCCCTTCCCTTCCCTTCTTCTCCCCCTTTGATTCGTCTTCTTTCTTTCCCCTCTAGTATGATCTCTCTTCTTCTTCCATTTTTTTTCTTCTCTTGGGCAAAATCCTGTGTGCATTGTCTACCTTTAGGGTCTATTTGGTTGGCATCTGAAAACCTATTTCCAGCTTAAAATTTGGATTCCAGTGGAATCCAATTTTAACTAGTGTGTTTAGCGACAAATTCTAGCCAAACGAGATACCACCTGGAAACTTAAATTGGCTAGAATCAAGATAGTAGAAACGGTATAGGGGGGCGTTTCTACGAAAGGGAAAAGAGGCGGAAGTGAGCGTTGTTAGGGTGGTGCCCATCTTGATGTATGTGTTGTACATCTATGATGTATACGTCTTATATCCACACAGTCCATCCATTTTGAGAACTCAATTAAGGGCATTAGAAAAAAAAATGAGGCATATCTAAATCTCAAGTGGACCACCCCTTAGGAAAATGGTGTTGATTGAACGTCCACTATTAAAATCTTCCTAGGGTCCACTATAATGTTTATTTGTCATCTAACCCGACCATCTGTCTTGTAGGACTACTATCGGCCAAGGGTTAAGTTCTCAAGCGGATTCGAAGCCCAAGTGGGCCATGCCGCAAGCAATGGTTGGATTACATAGTTTTCAACCAAATAACAAGTTTCAAACGGAATATGAGTTTCCAATCCAGTTTCTGCAATTTTGGATTCCAAAACTGGAATTTAGATTTTCTCTAGAATTTGGATTCTACAACCAAATAGGTCCTTAGTCCCTCTACGTGTTGGACGTTGTCCGCGGTTCTAGGATTCCGTTCGCGGCTAGTGTTGCCTCTATTATAGTGTACGCATTTACATGTGGGTCATCCTTAGCCAAACCATTAGTACTTTTGCAAATAGAGCCTATAATAAGATGACCTTAACCAAGTGAGGCCCATCACTAGCAATCTTAAACACTATATTTCCACATGGGGCCCATAATTGGTTATCTCAACCATATGTAACTAATCGTGAGTCTATCATATCCATCTGTATTTCCATGTTGGGCTCGTCATTGGATGATCTTAACCACATGAGGCACATTTCTAGTCAATCACACCCATGTGTATTTCCATGTTGGATCCATCATTAGATGATTTTAACGATGTCGGGTTCATATCTAGTCTATCATAACCATGTCTATTTCTATGTTGCGCCTATCGTTATGTGATATTAATAGCATGCAGACTAGCATTAGTCAATCTTAACCAGGTGATATTAATAGCATGCAGACTAGCATTAGTCAATCTTAACCATGTGCATTTCCATGTGAACCTATCGTTAAATGGTCTTAACCATGTGCACTAATTCTTAATAGATCCTAGCTATGCTTATTTCCTTGTGGGGTCCATTGTTAGATGATCTTAACCCTGTAGGCCCTTCCTAGTCAATAATAACCATGTGTATTTCCATGTGGGGTCCATTATTTGTTGATCTTAACTATGTCTATTTCCATGTAGGGCTATAATTAGTTGATCACAAGTACATGCATTTCGATGTGGGGCATAGTGTAGTTACCACCATTAGTTGATCCTAACCGAGTCATAAATTTTCCAAGGAAATGAGGTGGGTTAGCTGCCAAACAACAAAAATGGAAAATAGACCAAATTGGTGAGAAAACCACTAATTTCCCTGAAATTAGAAAAAAAATACCAGAAAAAAGTGTTTTATTTCCACCAAAATTTCTAAAAATGGTATTTCTAAGGAAATGGAATTTCCTCTTTTCAATTTCAACTAATACAAACAGGGGGCTTTTCTTAGACTAAAGCGGTTGGTGGCATAAATTTCCCCTCGACCAGGTACCTTAGGGCTGCAACTTGAGTTTGGGTTGACCTTGATCCAATCCAAGTTCTGGTTGGGTTGGGTTGAGTTGTTTAGGACCATGGGTTAGCAAATTTGGATCGGGTTAGGTCAGGTTAAGAATTATCAAATGTATTTGGGTTGGGTGGGTCAGGTTGGGCCGAGTATAGAGGAATTTTGGTTGGGCACCTTGGGTCAACCCTTGACCAGTTACCTATAGGGCTGCAACTTGGATTTGGGTTGACCTTGACCCAACCCGAGTTCTGGTTGGGTTGGGTTGGGTTGAGTTGTTTAGGTCCACCTGTTAGCAAATTTGGACCGGGTTTGGTCAGGTTAAGAATAATCAAATGTATTTGGGTTCGGTGGGTCAGGTTGGGCCGACTATAGGGGAATTTTGGTTGGCACTTTGGATTGGTCCTTGACCAGGCACCTATAGGACTGCAACTTGGGTTTTGACCTTGACCCAACTTGAGTTCTGATTGGGTTGGGTTGAGTTATTTAGGTCCATGGGTTAGCAAATTTGGATCGGGCTAGCTCAGGTTGAGAATAATCAAATGCATTTGGGTTGGGTGGGTCAGTTTGGGCCGAGTATGGAGAAATTTTGGTTGGGCACATTGGGTCAGAATTTGGGTTGGGTTGCGTTGTGGGTTGGGCCCTCTTAAGATTGGTCTGAGCTCGGGTTGACCCCAATCTGAGCCAACCTGCGAAAGCTGCACCTATACCTACCTTCGAAGTACACAAATTACCGGTGGCAATGAGCCAGCCAAGCTAGGCCAGGATCCAGCCTGACAATTAAGATCAAAGGCCCAACCCTTCATGGGCCTTGCACAGTAAGCCCAAGCCTGAGCCCAAAAAAATTGATGAATCTTTATTTTTACTTCAATTTTCCAAATTTATTCATTGATCAAGTGGGCCATATGGAAGAGGGTTGTGTCCTGCCCTGCCCGGACAATAATCCGTCCAGGCAAGCCTATTTGGGGTCCACCGTGATGTATGGGTTTTATCAACGCCATTCATCAGTTTTACTAGATTATTTTAGTATATGAACCAAAAAATGAGGTAGATACAAGGCCACACCACACCTTTGGGGCAGTGGTAGACTGAGTGAAGGTGGTCTTGGTATCGATTCCTATAGTAGGGGTGGCTAACATTGAAGTGTGACTAACAGTGTGGGTGAGCGTACAAGGCTCGATTAGACCACAAAGAATGAATTCAACTCCCACCATTAAAAACTTTTTGGGAGCCGTAGAAGTTTTGGATGGAGCTGATATTTGTGCTTTCACTTTATCCAAGTCTACATGACCTTATTATGAACAGATCAGATGGAAAATAAATATCACAGTGGGCCCTAGAAAGGATTCAACGGTGGGTGTGTTTATCACCTTTGATTCTTGGGGTGTGGTCCACTTGAGATTTGGATCTGCCTTATTTTTGGGTTCATATCCTAAAACGATCTGGAAAAAATGGATGAACAGTGTAGATAAAACTCATATATCATAGTGGGCCCCACATATCTGTGCAGCAGGGGCAGGACACAATCTGCTTCCGGGCCAGATATGCCCAAAGAAGCAGAAATCTCATGAGTGGAATGACTTTATTCCTGGGATTTAACAGGTAAGTATAAAGTCAGGTGAAGCTGGGCTGGGCTGTGCCAGGTCAAGCCTGACAAGGAAATTGATTGGACCATGCATGAAGGCCCAAGGCCGGCTCAAAGCCAGGCGAGCTACCCGGCCTATTGCCACCCTCAAAATAATATCCGAGCATTTGCAACTTCAATATAAGAAATATCCATGCCCACAAAAGTGATGATGGAATGCCTACCGTTGATAACTTCTTGGGGGCCACAAAAGTTTTGGACCAAGCTGATATTTGTGTTTTCCCTTCATCCAGGTGTGTGTGACCTTATGAACAGGTTGGATAGCAAATAAACATCATGGTGGCTCTGGGAAGGTTTTAACAATCGGCGTCATTGTCATCACTGCTTCTTGTGATGGGTCCACTCAAGCTTTTGATCTGCCTCTTTTTTGGGCTCACGCCTTAAATTGGTCCATCAAAATGGGTGGATGGCCGGGATAAAACAAATATATCATGATGGCCGCCACAGAGCTCCGCTCAGTCTCTAGCTAGGTACTGGTGGTGGGGTTAGTACCCAAGCTGCCACCCTCGCCTGTCCTGAAGTCGGTCTGTGTCGGGGCTCTGGTGGACCACCGTGATGTATGGGTTTTATCCACACCATCCATTCATTTTTCCATACTATTTTAGACCGACGCCTAAAAATGAGGCAGATCCAAGACCCAAGCGAACCACACAGTGGAAATTGAATGCCCACAGCAGTTTAGGATCGAGCTGATATTTGTTTTTTTCCTTTATCCACGTGACCTTACGAGCAGGTTGGATGGCAAATAAATATCACGGCGGGTCTGAGGAAGGTTTCAACCGTGGCTGTTGTTATCACAGAAGCAGATTGCGTGGTGTGCCGATCTGGGTGGTGTGTTGACATCAGCAGGTTCTGTGGGCCCTACCATGATGTATGTGTTATATCCACACTCCCTGTCAACTTTTCCAGATCATTTTAGGGCATGGGCCAAAAAATGAGGCAGATTCAAAGCTCAAGTGGACCACACCATAGAAAGAAGTGGAGATTGAAGTCTACCATTGAAAACTTCTAGGAGACTACAGAAGTTTTGGATCTTGATGATATTTGCGTTTCCCTTCATGCAGGTATGTAAGCGATGGAGAATAAACATCATGTTGGGCCCTAGGAAGGTTTTAACGGTGGTAATCATTGTCAAAACTTCTATAGTATGGTCCACTTGAGTTTGGATTGGCCTCATTTTTTCAGCCCATGCCATAAAATGATATTGTGAAATGGAAGGATGGTGTGGATGTAATACATACATCATGTTTGGGCCCATAGAACTTGGTGATGTCAACACACCACTAGTGGTGTGGGGCACACCATGCAACCCACTTCCCATTATCGCATCTACTTACCATGGTGTGGTCCACTTGAGCTTTGGATTTGTCTCATTTTTTGGCTTATGGCCTAAATTGATCTCACAAAATTGATCTTTGCTTACCATAAACTCTCTTTATTGAGTGAGACTCTATCTCGATATAGAGATCGAATAATTGGAATAAAGACATACTTGATTGGGCCATCTAAATCTTTCCGGTCTGGATCTTCCTCTCCTGGAATTTCTGTAGAGAAAACTGAGATGGGGCTTGTTTTCAGTGTAATTCCGAATTGGGGACCCAACACCCTTTAAATAGGGATTGTAGTGGGTGTAACAGTGTTTGAAACCAATTAAAACACTACCACCCTTGCTCCACACGAATTTCATATCTTAAGAGTCCATGCCCTGCTATAACACTGCCTCCAAACAGTTTAGACTTTAAACGTACACCCCCGTTATCTCTATGAGATCACACTGTAGTGGGGTCCACTGATCAGTCCACTTATAAATCTGGCACCTATATTAGGATTTGGGTAATTGATTAGTTGAGCCCACCATATAGAAAACTTACACTCTCCCACTTGGGCTATACTGTTCAATGTCACAGATCTTATATTTACTTTAGTGGTTAACCAATATGTCAGATTCTATAGACAACGTCATTTCTAATCTAGTCCATCAAGACTATCAATACCGGATCGTGGTAGTCTGCACAACATTAATTGAGGCGAAGTGAGACAAATCACAGTCACTAATATCATCAATCTTAATGATGTAGATTATGAATATGGTCGTGTGGTATGAAGGTTACACTCAAGTGTGATCGAAAGTGTCTACCTTCAAGAGGTCCTAGGAGCTTTCTTAATATGTATTCAATAAGACAATACTGAAATTTTACTTTCTCAAAATATACATTGTGCACACCAAAAGAGAGAAAATAGTATAAATCAAAAGATGGAATCATCAAAGTAAATGAAATCTCTACGAGTGTTTGAACAAAATAAATCTAAACTGAATATGAAATCTCCCACTAACTGAATGTATCTGTGAGGTCAATGACTTCCATTGACACAATGTGCTCTTGAAATGGCGCCACAGGAAGCCCTTTAGTAAGAGGATCGACTAACATCTCTTTAGTACCGATAAATTGAATAGACACTTGATGATCCCGCACTCTATCCTTTACAATATGATACTTTACGTCGATATGTCTCGACCTTGATGAGTGCTTGTTGTTGTATCTGAACTGTCACAAAATATTCTCATAGGTTTCGGGATATGCTCCAAGACCCGTAAACCAGTGAGAAAACTCTGTAGCCACACTGCCTGATTTATGGCTTCGTGACATGCGATGAATTCTACTTCCATAGTGGATGAAGCTGTGGTAGATTGCTTTACACTTTTCCAGGACACAGTTCCTTCACTCATGAGAAAAATGTAACCGGACGTGGACTTTATTGTGTTGACGTATCTAGCTTAATTTGTGTCTGAATATCTGACCAAATACAGATAGTCGGCTCTTCTGTAAGTGAGTGTAAAGTCCTTCGTCCGTTGCAGGTAATGAAACACTTTCTTCATTGTAGTCCGGTGCTGAATCTCTAGATTAGAGGTATCTACCCAACATTCCAACCACAAAAGCAATATCTGGATGCGTACAGACTTAAGCATACATTATACTCCCCACTGCTAACGCGTACGAAATTTTCTTCATGCGGTCCTTTTCCAAATTATTCTTGGAGCACTGAAAAACTTTTGTTTGTCACCTTTAACTATAGGTGATTGAGAATGAGACAATTCTGCATGTCGAACCGCTCGAGTATCCTACTAATGTAGGCTCTCTGTGACAAACCAAACAGTCTTCTAGATCTATCCTTATGAATCTCGATGCCTATGAGAAAGGAAGCATTATCTAGATCTTTCATCTCAAACTTTTGAGATAAAAATTTCTTGGTATCACGAAGCATCCCAATATCATTGCTGGCTAAGAATATGTCATCGACATACAAAATAAAAAAGATTAACTTACTCGCACTGATTCCAGTGTCCTCAAGAAATCTGGCATTCCCAGTCTTAATGATCTTTATAAAATGAGAAGGACAATAGAATATATAACATTTTAACTTTTCAGGGTAGCCTATAAAGAAACATCTTATGGTTCTTGGGTCAACTTAATTCTAGTGTGGGTTGTGGGGTTTAACTTTTGCTTGATAGTCCCAAACGTGAAAATAGGTGAGACATGACTTTCTCCCATTCCACAACTCAAAAGGGGTTTTCGGAACATACTTGCCAGGAACCTTATTTAGGATGTGGACTGCGGTCTTAATGGCATCACCCCACAGGGACAGTAGTAGTGTTGAATTACTTATCATGCTTCTCACCATGTCCATAAGGGTTCGGTTGAGCCTTTCAGCCACACTATTTTGCTCTGGAGTCTCAGGTATGATGTATTAAGCAACAATGCCATATTTCTGCAAGTACCTGGCAAATGGTCCTGGATTCTTGCCTGATTTGTTATACTTCTTGGAGTACTCACTACCACGGTAAGATCTAACGACCTTAATCTTTCTGTCGAGTTGGTTCTCAATTTCAGCCTTGTAGATTTTGAAGGCATTTAAGGAATCTGATTTCTTATTTATTAGGTACATGTATCTGTAGCGAGAGTAGTCGTTTATAAAAGTGATAAATTATTTGTGTCCACTCCATGAGATTATAGGGAATGGACTGCAAATGTCTATATATATCACTTCTAGTATACATATGCTCCTAGTTGTTTCGTTTTTCTTTATTCTAGTCTGTTTTCCTTTAATGTAATCTGTATAATCTTTAAAATTAAAGAAGTCAAAGGATTGAAGTATTACATCCCGTACAAGCCTTTCCATTATCTTACAAGAGATATGGCCTAATTGCCTATGCCATAAGATGGAGGAAACTTTATTCCTCTTTCTGATCTTTATTCCTGCTCTATTATGCTGCATGTTTAAGTTCAGAACGTTTATGGTAAGTAGGTTCAATTGATATAGCTCATTCACTAAAACACAATGAGCAATTTTATTTAAATCGAAGTAAATACTAAGATTTTCATTCTCAAATTTAAAAGTGCATTCAGATTTAGCTAAACGAGAAATAAAAATCAAATTTCGCTTTATAAAAGGCACATAAAAAAGAACTACTAAATTTAAATAGTGGCTAGATGCTAATATAAGTTTGTAAACTCCTACCACCGCAACATTCACTTTTACGCCATTGCTAACGCACACCGATTGCTCCATGTTAGTTGGCAATTGGCTCTGTAGTATATCTTGCATAGAAGTGCATATGTGAATAGAAGTGCCAAAGTTTATTTATCAGGAATCTACTGATACATTAGTTAGATTACTTTCAAAACAAACAAGAATATGGTGATTACCTTTCTTTACACCTTCTTCTAACTACGAGAGTGTTAAGGACAAGTTTTGTTATTCATATGTCAAGGGTTGGTAAGGTTTTGCACGTTGTATAGAATTAAACTACATGCTCCATCGCTTGTGCAGACCCCTGCAATTCCTTTGAGTTTCGGTCTTGCGACCGTACTCCTCAGGCGGAGTGTTTCATACGTTAGCTGCGCCCCTGATCTACGTAGACCAAGGGCGAACACTCATCATTTACGGCATGGACTACAAGGGTATCTAATCCTGTTCTCTCCCCATGCTTTCACACCCCAACGTCGGTAGGGACCTAGAGAACTGCCTTCGCTTTTGGCGTTTCTTTGTAGATCTCCAAATTTCACCCCTACACATGAAATTCCACTCTCCTCTAGCTCACTCAAGTGAATTGGTAGGCTTTCTTGGTATGGGTATGCTTTTCTCCTATCATTCGTATAAGTGTGCCGATATGTATCAGCCTTTCATTAAACAATGTGGATTGCTCCATGCCAGGTGTAAACAGAATGAACAGTTGTCATTCCTAAAATTAGGATCGTGAAGCACATGCATAAACCCATTTGGGCCAATTCACTGTAATGGGCTTTGACCCTTTTATTTAGTGAATAAAAGCAAGGCTATGACACCTGAAAACCCTTGACGTCACAACCCAATCTCTCTCTCTCTCTATCTCCAACACTTGTCTCCTCTCCTCTTCCCTTCTCTTCTCTTCTTCTCCCCATTTGATCCCTCTTCTTTCTTTCCCATCTAGTCTGATCTCTCTTCTTCTTCCATTTTTTTTTTCTCTTGGGTAAAATCTTATAGACAGTGTGCATTGTCCACCTTTAGTCCCTTTGTGCACTGGACATTGTCCGTGGTTCTAGGGATTCCGTTCGTGGCTAGTGCTGCCTTTATTATAATATAGGCATTTACATGTGGGTCATCCTTAGTCAAACCATCAATATTTACAAATAGAGCCTATCATAAGACAACCTTAACCAAGTGAGGCCCATCACTAGCAATCCTAAACATTGTATTTCCACATGGGTCCCATAACTGGTTATCTCAACCACATGTAACCAATCGTAAGTCTATCATATTTGGATTTTTATGTTGGACCCATCATTGGATGATCTTAACCACGTGAGGCACATTGCTAGTCAATCACACCCATGTGTATTTCCATGTTGGATCCATCATTAGATGATTTTAACCACGTCGGGTTCATCTTTAGTTAATCATAACCATGTATATTTCCATGTTATCATTAATTAGATGATATTGACTAGGGTTGAAAGTTTGGCAGGTTCAATCTGACTGACCAGATATTGGGTTGGGCATGGGCAGGAAGTATTAGATCCGATCTCAAGCTTGGGCTATGCAAACACTAACTCAATAAAGCTAGGGACAGGCTTAGGATGAGGTCTCGGGTTGCCCAACCTATCCCAATCTGAACCCGATCTACATATAACTTATTTATAATTTTATTATACTTTAGTTAAGTAAACTTATAATGTTTGAAATTTGATATGCTTGAATGTTAAAAGAGTAGTTATCATATATTTTAACTTGTTTGTTTAGAAAAAGTGAAGTTTTTTACAATAAATAACTACATGTATAATTAATAAAGCGATAAGTACAAAAAATAAGATTTGTATTGAAACATAAGTAGACTAATGTAATAACAAAAATATTAGTATGTATCAATTCGACCAACCTGATCAACTGAGCCTGCTTGGGTTGAGCTTGGGTTGAGAATTTTCAACCCGAGGTTGGGTTAGGATTAAGGTATAGGAACCTTGGGTTGGGTTAGGGTTGAGCACCAACCCGACTTAACTCGCTCGACTTTCAACCCTAATACTAACAACGTGCATATTAGTCAATCTTAACATGTGCATTTCCACATGGACCTATCATTAAATGGTCTTAACCATGTGCGTTAATTCTTAATAGATCTTAACCATGCTTATTTCCTTGTGGGTCCATTGTTAGACGATCCCTTCCTAGTCAATAATAACCATGTGTATTTCCATGTGGGGTCCATCCCGGGATGATCTTAACTATGTGGAGTCCATTATTTATTGATCTTAACTATGTCTATTTTCATGTAGGGCTATCATTACTTGATCACAATCATGTGCGTTTCGATGTGGGCACATTGATAGATGATACTAACTACATAGGTACCACTGTTAGTTGATCCTCACCAAGTTTAAGCGTGTGTGAGAATAAGAGAGGAGACATTCAGCTCGCATGTATATTGATATGCATGCCAAGTCATAAATTTTTCATGAAAATGAGGTGGGCTGCCAAACAACAAAAATGTAAAATAGACTAAATTGGTGAGAAAACAAATAGGCATTTCCACTAATTTCCCTGAAATTAGAAAAAAAAACCCAAAAAAAGTGTTTTATTTCCACCAAAATTTCTGCAAATGGTATTTATAAGGAAATTAAATTTCCTCTTTTCAATTTCAACTAATACAAAAAGGGGCTTTTCTTAGACTAAAGTGGTTGGTGGCGTAAGTTTTCCCTTGACCAGGCACTTATACGCTGCAACTTGGGTTTGGGTTGACCTTGACCCAACCTGAGTTCGGGTTACGTTGGGTTGGGTTGAGTTGTTTAGGTCCACGGGTTAGCAAATTTGGATCGGGTTAGGTCAGGTTAAGAATAATCAAATGTATTTGGGTTGGATGGGCCAGGTTGGGCGGACGTATAGAGGAATTTTGGTTGGGCACGTTGGGTCAGAAATTGGGTTGGTTCGCGTTGTGGGTTGGGCCCTCTTAAGATTGGGCTGGCTCGGATAGACCTCCAATCTGAGCCATCTTGCGAGAGCTGCATCTGTACTTACCTTCAAAATACACAATATTACAATTGCAATGAGCCAGCCAGGCCAGGATCCGGCGGTCGCGGATTAGGTACTTCCCCGCCTGTCCTGAGTTCGGGACAGGTTAGGGCTCTGAGGGCCACCGTGATGTATGGTTTTTATCCACACCGTCCATTCATTTTTCCATGTCATTTTAGGTTATGGTCCAAAAAAAATGGGCCAGATCCAAGATCAAGTGGGCTGTGAAATGGGGATTAAACTCTGACTGTTGAAAACTTCTTGGGTGCCACAGGAAGTTTTGGATCAAACTGATGTTTATCCTTTCCCTTCATCCACGTCTCTATGATCTTATGAACAGGTTTTATGGAAAAAACAGATCACGGTGGGCCCTAGGAAGGTTTCAACGGTAACCATCATTAGCACCACTGCTTCATGTGGTGTGGCCCACTTGAACCTTGGATCTGCCTCACTTTTGGTTCCACGACCAAAAATGACATGGAAAAATGAATGGACGGTGTGGATAAAATCTATACAACACTGTGGCCCTCAGAGCCCTAGCGTGTCCCAAGCTCGGAACAGGCGGGGAGGCAACTAATCCGCGGCCGGATCCGGCCTGACACTTAAGATCCAAGGCCCAAGCCTTCATGGGCCAAAAAATTTGATGAATCTTTATTTTAACTTGAATTTTCCTAATTTATTCATTGATCAAGTGGGCCACGTATGCACAAAGGAGCAGACATCTTATAGGAACGAAACCAACGATCTACATTCAAGATGTATGGATTGCCTAAAGTGGAATGTCTTATTCTTGGGATTATCCAGGTATGTATAAAGTCAGGTGGATGGCAAATAAATATAACGGTGGGTCCTAGGAAGGTTTCAACTGTGGCTGTTGTTATCACGGCAGATTGCGAGGTGTGCCAATCTGGGAGGTGGTGTGTTGACATCAGCAAGTTCTGTGGGGCTCCACCATGATGTATGTGTTATATCCACACTGTCCATCAAGGCCCTACGATGGTTTCAACGGTGGACATTGTTGATGCTGAAAAATGATCAACAGATGAGATGAGGTGACCTTTAACTTTGACTGAGGGATGCAACTAGTCTCCTGCAGATGCGCGGCCTGGACCTAGATTGAAGGTTCCTTAGATCCTGGAAAGCACAAAGGAAAGGCAAAGGGGGTGGTTGGGACCCAACCGTTAGCCCTTCGATGCCTAAGTTAGTTGGATCTTGAAAGATTAAATGTCTTTTTCTTAGACCGGTTTTTGTCACATACCTCGATAATGGAGATGACGCGTTGATTTATAGACTTAGTCTGCAGAGTTGCATTTTTTTTTTGAAGCCGTGATTCTCGTAGAGGAAATCACGGATCTCTGCGATTTCCTGAGCTGTCCCGCGATCTTTGGAGATAGCTGGCGAGTTGGTTAGAGATTCTCCGGATTCTTCTCCTCTTATTAACCCTAAGACAACGGATTCGCGGTAACGGAATCAGCTTGCTAAAGTGAGAGAGGTCGGCTTTGCGCGGTCGTTTGGGAACGCCTTTCATGCTAAGCTAGGTCGGATAGACCTACCAACCTGTTCTCAGGTCGTACTATCTTGGTTTCAGGTCAGATCGCGGTTGAACAGGCCAATCCCGATCTGTTCTAAGGTCAGCTTGTATCTTTCCTACAACAGAAGTCCCTCCACTCCCGAGTCTAGCTCGTCTATCTCGGGAGTAGCTTGCTAAAGAAGATACGCCGATCTGAATGCTTTTTGGCTTCTAGTAGTTGTAACGCCGTCATCTTGATGGGCAGGAAAGCGACATTTAATGCGTCGTTCAAAAAATCGAGGTGATATCATTCGTTTGTACGGCGCATCAGTGCTTAACAGGGTATCGCCAAACAGGGAGTTGCCACGTGTCCAGCGTGGTATGTTACTTTTTGTATGCTTTAGTCGGGGATTGACACATGGAGCCGCTGTATTAAATGTGGGAGAATCCTTTGGGTAAAAAACACGGGACTTAGCGAATACCAGGAAAATCCTTCTTTTCCTTTTTGGACCTTTCTTCTCGGACTCTTCTTCTCCCTTCTCTGATTCTTCTTATCAGGCTGGTATACCAGCGTCTGTGGTACGCTTTTTCTAACCTCAGAAGATCCTCTTTTCTTCATAGTATCTTTCATTTTATCATGTCGGAGATTTCCTGCTCTGATGCGATACCCATGGTGAGGTTTGGGGATTCCGAGTCGGACCTGTCTCTGACGGAGCCTCAGGAGATGGGGCCCAGGGAATCCCATTCCAAGACAGCTGATCCTGTGAATGATAAAGAACCTGACATCCCTGAGCTAGCGGCTGGAAGTGAGATGGCTCAGAAAGATTCTTTCGAGCTAGATAGCGTAGTCTCGCAAATTACCCAGGAAGTACTGGACGCTGCGAGGAGAACGTTAGAAATTCCCGAAACCATAGGGTTTAGGGTCCCTGATCGAGCTGATAAGCTGAGCCGACCTCGTCGGGGGGAGACGGTTATCTCTTTGATACATTTGGAGGCCGGGTTAAGATTGCCTCTGCATCCCTTTGTACGAGAGGTCCTTAGTACCTTAGGTCTCTCACCGAGCCAGCTACAACCCAACAGCTGGAGGTGTATGGTAGGATGCTACATCTTATGGCAAAGGGTAGGGAATAAAGAACTGACCTCGAACGAGCTCTTTTCTATGTACAGTCTCAAGTCTCTGGGAGGTCAGGGACTTTATTACTTCTCTTCTCACCCGGGTCAAGGTGGCTCGGTAGTGACTGGCCTGCCATCTTCCACGAGAACTTGGAAGTAGAAATGGTTCTTTGTGTCGAGGGATTGGGAGGCTTCATCGGATGAGCTTCACCCTCTGGAGTACAGGGTTCGAGCTGACTTTGCTTTGCTAGGTCGAGCTATACCCCGACCTTCTTGAGCCTCTGGTGTTTTTTTGTTTTCGCTTTTACTTTGTATCTTGACATGCATTCTTTCGTCTGTGCAGTTTCCGTGGCCATTAGGGTGGCCCTTTTTGCTGTACAAGAGCGGCAAATTTGAGCTGCCCGAGCTTGTTCTCTTGAGGAGAGGGACTTCCGTAGCTTGATAACCGTAGATTCTGTCCACGAATCAGGTCGGTTCAAGAGTAGGATAGTATCGTCGCGAATAATTCGTACATCGTTGTTTTGCACATCTTTATTTCTGACATGTTCTTCTGCATTTTGGACAGGTATGGCTCCGAAGGCGATTTCAAAGACCCAAAATTCCCGCCAGGGTTCTTGATCGTGGACAAAGCTCTGCTAAGCCCTCGAGAAAAAGGGTGGCTACAGAGACTCAGAGGCAACAACGGTTGCCTTAGTCTTTTGTATGCGGGTCCGGGCAGCCTCTGGGCTCGGGCTCATCTCCGGCGAGGGTCGAGCCTTTAGCTACGAGGTCTCCCGTCGCTGAGGTTCTGGTTGTCAATGTACCAGATACCTCAGATTCTCGGGCCGAATCGTTTGCGAGCGGACCTGCAACTCACGCCAGTTCGTCTGGCACCCCCACCAATCTTCTGTACCTGGGCCCGCGTGACCTCCTTTTGATGTTGGGTCGTCACGTCCCCCTCAACCTCCTCAGACTGCCCCCACTACAACTGCTCAGGGTACTGAGCCGCGAGAAGATCAGGTCGACATGCCCTCGATCACGGAACAATTTGCGACCTGGATTGATGGTGTGGACGCGTACATGCGTGTCAACAACAGTATTCCCTAGGATCTGAGTTCGCTGGCAATGTCAGATCCTGATCAGATGGTGGGGGTGGCAATCGAGAGTAGTCTCAGGGTGAGCTTACTTTTGCTGTCTTCTTTTTTTTTTCTTTTTCTTTTTTGATCTAGGTGCCTCATTGTCACACTACTAACTTTTGTAACATGCTTTCGTAGGACTCGGCCTTGTTGATAATGATTCGTCAGAAGATGGCTGAGCGGACCCATCAGATGCAGAAAGCCCTGGTGGCAGCGTCCTCCTGGAAAACCAAAGCCGAAGCCATGAAGGCCGAGTTGAAGAGAAGATTGTCGAAGCTGACAGCAACCCAGTCGGAATTGAAAACCGCCCAGTCCGAGCTGAAGGTGGCACAATCCGAGCTGGAGGTGTCCCAGGCGCAGGTCCAATCTCTCGAGGAGGCTATAAAAGAGTCTTCGGCCAAGGCTCAATCGGACGAGAACAAGGTCGAATCGCTCGAAGCCACTCTCAAGACGGCCGAAGAGGAGAAGGTGGACCTGGCCAAACTCTTAAAGGAGGTCCAGCTGAAGTCTTTGATTGACGTCAAAGGTTTGAAGGCTGAGTTGGAGAAACTGAATGCGGTTTCTGAGGAGTTGTATAATCATGGCTTCCAGGACTGCAGACGGCTTGTCCTAAGCACTTTCCCGATCTCGACCTTACCCCTGTCGACGACGACGAAGACAAGGATGAGGTCGTAGGGGAAGGACCTTCTAAAGAGCCTGATGCTCAGGCTGAGGGCACCGGGGCCGGTCCTTCTGAGGTCGCCAAGGAATGATGTATTTGTAGTTTTTTTTTTTTAAAGAGAAGTACAAAGCTCCATTTTGTTTTAATGCAAGCCCCTCTGAGGCGGATTTTCGCAACTTACTCGTAGCATTTATTTCATTTTATGTGTGAATGAATCAGAGATTTCCTTTTAGCAACCTTTGTGATCAGGTCAGCTCGATAACACGAACCCGATCATTACATTGGAGTAAACGAGTTGTCCTGAAGTCGAAATACTTTAGTGACCAGCTCGGGACGCAAGTCCTGTTATGCCGACCTGTTACCCTATGCGGCTTAGCAAGTCTTCTGAGGTCGCAAGATTTCATGATCGGAATTAGGTCGCTTCGGTTGGGGGCGAGCCAAGTATTGAAATAACGTTTGGGAAATAATTTTATTGAATCATTGGCTCGAAATACATACTTGGTATTAGGTCTCGCCCATTCATGGATAGTAGATTTTAAGATGATCAGCGTTTCACGGATGGGGAAGGGGTCTACCCTCCATGCTTTTGAGCCAGTAAGTGCCGAGACGACGTGAGCCGAGCACTTTATATGGTCCTTCCCAGTTGGGGCTGAAGACGCCGGTTTTCTCTTTTGTACTTACTTTTCAAAGGACTAGGTCACCGGCTCGGAATCGTCGTTCTTTTACTCGAGAGTTGTAGTATCGCCGAACTCTTTGCTGATATGCTGCCATCCGTACTTGGGAAGCTTCTCTTACTTCGTCAAGCAGGTCTAGGTTCATCCGCAGCTGATCTTTGTTTTGATCGAGTCGATGTTGGCTTGTCCTGCTTGTGGGCATTCCGACTTCTTTTGGCACGACGGCTTCAGCTCCAAAGGCTAATGAGAAAGGTGTTTCCCCGGTAGTGGACCAAGCTGTGGTCCGGTAGGCCCAGAGTACTTCTGGAAGGTCCTCCGCCCAAGTACCCTTTTTCTCTCCGAGCTTCATTTTGAGGTGGTTTTTTTTATAATCTTGTTAATTGCTTCGACTTGGCCATTGGCTTGCGGATGGTGAGGAGAGGAATACACATTTTTAATGCCCAAACCTTTGCAGAATTTGTAAAGTTCTTTGTTGTCGAACTGTCACCCATTATTTGTGATTATCGTATTCGGGATCCCAAATCGACACACAATCGTCTTCCAAATGAAATTTGTTGTTTTCTTTTCGGTGATGGTAGCTAATGGTTTCGCTTCCGCCCGTTTTGTAAAGTAGTCAACAGTGACGATTGCATACTTTACCTGCCCTTTCCCCGTCGGAAGAGGGCCGATGATATTGACTCCCCATTGAACGAACGGCCATGGTCCGGACATGGGAGTGAGCTCTTCGGGGGGCAGGTGAGGAATCGGGGTGAATTGTTGGCATTTATCGCATCTTTTAACGATCTCCCGAGCGTCTTGCTGAATGGTGGGCCAATAATACCCCTGTCGGATCACTTTCTGCGCAAGTGCTCGGGCCCCGAAATGATTCCCGCAGCAACCGAAGTGGATTTCGCGTAACACGTAATCGGCTTCTTTGGGTCCGAGACAGCGTAGACATGGGAGAGAGAACCCTTTCTTGTAGAGGAACCCATTGATCAAAGTATACCGGGCTGACCTATAGCGTATGCACTGAGCTTTTTTTTTTGTCGTCGGGTAATTCGCCTGATTGTAAAAACTGGATGATGGGGTCCTCCAACTTGGGGTTGTCGAGATTGGATAAAACTGAGCGAGTTCGTTTGACGATATGCTTCGTTGCGGGAGAAACTCGATGGGTACCGTCTTACTGAGCACGTCGTCTACCGACGACGCTAGCTTCATGAGAGAGTCTGCATTCGTGTTTTCATTTCTCGGGATCCGAATAATTTCATATCGATCGAAGCGCAACAATAGCTCTTATGTTTTCGCCAGATATGCGGACATTTTCCCTCCTTTTGCTTGATATGCTGCAGTCACTTGTCCGAACACTAGTTGAGAGTCGCTGTGTATTCTCATGGATCGAATTTCTATTTCGGAGGCGAGGCGGAGGCCGGCCAAGAGGGCTTCATACTTAGCCTCATTGTTTGAAGCTCGGAATCCAAATCGAAGGGCATATTGAATTTTGATCCCATGCGGTGAGGACAAAATGAGGCCGGCTCCGCTACCTTGTGAATTGGAAGATCCATCAACGTGCAATAACCAGACAAGTGTGGCGTGATTATTCTCTGAATGTTGGTCGAGTTTATTGTCGCACTGAATTTCGTGGGGTTCGGTTAGCTCGAGGATGAAGTCGGCCACGGCTTGGCCCTTGATTGCCGCTCGAGGTCGATACTGTATGTCGAATTTGCTGAGCTCAACAGCCCATTTGACGAGACGACCGGAGGTTTCTGGATTTTGCAGCACCTGTCGTAGCGGTTGATCGGTCAGTACAACCATCGAGTGTGCTTGGAAGTATGGCCTCAACTTTCGAACTGAGATGATTAACGCTAAAGCCAGCTTTTCGATTTTAGGATATCGTGTTTCCGAGTCAAGCAGAGCTTTTCTGACGTAGTAAACGGGTCTTTGTGTTCCTTCGTCGTTCCGGACTAGTGCCGAACTGACCGCTTCTAGTGAAACCTCTAAACACAAAAACAGTTCTTCTTCATGCACCGGCTTAGACAGCAGGGGTGGAGAGCCGAGGTAGGCTTTTAGCTCGACAAAGGCTTGCTCATATTCTGAAGTCCAGGTCATCTCCTTACACCTATGCAACTGTTTGAAGAAGGGAAGACATCGATCCGTAACTTTTGAGACGAACCTGTTGAGTGCTACGATTCTCCCTGTGAGGCGCTGGATTTCTTTCATTGTGTGAGGTGAGCCCATGTTGAGAAGGGCTTGTATTTTTTCGGGATTGGCCTCAATTCCTCGCTGATTTACCATGAAGCCGAAGAATTTTTCCGAGTTTACTCTAAAGGCGCATTTTGCTAGGGTTGAGCTTCATATGATACTTCCTTAATATTTTGAACGCAGTGCGGAGGTCGTTGACATGATCTTCCGACCGCTTGCTTTTGAAGAGCATGTCGTCCACGTATACTTTCATAGTCTTGCCAAGCTGATCCGCGAACATCTTGTTTACCAGTCGTTGGTAGGTTGCTCCGGTGTTCTTGAGCCCGAAGGGCATGACCTTATAGCAATAGAGGCCACGATCTGTGATAAACGCGGTCTTTTGTCTATCGGGAGCATACATTTGGATCTGGTTGTACCCAGAGTAGGCGTCCATAAAGCTGAGGAGCTCGTGTCTAGCAGTTGCGTCGACGAGCTGATCTATCCTTGGTAGCGGGAAGCTATCTTTAAGACAGGCTTTGTTCAGGTCGGTATAATCCACACAGACCCTCCATTTCCCGTTGGCCTTCTTGACGAGGACTACATTTGCCAACCAATCTGGATAACATATTTCTTGGACAAATCCTGCCTTGCGCAGTTTCTGTACTTCTTCTTCGATCACCATGTATCTTTTCGTGTTGAAAGAGCGCCTTTTTTGACGGACCGGTTTGGTGGTCGGATCAACGTTTAGCCGGTGGACCATTATTTCCAGACGGATTCTGGGCATCTCTTTATGGGACTATGCAAAAACATCTGCATGTTCCTTCAGAAAGGTGGTTAAGCTTTCTCGCCTCTCGTCCTTCAAACACAACCCGATCTTAATAATCCTGGTCGGATCGGACATTGACAAGGGAATGTCGACCAACCCCTCGGCGGGTGACCCGCGCTCTTTTTCTTCTTCCCTTGGGTCCAAGGAGGACGCGTGAGAGACGGTCGATATCGCGCCTTTATTTTTCCCTCGTAGGGAAAGCTCGTAGCAACGGCGGGCTTCCTGCTAGTCTCCTCTAACGACGTCGACTCCTTCGTCAGTTTCGAACTTCATCGCTAGGTGATAGATGGAAACGGCGGCTTTGAGAGCTCGTAGGGTAGGGTAGCCGACGATGGCATTATAGGCAGAGTGGATATCTACGACAAGGAAATCAACCATAATCATTTCCTGGTTAGGTTCTTCCCCAGCTGTGACCTGCAGAGTTATCTTCCCTTTAGGCATGACGTTATCCCCTGTAAATCCGGTCATTGTTGTTTTGACCGGCCTCAATCTAGATCGATCGATCTTCATTTTCTTAAAGGCTGAGGCGTACAAGATGTCAGCCGAGCTTCCTGTGTCGACCATCATCCTGTGGAGTCTCTTGTTGGCAACCACTATCGAAATGACGAGAGAGTCGTCATGCGGGTGTATGACTCCCCGAGCGTCCTCTTCTGTAAACGTTATCACTTGCGAGGTAACTTTGACGACTTTGGAAGGTCGGTTGGTGATGTTCATCGAGGGTCCTGGTTGGGATGTTCTCCCTTGCCGCACATAGTTTTTGTGGGAATTCCTGAAATCTTCAGTGGTCGGCCCACCGAAGATCATGTGGATTTCTTCTTCAGGATTATTATCCGGTTCTTCAGTCGGGTCCGCAGTTCGATCTTCGTTCCTCCGACCGTCCTGACGTTGAGCGATGCAGTCTTTCAGGAATCCCTGCTGGATGAGGATCTCTATCTGTCGCTTTAAGTCAAAGCAGTCCATAGTGTTGTGACCATGGTCTTTGTGATATAAGCAGTACCTCGACTTTAACCTTCTATTAGGGTCGGTTTTTATTTTTGCGGGTCGTTTGAAGGTGTGTCTGCCTTTTTCTGCTAAGTACACTTGTTCGATGGTTTTGTTGAGTGGCGTGTACTTTTCGAACCGTGGTATTGGGGGTTTGGTTCCTCGGGTAGAGTTGTTCCGAGCTGGTGATCTTTGGTCTGACCTATGTTTTTTCGAGTTGCCATTCTCCTGGTGATCCCTACTTTTGGTCGATGATTGGTCGGTGTTAACCAATTCTTCAGCGTTGATGTGTTTGGCTGCCCGATCCAAAAATTCCGCCACAGACTGGGGTGGCTCTTCCCCGACAGACCAAAGGAATCTTCGGTCGCGCAGTCCTCCGATCATCGTGTGCAACAGCACGTCTTGCGAGAGATTTTCCACCTGAACAGCTTCGGAATTGAAACGTGCGAGGTAGTCCTTTAATGACTCGTCCTCTTTTTGCTTGACTGCGGCGAGATGAGTTGAGTGTTTCCTCGGGTTGGTGCTTCCGATGAACTGAGTAGCGAAGGCCCTGCTCAATTGGGAAAAAGAGCTGATTGTCCTTGGTTTCAGGTTGTGGAACCAAGTCCATGCTGAGCTTGTCAATGACAACGGGAATGCCTTACACATGATGTGCCCGCTGGCTCCGAGGAGCTCCATTTAGACTTTGAAATTTTCCAAGTGTTCTGCTGGATCTCCTATTCCCGAATATTGCTTCAACTGAGGAATTTTAAATCCTTTGGGAAGGGGCTCTTCATGAATCTCATCGGTGAATGGTGATTCAGATGAGTCGACCAGTGCGTCTACTGCGATGGGTGCCTGGGCTCGCTGTGCTCTTTGGATATCGCCTATCTGTTCGCAGAGTTCTTTCAACTCGTCTTCCAGCGGGCTTAAATTGTCATCCACCCAGTTGCTGGCTTCATGATCGGCCCGTTCATACTCGAGACGAGCCGTCCTCCTTTCTTCGAGCTTATGACGTAGGTCGTTTGTGGGTAAGTCCGCCTCTGGTCGAAACCTTGCTCCGGTTAATTGGCTGGTGGTTTCGTGTTCTTTGACCGGAGCTGGTTGTCGAGAACTATGTGGTGCCCGAGTTTGATGAGAGTGCTGGGATCGTTGAGGCTGGGGGTGAGTATGTCGAGGCCCTTCATGGTCTCTGTCATTTAAAGTTGTGGGGTGGACTAGACCAGTTATCAGAGCCTTAATTTCGTTCAGCCTCCATGTAGCCGAATCGTTCGTCAACGCCCCCTAGCTTTTGGGCGACTCCTCCCACTTGCTCTTCGAGAAGGGACAACTTGATTCCTCGATTACGAGGCCTTTGTTGTCCCCCCTACTGGGCAAAATGAGGAGAGTTCCCATTGAGCTGGATGGCAGGGGTGTCGGGAAACGATCCTTCGTTCTCGGAGATTTGATCGTCCAAAGGTCCGGTGATTACGGTGCCTTCTCTTTATACTTTCTCTTTCCAATCATGATAAAAATGTTGAGATTGTCTTGAGCGATTGGGTGAGAACACGGACTTCCCGGCTAAAGGAAAGATAAGCGGTTCCCACAGACGGCGCCAATCTGTTGATGTTGAAAAATGATCAACAGACGAGATGAGGTGACCTTTAACTTTGACGGAGGGATGCACCTAGTCTCTTGCAGGTGCGCGGCCTGGATCTGGATTGAAGGTTCCTTAGATCCTGGAAAGCACAAAGGAAAGGCAAATGGGGTGGTTGGGACCCAGCCGTTAGCCCTCCGATGCCTAAGTTAGTTGGATCTTGAAAGATTAAATGTCTTTTTCTTAGACCAGTTTTTGTCACATAACTCGATAATGGAGAGGACGCGTTGATTTATAGACTTAGTCTGCAGAGTTGCATTCTGTTTTTGAAGCCGTGATTCTCGTAGAGGAAATCTCGGATCTCTGGGATTTCCTGAGCTGTCCCACGATCTTTGGAGATAGCTGGCGAGTTGGTTAGAGATTCTCCGGATTCTTCTCCTCTTATTAACCCTAAGATAACGGATTCGCGGTAACGGAATCAGCTCGCTAAAGTGAGAGAGGTCGGCCTTGCGCGGTCGTTTGGGAACGCCTTTCATGCTAAGCTAGGTCGGATAGACCTACCAACCTGTTCTCAGGTCGTACTATCTTGGTTTCAGGTCAGATCATAGTTGAACAGGCCAATCCCGATCTGTTCTGAGGTCAGCTCGTATCTTTCCTACAATAGACATCATTGTCAAAACTTCTGTGGTATGGTCCACTTAAGTTTGGATTCACCTCATTTTTTTGGCCATGCCATAAAATGATATTGTAAAATGGATGGATGGTGTGGATATAACACATACATCATGTTGGGGCCCATAGAACTTGGTGATGTCAACACACCACCAACGTCGGTGGTGTGTAACACCATGCAACCCGCTCCATTATCACTTCTGCTTACTATGGTGTGGTCCACTTGAGCCTTGGATGTCTCTAATTTTTCGGTTATAGCCTAAACTGATCTCACAAAATTGATGGACGGTGTGGATAAAACTCATGCATTACGGTGGCCCCACAGAAACCCAGCCTGTGCCTATCTTTGGACGGGTGGGGTAGTACCCAATCCTCGTCCGAAAAAGGTGCGGTCATATGCTATTGGTTCCACCACAATTCTTGGATGTCCCAGGCTGCTATGGGGCTTACGTCAACTATGAATCAGATCAATCCCATCCATTAAATGTGCCCTTCTATGTTAGGCTATAGGGTCAAAAATCAACTCAAACGGATACTCAGTTGGGTCACACCGCAATGAACAGTTAGGAGGGTTGACCCAACCAATAAAGCCTTCCCCCACTGTTGTGGGGCCCATCGTATTGTATACATGCTGTCAATCTATTTATCAGACATGCCCCACTATGATGAAGGACGCACCTGAGCTCAGCCATTCCAAAGGCCAGATGGGCCACACCACTTAAATTAAGGCCTTGGGCATGAATTTACATCAGTCACCGTGTTTTGGCCCACATAAGTTTTATATCCACCTGATTTTTAGCCTGATATCCGCATTTGACGGCAGACTGCGCGGATTAGGTACTACCCAGCCTGTCCTGAGCTCCGAACAGGCTGGGGCTCTGAGTGCCCATCGTGATGTATGGATTTATCAACACCATCCATCTATTTTGACTCGTGATTTTAGGATACAGGACAAAAAATGAGACAGTTACAAGGCTCAAGTGTACCACACAGTAGGCTTAAACATCTACTGTTGAAAACTTTTTTGGGGAGACCCCGGTCTCACCCAAGACAGTGAGGCCCTTACCGTGGGGCCCACCTTCATCTATTAATTTAATTGTGTATCCACGCCGTCCATCCGTTTTTCCAGATTATTTTAGGGTATTATCCAAAAAAAAAAAAAAAAAATGAAGCAGACCCAATTATCAGGTGAGCCATACCATGAGAAACAGTGGTGATTGACCGTCATACCATTAAAAACTTCTTATGACGCATCTTAGGTGCCGTTTGGTAAACTGAAAAATGAGGTCTGAAAATTAACTTAAGTGCTGAAAACTTAAAGTACTGAATTTTAGTACTTATATGTACTGAAAAATCTGTTTGATAATTTGTCTGAAAAAAGTCGTGATATCTGAAATTAAGTACTTTTTCACAAAAATCTGTTTGTTAAGTACAAATAACAAATGTCTGAAACTTGACAATTTGTCATATTTGCCCCTGTTATCTCAATTTCTATCTTTTGTAAAGTATGAGACAAAATATGTCATTGCCATGCCACCAAATTTGGTATACCTATTCTCAATTCACATACATCTCTTAAACATAATCTTTGAATTGATGAACCATGCATTGTCTCTTTTTAATAAAACAATCATTACCTTTTGGTTATTGTCCTTGAATTAGACCATTAAACATCTCATATTAATTGATAAATGCCAATTTGAGGGTTATGATCATATATATATATATATATATATATATATATATATATATATATATATATATATATATATATATATATATATATATATCGACTCGGATGAAGAGAAAAAAGAAATAGCAGCTTCATCTAAATTTTTAGTGACCCCCAGGAATTTTCTAATGGTGGCATTCAATGTTTTATTTTTTGGACCATATTTTAGAATAAACTATAAAAACTGGTGGATGGTGGGGATATATATTCAAGGTGGGTCTTATGGTCCAGTCAACACCCACTAACATGTAACTCGGGTAACACTGGGCGCGGATAGGCTAGTCCCATTGGGACTAGCATAAGGCACGGTTTCAAATCTATATGGGCCCCACCATTATATATGTGTTTTATCCACGGTCCATCCATTTATCCATCTGATTTTAAGGCATTATGCCAAAAATCACAAAGATCCAAATCTCAGGTGGACGACACCATAGGAAAACAGTGGGGATTGAACGTCCACCATTAAAATCTTCCTAGGGCCCACTATAATGTTTTTTTCCATCCAACATGTTGATAATGTCAAATAGACCGAGGTAAAGGGAAAAAACAAATATCAGATTGATACTAAACTTATGTGGGCCCCAAAAAAATTTCAGCAATGGACGTTCAATACCCACTGTTTTCCTTTAGTGTGGTCCACCTGACATTTGGATGTGTCTGATTTTTGGGATCATACCTTAACATAAGATGTAGACATGGATGGACGGAGTGGATAAAATACATATATCATGGTGGGGCCCACAGAGATTTGAAACCACGCCTTGTGTAGGACTAGCCTATCCGCGACCGGTAACACATGCCCGTGCAACTAAGCACGGTATGTTCCTATTGATGTGGCAAAGTTCTATGGGTCCACCAAGATGTATATGTTAGATCCACATCATTCATCCAATTTGTCAGATTATTTTAGGTCATGGGACAAAAAATATCATAGATCCAAAGCTCAAGTGGTCCACACCGAAACAATGAGGATTGAATGCTTACAATTGAAAACTTCTTGGGGACAACAGAAGTTTTGGATGAAGCTGATATTTGTGTTTTACCCTCATATAGGTCTGTGTGACCTTTTGAGCGTACTGGATGGAAAATAAACATCATGGTGGGCCCTAGAAAGGTTTCAAGGGAGGGCATCATTGTCCCCCCTTCTTTCTATAGTGTGGTGCAGTTAAGCTTTGGATCTGCCTCATTTTTTTTGGCTCATGCCCTAAACTGATCTCGTAAAATGGATGGACGGTGCAAATATAATACATACATCATGATGGGCACACAACTTTGCTACTTCAACCTAACTTCTAAATCATACGAGCGTTGAAAAAAGCTTAAATAGGAATTTATTTCATAAAGGGGTAGAATTGTCATTTAGAAAAAAATTTAATCTCACGACCACTTACCGCTTTCAGTGTTAAGCCTTAAGTTAAAGGAGGGAAGCTTAAAAAAACGTCTATTTTTTCAGTGAAAATTAAAATTAAGGACTTAATTTTCCGTACTTACCAAACGATCTGAATTTGAAAAATCACTTAAAAAAGCCAATTTCAGATATAAGTGTTAAAATTAAGTTTTACCAAACAGGCCCTTAGTGTTTCTGTAGTATTTATTTACCATCCAATCTGTTGATAAGGTCCAATAAGCCTGGATGAAGGGAAAAACCAAATATCAACTTGATCCAAAACTCTTGTAGCACATTAATTGTCAATCAACACTGTTTCCTATGGTATGGTCCACGTGATAATTGGATGGTTTCATTTTTCCGATAATGTCATAAAATGATATGAAAAAATGGATGGACGGGATGTATACATAATAAATACATCAAAGTGGGCCCCATGATAACCCTATATTAAGGGTCACACTATCTTGGGTGGCGTTGGGGTCTCACCTAATATGCTCTCTTGGGGTTAACTATTAAGGTAATCCTTTTTGTTGACTAGGTCAACATCAAGAAAATATCTGTTTGGCTTTAGAGCATTGTTCATTAATTTTTTTTACCGTTTTGTCCTTTGTCCCTTTTTAGCCCCTCTGTTATTTTTTCAGACAGTACAGTAATTGAGTGACCCACAAACTAAAGCCGATTTTGACCCAATTGAGGGAGTGAGTTCCAACAAAGAGTGAAAGGGCCTCCCATGCAAGATCAGATCTTTTCATCTAAACCGGCCAACCTTCGAACTTCGGGTGGGACCTTATCAGGTTACCAAGTAACCCCTCGATGGCCCACAAAAGTACCAAAAGTTTACATTAATTTCAGTGTTGTTTCCTTTACTGTGGTCCAATTGTGTAGAGCTTCACCCTCAGTTTTTTACCCATGTCATGAAATTAAAACCCCCATCCTCTGGATGTGGTGGATCTTCTACCAAACTAGTAAGTGGACCACATAAAAGCCAACCAAGGCACTTACAGGATGTGGAGCCTATCGCATTAGTGATCCACTTCACACATCTATTATTTACAGCTCCCAGCTGCAATCCATGGCTCCCATCTGTGATCCGCTTCACACATCTGCGATCTATGGCTCCCAATTACAATCTATGGCTCCCATCTGTGATTCACAATACCCTACTGCGATCCACATAAGCCTGGTGTGATATAACTCACTCATTTGCGATCCATAGTATAAATCTATGATCTAACTCTCCCATTTATGATCCACAATACCCTGCTGAGATCTAACTCTCCCATTTGCGATCCATAGTGAATTGGACCCACTTTTGAGCTATTAAATGGTGTCTAAATGAAGTTATTCCAAAGCTATTTGAAAGCTCATTCAATTAGTTTTTGAACAAGTAGTTGATCACTCAAATTGAACATGTAACGAGGGAGTTATGACTACTTTGGTGCGATGCAGTGATCATCAACAATCCACAATGTTGATTTACGATCCATAGTAACTTAGACCCACTTTTAAGCTATCAAATGGTGTCCAAATGAGGTGATTCCAAAGCTATTTGAAAGCTCATTCAATTATCTTTCCAACAAGTACTTGATCACCTAAATCCAACATGTAACGAGGTAGTTATGACCGTTTTCATGGGATAAAGTGATTATCAGCTATCCACAGTGTTGATCTGTGATCCATAGTGACTTGGACTCACTTTTGAGATACCAAATGGTGTCCAAATGAGATAATTCAAAAGTCATTTGAAATCTCATTCAATTAGCTTTCCAACAAGTACTTGATCATCTATATTGGATATGTAATGAGGGAGTTATGACCATTTTCGTGGGACATAATGATCATCAGTGATCCACAGTGTTGATCTGCGATCTATAGTGACTTGGACACACTTTTGAGCTGTCAAATGGTGTCCAAATGAGGTAATTCCAATTCCATCTACGATCCATTGTGGCCTAAGCGTGGTGGTTCCGTACAACTAAATCCAACCATCTTCAACCTTTCTTAATTAGGGGGTCCATCCTGCGGAAGAAAATAAAACAAAACAAAGGAATTCCCGCTGGTGGCCCCATCTATGGCCGTGTGCAAATTTATATGTATTTGGGAAGAAGATCGAAGGACGCAAAAAAAAAAAAGGAAATTAAAAATCCATTTTGGACTGATGCGGCTGGCCCCACATCCTGTAACTGCCTTGGTTAGCTTTTTTGTGGCCCACTTGCTATTATGGAAGAAGATCCACTACATCTAGAGAATAGGGGTTTTTTATTTCATGGCATGGACAAAAAACTGAGGGTGAAACTTAATAGAGGTGGATCGCAATGAAAAAACAACAAAAGAATTAATGTAGACTACTGATACTTTTATGGGCCACCGAGGAGCTGCGTGGTAATCTGATAAGGTCTCACCTAAGGTTCCAAGGGTTGCCAGTTTAAATGAATGGATTTGATCTTGCATGGGAGGCCATTTCACTCTTCATTGGGACCCACTCCCTCGACTGGATCGAAATCGACTTTAGCTTGCGGGTCACTCAACCATTGTACCATTTGAAAAGGGACAAAGGGGTAAAATAGTCCGAAACATTCAGTGACCAGTGCTCCAGGGCTAAACAGATATTTTCTTACTATAGTACAAACATTTTATTGACAGGTTAACCAAAAGAGTCATTATAGCAGTTAACCTGCTCTCTTGTGTTTTGCCTTCATCCAGGTCTATTTAGCCTTATGAATAGATTGGACGGCAAATAAACATCAGTGTGCCGTAGGAAAGTTTCAATGGTGGGAGTCACTATCACCACTGCTTCTTATGGTGTGGTCAACGTGAGACTTGGATCTGGATCATTTTTTGGATTGCATCCTAAAATGATACATAAAAATGGATAGATGGTGTAGATAAACTCATAAATCAGGATGGCCCCTCAGAATTCCATTCTGTTCCGAGTTCTCAAGAGAAGTACATAATCTGTGTTATACTTAGATGAGGATTACATAGAGCATGTCTCAAAGTTGTTTGGTCGAATATTAGACTGGCCCATCTCGCACATCAGCTGTTGTTCAACCAAAATCGGACGTGGACATTATCAATAGCTAGTGGTTACTGGTTGGTGCTTGTGAACCACACCATGATAAATGTGTTTCATTAATGCTATTCATTTGTTTTTCCAAATCATTTTATGGCATGAACCGAAAAATGAGGAAGATCCTAATATTAAGTAGTCCACTTCACAGGAAATAATGTTGATTCAATGACTACTGTTATGGGTAAAACCCGAGCTGACCAAGAAAGCCCATGGGACGGGTAGGCCCATGGGCCTAGGCTCATGTCCTCTGGTTTGGCCACTATGATTGCCTGCTTGATGGGCTATAAGCAGGTAGAGAGCCGATGACTAAAACCGAGCTGCCGACAGACTGACTTTGATGATGGTCATTTTGGATATATCAAAGATAAACCCAGTCCAAATTGTCTATTGATGAGGCCAACTTGACCTCAAGATCGGCCTCGGTTGTAGCCAACAGTGGACTGACCTAAGATGCCACCGCGATAATTGCAGGCCGAAGTCCAGGAACACATTCGGGAAAGACGAACACATCTATTCGGGGGAAACAGACACGTCTCTAGTCGTTAGTAGTGTAATTCACATCCTCGGGAATCGCGACGCCCGACGAGACTTACTCCCATGATCATGGTGTGGACCCTCGCCGATTTTCCCGCGCTCCCACACGACGTCGTTCTCCCTTCCCCTTTCCTTTCGGAAAAGAAGGAGATGAGGAATGCGTGAGTGCGAAATCGCCGTTTGTGCCACTGGCTTGCCTCGTTCTCGAGGGCTTTGTTTGGTTGTCGTGTTAAGCTGGATATGTTTGAGTGAGTTTATATGAGACCAGAGTCGCCACTAGCCAATTACTTCGAATCTACAGTCGGCTAGACCCCGTAGAAACGTTAGAGAAGGGAATCCGAAGATTCCTTCCTCTAAAATGACTCCTGTTGATCTGCGGCCAGAGATTCAAGGTAAGGGATCACGGTTACAGGGTGGGAAGAGGTTAAGCACCCCACACACTGCCCGTACCGAAGTACGGTCTCTACTTCACAGAATCGATCGGATACTTGAAAGTCTAGTTTAATCCTCGTATATTCTCATGGATGACATGATGCATGAATGCGGGTCTGAACAGTAAGAGTTTCTGATGGGCAGGTTCCAACAACGGGCAAGCCCAGAGCGTACGCTCGAACTGACAGGTGCTTTATGCGAGATGATGCATGCTGTGTGCTTGAATATTCAAAGTGCTTTATAGTGAAGCATGAATGCAGGTCTGAACAGTAAGAGTTTCTGATGGGCAGGTTCCAACAACGGGCAAGCCCAGAGCATACGCTCGAACTGACAGGTGCTTTATGCGAGATGCATGCGGTGTGTTTGAATAATCAAAGTGCTTGTAGTGAAGCAGGGGGGTTGGAAGAAAAGTAAATGTTGCACTTATGCTAGATGCAAATGAGATGATGCTGGAAAAGAATAGCTGGATGGACGGAAGTGTCGCAAGGGTTTGCTTCGAGTGGCTGGATCAAGACTTGGGTGACTTGAGAGGCTTGGACCAGTGGTCAGGCTGGGCTGGACCAGGGTTAGGCTCTCCTCACTCGGGCTCTCCTTGGTGGAAAAATGGACTAAAGGGGAAATGGGACTCGGATCGCACTCGGGCTGAATGGGCTTCGAATGGATTGTTGAAATGAGAAGGGGAAGGGGGTATTTATAGCAGCAGAGAGGGGCACTCTCGTAATTTTTTCCGGGCGGCCTGCCATGGGCCGCCCGTACGGCCGCTCCTCGGTTTCCAGCGAGTACGGTCGTTCCCTCGGGGCTGCTGTTGGACTCGCTGGTCGACTCAGTGAGTTGACTCAGCGGGTCGACTCGGTGGTTTGACTTGACGGGTTGACTCGGTGTTTTGACTCGACGGGTTGACTCGACGGGTTGACTCAGCGGGTTAACTCAGCGATTTGACTCAGTGAGTTTGACTTTTTTGAGATTTTTTGACTGACCTTTTTTATGGGGGGTTTTTCAGGGTGGTGTTTAAGACTGGGTTGACTGGGTTCAGGCTTGAACTGGGCTATGGAATGGGGCTTACAAGGGTGAGTTTGGCTGAGTTTGGACTTGGGATTTGGGGGTATGGTCCTCCGTTCAACCAGCTATCTCTACCAACAGTGTAGCCGAAGGTGGGGTGTCTACAGATGCCCCTCTTTGGCAGAGGTTGCGTGCAACCGAATGCCAAAGCGAGTGGACACCCCACTTCTGACCCGGTCATTCATAGATCATGTTCTGAAATCTTTGCTAGCCTTTGCATCTATGCCAGTTGATCGTCTGGAAATCGATCACTCGCACATACCGCGGAAGTTTGGAGAAAACGTTGCGATTGTCCCTGCAGTTTGCTGCAACCTGGGTACCTAATCGCAACCCTTCCATTCCCGATCGGTACTAACATCGGAAAGGTACAGCAGAGCCTCTGCGTCGACAGTCTTACGAGGATGCTGACCCTGAGACTGATTGTCTGATGTTTGATGTTTTCCCAGATCACTCCAGGAGTACTTGTTTCGCTTGACTGTCAAAGTGGTTAGACGCCCTGCGTCAGATAGTCTTACGGGATTCTACTACGCCGACTTGGACTCAGTCAAGGTACTTCAGGCATCCACGCCTAGGTATGTGCGGGTGGGCTCTTTCCACCCGATCTGCTGGTTTCGATGCTTAGTTTGCAATTCATTCTTTCCTTGATTGTGGTCTGAAATCTTTGTTATCCTTTGTATCTGAGTCAGTTGATTGTCTGGAAATTGATAACTCGCACATACCGCGAGAGTTTGGAGAAAACGTTGCGATTGTCCCTGCAGTTTGCTGCAACCTGGGTACCCAATCGCAACCCTTCCATTCCTGATCGGTACTAACACCGGAAAGGTACAGCAGAGCCTCTGCGTCGCCAGTCTTACGAGGTTGCTGACCCTGAGATTGATTGCGATGTTTGATGTTTTTCCAGATCACTCCAGGAGTACTTGTTTTGCTTGACTGTCAAAGTGGTTAGACGCCCTGCGTCAGATAGTCTTACGGGATTCTACTACGCCGACTTGGACTCAGTCAAGGTACTTCAGGCATCCACGCCTAGGTATGTGCGGGTGAACTCTTTCCACCCAATCTGCTGATTTTGATACTTGGGTTACAATTCATCGTTTCCACCTGTTCAAATGGTTTCTGTGACCGAGCCTTTTGGCTTTTCATCTTTTCGTATCTTGGCATGTGGTACGACCGCACTGACACTGGAGTTCAGTTCGACCGTACTTTGAGTGCATTGGATCCGTGATCTCCGGGGAAACCGCGAGACATCGGATCTTATTTGATTTTTGCGTCGGCTCCTACCCAGAGATATGGAAGATCTCCTGGTGTTTTGGGGGCAGAACGCTCTACTGGGAAAATATTTTTAGATTTTTGAAAAGACACCCACTCTGGGGAGTGATACTCCGTGGGGTTTTTATTTACAAAAAGTAATATTTTTTTGTCTTTTTGAAATGGAAATCTGGTTGCACGTGCCTCCACTAGGGATGCCTGTGGGGTCTTTGGCTAACCGGCTTTTATTTTGAAAGCAGGTAAACATGATGATTGATGCAATGGATGCTGATGCATGGAGATGCATGATGGCTCATTCTCTTTTCGTTCGACGATTTTGCTTTTGCTGGAGATGCCGAGAATTTTGAGCTTATTGCTTGCAGGGTTGTGCTTCCCTGGGGTTTTTCTTTTTAATGCGGATGTTTGGTCAGCGGGTTGGTTAAGATCCCGACCCGTGATCGATCAGGTCCATCGTCCCAAGATGTTGTTTCTTTGCAAATGAGAATGTACGAGGATGTTATCTGACTTCAAGAGGTTCTTCTGGGCATACATGTGATTGGGATGGTGTTTGGTCGCCCGTTTTGGTCAAGATTCCAATTTGCGGACGATTGGATCCGTCATCCCAAATTGTGAAGAGAGTGGAGTTCAAGACTCCTGAAGTGTAGTGCTGGGGCTAATTTTTGTGATTTTTGTAAATATGTGGTCCGAATCTTTACCTGAGAGGGTAGAGATTGGTTTATTGAAAACACAGTAAATATTTTTGTATTTTTGAGGATATTTTCTTTGAAAGCAAGAGAAATATTTTTGTGATTTTTGACAATATTTTGATTGAAAGCAAGAGAAATATTTTTGTGGTTTTTGAAAATATTTTGATTTGAAAGCGATGGAAATATTTTTTGTGATTTTTGACAATATTCTGATTGAAAGCAAGGGAAATATTTTTGTGATTTTTGCAGATATTTGATTTAAAAGCGATGGAAATATTTTTTATGATTTTTGACAATATTCTGATTGAAAGCAAGGGAAATATTTTTGTGATTTTTGAAGAGGTGATTTTGCAATGTTTTTGTATTTTGTGATTTTTCTGAAATGCAAGGAAAAGATGTGGAATTTCCATCCACTTCCAGCTTCTACTGCTGGTAAGGCACCCGATCCATTTTACGTCAGCGAGCAAGACGGGTCTCACACAGTTAAGTGTCGTAGTTTTACATCTTCGGATGAGGGGATTTTGAGGGTTTTCAGTCAACACACCCACAAAGTTGCCTGTTCCTCATGTGCAATGCACATAGACCACGTATCGTCCGACGGACTCCTTCGGCCACAAAATGAGCCACATCCTCACATTTCCCTTAGTCAATCCAGTTTGGGGTCTTACGTTGCTCACAATTCCGTGAGGGTGAGCTCCACCTCCCAACAGCCTTAATCCCCTTCATGAGTTCTAGGAACAGGGAACATCCGTCAGCTTCAACAGCGACTTCCAAATCAAGGTTGTCTATCACGGTGCGTTCAACACGAACAGGATTGCGGAGTTCTGCCCGCCACAGCCCTTACCTGTTTAAGAGATTCCAGACACCTGTACGATCAAGTGTCAGCCATGTCCGGAACAGGTTAGGAAAGAAAGCCCCCGAGAAGTCAATCTCAGTGTAGTTTTAGGTCTTCGGACCGCTGGGGATAAATTGGTGGGTTGAAACTGGTGGTGAAAACTTTTTTTTTATATTGTATATATTTTTTTGTTGTTTTGAAAAAGTTCCAGATTTCAACTCGAGTAATCGAGATTGACACTGGTTTTTATGGAAAGCTTAGAATTTTTTTTTTTTTTTTTGTATTTTGGAAATGATCCGGGTCATCAGATCCTGGCTCGAATGGCTGGGATCGATGCCGGTTTTTGTTGAAAGCGAGAAAGGTCCCCCGAGAAACTAAACCCAGTGTAGTTTAAGGTCTTCGGACCGCGAATATGTACATGCTGAAAATACATTCTTTTTTGTGATTTTTCGAAAACTGTTCCAGGTCATAAAATTTCAATTTTGAACGGTCAAGATAGACACTGGTTTTTATTGGAAATCTCTCGGGATTTTGATCCCGACGTAGTTTAAGGTCTTCGGACCAGAAACTGTACAAAAGGGGGGCAAACATTTTTTTTTTTTGTTCTTTTTTTGGAAAATATCCGGTATCAGCGGATCTTGATTTGAGCAGTCACGGCCGATCCCGGCTTTTATTGAAAATCCCTCGGGATGTTAATCCCGACGTAGTTTAAGGTCTTCGGACCAGAAACTGTACATGTGATGTATATATTTTTTGGTTTTCTGAAAATGTCCGAGATCGTCAGGTCTTGATTCGATCCAAACCGATGTCGACTTTTATTGAAAATCCCTCGGGATCCTGATCCCGATGTAGTTTAAGGTCTTCGGACCAAGTTGATGGGGTTGGGCATACTTACCTTGCTTTTTTTGGCTTCTGACGGGGCTGACTGTGATTTGAGTGGTCCGAATTGCTTGATTTGGCCCTGCGGGCCATTTGATGATCGGATCTTGGATTCCGGCCTTCTCTCTTGATGATCATGCCTTTGATCTTGCTGCTTTCTGACTTGTGTAAGCCTTCCAATGGTTTGGATCCTGATGATTTAGCCCTTGAATGGTTCAGATTGATAGATTCGGCCCTGTGGGCCCACTTGCGATCTTGGCTTTACTTTGGGGCACCTCTTTTGATGATTTGTGAGGCTAAGAAGGCTTCTCATGGTGTGGATGATGGCTTGAATGTCTCAGATCGCTTGACTTGGCTTTGTGGGCCCACTTGATGATTAGATCTTGGATTCTGGCCCTTCTTTTGATGATCAGCCCTTTGATCTTGTTGTTTGATGGCTCATGCAGGTTCTTCAATGGTTTAGATCATGGTGATCTAGTCTTTGAATGACTTGGATTGCTTGTGGCCCCCACTTGATCACCTTTCCTTCTCTTTGACTTGATCAGCCATGTTCTAGCCGCATTACTTCATAATTGGACCGGTGGGGCACCTTTTATATGACCTTGATCAGCCTCAATCGAAATCTGGAGTGGACCGGAGCCTTGGGCGGCCCACGGAGTGCCATCTGCTGACGTGGACTGTCAGCCTCACCTACTAAGAACCTTGGAGCCAATCCCGCGGAGAGAGAGGAACCGCGTCCGTACGGGCGGCCCAAAGCAGGCCGCCCAAGGCTCGCCTCTTGAGCGGCCTGGGCTGGTTCTGGTTCGGACATTCTCTGCTGTCCATTGTCTTTGTCTCCACCTGCTCTGTACGTCCATGTTCGATTTCGACCATGAATCTTCCCTTTGTCTCCTCTTTCCTTCTCATCTTGTCCTCATCTTGCTTTGTCCTTTCTTGGGCAATGGATGGTGGAGATTTAAGGGTTGTGGGGGCTGTCCATGGTGGGTCACACACTTCAGAAAGTATTGAAGGCTTTAATGATGGAGGGATTTCTTTAATGGATGGTGGAGATGGGGCATTGAATGGGGGCATTGATAAGGGGCTAGAGATGGTTGGTGGAGCTTTGAATGGCCCCATTAATGGCAGCCATGCTGAAATTCCAGATTTGAATGGGGCTTTGATTGTGGGAGAAATGGATGGCATGGATGAGATGAGGAGATGGGATATAGGTAAGGCTATGCATCCCTTGAATGTGGGCCACCTAGATGATGTGATTGATGGTGGCGATGGGGGTATGATGGACATAGATGGGCTGATCTTAGATTGCCTTCTGGTACTTGTGAAGAGAGAAAACACTTTAGCAAAAGGATTGAAGCATTAAAGTAGGAAGAGAGATACTTACCTTCTGGGAGGGATGATCGGGAGAAATGCACTCACGGAAGGTACCCCATTAGTTGATTGAAGGACGTTTATTTTGAAAGCCCTATAAGATTTTTTTTTTGTTGCATATATATGAATAAGGAAAAATGATTTTGTTTTTTTTTTTTAAATATATGTATGCAAATCATGCATGAAATGAAAATTTGTGCCAAGTGCTTGTCTGTTTATGTGTGATTCGGATTTATGCTTTTAGATGTAGGAATCAGAATATTTGACTCAGCCTGATGTCATACTCGATTTTCTTAAATATTCACCAAGGGTCTTGGTCCCCTTAAGATAGTGCGCAATGGTATCCTGCCCCTAGAATTTGGGCAGATCTTGAAAGAATTCTCGACTCATAGCCACCATCCTTGCTTTCATTGAATCTTCATGTCGCCTGGATCTCTCATGTACCTGCTTTTTTTTTCTTTTTTCTTAGCCATTATTACCCGCAACGCCCTTTCGGGTTTTCGCTGCGTCCGGCTTGCCCGTCATTTTTGCCCGTGGCGCCCTTTCGGATTTTCACCACGTCCCGGGTATTTGATCTTGCCTGCCCCTTAGCAGCTATGCTGTTTTTACCCTTGGCGCCCTTTCGAGTTTTCACCAAGTCCGCTGTATGCCCACTGTTTTTACTCGGAGCGCCCTTTCGGGTTTTCACTCCGCCCTTTTTGTTTAGGCACACATCTCTTCTCTTTTTTTTTTTTTTTTTTTTTTTTTGGATAACTGCGGCGACCAGAGGTCAGGAATCCATCGTTGCCGGCCGATGGTAACCTTTCGGCCCTTATCCTAAGTTACAATGGCAGAGCTGTCGGCCTTAGCTACAGACCCTTCTGAGGTGGATGGATGGATAGATGTGTTTCTTTTGAGTCGATTTTTTTTCTTTTTCTTTCTTTCTTTCTTTCTTTCTTTCTTTCTTCTTCTTCTTCTTCTCTTTTTTTTTGGGTTGTGTGCCCCCCTTTTTTTTGCTCTATTCTTTTTTTTTCTCTTTTTTTTTTTTTTTTTTTTTTTTTACTTTTGAACCCTTTATTTGGAACACTTATTGGTGAACGGGAAGGGATTCTCAGAGGTCTAAGCCTTGACCTCTTGACTTCAGCTCTACTAATGTAACTCTTGATAAGGTTGGATTGGCTTACCTGTGAGAGATTTTCACGTTGTCGGCGTTGATTGGCTCTGGAAGATCCTTACCCCTCAGGTTGGTGAGTCGAACGGTGCCTCCCAGAAGAACTTCTTTGATTCTTGGGGCTTGCCCCTTGAGTCTGATAGATGCAGCAGTGCTTGTTGTAAACCCGATATGACTTGTCTTTCTTTGGCTTCATTCTTCATCAACACTCACGTTGACGGGATTTTGAGTTGAACTCGTAGGTCTGTCTTCTGATTTTAAGCTTCTTGAACTCCTCCATCCTTAGATTTCGAAGGACATCTGATTGCCAATGTTGATAGCATGTGGGAACCCTTAACAATTGATGATGTCATTCTTCATGAGAATTATCGTGCGAGATCAGAATATTACCCCCATCCACTTTGTGCTGTAATCGACTGCCACAAGTATATGTGTATGACTGCTAGATGATGCCGAGTCGATCTTTTCTGCTGATGTAGATACCTCGTACAGGGAATAGCTGGAGCGTTATCAGGTTGAAGAATTTCGAAGCACACACATGGATCCGATGTGCATGTTGCTGACACTTGAAGTGCTTTCTGACATGTTGGTTTCTTCATCGAGCCGTGAGGTTTCTTCGATCATTCGTCAAGTCGCACACTCCAGCATGGAATGCAAGCATAGTCTTCGCAGCATCTTCTTGATAGGCTTGATGAGTTTTTGATCGATAAGTCTTCATAGGACGCAAAGATTGGGAAGTCATGACTTCAAAAATTCGATCATTCTCTGCTTAGTTTTCAGGGACAAGGATTCTCAATGCACACTTCCTTATGGGTCTCAGGAGATCCTAGGTTTATAATTTTGAAAATTTTTGAGATGACATCGGCTTTTGGTTCGAACTTTCGAGGAGACCCTCTAAGTTTGGGAGTCAGCTCATCATTTTCCACATCATTGGCTCTATCCAGACCCTTGAGTTTGAAGTCCAACTCTAGATCGAAATCTTATGAGTTAACTTCATACTCAAGTGCTTTGACAGACAGACTTGACACTTTTATTGAAAAAGATTTTTTTTTTTTTACTTTCAAAGATTTTTTGGTTTTTTAGAATTTTGTGAATATTTGGATTTTTTTTTTGAACTTTTGGATTGTGAAAATTTGATTTTTTTTTTTGTTGAAATTTTGAAATATTTGGTGTTTTTGGGTTTTTGAATCTTCTGATTTTTTTTTTTGAAATTTTTCGTAAAAAACAACCCGAGCAAGACGGCGATGTGAACCAGGTGTCGCCTGATTCGGCTCAGGGAGCCGAGCACTGTCGACTTTTATTGTGCCATCATGGGGACTACAAACCTGTTATTGCCCTGCACTCCTTCCCCTCAGGAGGCAGGGCCAGAGGGATCAGTAGGCTAACCCTCATTGTTGCACCCAAACGTCATGGCAGATCTGAAATTGGGCTCCGAGTCGGTGTCGGATGCGATTTCTCATGGTTCGTCCCCGATGAATTGCAGCTCTTCGGGTTCATCCGGCTGAGGTGGGACCAGAACGGCAGTCCAATCGATCAGGGAAAATTCCTACCCCTTGCTTACGTCTTCTCTGGGCAACCCTATCAGACTCAATCTGCTCGCTTGATCATCGAAGGTGGAATCCAGCCCATCATCAGGATAGATAATCCCTGCACTGATAAACTGGATTGGTGTGACGATGCAGAGGTTCCCTTCTTCTTGATGACCCCGTCTTCTTCTGAAATTTCTGTGCCTTATCTGAGTAGGCCGATATCGCAGTCTTTCTCTATCCACATTCTCTTGAACTCCCATGATTCGGGTTGAGTCTTGATATTCGAGCTGATAGTAGAAGGTTTGATGCTCGACAGGAAGGAAGATGTAGTTTGATCCGATGGGACATGCGCGAGGAAAATAATTTGCATTGTGATGGTATGAGACTTCCCCATTAGAGCGTTGTATGTCCACGGCTAGGATGGTAGGCTCTCGGAGGTTGGATGCTTCTACCATGGGAAATTGTCCGGGATCGGTAATGATGGTGATCGCCCTATCTCCGAAGATGTGCTTGACCCTTTGGTGAAGATTTGAAGAAATGGCACCGATTCTGTGAAACCAGGTCCGATCGGAAAGGAGATGGAATGAAGCTGAGATGTCCAAGAGCTGAAGAGTAATAGTTGATGTTTTTGGACCGATCAGAACCTGGACATCAATCTCCCCTTCGACCTCCTCGATAGTGGCCACATAATTGAAGCTGGGCCCCAATTCTGCTAGGGCATGTGGCATGCTGTCTAAGGAAGGGTCTTCTTCTTGGAGGATGATGGTCGAAGTAGAAGCCGAATAGACAGGTGCGGTGGGCAAGTTGTGCCCCTGGTTGTTTGCTGGAGAAACGGGCAGGCTTTGCCCCTGGTAAGCTGGAGTGGGCAAACTGTGCCCCTGACTGACTATTGCTGAGACGGGCAGGTTGTGCCCCTGGTTTGCTGATGCTGCGTTAGGGAGATTGTCCCCTTGGTTGACTGAGATGGGCTGAATGTGCCCATGGTTAGATATGGGTGCGAAGATTGAATTGACTGAAGGTGCCCCTTGCATGATGATGGGCTCTGGGATCGAAATAGTTGAGGATGCCCCTTGCAGGATGAGAGGTTCGAACTCTGTACTAGAGTTGATGGCACGAATAAACTGGAGAGGAGGCTCTTTTTGGCTGATGACAACTGAATAGGCAGGAAGTGCCCCTCGCATTGCGGAGACTGGATCGACTGGAGATGCCCCTTGCAGGATGAGGGGTTCTGAAACTGGACTTGTTAGAGGTGCCCATTCCCAATCTTGATTAGGAAATTGTGAGTTCCATCTCGGTTGTTGCTGTTGTTGCAGTTGTCCATGCTGAGGGAGGAATAGTGCATCTTCGGTAGAGGCGACAAGATCATCTTCTTCCATTGGATGGGAGATAAGGACACTTCCGTTATCATTCTCATATTCAGCAGTAGGCTCTTCTTCTACTATTGGTTGAATTGGAGAAGCCTGATGAGGCCACCAAGGGGAGATCATCCCAGCCCTTATTCCGGCTTCGACTTGTTCCCCGGCGCGGATGAGTTGGGTGAAGTTCACATATGGATGTGAGACAAGGTATCCAGAGATACTTGGATTTGCCGAGTGGACGATCATGGAGATTTGCTCATCATCGTCGATGGGAGTCTTCATTCTAGCGGCCATGGCTCGCCACCGTCCAACGTAAGCTGACAATGTTTCGTCATTTCTTTGCCTGAGAGCTGCGAGGTCCGCTCTCTTAGGTGCTATGTTAAGATTGTATGCGAACCTGTTGACGAAAGCATGGGAGAGCTGCTCCCAAGTCCTGATGCGATGATAGTCCAATGATGTGTACCAATCCAGGGCATCGTCTTTCAGAGATTTTTGAAACAAGCGGATGAGTGCTCCATTATTGCCCGCCACAGCATTAAGCTCTCCACAGAAAGCTCGTAAGTGGTCTACAGGAAACCCTGTCCCATCATATCTTTTAAATTTTGGTACCTGAAAGCCTTGAGGTACCATTGCATCTGGAAAGGGACAGAGGTCCCTGAACTTAGTGGATGGAAGATCCACCCCTTGCTGCTTTTGCAACTTTCTCTTCATCTCTCGCATCTGCTCTTGGAGTTGCTCTATTTTGGAGGGACCAGATGAAGGAGATCTTGCCCCTTGCCAGGACTGAGATGGCCCCCTTTCATAATAATTGGTGTCATTGATGCTCCTATAATTCCTGCTTGAAGGAGTTTGGGCCTGTAATTACTCCCATTGTAAGGACTTTGTTGGACTGGAGATGAGAAGGGAGGCTGTAAGGAAACCTGAAAATGGCTCATGTTTGCAGGAGGATACTGGAAGAAATGCCCTGAGGTTGAGGGTTGTTCTGATTGAAGGCCCCTATTAGGAGGGTATCGAAAGTCCTGCGCCACCCCTGATAGTTGTGGTTGGGATGAAATGGAGACTGGAAGAGACGGTTGTTGTGATTGTTGAACTGTACCAGCTTGATTGCTGGCTGCTGAAACTTGGGCTTGTGTGAATCGGAGAAGCATTTCCTGCATGGCCTTCATGCTTTGTTGTAGCTCTTGGATGCCAGGAATTGACATGGATTCACTCGAGTTTACCAGTGGAGAGGAAGCCTCAAGTATAGAGAATGGGAGAGCCATGTCGATTTTGTACTGGACGTGGCAGGGTGATTTGGTTTGGAGGAGTAATGGTGAGGACTATACTCTTTTTGGGTTTTGGGACTTTCTATTTTTTTTGTTTTGGGATTTTCTATTTTTTTTGGTTTTGGGTAGAATGCTATGCAGATGAGATTGTATGAGGATTAGTGACTTTCAAGTACGGGAAGGATTCTGTTTTTCAAGTCGGATCACGACTAGTGGGACTAGCTTATCCCCAGTGGAGTCGCCATTCTGTGGACCCTCGCCGATTTTCCCGCGCTCCCACACGACGTCGTTCTCCCTTCCCCTTTCCTTTCGGAAAAGAAGGAGATGAGGAATGCGTGAGTGCAAAATCGCCGTTTGTGCCACTGGCTTGCCTCGTTCTCGAGGGCTTTGTTTGGTTGTCGTGTTAAGCTGGATATGTTTGAGTGAGTTTATATGAGACCAGAGTCGCCACTAGCCAATTACTTCGAATCTACAGTCGGCTAGACCCCGTAGAAACGTTAGAGAAGGGAATCCGAAGATTCCTTCCTCTAAAATGACTCCTGTTGATCTGCGGCCAGAGATTCAAGGTAAGGGATCACGGTTACAGGGTGGGAAGAGGTTAAGCACCCCACACACTGCCCGTACCGAAGTACGGTCTCTACTTCACAGAATCGATCGGATACTTGAAAGTCTAGTTTAATCCTCGTATATTCTCATGGATGACATGATGCATGAATGCGGGTCTGAACAGTAAGAGTTTCTGATGGGCAGGTTCCAACAACGGGCAAGCCCAGAGCGTACGCTCGAACTGACAGGTGCTTTATGCGAGATGATGCATGCTGTGTGCTTGAATATTCAAAGTGCTTTATAGTGAAGCATGAATGCAGGTCTGAACAGTAAGAGTTTCTGATGGGCAGGTTCCAACAACGGGCAAGCCCAGAGCATACGCTCGAACTGACAGGTGCTTTATGCGAAATGCATGCGGTGTGTTTGAATAATCAAAGTGCTTGTAGTGAAGCAGGGGGGTTGGAAGAAAAGTAAATGTTGCACTTATGCTAGATGCAAATGAGATGATGCTGGAAAAGAATAGCTGGATGGACGGAAGTGTCGCAAGGGTTTGCTTCGAGTGGCTGGATCAAGACTTGGGTGACTTGAGAGGCTTGGACCAGTGGTCAGGCTGGGCTGGACCAGGGTTAGGCTCTCCTCACTCGGGCTCTCCTTGGTGGAAAAATGGACTAAAGGGGAAAGGGGACTCGGATCGCACTCGGGCTGAATGGGCTTCGAATGGATTGTTGAAATGAGAAGGGGAAGGGGGTATTTATAGCAGCAGAGAGGGGCACTCTCGTAATTTTTTCCAGGCGGCCTGCCATGGGCCGCCCGTACGGCCGCTCCTCGATTTCCAGCGAGTACGGTCGCTCCCTCGGGGCTGCTGTTGGACTCGCTGGTCGACTCAGTGAGTTGACTAGTGGGTCGACTCGGTGGTTTGACTCGACGGGTTGACTCGACGGGTTGACTCAGCGGGTTAACTCAGCGAGTTGACTCAGTGAGTTTGACTTTTTTGGGATTTTTTGACTGGCCTTTTTTATGGAGGGTTTTTCAGGGTGGTGTTTAGGACTGGGTTGACTGGGCTCAGGCTTGAACTGGGCTATGGAATGGGGCTTGCAAGGGTGAGTTTGGCTGAGTTTGGACTTGGGATTTGGGGGTATGGTCCTCCATTCAACCAGCTATCTCTACCAACAGTGTAGCCGAAGGTGGGGTGTCTACACATGGCCATGATTTTGGCCCATGGTTACTCTCCGATGGCTATAAATGAAGGCATCCGCCTCTATTCTAAGGTTCGTAAACCTGACCCTCTAACTCTTGCCCCCAGACTCATCTAACTTAGGCATCGGAGGACTAATGGCTGGACCTCGGCCGCCCTCTTAGCCCTTCTTGTGCTGTGCATGATCTATCTTCCAAGTTCAATTGGTTTACTAGCAAGAGATCATAACTACGCATCAAACGTAGGTGGTCTTTTGCCCACCTCGTTTGTTGACCATTTTCCAGCATCAACAGATTGGTGCCGTCTGTGGGAACCGACAATTAAGTCGTGCACTCTCTCACCTTTCGTTGTATCTAACTACCCTTTGTCTCCCTTGAGTTTTGACGATGGCAGGAGGAAGAAAAAAAATAATGGAAAGGCACAAGCAGGGGCTAGGCCGTCCCGCGCCCCCCAATACGATGATGAAAGTGTTTCAGAAATACCCACTCTCTAGATCAGGGAGTCATCCCAGCACTCTTCTCAATAGAGCGGGCGACCGAGGTCCCACAACCACAGGGCCCAACTATCCATTCTCGAACAACAAATGGGTGAGGTAACCCAACAGATCGAAGGATTGGACCGACGATTCACCTAGCAGTTGGACCATATTCGAAACCTTTTGGCCAGTCTGGTTCCACCTTCTCAACCGTCCGTTCCCTTGCCCCCACACTCTCCCAGGGCAGGAGAAGCTTTTTAGGCTGACTAGTTGTAGCCACCCCGCCAAAACCAAGCTCAAGGCCGGTCTCCGAATGACGATGCTACCAGTCGAGCTAATAAGGCGCGAGCCTGCACCGCGGCCGATTTGCCGTCATCATCAGGTATTCTAGTGTGTTGTTGTTCCAGTCCTGCCATCAACATTTCTTCCTAGTTGGGAGTTCTCCTCTGAGGTAATGTTCTCAACTCATTTTTAGCTAGAGGTTAAGAGGATTGATTCTTCTACAGTGTTAACTCAGAGAGTTTTTATTCTAATTTGTTGTAGATTATTTAAAAATCTGATCATAAGGTTATTCTCTGTTGGCAGCCACTATGGCTGGCTTTGAAGTATTGAATAGTTCATGATAGAATTGAGTCAACCGGATTGTCTTTGAGTAAATCAACTCACTATCGAGCTGACTCAGTCTATCTCTCTAAGTTTAGCTTTGTGGAGGTCTGGATTGTGGCTATTCTAGTTCAACAGTATAAGAAGAATGAACATGGGATCGAGTTCGAGTAGAGTGGTTCGATTTATCACCGAGTTGGGCTGAGGTACCTCTAGCATCATCGATCGAGCAGAGTTGAGTTAAATCAGCAACTAAAATTTTCTTTTGTTCAAGTTGATTCGAGCTTAAGTTGAGTTGGGAAGTCGAATTGATTGGTTTCAAGGGAATTGGGTAATCAAGCATCAACCTTGAGTTTCAAAGTTGGGCCAAGTTGGGGTGGAAATCAACTCAATTTTGTTATGATAACTTTCAACATTCCATTGGAAATTAATTAGAGATTAAGCTAGATCTAATGAAATTTTATTCTATTTTGATTATAAGAATTTGATTTTCCCTCACATTCCATACCTGTAGTACGTTTAAAGTAAGGAACCTTCACTAAGGCGAGGTTCTTACCCCTCGAGCTTTCCATTTATTTTGTTTATCTAATTTTAGTAATTGCTTGTAATATCTTTCTTGTGTATGAAATTACTTTCTACTAAATAATCGTCTTATGATAATTGTTTTATGATGTCTTATGATAATAATTGTCTATCTCACTGTTTACTTCCAATTCTTGATAATTGATGTGAATTGAAAATTAAATTTTATTTGTGGTTTGGATTGCTATTTAAATATGTGGAGTTGAACTTATGTTGTGGTGTCCTTGATTAGACTTGGTGCCCATGAGGCTTTTGTTGGAAAGATCTCTTTTGTTGGTGTCCATAAATGGACTTGTTGCCCAAGTGACTTTGTTTGAGAAGAAAATTCTTTGTTGGAAAATTTAGGATAAGCATAAGATGATAAGATTTAATTGTAAATTACGAATGATCTTTATTTGTAGAGTATCATAGAAATTGAATTGGTTAATTTGTACTGGAATAAATTTTATGGAATGTCTCATGGGTCAGGGATGGTGATCTGGAATGTTATGTCCGAGTCGTCGGCCTATGCTGGGTTACGCACACCCCCATAGCGACCGTGAGCTTTTAATTATTTGTTTTGTAAATCAGACTAATAAAAGCTAGCTAATCATACATATATGATATTTGCGGGTAATGTTGGTGACGAGCTACATTACTGTTGGTTTGATGTGCATTGCATTGTGAGTAACATTGGTGATGAGCCATGTTATTGTTGGTTTGAAATTCGCTAGCTGGGTGTGCATCCCCAGGCTGAAGAACACGTGCATGCATACACTCTTTTAAACAAATTTATAATGTGTGGAATGAACATGGATATTGATTGTTGGTGATCTTATTTTTATTTGTGTTGATGTTCATCTCTCTTGAAATTCTACATTAGTTCACTGAATATCATTTCTTGAATTTCTATAACTTGTATTATGCGAATTATCATTCTTAGTCAATCTCTATTTAATTATCATTGTGCCTGGTAATCTTGGTGGGTTTTACCTCACTATGATAGCATTTTGACGCTGTCGAATCACATCAGTTGGTGCAGATGGCTTAGGATGGGGGCTGGATGGACTTTCTAGTTTGGAGTTAGTTGTAGTTATATTTCTGTTGTATTTCATTTACTTAGTTTAGTTTTTGAGACATTTAATTTGTATAAGTTCCATGGGCTTCACTTGAATACTTGTATGTATATTTAGATATTCCTTACACTTGATCTCTCTTTTGTTCCACTACGATACTCTGTTTAAAAAGAAAAAAAATTATAGTGTGATTTGAGTTATCGAGGAATGTTTACACCTGGGTTTTCAGAACATAAGCCCAACACTCGAGTAATGAAAACCGGGGCGTTACAATAAACCTAACCCTTTAAAAACCAATAATCTATCTCTTGCTCCCAGACTCATTTGACTTAGGCATCAGAGGACTAACGGCTGGACCCCAGCCGCCCTCTTAACCCTTCTTGTGCTATGCAGGATCTATCTTCCAGGTTTAACCGGTTCACAAGCAAGAGATCATAACTATGCATCAAACTTAGGTGGTCTTTTGCCCACCTCATCTGTTGACCATTTTTAGCATCAATTACTGCCAAAATTTTTGGATCTAGCAGATATTTTTTTTTCCCTTCATCTAGGTTCGTATGACCTAATCAACAGGTTGAATGTCAAATAAACATTACAGTGGGCCTTAGGAGGTTTCTAATGGTGGACATTCCATCACTACTATTTTCACGTGGTGTGGTCCACCTGAGATTTATATTTTCCTCATTTTTTAGATCAAGCCCTAAAATGATATGGAAAAAATGGATGGACAGTGTGGTAAAATACATACATCATGGTGGGGCCCACAAAGCATTGACCAATGGCTACCACTGGTAGTGTCACTGACCTCAACCGCGTCCAATGAAATCCCAACATACTGTGCCTGCCCAATGTAGGGCTGCACACAAGCCAAGTTAGCTCAAAAATCTCGCTCGGCTTAACTCGTTTAAGCTTGGCTTGGCTTGGCTTGTAGGACAGTTCGATCAAGCCCAAGCTTGATTTTGAAAGTTCGTTCGAAAACAAGCCAAGCTCGAGCACAAGTAAGCTGGGCTCGGCTTGGCTCGAAGTTCGAAAAAAGCTTGGCTTGCTTGAGCTTGATATATTAATATATATAATATAAAATTTTATATTTTAAAATATAACAAAAAACCCTAACCCGACCCCACCCATCTCCTTTTTCATTTCACTTCACTTTCACTCTAACTCAACCTGCCGCACACATGCCCCTCTCCCTCTCTTTCCCTCCCCCTTAATCTCTCTCTCTCTCTCTCTCTCTCTCTCTCTCTCTCTCTCTCTCTCTCCGTTTCGGCTTCCTCCCCAGCCATCGACACTGCATGACCCACGGTGTGTTGACCTGGTGGTGTGTTGACGTCACCAAGTTTTGTGGCCCCATCAAGACGTATGTGTTATATCCACATCGTCTATCCATTTTGCGAGATCATTTTAGGGCATGGGCCCAAAATTGATGCAGATCCAAAGCTCAAGTGGACTACACACAGAAAGCAGTGGGGATTGAATGTCTACAATTAAAAACTTCTTGAGGGCCACATATGTTTCAGATGAAGCTGGTATTTGTGTTTCCCTTCACAATATCTGTTGGACCTCATGAACAGGTTCGATGGCAAATAAACATCATGGTGGGTCTTAGGAAGGTTCTAACAGTGGGCATCTTTGTCCCTACTACTTTCTGTGGTGTAGACCACTTGAGCTTTTAATCTGCCTCATTTTTTAGGTCATGGCCTAAAATGATCTCCCAAAATGGATGGATGGTGTGAATATAAAACATGTATCATAATGGGTCCACATAACTTGTTGATGTGAACACACCACAGATGTGCTGCACACCACTCAATCCACTTTTAGGTGCCCAATCCACATTTGTGCCCAACTGACGTGGCCCAGGATAATATAGTGTGGAGGATTCCATGTAGGGGTGTCAATGGGCAGGGTTAGGGCCGGGCCAAGCTCTATCTAAACCCGGCCCGCCTTCCTCAACTCATGCCCAAACTCGGCTCGGGCCCGTGACAGGCTACATGCATTAGTGTAGCCCTAGCGCGGCCCAAGATGCAAATGCAAGGTCCAGCCCGAACCCAACCCAGCCCGAGCCCAACCTTTCACATAGAGAGAGAAACTATCCCTTAATCCTATGCTTTTCCATATATGAAAAAACTCATCAACATTACAGAGGTTAAAAGGACCTTTAGGAAGGAGATGGATTTTTGAAGAAAATTTGTGTAAAATCTAAATTTTGAAAGGGGGGAAAATATTTTAAATTAAAAAATATATTTGGGTCGACCCGGGCTAAAAGGTTTTTAACAGTTCAGTCCAAGTCCAGTTCATTTGAAAACTGGCTTATAGTTTAGGCCCGAACCCAACCCATGGGCTTGATACTCTAGTCGAAGCCCGGCCCAAGTCGAGCCAGGCTCAAAAGCTCGTCAAGCCAACCCGGTCCATTGATAGCCCTAATTCCATGACTTCTAGATATGGAAGCGAATTAGCTATTACCCGGGTAACAACTTAGTGGGTGTTACCTATCCATGTGGTCCCACCTTGATGTATTTTTTTTGTGAGTTTGGATTGTCTACTTGGCCAGAACAGGATTTTCCTGTTTACTGACCACCTGATTGGTCCATCCAAGCACTAAAGTTGTGGGCTGCATTTAATGCAGTCAGTGCCGACATATGTTGATTTGGACCAACCACACGTTGGCAAACAGGAAAATCCTGTTGAATCCGAGTAGACGATTTGGATTCTTTTTTTTTTTTTATATCCATGCAGTTCATTTGTTTTCCTCTATCAGCTTAGGACATGATTTCAAACCTCAAGAAGATCCAAATCTCAGGTAAATTATACCACTAGAAACAGTGGCGAATGATCATTAAAAACATTTTATGAGCCACAAAAGTTTTGAATCAAGCTGATATTTGTATTTTACCTTTATCCAAATCTTTTTGACATCATCAACAGGTTGGATGGAAAATAAACGTTACTAAAACCTTACTACGGGCCTTTCGGAATTTTCAATGGTGAGGCACTCAATCAGCACTATTTACTGTGTTATGGTTCACCTGAGATTTAGATCTGCTTAATTTTTGGAACTCTTATCCTAAAATGATCTGTAAAAACCGGTGGACGGAGTAGATATACAATACATCATCAAGGTGGGCCCCAACACCCACTAAGCTGTTACCCGTGTAACAGCCAAGTCGCGCCCTTTTGACTAGATGTTGCCTCCATACGTACCGTCACAATGTGATAGGATTTGATTGGACGACCTTGATGGGATTTAATTGCAAGGCCCTATCTTTGAGAACAACTTACCATCCAATCAGATTTCGCCAGTGTATCACGCTTGGTAGCAAAATCCGTGTCCCTGAGCTGTGAGCCAAAGATGAGCCAGGTCACATCGTACGCGGAAATAAACAGATAAACAGATGACTCATACAGCTCACCAATACCAAAGTTAGGCGCCACCATGATGTTGGTGAGAAATCCATCCTATCCATCCATTTTTCCAGTTCATGTGACACATGAGCCCAAAACTGAGCTGGATCCAAAACTCTAAGTGGGCCACACGACAAGAATAAGTGTGGAGGTGAATGCCTACCTTCCCGGGGTCCACCTTGGTGTTTATGCGCCATCCAAACTGTTCATAAGGCCATTCCCACCCGGATGAACTGAAAACACTAGTGTATTAGCCTAATACAAAACTTCTGTGGCCCTAATACAAAACTTCTATGGCCCCATGAATGGTTCAATTCCACTATTTATTGATGTGTGGCCCACTTGGGTTTTGGATCCACCTCATTTTTTGTCTCATGTTTCAATATGATCTCTCAAAATGGATGGATGAGATGGATTTGAATGTCACGATAGGCTCCATTTTGCTTCCGACCATTGGAACTTTTGAGTGCCTCAAGCAATCTGTGTCCCAGGCAAAGCAACACTTTGACAGTTTTTAGGTCTAGTGTGATTTAATTGGTCCACCTTTGATAGCAGCCTGTTATCTAATAAAATCCAACCACATTCTACCAGTTGCAGTATTCAATCCACGTCATGCCCAGCTGACGTAGGCGCACAATAGTACATGGAGGAGAATTATATGATTTTTGGACTCACCCAATTTGCATATGCACCGACATGGCGTGATGGAATTTGATTGGATGGGGCTATATTTGAGAAGGGAGCCGATTGGGTGTGGCCCTTACCATGGGGCTCACCTCAATATATTTATTTTATATCCACACAATCCATCTGATTTGCTAGATCATTTTAGGGCATGAGCCCAACAGATGATACAATCCAAATCTCGTGTGATCTATATTAGAAAACATTGGAGATCGATACCTTACTATTAAAAACTTTCTAGAGCCTATTGGAAACATTACGTGATGTCTATTTGCCATCCAACTTGTTGATCAGGTCACATATATCACCTGGATCTAAAACTTATGTGGCCCGTTAATTGTTAATCACCAGTGTTTCCTATGGTATGGTCTACTTGAGAATTGAATATGCTTTATTTTTGGGCTCAAATCCTAAAATGACCTGACAAAAATGATATACAGTGTGGATATAGCATATCGTCAAGGTGGGCTCCACAGTAAGGGCCACTTTATCTTTGGTGAGGAGGGGCTGTACCTAATCCATTACTTGAAAGTGGGTGCGGTTTAGGTGGATCCCTAACTGTGGGGGCCATTCTGATGTATTTGCCTTACACTGTCCATCCATTTTGAAAAGCTCATCTTAGGGCATGATACAAATCTTAAGTGGACCATGCTGCAGGAAACGATTGTGACTAAATCCTCAACATTGAAAACTTCACGGGAGCCATAGAATGTTTATTTGACATCCAATCTATTGATAAGTTAAAAAAAACCTAAATGAAATGACCACACAATTATCACCTTCATCCTAAACTTTTGTAGCTTGGTGCATCGGAGATTTAGATCTACTTCAAATTTTAGGTCATGTCCTAAAATGCGTTTTCAAGACAGATGGATGAGATGACATGGATATAAGACACATACATAACAATAGGTCCTCGGTTGGGGATCCAATCCACCACTTGAAAGAAGCTCTTCTTCTTCTTCTTCTTCTTTTTATTTTTTAACACGGGCACTCACACCCCTCATACGCCCATGCACTCACACAAAAATGACTTTTTTAATACCATAATGGGTACTCGAACTCATGACCTTGTGTTAAAACTCTACTGTGAATCACGGATGCATGAGTAAGGACTAGAGCTGTACACGAGTAAGGTAAGCTCGAAAAAGTTGCTCGACTCGACTAGAAAATGCTTGACTCGGCTTAGATCGGAAGTGAGTTTGAGCGGAGTCAAGTCAATTTTGTAGTGCTCAAATGAGTTCGAGTCGAGCATCCATCGAGCAAGGCCACGCTTGACTTGACTAAACTCGTATAGTGACTCGAACTCGAGTCAATTTGACTCGGATCGTGAGTCGGATTATATAACCCTCCTAAAAAAAAAAAACCTAATCCATTTTATGTAAAAAAATTACCGCTCGAGTTCCGACAGCCCAAGTGCACTAGGCCCCTAATCATAACCCTAACACACTTTATGTGGGTGTGTGGGTGTGTGGGTGTGTGGGTGTGTATGCTTGCCCACAGGACCACCCCCACTCTCTCTTCGCTCGACGTCGGCTACCTCCTAAACTGCCATGTGTTGAGTGTGAATCCTGTCACACCAATGCATGGTTGGGCGCCTGGATGGTTTGATGATCGGGCGCCCGATATTCATGTGTTATGAAACACATATCACTGGACTGTTCTGTGAACAATCTGGCGCCCGATGGTCAGAGTGACTGGGCGCCCGATAATGGTCTGATTTAAGTTGTTTCATGCTGGACGTTTTTTATAATGGGCGGGCACCCGACCCAGTAATGACCGGGCACTCGATTGGCCGCAGGCTTAAGTGCGGGGTTTTTTTTAGTTTGTGTTCTAATTTTGGATTTTATTATATAAAGGGGTGTAAACCGGGATTAGGCAATGAGATTAGGGTTTCTATACGTCCAAGGTGAGAAAGAGGCGAGAGGATTAGCAAAATGGCCATCTCTGTGCATGGGAGCATAGGAGAGGTAAGTGTATTACTTGTAACTTCGTTCTTCTTGATAGTGGAGTTTTGCACAGTGATTTTTTTACCCTTGTTGGGGTTTTTCCATGTAAATTCCGTCTTGTGGATTGTTGGTTTGTGCGCATTCTACTTCTAGTTATTATATCTTCCTGTTTATTGTTTGTAGGTGAGACCGGAGATTGGATCTCGGTTCACCGGCGTTGTTAGCGTACTGTGCAACAACCAGTATCAGAGCTATTGGTTTAGTTCAAGTGGGAGCGATGACGAAAGAAGAAAAAACTAGAATTAAGAAGTTTGATGGTTCAAACTCTGCCTTCTGGAAGATGCAGATGGAGGATTATCTGTATCAGAAAGACCATTATATTCCTCTAGAAGGAAAAGAGAAGAAACTAGAGAAGATGACAGATGATGATTGGGCTTTAGTGGATCGGAAGGCTTTAGGAATGATTCGACTCTCTTTGTCTAAGAGTGTCGCCTTCAATATATCTAAAGTAAAGACCACAAAAGAATTAATACAGGCTTTAGCTACGATATATGAGAAACCCCCGGCATCCAATAAGGTTTATCTTATGAAACGACTATTCAACATGAATATGTCAGATGGTGGGGGTGTGATTGAACATCTAAACGAGTTTAATACAGTCACGAGTCAATTGGAATCTGTTGGCATCACTTTTGATGATGAGGTCAGGGCACTATTGATCTTGTCAAGTTTGCCAGACAGTTGGGGTGTTTTGGTGATTGCTGTGAGCAATTTTCCAGGGTCTACGAAGTTGAAATTCGATGATGTGACCGGTGTACTTCTAAGCGAAGAATCTAAAGGGAATGCATCGAGAGCTTTAGGGGATTCAGGGAATGCTTTAAATGTTGAAGGAAGAGGAACTTCGAACAAAGGAAGTAATAAATACGGTCGTTCTAAGTCGAGGAATAAGTCCAAGGGACCGAAAGACAAGGACGAGTGTTGGCATTGCGGGAAGAATGACCATATGAACGTGATTGCAGGGGGCTTAAGAAACAAGAAGGAAACTCTCAAGGTGGAAAGGATTTAGTGAATCTATCTGAGGAGAGTAACACAGAAGCGTTAATCTTGTATCTTGATGCGTGGAATGAGTCTTGGGTTGTAGACTCGGGTGCTTCGTTTCATACCACTTCGTTAAAAGAAGTTCTTCATAATTATGTGTCAAGTGACTTCGGAAGAGTCTACCTGGGTGATGGTAAGCCATGCAGTATTGTTGGCAAGGGAGATGTTCACTTAAGTTAGAAAGACGGAACGGTCTTGAAGTTGAAGGATGTCAGACATATATAGAGTTTGAGATGAAATTTGATCTCAATGGGCAGTTAGCCGATACCGGATATGTGACGACATTCACGAGCGATGCATAGAAGGTCACAAAAGGTGCCTTGGTAATATCTCGAGGCAAGAAGGAAGATACTTTATATGTGACTTCCGAATCGTATAGCTCACTCGCAGTCGCATCAACTGGAGTGAATGGTCAGTTATGATATTAGAGGTTAGGACATATGAGTAAGAAAGGGATGAGAGTGCTATTGTCAAAGGGGAAGCTACCAGGGTTGAGGGTAATCGATCTAGAATTCTGCGAGGATTGCGTGTATGGCACGTAGAAGAGAGTGAGCTTCAAGAAGACAGGACGCGCTCTAAAGACACATCTGTTGGAGCTTGTACACACTGATGTGTGGGGATCGGCACATGTATCATCTCTTGGTGGTTCACGCTATTTTGTTTCTTTCATTGATGATGCTAGTAGAAAACTGTGGATTTATTTCTTAAAGCACAAGTCTGATGTATTTAAGAAGTAGAAAGTTATGGTAGAGAATGAGACAGGTAAAACTGTGAAGTGTCTCAGATCGAATAATGGAGGAGAGTATTGTGATAATATGTTTGAGGAGTATTATGCAGTAAATGGGATCAAACATCAGAAAACGATTCCAAGGATACCGCAGCAGAACGGTGTGGCTAAGCGCATTAACATGACCATCCTTGAGCGCACTAGGAGCATGAGGCTACATGCAAGGTTGCCCAAGACCTTTTGGGCAGATGCTATGAATACTGCCTTATACCTCATAAATGGAAGTCCCTCAGCACCATTGGATGGTGGGCTGCCAGAAGAAACGTTGATTGGAAAAGAGGTGAACCTTACACATCTCAGAGTGTTTGGTTGCACTTCTTATGTTCACATTGATGCAGAGCAGAAACAAGCTGGATGTGAAGTCCAGGAGGTACACGTTTATAGGTTACGGGCAGAATGATTTTGGCTACTGATTTTGGGATATTGATAACCGAAAAATCATCAGAAGTAAAGACGTAGTCTTTAATGAAAAAGTGATTCATAAGGACAGTGTGCAACAAAAGCAGAACAATGCCTATGAGAAGGAATTCGTAGAGTTGGAAGAGTTATAGGACACAGGTGTTACAGTGCCACATGACGAACATGCACAGGAGCATGATGGGGTAGAGCCGTAGACACCAGATGTGAGGAGGTCTACCCGGGAGAGGAGACCCAAGGGCCGATACTCACCCTCATTACATTATCTACTGCTGACAGATAATGGTAAGCCAGAGTGTTTTGAAGAGGCGTTATAATCAGATACACGGGTTAAGTGGGAGCAGGCCATGGATGATGAGATGCATTCTCTTGAGTCCAATCGTACGTGGGAACTAGTCACTCTACCTAAGGGTAAGAAAGCTCTTCATAACAAGTGAGTTTACAGATTGAAGGAGGAGCACGATAGTTCGAAGCGATACAAGGCTAGATTGGTTGTGAAAGAGTTCCAACAAAAGGCAGGTATCGACTTCACTGAAATCTTCTCACCAGTGGTGAAGATGTCTACGATTTGCATGGTCTTGAGTATAGTGGCTACAAAGGACTTACATCTAGAACAGCTAGATGTTAAGACAGCATTTCTTCATGGAGACCTTGAAGAAGAGATATATATGCATCAGCCGACAGGATACATGGCACCAGGAAAGGAGAACAAGGTGTGTAGATTGAAGAAGAGTCTTTATGGCCTAAAGCAGGCTCCAAGGTAGTGGTACAAGAAGTTCGACAGTTTCATGTCGAGAAACGGGTACAGGAGATGTCATGCAGACCACTGTTGCTACTTGAAGAAGTTTGATACATCGTACATCATCCTTCTTCTATATGTTGATGATATGCTTGTGGCCGAATTAAGCATGAAGGACATCTTAGATTTCGAAAGACAACTGTCTAGAGAGTTTGCTATGAAGGATTTAGGAGCTACAAAACAAATCCTAGGCATGAGGATAAAGCGTGACAAGAAAAACAATAAGCTAGTTTTGTCACAGGCAGAGTATATAGCCAAGGTACTTGATCGATTCAGCATGAGAGGTGCTAAGCCGGTTAGCACTCCATTAGCCAACCACTTCAAGTTTTCTAAGAAGCAATGAGCTAAGTCGCAAGAGGAATGAGACTACATGGCTAAAGTCCCTTATGCGTTAGCTATAGGGAACCTTATGTACGCTATGATTAGCATGAGGCCAGATATTGCTTAAACAGTGAGAGTTGTTAACAGGTTCATGAAAAACCCCGGGAAGGAACATTGGGAAGCTGTAAAGTGGATCCTCAAATACCTAATAGGTACTGTGAATGTAGGGCTGTGTTATGGAGGATCGGAAATCAAGCTATAAGGCTACGTCGACTCAGATTTGGCAGGGGATATCGACAGCAGAAGGAGCACTACAGGGTATGTCTTTACCCTGGGTAGTATTGCAGTTAGTTGGGTTTTTCAGTTACAGAAGATAGTATCCATCAGTATAACGAAAGCAGAATATGTTGTAGCTACAGAAGCGTGCAAAGAGATGGTATGAATGCAAGGTTTTATGGAAGAGTTGGGGAAGAAGCAAGTAAATTGCAAGTTGTATAGTGACAATCAGAGTGCAATACACTTGGCTAAGAATTCAGCCTTTCATTCGAGGACCAAGCATATTGACGTCAGATATCACTTCATACGTTCGTTACTGGAAGATGGATCAATTGCTTTAGAGAAGATTCATAAAAGTGAGAATCCTGCAGATATGTTGACCAAAGCGGTCACACGGGAGAAGCTGAAGCTCTGTTCAGCTTTGATTGGTCTTCAAGCTTGAAGACTGGGAGGTGGTGTACTCCGGATGTAGAAGACGAAGGATCATGTGGTGATGTGTCTCTAAGTGGGAGATTGTTGAGTGTGGAGCCTGTCACACCAATGCATGGTCGGGCGCCCGGATGGTCTGATGATCGGGCCCTCGATATTCATGTGTTATGAGACACATATCACTGGACTGTTCTATGAACGGTCGAGCGCCCGATGGTCAAAGTGATTGGCGCCTGATAATGGTCTGATTTAAGCTGTTTCAAACTGGACCTTTTTTTGTAATGGGCGAGCGCCTGACCCAGTAATGACCAGGCGCCCGACTAGCCACAGGCTTAAGTGCGGGGTTTCTTATTTTGTGTTGTAATTTCGGGGTTTGCTATATAAAGTGATGTAAACTGGGATTAGGCAATGGAATTAGAGTTTCTATAGGTCCAAAGTGAGAAAGAGGCGAAAGGATTAGCAAAAGGGCCATCTCTGTGCATGGGAGCATAGGAGAAGGTAAGTGTATTGCTTGTAACTTCATTCTTCTTGATAATGGAGTTTTGCACCATGGTTTTTTACCCTTGTTGGGGTTTTTCCACATAAATTTTGTTTTGTGGATTGTTGGTTTGTGTGCATTCTACTTCTAGTTATTATATCTTCCTGTTTATCGTTTGTGGGTGAGACCGAAGATTGGATTTCGGTTCACCGGCGTTGTTGGTGTGCTGTGCAACACCCTGTCCACTCGATGTTGACCAATTTCTACTTATCCGCTCAATGCCGGCCACCCCATGAGCTACCAAACCTGCTTGTCCACTCGACGCCAGCCACCCCTTGAGCTACCCAGCCCGCCTGTCCCCTTCCCCCCTTAGCTCGAAAGAATCGAACTCGGACTCGGCTCAAACTCACCCGATTTGCTAATCGAACAAGTCCATGAGTTTGAGTCCATAATAGAGCAGGAGCTGGGTGGTTCGAGCCGAGCAAGTAGCAGGGTAAAAGTTAACTCACTTGACTTGTGTATAACTCTATTAAGGACCCTTAAATAGCTTGACATCCGATCTAAATCCTCTGCTACTGTAGATTCCCATATCCACATGGTGCGTGATGTGTGTGATTTATAACCACACTCCCCCATCCGCCTCGAAAACTCATTTTAGAGCTTGATCTTGAAAATGAAGCGGACGACCATAATACAGAAAACAGTGGCAATTGACCATTAAAAACCTATCATGGCCACAAAAGTTTGGATGTTGTCTCGTCAACAGGTCTTTGTGATCTTATCAACAGGTTGGATGGCAAATAAACATCCTGGCGGCTCCCATGAAATTTTTAATAGCGGAGATTCAACCACGACTGTTTCCTGTAGTATGGCCCACCTAAGATTTGGATCTGTTTCATTTTTTGGATAACGCCCTCAAATGAGCTATGAAAATGGATGAACGGTGTGGATGTAAGGCACATACATCACTGTGATCCCCACAGTTAAGCAATCTACCCAAACTGCGCACCCGTTGCCACGCCATTGATCCATGAACCGAAGACTAATCCGGTTGCACCGTACAAAGAAATAAATAGAAAAGCACTAAATAGACGTATCGTACTGCTCACCGGTACCCATTTAATTCCTTGCCGGGAATAACTTTGCCCTGATTCATCAGTACCTGAACAAATCCAGACCGTTAATCTGAACGGCCCTGTCGTGTGTGTAGAGACCCTTTAATTATTTCTTAACCCTTAGATCAGATGCCTACAAATGGACGGCTAATCAAGATATAAGATTGGACAGGATGAAAAGACCCAAAATTTGGGTGGCTAAGATCTCCCAAGTAGAAACTATTTGATCCATGCTTTCCATAGTAAGCGGAGACTATGAGGTCAACGGACCGGATTAAATAAAGAAAGGCCCACCATTTGTACGGTCGGATATCACGAGGACGCTGTTCCCCTCCGACCAAAGTACCGCGGCTCGCCTACCGTTCACTTTCGGAGGAAACTTCTATTGGCCAACCATGAGATGGGCGTGTCACTAGACGACAAAACCTACGCGGGCTGATCTACTTAGTGTTTGTTTTACACCATTTAAAAATTATGGTACGCGGGACGCGGATTGGGTACTAACCTCGCCTGTGCCGAACTCGGCACATAGCTCTGAGGGACCACCATATCTACACTGTTCATCCATTTTTTTATTATATTTTATGTTATAATCCTAGAAATGAGGCAGATCCAAAGCTCAAGTGGACCACAGTAGGGATTAAATGCATGCCATTGGAAGCTTTCTGAGAGTTACAGGAGTTTTGGATCAAACATATGTTTGTGTTTTTCTTCATCCACGTCTAGGTAACCTTATGAATAGGTTGGATGGAAATTATACATAGTGTGCCCTAAAATTCAACAGTGGGTCTTATTATCACCGCTGCTTCCTATGGTGTGGTCCATTTGAACTTTGGATATATTTCTTTTTTTTGGCTTATAAACTAAAATGATATAGCTAAACTGATGAATGGTGTAGATAAAACTATACATCATGGTAGGTCCTCAAAGCTCTTATTTGTGCAGTGACAAGCTAGGTAGTACCTAATCATATTTTTTATAAAATAAACTGATCAGTAAATCCTAACCGTCCATTTAAAAGTGAAAATCTTTATTTATGCATCTAAACAATATTTTCATAGGCACATGCGGTGTGATTGCGATAAAACTATCGCCATGTGTACGGATGGAGATTCACCACCATTTTAAATTGGTGCACAACTAACATTATAGTCAACGTCCGCAACCTTTGAAATTTCTACCTTTTTCTCAGTCCACACACGCCCTCCTCTCCCTGTCATTTCCCACCAACCCCTTCCTATATTTCCCTTACCCAAAATGAAATTCCATTATGAATAACAACAAGAGCAACAACTACAACGAAGCTTTCCACACCAAATCAAAACCATATAAAGCCTAGATAAGAACAACCCAATTCCTGATAAGTGACGAAGATCTATGGCGGACGTTCCAGCGTATCAACCGATGCTTCCAGCCGTGCCACCATGGCTAAACAAAGGCGACAACGCCTGGCAGCTGACTGCGGCCACCTTAGTAGGCCTTCAGAGCATGCCTGGCCTTGTGATCCTGTACGGCAGCATCGTCAAGAAGAAGTGGGCTGTTAATTCAGCTTTTATGGCACTCTACGCCTTCGCAGCCGCTCTCATACTCTGGGTTCTCGTCTGCTACCGCATGGCCTTCGGCGACAAGCTCCTACCTTTCTGGGGGAAGGGCGCGCCCGCCCTTGGCCAGAAGTACCTCATCGCGCAAGCTAAGATCCCCGAGAGCGTGCACTTGCATAGTAATGGAACTGAGGAGTCTCCTATGACAGAGCCGCTCTATCCCATGGCTTCCCTCGTCTACTTCGAGTTCACATTTGCTGCCATCACCCTCATTCTATTGGCTGGTGGGGTTCTCGGTCGGATGAACATCAAGGCGTGGATGGCCTTTGTTCCTCTCTGGCTCATCTTCTCCTACACCGTCGGCGCCTTTAGTCTTTGGGGCGGTGGTTTTCTCTACCATTGGGGCGTTATCGACTACTCTGGTGGTTATGTAATCCATGTCTCATCGGGAATTGCTGGATTCGTTGCGGCTTATTGGGTAAGTTCAACCACTCAGTACTGATTGATATTTGATTTGTTGCATACGACTTAAATACACAACGGGGTCTTGTAAGTGGTAGAGTAGTTTGCTACCATAGTCCACTGAGATTCAATTCCGCGTCGCATCGATTTGTTAAGAGAAAAAAAAAATTATAATTGATTCCCTGATCGAGTTAGAGGTGAGCTGACTCGGATGAGTCATTGAGTCATTATGAGTCATTATGCATAATTTCTCTATTAATCAGGCAAAATGTGGTATGCAGGTGGGACCGAGATTGAAGAGCGATAGGGAGAGATTCCCTCCGAACAACGTCTTGCTCATGCTGGCGGGTGCTGGGCTTCTATGGATGGGATGGTCCGGGTTCAACGGTGGATCGCCTTATGCCGCTAACATCACCTCATCGGTCGCAGTTCTCAACACCAACGTGTGTGCGGCGACGAGCCTTCTTGTATGGACTTGTTTGGACGTGGCCTTCTTCGGGAGACCGTCGGTGATCGGAGCCGTCCAAGGGATGATCACTGGACTGGTCTGCATTACTCCTGGGGCAGGTATGACCCATCATTAATGGATGGATACTTGTTGTAGAAAGAATATACCATTGACTTCCATTTTTTTTTTTTCCTTAAATTTACTTCCATTAATTAAAAAAAAAAAAACAGTGGTATTATTGTAATAAATGGGTAGGAAATGGATGTTTCTTGCAGGTCTGGTGCAAGGGTGGGCCGCAGTTGTGATGGGTATTCTATCAGGCAGCATCCCATGGTTTACAATGATGATTCTCCACAAGAAGTCTACGCTACTGCAGCAGGTAGAGCATCGCATTGTCTATATACTTTATTATACTTGTGTAAAATTACCAGAAGGTCCTATTTTATGCTGTGTTCTGAAGTCCTTATAAAAACTAGAGGTGGCAACGGGTCAGGTTTGGTCGGGTTGAGACGGACACATTTGCTAAACGGGTCAAGAACTCTGCCCAAACCTGGTCTGCTAGCCATTTCCCTATGGCCAGACCAGACCCACTTAAAATTCATCAAGCCCAAGGCAGACCCAACCTGACTCATTTGCTATATAATCAGGTCAGGCTCGAAACGACCACACTCGGGTTTAAGAATGGAATTGGGGGCCACTTGCATGCGTAGCCCCTTCCCAATAGTGTATACATACAAACATATGTACATCATGTCTATGTATTTATATATATTGGGTTTTGGGAGAGTTGGGTCAGATCATGTAGACCAGCCCCCATTTTTAAGATATATGGGTGGGCTAGGTTGGGTTTAACTCGCGCCCAACTTATTTATTTAAATGGGTGAGTTTTTTTTTAACCATAACCTACTTTTCACTTAGATAGGCCCAAACCCACGTCATAAGTGGGTTAGGCAAGTTGACACACGGACCGACCGGGCGCATTGGTAGCAACAAAAATCGGGCTGATTCTCTCGTTGGATGGCCACAATGTTAGAAATAGCCGTCCGACTCAGCAAATACTGGCCAGGTTTTTCAGCTATATATTTGTTTCCTAAATTATGTCCCACCTGATTAGTGGACCGACTTGATTCCTAGCCCATGACATCAACATAGTGGGACCTTCATGTGATGAATGCATGGAGTGCATCTCTCTAACAAGTAAATATTTCTTAAAATCAAGGAATGATATGATTTTATCAATTACACTGCATTTGGGCACAAACCAATATTGAGAACCGCTCTATCAAGTGGAACACTGTCTGAAATTTGGTCAGATGTTCCCACTTGTTATAGCCATACAATTTGCAACAACACTAGATTATTCCTTGTTCAATGGTACAAGTTAGTGACCTTGTGTTACCCATCTAACCATATGATTCTGAAACACAGGTGGACGACACGCTCGCTGTATTCCATACGCATGCAGTGGCGGGGGTGCTCGGTGGCGCGCTCACGGGCCTCCTGGCGGAGCCCACACTCTGCAGCCTCATCTTACCGGTGAGGAACTCGAGGGGTGCATTCTACGGCGGAAATGGAGGAGTGCAATTCCTGAAGCAGTTGGTGGGAGCGTTATTCGTCATCGGTTGGAACATCATATCGACGACCGTGATCCTTCTCTTTATAAGGTTGTTCATGCCATTGAGGATGCCTGAACATGAGCTTGTTATCGGAGACGATGCGGTCCATGGCGAAGAAGCTTATGCACTATGGGGTGATGGGGAGAAATATGATCCTACAAGGCATGGATTTGGCAGCTTGGACGAGAACCCCCCGCCCCGCGTCGCTAATGGTGCACGAGGTGTGACCATCCAACTGTAGTGAGATAGAGAGTGGAAAGAGAGTGAGAGTGATTGATTCAGATCTTTGAGTGCTATATTGCTGGGTGTACAGTTAATGAGTCATATTGTTTATGTGTTACTAGGCTGTACAGTCATGCAATGGCATCTATACATCTTTGTGTGTGGGAGCATTGAGCCTCCACATGCAGGCACACGTGCCAATATTGAACATGGTTGTGAAATTTTGAGCTTTCCATCAGGTGGGCCACATTGTTTAGATCTTTTGGTGTAAAAATTAAGCAGGTTTCACTCTTTCAGTGAAGAACGGTTCTTGTAAAGGAGAAAATCATGCAACTAGTGGCGTGTGGGGCCAACGTGGGATGCTCATACAACTAGAAGTGTTGCCCCACCACCCTCAGTGCTGTGTGGTGAGATCTGATTGGTTGGGCCGTATGTTCTTGTCAAAGATGCGGCCCCACCAATCAAATCTCACAAGTCACCTCACCACCGCTAAGGGTGGTGAGGGCCTCACTATTTAATCAATGTCTGAACGATCCAATAAGACCCATTTGAATATAAAGATTTTTGGGTGGATGTCCATTATTTTTATGGGTGGCCCACCTAATAATGAGATTGGCTTGATCTTGGGAGATTGCGTCTTTTCGTGTTCAGTCGGTTGAATTTCATACAGCATCTCGTTGGGCCATACACGCAACAAGTTGCAGTCGTCTCTTCTCTATCTAGATCTGTTACAAAGAAGCAGGCCTCTTCCTTCAGGTGATCCACACCGTACAAAGTAAACCATATTAAAACAAAAATTTCTGATTATCTATTTGTTTTCTATGATCAGGTGGCCCATCTGAGGTGTAAAATGGCCTGATTTTAGAAAGTAAAGCATCTGATGGAAAGTTGAAATCTTTCACGCGTGTTTCATATTCATGTGTGCAGCATGTGGTGTGGAATGAGTAAACTGCTACTACAGATATACAATAGTCCTAGACTATTATATATTTGACTTGTTGTGATTTCTATTGGAACATCAGTTGTATGTGAACTTTCAATACAACCATATTTCTCTACCACCGACATGCCACGTGTATAATATCTAAGCGGTGTAAAAGTTGGGTCCACCATTATGATAGGGTATGGAATCTCTAACCAACAACCCCCATGTTGCCGATGAGCTGTCTTACATGATGATGTGAAAGATCAAGAAGAGGTGGTTTTAAATTGGCTTCATGAAGACTGATTTTTTCAAAGGCATTTGACAAGATTCAATGGAATTTCACCGAGTGGATAGAATGTCAAAAATAACGGACAGCCAATGGTATGAATTAGTGTGCTGGCGACTGGTATGGCTCACAGCCTGGTTTTAATACCAAGATACCGTCGGACGTGGATTGGGTAGTGAGGTCCTCACCATCATCAGCGATAATGCAGTGACATGGTAAGATTTGATTGGTGGACATGGATTAAGTAGCGAGGTCCTCACCATCGTCAGCAATAATGCGGTGACATAGCAAGATTTGATTGGTGAACGTGGATTCAATATTGAGGTCCTCACCATCGTCAGCAATAATGACATGACATGATAAGATTTGATTGGTGGATGTGTGGATTAAGTACTGAGGTCCTTACCATCGTAAGCAACCATCGTCAGCAATAATGCCCTGACATGTTAAGATTTGATTGGTGGGCATACACCGTCAAGGCTGGGGTGGGAACGTTTTCGGCCAAAAAAACTTAAAAAAAAGAAGGCCCAACCCATCTTTGTCAGCACACGGCCCCACCAATTAAATCTCACCAGGAAACCATATCACCCTCACCACCTAATCCACATCCGTTTATTGTCATGGTGGGCCCACACCTTTTGCAAGAATGAGATGTTCAACACATGTGACTCATGTATGATCAGATGTTCTACACATGTCACTCATGTGATCCTCTCTCTCTCTCTCTCTCTCTCTCTCTCTCATTTTTATGTCACTGTTGCCACATTGATCTATGCTTTCTAGATGGCTGGCAATTTGAAAAGTATCCAACTGCTCGATTAGGAATTTGAAAACCTATAGAACAACGGTTTTTTTTATTCATAATCAAATTGCATTGCAACAGCTACTCCAATCAAGTGGAGGAAACCAAATTGTAATAGCTTTCCTCAGCATTCACATGGAGGGACTGCCCTTCAACTTGTAGGCCAAGGGTCTGTTTGAGGCGAGAAATAGCTCAGGGATCTATGGGCCCACTAGCTAACAACACGGGAACGGAGGTGCCATGTTGCGCCGCACACACCAAAGCTGAAATAATTGAATTTTTCATGTATGATGGTTGGACTGCACTAATTATGCAACTCGGGCACTTCAAATCCAAAAACATATCCCAAAAACCGGTTAAATCATCCAGTCGCTCTCGGCCATGGTTTTCCCTTGAATTTTTTTTTTTTAAAAACTCAATGAAAATGAGTTTCTAAGTTGTTCGTATGGAAATTCAATTAAGTCTCCTGTCGCATTAAGGCGGCGGTATTGAGTTTTGAGTTGAGTCAGTGAGTTTTTAAACCATACAATGACTCTCCCTCTCCCTCTCTCTCTCTCTGCCTACATCTCATGTCCCATCTAACAAGTATAATCACAAGGGGAGTTATTTGATACTCTGGCAGCATACTTGATAAACAGGCACTCAGAACTTGTACATGTGGCATGCTTGAACCAAATCAAACTGAGTAAACTGTGGAACCTACTGTCTCTGAGTCACGGGTCCTCGAGTCAGATTGGTTGGCAATCATAAGTTCTAATTCATGAAATAGGACCATTGGATATCTTTCATTCTAACCATCCAATAAATGTCCACCAACCTGATAGTCAATGGTCATATAAGTGTAATTTCTCACGACCAATCTAAAGTGGACCTATAATTTGAACGGTTTAATTTCAATTAATAGTAACCCACGTGTCCATTTTCTTAGTGCCTATGAATCATCCATCGAAGCCTACCATAGAATGAAAGATTTTTCTCAAATTGAAAATGAAAGCAAATCTTCTCAAAGGATTCTCTTATGGATAAGACTGGATATAGAGAAAATAAGAAAGGAAAGGTCTCAGTCTAATCAGTTGGACCATAATCTATGGTCCATCTAGAAAATAACTCCTAACCTACAATGTATGTGAAAAATCCAACCCTCCCAATAGTTTAGCTTCAGCATGAGGATCACCTTTTGCAAAATCAACCCCATCTACTCAACAGGTGGGCCACAACATAAAAACAATGTCTAGCTATTCATAAATAACAAAACACAAGTGTGGCCCATTTGATGAGTGGATGTGACTGAATTTTGCACAAATGATGCGAACAACCAGTTGGGTGGGTTCGATGTGGCATGTACATGAATGGTTGGACGTCTTTTGCTGGGTGGCCCATAAATTATGATCAGGCTCATTGGATTTGAGACCTTGACTAAGATACAAATTTTTTAGTACTGAAGAGATGGGCAGCTTAGACTTTAGGAGAGGAAATACTATTCATTTTCTTCATTTTATTATTATTATTATTATTTTCTTTTTAACGTTTCTCTTCCTTTCCTTTTCTTGGCGTTTGGGTTCTAATCATTCGATGAAAGATAGAATTTTACACAATGGTCTTGATTGTCGTCGATTGATTTGGGCCCAGGAACATTTACAACTTATTAGTTAGGGGGAATGATATCATGCATTCAACCTGTGTGGGGCCCACCCATGATGTTTATGTGGAATTCAGCTGTGCAGGCAAGCCTCGTACATGCCAAGAATAATCCCTATTGAAAACTCAGGTGGGCCACACCACGGGAAGCAATTTACAATCATGCCTAGGACCTATATGATTCACTTTTTATGGCCTTCCTAAGTTTCGGAGTAGTTTAGAGCTTGGCGGGTTGCTTCGTTTTAGTGGCGCATGCTATTAATCTGCTTTGCCAGCTCACTTTAAAGCATAGTAAAAAAAAAAAAAAAAAAAATTTAAAAATATAAATTTTAGATGGATTATACCATAGGAAACAGTGATCATTGAGCACCCACCATTAAAGACTTTCTAGAGTCTACCCATCCAACCTGTTGAAAAGGTGGGCCCTTGCTCATGGCTTGGTGGTAGACTCACAAGAGTTTCAACACTAAGGTCATGGGTTTTAGTACCCATTGTGGTGTGTGTGGGTCAGAGGGTGTGTGAGTGTGGTTAAAAAAAGAAAAAAAAGATGCATTTGAAAAAAACCCTGTAGATAAAGTGGCACAGACATGAATGAAGGGTAAACACAAATACCAGTTTGATCCAAACCGTTTATGACTGACAAGAAGTTTTTAATGGTCAATCCTCACTGTTTCCTATAATGTGGTCCGCCTAAGATTTGGATTTAGGTCGATCCCTCATCTTTCCTGATGCATGATTTGACGGGGTACTATTTATATGTTAAAATTGAGGATGCTACAAAATGTTTGTGGGTCTCACCATGATGTATGTCACGTATCCATACCGTCCATCTGTTAAGCCAGCTGAATTTATAGTATGAACTAAAAAACGAGGCAAATCCAAAGCTTAAGTGGACTATACCACCGGAAAAAAAAGAGAAACGAACACTTATCATTAAAAACTTCTTGGGGCCACTGTTTCGTTTGGTGTGGACCACTTGAGTGTTGGATTTGGCTCAATTGTTGGCTAGTGCGTAAAAATGCTCTAGTAAAACAGATGGATAAAATGGATATGGCACATGCATCACGGTGCGGCCCCTATATTTAACCTAGTTCTTTTAGATTGATTTTTTAAAAGCAATTTCATGAATTTTCAAACCAGGTAAAAGAGTAATTAACCATTTACAAGTATTTATGAAGGATTTTAAAAATCAAACATACTCTAAAATGAGTTGGCAAAATGAATGAACAACATGGATATACAACACATATATCGAGGTGGGCTCCAAAATCTAAGTTGTTATCCTAGGCTCACTTAATCTGCACCCTTAGGCATGATCAAATAAAAAATTTGACAAATTGGATGGAACCCACACATCATGGTAGGCCCATGGAGCTGGATGTATATAATCATTTCCTCAATTATGGTGGACAGCTTTTGGAGCACTAGATGAGTTTTGGCGAAATGATACGAGAACTAGAAACTTTTGTTTCACATGTGCATGATATAATATTCGCGAAAGAGGTGGGCACAGCTGACGATCACATGGTGCAGAAAGCAAGCCAATCGTACAACGTCAAAAAATGGATGGAGGAGCAACATCATGACTCAATGTGCTGGTACTGTACAACCCCTAACCGGTGAATCGGTCTAAATTCATGTCAGGTGATCATCATGGTGTGGTCCACCTTTTTCATGGATTGGACATTCTCCACCTGTGATGTATTGACAGGAAAAAAATTGGATAGATGGGAAAGTTCACACAGCCAGCTTATGCCGTCATTTATAAATCTATTTCTCATCTATAACATCATTAGTATATTAGAAAATAAGACGTTAGGGAGTAAAACATGAGACAGTGGAATTTAACACTAGGGCTGTAAATGGTCGGGTTTAACCAAAATCAGACCCAGTCATTTACTAAATAAGTTTGGGTCTAAATTTTAGACTCAAATCTAGAGGTGTACACTGGAGGGCCAAACTAAGCTTTGGACAGTTCGGCTTGGTTTGGCCAGCAGGCGACCTGGGCTCGAGCTTGGCTCGGTTTGGTCCTCGAACCCAACTAGCAAGCTTGGCTTGGTTTGGTCGAGCTTTCGAGCCTGTTCGAGCCTATTCGAGCTTCAAGCTTTCGAGCCTAAATTTAAGCCACTATTGAGTTTGGGGGTTTGAGTCGAATTGAGCTTGGACTTTCGAGGTTGGGGCGGTCGTCAACTGGAGGTAAATTGACTATTAGACAGGGGCGGTCAATTGTCGAACAAGGTTGGGGACTATCGGAATGGCTAGGCGGCGACGAGCGAAGAGAGAGAGAGAGAGAGAGAGAGAGAGAGAGAGAGAGAGAGCGGGGAGGTGAGAGAGATCAGAGGCTTGTGGTCCTCGTGGAAGCCGGACGACAGTCAGGTAGCCGCAGACGAGGGCGACTTTTAAGATTTTGTTTTTTATTTTAAACTTTTTTATATATTATATAATAATGTTAATATTAATATATAATAGATAATATATTTTAAATACTGAGCATATACACGAGCTGAATGGAGCCTGGTTCGAGCCGAGCCGAATCGAGCTCAGGCCAGGCTCGAGCTTGGTTTGAATTTTCAACGAGCCCATAAAATAAACTCGGCTTGGCTTGTTCAACCCTACGAGCCGAGCCGAACTGAGCGTTTTCAAGCCGAGTCGAGCGAGCTTTTCGAGCTAGCTTGATTCGTGTACAACTCTACTCAAATCCTTTTACTAAATGAGTAGGTCTGGGTTAGGTTTGAATCAACCTCATCATACCCATTTTTAAATGGGTCTAAGTTTGGTAAATGGAGATCCACCCAGACTCATTTATAAATGGGTTAGATCTTACGGGTCTAGGTGGACCCCACTTAGCATCCCAGCATAGGAACTTTTTGGAAAAGCTTTTCACATGTAATCTACGTACATCTTAATTTACTAATTGCACCATCTTCGGCGTGCCGATTCAGATTCCGTGGTACCCCATATTCTTAGCAGGATATAGGATGGATTTTTCGTTTTTCCATGTTACTTGTCAAGGTATGCAAGTATTTTTACCGGATTTAAAATCGGGTCTATATGGGTGAGGGCCTAGATGGGTCCTTTGCAACATAGACCAAACCCACCCATTTACTAAAAGGGTTCAGGTTGATCAAGTCAGGCTTGATAAAAAGGAAACCAGATCCAAACCCGTTTAGTAACTGAGTTTGTTCTTGGACCCTGACCCAATTCATTTGTTAATGAGTCAGGTCTGGGTACCCCATTGGGTCCCCTAACCCATTTACAACCCTATTTAACACCCACAATTGAAACCTTTTTGCAGTTGCAAAAGATTTTGATTAGGCTCATTTTTATGTTTTTAATTTATCCTAGTGAGAATACCCTGATGAACGGTTTGGATAGCATATAAATATTCACGAAGGCTCCAAAAGGTTTCCACAGGTGATGTTTTCTGTTGGGGGTGATGCACAAAACTTCAGGATCTCACACTCCAACTACGTGAATTATGAGATATGAGAATGCATAAAACATAATAAAACAATCACTCACACGAACACAAGAGATTTTACATGGAAAACCCTCAAACGAAGGTAAAAACCATAGGACCTCGTCTAGATCAATAATCCACCATGTAAAAGGCACTTACACAGCGATCACGAGCACAACCCACTCGGATCCAATCAACCTCAACCACACACGAGCGGATAACAATAAAAGAAAACTAAAAAATAAGAGATCTTACTGATCCAAGGATTATGAAGAGGCTGAGAACTAATGGACAGTGTGGATGAAGTGTCACGGGCCCGAACCTTCTCTCTTCGATCTTCCTCTCTCTGTCTCTCTCTGTCTCTCTTTCTCTTTCTCTCTTTTCTTCTTCATTTTTTTCTCTCTCTCCTTGGATGTGTAGAACACCTACCCGATCTCGAATTATAAGTGTTTATATAACACTTTGTGAGAATTGAAGCCGAAATAGGAAACTGCATATAACAGTTCGCGTGCATCGTCGACCAGTCGCACATGGCGGTCGACCGGTCGCAAGTGACCCAAAACAGTCCAGCAAGTAACATGAGAGAAAACATCAAATTCAGCCGGTCGCTCGCTGATGACCTATGACTGGTATTGACCAACTATGACCAGTCTCAACAGACCAAAAACTGTCTAGCATGTAGAGCTCTTTTAGGTTCAAAATTCGAACCCAATTTCTGCATTATCTCTCCTCAGCTCCTGAGGAGGAAAACCCCATTATTTTCATCACCACTAATAATGGTCATAGTGGCCCACTCAAGTTATGGATCTACCTCATTTTTTTACTCACATCCTAACATAGTAGAAATTGATAGATGGAGTGGATGTCACACAAACGTAGCTTTAACTCCATATATATTCCACCAACTGGATGAGGTGATAGGCATGCCCAATGCAATGTCTACATAACGTCTACTCCATTCATTAGTTTAGGTAGATCATGTTAGGACAATTAAAAACTAAGGCAGATTCAAAGCTCAAATGGAGCATGCTAACAGGAAACATGGAATTGAGCGTGCACCATTGAGACCCTCATGTAGTAATATAAGTTTAGTTTTGATGAGGCTAATATTCGTGCTTTCAGTTCATCCCTCTAGGAATAACCTTAACATCACAATGGACTTGTGAATGTTTCATTGGTGTGCATTTCCATCCTTAGAAACAGCTCACTTGAGTTTTGGATTTGTCTCATTTTTGCGTTCATGTTCTAAAATGAGTTGGGGAAACTAATGAATGGAGTAGATTTCTGATGAACATCATGGTGGGCCTTTGTAGACACCTCGGCTGAAACAAGATTAAACTTATTCTTTGACTTTAGGTAAGCTTTAATCAAAAGTACTTGTACGGCTCAAGGCGACTTCCAAAGACAACTCATGGATGCGATTGGCTATTGCTGGAGCAGGCACACAACAAGGCAAGCAAGGGAACACCTTATCTCCAAACATCGACGGACCACCGAACTGGTGCTACTTTTTAAAAGAGGTGAAAAGTACCTTCACACCCAACATGGATCGTTTCTATGTAAAAACAGTCATTGTCAGGTCGTTTCTAGGTAATAACGGTCCAACGTAGATCGTTTCAAGGTATAGCCGCAATTAAGACACCTCTTGGTCCCTTGATTTGTTTTGTAGTACAGTTGCAACTCCTGATTCCTTTTACGTTGCGGCTAGCAAGCTATAGAGAAACCCTAGATGCCTGAAAACAGCCCTTAAAAGGTAGTAACCAAAGTTTCCCACACCTATTTAAGAAGCTTGCTGCAAACTGGCCAAGGAGGAGGTAACAGAGAGTTGAGAGAGAGTAGAGGGTCGTGGGAAGGAAGAGAAGTTGCTGGAGAAACCTCAAGGCCGGCTGCGGTCATGCTGAGTCAAGCCAAAGCCGGCACGCTATCATCTACTTAAAGCTACACATGTTAAATCTTCCACACTCCTCTGCCCTCCTCAAGAGCCTAGTTGCATCGTTACTCTCTCCAACTAACAACATAAATATTTAAAGTTGAAACAGATATTAAAATCAAAAGAATATGATTGGAATTAGAGATATCCGACTATTCCTTTTACAGAAAAGGGTGTCGGGTCTTCCTTTTTCCTTATCACATGTCAAATCAGCTTGCATTGCAAACCACACTTTTCAAACACATCAACAATATACATACTTACATTTTTATTTTATTTATGCGATATTCTCTCCTATATACCTTTTATTTTATTTTATTTGCCTACCTAGGATCTTAAACCCTTCACGGTAAGGTTAGGTGCCATTTATTTTCTTTTTTGCAAGCCCAGAATCTTAAATTGCGAAATACAGCTAGATGCAGTGATGCTAAAATTTCTCTAAATCAACTTAAAAGTCGTAAAATCCGGTAAAGTAAACACCGTATAATGTGCAGGTGAAAAATGGTACTCAACCTCTTCATTTTCCGTAACCGAGACCCTTACTAAGATTTTACAGTCACAAACTAACCACAGGAATCACTTGAGTTGAAAAATCTTATAATTTCTTGACCTTAAGCAATTCTACGATTTTTAATTGGCTGTAAATTCCAAGCTTTATTTGGCTAATGGTGACTCTAAGTCAAATGTAGTTTTATCTCTGAGTCAACTCCACATTTAAATCAAATTAAATTGGAGCATGTAGAGAAGAAAACAAAGGAAGTGATGGTATTTCCATATCTTCGTGTAAAAAGGTGTTCACAACCTTACATGGCTTCCCTTGTGGCTCTTTTATTCTGGGGCATAGAGACATCCAGTCTCATGCAATCATAGCATACGCAAGTTGGCGTGGATTGGGTGGATCCCTAACTATGGGGCCTATTGTGATGTACATGCCTTAAATCCACACCATTCATCCATTTTGAATGCTCATTTAAGAGCATGATCCAAAAAATGAAGCAGATCCAAATCTTAGGTAGACCATGCCACATGAAACAATAGTGATTAAATCCCCACTATTAAAAACTTCATAGGGCCACCAGAACGTTTATTTGCCATCCAACCTGTTGATAGGTTGGAAGACCTATATGAAGATACCACACAAATGTCAGCTTGATCTAAAACTTTCATAGGCCATGAGAAGTTTTTAATGGTCAATTACCACGATTTCTTGTGCTATAGGCCACCAGAGATTTGTATCAGCTTCATTTTTTAGATCATGAGCTAAAACAAGTTGTCAAAAAGGATGAACGGATACAAGGTACATACATCATCGTGGGTCCCATAGTCAGGGATCTCACCCACCTCAGTGGATCCGGACCCACCGTGAAAGATTCGAGATTCATCATTGAGCCCAAAAGGCATGAGTTATCCTAATAATCAAGCCAGATAACTTGTCATTTTGGCAAATGACATGACATAGATGAATGGGTAGAAAACAGTCACCTGTGAGTGTCCGTCGCCACGGAAATACGAAATTATCCTCCCTCTCTATGTAACTTATTTTAGGGCGTGTTTGGTTGCACTAAATATCATGAAACTTCATGTTTAATTATCTAAGCTGGTTCAAAATTTCATGAAATTTGGTGCAACCAAACGCACCCTTATTAAAAATATAGTTAAAAAACGTAACCAATACTAGTCTCCCGGGGTTAGGTCATCATTTCCATTGAGTTGATTGGGAATCGGATTGCACGCGGAGTAACTCCGCGCGCTCTTATCGTGCGGAGTAAACTCAGTTGGGCCCACATAGGATGTATATACTTCATCTATTCCGTCCATATGTTTTTCCAGCTCATTTCAGTGGTTGAGTCCAAAAGTTAAGCATATGCAAATCTCAAGTGGATCATGCCAAGGGAAACAGTGGGAATAATGATTTCCACCGTTGAAACCTTCCCAGGCCCTACAGTGTTGTTTATTTGTCATCCAACCTGTTCATAAGATCACATGGATATGGATGAAGGGAAAAAAAAATATATCAGCTTGATCCAAAACTTCTGTGTCCTCCAAGAATTTTTCAATGGTAGACATTCAGTTCACACTTTTCTTGTGGTGTGGTTCATTTTAGATTTTTATATGCTTCATTTTTTGTCACCATACCTAAAATGCTCTGTTACTATGGATGGATGGAGTGGATAAAATGCGTAAATCACTGTGGGCCCCACAGAGTTTACTCCGCACGCTAGCGTGCGGAGTTACTCAGTACGCAATCCGCGTCCAGTTGATTGGGTGATTCTTTCTTCCATTTAATGGAAATTGAAAAGTTGAATATTTATTAATAATTTTCCATGAATGTCAACCGTCCCTGTCCTTCTGGAATCATGACACATTTAAAATGGGCCCACCATTTTTACATTTTGTCAAGATGACACGTGTACTGTATGTATGCTTGCATCGGGGCGCGGCTTGGGTGAGACCCCGGAAGCAACTATGTGGGTGGGACCCTGAACACAGGGCCACCTCTATTAATGAATTGTATTTGGATTATTTTATGCCATGAAACCAAAAAATAAAGAAGATAATGACTTTTTGTGGACCACACCATTAGAAACACTGGTTAATGGTTATTAAAAACCTTTTGTGGGCCACAAAAGTTTTCTATTAAACTGGTATCTGTTTTTTCCTATCATCCCTGTCTACGTGACCTTATCAAAAGATTGGATGGTCAGTAAACATTACGGTGGACTCCAGGAAGTTTTTAATGGTAGGCGTTCAATTAGCACTGCTTCCAGTGGTGTGGTCTACTTAAAATTTTCATGCCCTTCAATTTTGGAACTGAGTCCTAAAATAATCTGAAGAAACGGATAGACGGCATGGATATACAAAGAATGCATCCAGGTGGGCCCTAGGTTCGGGGTCCCAACCACAACGCTGGTTCCGGGGTCTCACCCAAGTCGCGCCCCTTGCATCTATGGTCATCGTCATCAAATTCTACGAAAGTACTACCACCGACGGAATATTAACACCTACAAGCTACAGCTTGGGAGCGGACTAGGTGCGGCCCCGACCTTTCCCAACATAGTGAGTCCCTGACCGTGGGGACCACCTTGATGTATGTTTGTATATCCACACGGTCCATCATTTTTTAAAGGTTATTTTAGATTATGATCCCAAAAATAAAAGAGATGGAATCTCAGATGGACCACACTACTGGAAAAATGGTGATTGACCATTAAAAAATCTTATGGGCCACAAACGTTTTGGATTGATTTGATATTTTTTTTCCCTTCATCAATGTTTGTGTGACCTTACCAACAGGTTGGATGTAAAATAAAAACATTATTGTGAGCCTTAGGAAATTTTTAATGGTAACGTTCACTCACCATAGTTTTCTATGGTATCGTCCAATTGAGATTTTTATCTTCTTCATTTTGGTTTTATGACTTAAAATAAGGTTAAAAAACGGATGGACGGTGTGGATATACAATAAATATATCAATATCGGCCCCACAGTCAGGACCGTACTGTGTTAACTGAGGTCGTGGCTACACCTAATCTGCTCCCAAGATTTTGGGAGGCGCACACGCGTGTGCATTGTGCAATAAAGCTCATGTACAAGGACGTGCTAACATGGAACATATGTACGAGATCCAATCCATTCATCAGATTAGTCCGACCTTGTACCTCTTTTTTCAAAAAAAATAAATCTAGTCTAATCAGCATCTGAGCCTCAAGATGGATTATAAAACTTCATCCAAGAATTTCATAGCCATACGGCATACCTGACGGGTGGAACAAACTAATTTTTGGGCTAGTGCATAAAGATAGTTTTTTCGTTCTGATGGATGGTTTTGATCTCGGATCTATCATTCCATGGAACATATGTTGCGTGTACGTGATCTTTATTGCACACGCGCATACGCCCAGCAAAGCTCTTAAGACCCGAATTTTTCCTGGCGAGATTCGCGTTGAACGGCGCTAAAATGGCATATACACGGTATACACCTCTCGCTCCAGTGGTGTTCCGTGAAGATGAGAGGTCCACATGGTGTATGTATCACATCCAATCCGTCCATCAGCTTCTTCCCTTCAGATTACATCCAGGAACCGAAAAACAGATCTATCCAAAACTCTGGTGGGCCACAGAATAGGGAACAACGTGGGAGGGGACACCTACCCTTGATTCCCACTAGGGCCCACCTGATTTGCATAACATCATGATTTTTGTCCTGACCGTTCATCAAGGCAGCTGAAGGATCTGAACGGTCTGGTTTCCAACATATACAAGACGGTGGGCCCCCACACAAATCAAGATGAGTGTCCCATCTCAGCTTGTTCCCAATGCTGTGGGCTTATTTTTGGGCCCTGGAGGGCAATGACAGGCGAATGTTAGGTGCATCAGGTGGACCCCACGGGTCGGACGTCTTGAATACATCAGGTGGGCCCCACTTCTTTCCAGTACCACCGTAGCACACCCAGTTGGAACGGAAGTCGACCACGGCATTTGACCAGCTAGAACACGTTAGGCGTGCCGGTGTGAATGTGAAGACTACACAAAACAGGTTTACTTTGACTTTTCTGACTGCCCTTTGGTTGCTGGGCCCCACAGATCATGATCATGATGTCAAAGACCCAAGCCGGTCGTTGTTGGGTGCAACCATTGCCTTGCTGACGCAGCCCAAGTTCACCCTTGGCGACCCGCCACACCAATTAGAGGTGAGAAGCTGATCAGATCAATTAAGATAAGTTACCACAACCTGTGGCACCGTACCATCTTTACAGCTAAAATCAGCACCGTGGAAACGGTAGGCCCTACCATGAAGATCACCTGGATAAAAAATTAGGCCGTTCTAATCACCAGGTAGGCCACACCGTTGGAATCAATGGACAACCATCAGTTTGACTTAACATACATGGTGAAGCCAATCCACTGTAGAATACCTTATCCGTTGAAAAAGTGGGCCACAGAATGATGATCACAGGCCAATCCACTTATTGAGAGGGAACGACATTAAAATTAAAATAAATGAAGAACTGGTGTGACCCACCTAATGGGTGAATCGAACTAACATTAGGTCATCATGTGATGAACGATCGGATATTCAACATATGTGACGCATGATGGCATTCGTGCATCGGATAGTCCAAATATGTGATGCCGTGGTGGGAAAGAAATGATTGTAACTAATCCACATGAAAAGGTCTTATAGCGTGTATTGTTTGCAAATGACATAAGTTTCAATAGATGATATTAAGGGATGAAAATGCAAAGCTAGAACTATGAAAAGATGTTTTAGAATCTAATGTTTAAAATAAATCCGACTGAAACATAGTATATAGAATGAAATTTCGGTAACAATAGGTGTTAGAACAAGGAATTAATTAATATTGTTGACCAAGAAGTGATGAGTTTCCAAAGAACGCAATGGAAAAAAAAAAAAAAAAACTCTTCCTGTATTCAATTTATAAAACTCGTTGTCCAAGACATCCCAATGATGAACACATAAGATTTTTAAAGGAATTTATAAACATTAAGAGTTTATATCATACTTGTGAATGTGAACTAATGATAAATAATACTCTGGAGAGTTGACGTAGGTCCTCCAACGTAGGAGGTCTCTCCTAAACCTATCCTATGTGGAGGGTCTAGATTGCCCTATGCCAGAGATTCTCAAAGTAGTTGGCGATGCGAATAGTCATCGTCTACAAGGTGGACCACACATGAAAATAGGAGAAGTGGATAGAGGATATGGAGTATCTCCCTCTCTCTCTTTCTCTCTCTCTCCCTCCATCCATCTCTCCATCCCACACATCCTAAGGGATGGGGATGTCCAGGGCTCTCTCAGTCATTCCTATCATAGAATAGAATCATATAAATAAGGAGATGTTAGGGCTTCATGGATGCATCTATTATAATGCTCCACCACCTTATGAACTTCGGTATAACGTACTATAAAGGCAGTTCGTCAATTTGCCTTATTTATGCATGTACATGTGATTTAATCTTCTCACTGTTATGACTGTCCATCATATATCTATATCTATTGTTAATCAGATAGTCAACTATCAAGTTATCATCAATTACGATCAAAGTAATTTTAATGATAAAAACAAAATTTTAATGGTTGAAAACTTTGAAAAGCCAATCATAACATTTTAAGTATTGGGCTCATCAGAAAAATAACTTGATGAGTCCCTAGTAATAGTTTCTAAGTAGCCTCGTAGGAAAAGCCAAAGTCTACCAATCAGAGTTATGACTCTTATACGTCTTCAAATCCAATGATTAATCAATTCCATGCAACATTAAGTCATGATCATCTTATCCAGGTCAATGGACCCCAGATCAGTAACTTAAACTCAATCAATCCAGTGTAAGTGTTTCAAAGGTCCGATATGGATCACATATCCATGGAACAATTATATTCCCATGTGGGTTAAAGGGAGAAGCCACATTAACACTAAGTAGAATCCCTAATGGTGGAAATTGTCGGTTCTAACCTAAGTTAATTCCCTCATATAGGATGACCAAACATCTCATGATAGAATGTCCACAAGTGTGTCGTACATACCTATGACAATTATGGTCTATACAAGGTACTGAGATCCATGGATTATAATTCTCTTCGGTCAATAACCACCATGCCCAATCTCTAATTTCTAAGGATTATTAAAGGACTCGTGTAAAAAGTGTCTACTAGGAAATTATGACCATTGTGATCTATGAATGAGATCAGCCTTGTCTTATCCATATGGCTAGTGGTGATGGAGTTTTCCTCCTCTCAACTAACAGAGGAGAGAAGTGAAACAGGGTGATGTCGGACGCCCGGACCATTTACTGGCTGGGCGACGGAATTCATGTTTCTGGGCAGCAATGCTGCTGGACAGGTTTGACTTCAGCCAGGCGCTCGACGGTTAAAGTGACCGGGCGCCCGATGACTTGGCCGGGAGCCCGACCATGTTGGTCCGGGCGCCCGAAATTGGTTCTTTTCTTTGGTTTTGCCGCTGGACTATTTTTGAGTTGGCCGGGCGCCCGACGGTCTGGTGATCGGGCGCCCGACCCTGCGCGGACTGCTTAGACGCAGTTTCCATATTGGGCTTTGATTCTTCCGTTTTTGGTACTTAAGCGTTCCAAAACAGGATTAGGGCATCCCATTGTGTTGCAAACACGTCCAAGGTGAGAAAGTGAGAAAAAGAGGAAGAGAGAAAGAGAAGAGAGAAAAAGAGGAAGCTTGTAGAAGGGAGAAGTTGCTTGAAGAGGGATTCTTCTGCGCAACCGTCGTCTCAGCGCTTCTACGTCCTCGGGATCGGTGAGATCGCTCCTCCTTTACTATTCTCTTGTTGTTTATCCATCCCTGCGTGGGTGAAGAAGTTTGATCCAAGCGGTGTGTGCTTGAGATCGGTTGTAATAGTTCCCTGAGATAGTGGATTGTTGATCTGGACTAGGTCCCGTGGTTTTTACCTCTTTTGAGGGTTTTCCACGTAAAAACTCTTTGTGTTTGTGTGGTTGATGTTTGTTCTTGATTATTGCATTAGCATAGTCCATAATTCTAGTGTATTGGGGGGTGAGATCCGAAGGTTTGTGTGAAACGCACCCAACAAAGTGGTATCAGAGAGTTCAGGTTGTTTGAACGGTGTGAGATCGATTCTGAATTATGGAAGGTGGCTCATCAAGGATGATCAACCTCAATGGTTCTAACTGGACCATATGGAAGGCTAAGATGGAGGACTTGCTCTATTGCAAGGACTTGTATGCTCCAATTCTAGGCATATCGGCGAAGACAAAGGATATGTCAAATGATGATTGGAAGAAAGTGGACCGGAAGGCGATGAGGTTCATTGGACAATGGTTGGATGATTCGGTTTTCCACCATGTGTCTACAGAGACCTCGGCCGCTAGCTTATGGAAGAAATTGCAAGGGATATGTGAGAGGAAGACAGCTGGCAATAAGATTTTTCTGATAAGTCGACTTGTGAATCTCAAGTTCAAAGATGGTGGTTCTGTGGCTGAACACATGAATGAGGTCAGCAACATTGTGAACCAACTCTCCGCCATGAAGATGGTCATGGATGATGAACTTCAGGCTTTGCTACTGCTTAGCTCATTGCCTGACAGTTGGGAGACATTGGTGGTGTCTCTAAGTAACTCCGCGCCAGACGGAAAGGTATTCATGGATCAGGTAACAAGCTGTCTCTTCAATGAGGAGACAAGGAGAAAGTCTCTATGGCCAGCTCAACAAGAGGTCCTTGTGACACAAGATAGGGGGAGAGGAAAAAACAAAAAGGGCGGAAAGGCCCGAGATAAATCAAAAGGCAAGTCAGTTGCCAGGAAAGATGTTGTATGCTGGAATTGTAGCAAGAAGGGCCACTACAAGCAAGAATGTCACAAGAAGAAGAGTGACAAGAAGGGTAAAGGAAAGGAGAAGGAAGATGAATCGGATTCTACTCCGGTCGCCTCAGATGGTGACGTTGTTGTTATTCTTTCGGTAGATCACGATACTTGTCTCACAGCTTCGAGTCAGGACATCGACTGGGTGATAGACTCTGGAGCCACGTTTCATGCGACTCCACGCAGAGATTTCTTCACAAGCTACAAGTCAGGTGACTATGGGACAGTGAAGATGGGAAATTCTGGTGTTTCGAAGATTGTAGGGGTCGGTGATATTTGTTTGAAGACCGATGTGGGCTGCACATTGGTTCTTAGGGATGTGAGACATATTCCAGACCTTCGTCTCAACTTGATGTCGACGAGAAGGCTGGATGATGATGGTTATGAAAGCCGGTTTGCTGGTGGGCGCTAGAAGCTCATCAAGGGTTCGTTGATCACTGTCAGAGGAAAGAAGTGTTGCACTCTTTACAAGGTAAGTGTCAGTGTATGCAAGAGTGGATTGAACGCAGCAGAGGATTCAGCTACTGACTTGTGGCACAGGCGTCTAGGCCACATGAGTGAAAAAGGGCTTCAACTACTAGCGAAGAAGCAGCTCCTTCCAGACGTGACAGGTATACCTCTCAAAACATGTATTAACTGTTTATCTGGGAAACAGCATAGAGTTTCTTTTGTTAAAACTGCTTCTCATACTAATAAAGTACATGCATTAGATTTGGTTTATTCTGATGTTTGTGGTCCTATGAGGACAAAAACCTTGGGTGGGGCATTGTATTTTATCACATTTATAGATGATGCATCTAGGAGGGTTTGGTTGTATGCTTTGAAATCCAAGGACGAGGTCTTTGGTGTGTTTAAACTGTTTCATGCTATGGTCGAGAGAGAGACAGACAGATCATTGAAGTGCATCCGCACTGACAATGGTGGTGAATACATAGGTGACTTCCACGAGTATTGCAAATCACTGGGTATACGGCATGAACAGTCAGTTCCCAAGACCCCGTAGCATAATAGTGTGGCTGAGCGAATGAATCGCACCATTGTAGAGAGAATCAGATGCATGTTATCCCATGCAAAGTTGCCCAAGATATTCTTGGGAGAAGCAATGCACACAGCAGTGTATTTAATAAACAGGTCTCCATCAGCCCCGTTGAATGGAGAAGTACCTGAGAAGGTGTGGACTGGACGTGATCCATCGTACAGTCATCTCAGGGTGTTTGGATGCAGGGCATCCATTCACATACCAAAGGACGAGAGGTCCAAGCTCGATATGAAGATCACGCAGTGTGTGTTCTTAGGGTACGGTGATGAGAAGTTCAGTTACAGGTTGTGGGATCCGACCGAGAAGAAGCTCGTCAGGAGCAGAGATGTGGTTTTCATTGAAGATCAGTGTATTGAAGACATTGAAAAGCCAGAGAAGACCCAACCCAGTTCAGGAGAACTGGAAGACACGGATCTGATTACTCCTCCCGTGGTGCCTGATGACGGGGGAGTACAGCAAGGTGCAGAGGATGAGGGAGTCCCTACAGAAGATGGACAGGGGGAGCAGCCCCAACTTGATCCACCTGTTGAGCCACAGGTGAGGAGGACATCAAGGGACATCCATCCATCCAAGAAGTACTCACCACATGAGTACATTATGCTCACAGATGGGGGAGAGCCAGAAGACTATTCTGAGGCCCTAGCCGACGAGCATAAGGGGGAGTGGTTGAAAGCTATGCAAGAGGAGATGGAATCCTTGCATAAGTACCACACCTATGACATGGTGAAATTGCCTAAGGGCAAGAAAGCTCTGAGCAACAAGTGGGTGTTCAGAAAGAAGAATGAGCAGAAGAATTCACAGACAAGGTTCAAGGCGAGACTTGTGGTGAAAGGGTTTGGTCAGAGAAAAGGAATAGACTTCGAGGAGATATTCTCACCAGTGGTGAAGATGACATCCATTCGGGTGTTGCTTGGGTTGGCGGCTAGCATGGATCTGGAGATAGAGCAGTTAGATGTCAAAACTGCCTTTCTCCATGGTGACCTGGAAGAAGAGATCTACATGCGTCAACCAGAAGGGTTCGAAGTCAAGGGCAAAGAGCATATGGTGTGCAGGCTTAGGAAGAGCTTGTATGGGCTAAAGCAAACTCCTAGGCAATGGTACAAGAAGTTCGACTCGTTCATGTTAAAGCATGGATATGACAGAACGGAGTCAGACCACTGTGTGTTCACTCGCAGGTTCTCAGATGGTGATTTTTTAGTTCTGCTATTGTATGTTGATGACATGCTCATCATGGGAAAAGACATCAAGAAGATTGACAGGCTGAAACAGGAGTTGGGCAAGTCTTTTGCGATGAAAGACTTGGGGCCGGCAAAACAGATCCTAGGAATGGAGATAACCCGTGACAAAAGCAGCAAGAAGCTTTGGTTGTCACAAGAGCGGTATATTGAGAAAGTCCTAGAGCGGTTCAACATGAATGCAGCGAAGTCGGTCAGTACTCCACTGGATGGTCACTTCAAATTAAGCGACAAGCAGTGTCCCAAGACGAAGGCAGAGGTGGAAGAGATGCGGAAGATACCCTACGCGTCAGCGGTAGGAAGTTTGATGTATGCTATGTGTGTACGCGCCCAAACATAGCATATGCGGTTGGTGTTGCAGCCGGTATCTTGCCAATCCTGGCAAGGAACATTGGGCAGCAGTGAAGTGGATACTACGGTATCTAAGAGTCTCATCTAGATTGAGCCTATGCTATGGTGACAGAAAACCTGTGTTAGAAGGCTACACAGATGCAGATATGGCAGGTGACATAGACTCCAGGAAGTCTACATCGGGGTTCATGTTCACGTTTGCAGGGGGAGCGGTCTCTTGGCAGAGCAAGCTACAGAAGGTCGTAGCATTGTCGACGACAGAGGCTGAGTACATTACAGTCACAGAAGCATGCAAAGAGATGCTTTGGATGAAGAGGTTCCTACAGGAACTCAGCCTGAAGCAGGAGGAGCACGTGGTCTATTGCGATAGCCAAAGTGCTATACACTTGAGCAAGAATCCAAGTCAGCATTCCAAGTCGAAGCACATAGATATTCGGTATCACTAGATCAGGGATACTTTGGAACAGAAGGTGTTACAGCTTGAGAAGGTCCATACGGATGATAATGGGTCAGACATGATGACCAAGGCTTTGCTCAAGGGCAAGTTTGAAGTTTGAAGAAACCTGACTGGCCTGAAGAAGGTGAATTTTTCCTGAGTCGGAAAGGGGGAGATTTGATGGAGTTTTCCTCCTCTCAACTGACAGAGGAGAGAAGTGAAACAGGGTGATGTCGGGCGCCCGGACCATTTACTGGCCGGGCGACCGGAATTTATGTTTCTGGGCAGCAATGCTGCTGGACAGGTTTGGCTTAAGCCGGGCGCCCGACGGTCAAAGTGACCGGGCGCCCGATGACTTGGCCGGGCGCCCGACCATGTTGGGCCGGGCTCCCGAAATTGGTTCTTTTCTTTAGTTTTGCCGCTGGACTATTTTTGAGTTGGCCGGGCGCCCGACGGTCTGGTGACCGGGCGCCCGACCCTGCGTGGACTGCTTAGACACAGTTTCCATATTGGGCTCTGATTCTTCCGTTTTTGGTACTTAAGTGTTCCAAAACAGGATTAGGGCATCCCATTGTGTTGCAAACACGTCCAAGGTGAGAAAGTGAGAAAAAGAGGAAGAGAGAAAGAGAAGAGAGAGAAAGAGGAAGCTTGTAGAAGGGAGAAGTTGCTTGAAGAGGGATTCTTCTGCGTAACCGTCGTCTCAGCGCTTCTACGTCCTCGGGATCGGTGAGATCGCTCCTCCTTTCTATTCTCTTGTTGTTTATCCATCCCTGCGTAGGTGAAGAAGTTTGATCCAAGCGGTATGTGCTTGAGATCGGTTGTAACAGTTCCCTGAGATAGTGGATTGTTGATCTGGACTAGGTCCCGTGGTTTTTACCTCTTTTGAGGGTTTTCCACGTAAAAACTCTTTGTGTTCGTGTGGTTGATGTTTGTTCTTGATTATTGCATTAGCATAGTACATAATTCTAGTGTATTGGGGGGCGGGATCCGAAGGTTTGTGTGAAACGCACCCAACAAGTGGATAAGGCCTCATATTAGTTTTTTAGGGTACACATTCCAACAATCTTCCGCTTAAACATGTTACCAACACATCACATCAACACGAGAACTGCCTCATTCACCCAACTAGAAACTTGAGATTGATCTAATATAAACGTTCTCCAAAATAGGCAAGGTCATAATGGTGTATGTTTTTGCTCACATAGAGTAATGCATTCGATCATCAATCATCTCATGCACGCATCAATGTATCTTAGGAACCTCTGTGAGTAGACAAGACTTGTCTTTCAGCATATGTTTCCGAGTGACACTTCAAGGTCGGTATCATCTGAGTAAAACCTTAGATCTAACCAACCATGATAAAATAATAATAATAATAATAATAACCATGCTAGAAATGAACCCTCATCACGTCATGTGGTCAACATCTCTCCTTAACACTCGAATCAAGGTGAGATCTACATGTCATTCATTCAATCAAACATGCAATTATTGGATTTTAACACACTTATGATTTAATGTGTATTATCTAGTGACACAACTAGAGACATTGCTCACATCACCACTGGTTAGCACCAAGGTGGTGGAGCGCATTCTTTTAATAAGGATCATTGTAATTGGTAAGGGATTGATAAGCTGCGCATGCTCATGCATTCCATTTACCGGACATCCCTAAAGGCATTAATAAAGTTATATTTTAATGTCATCAATGGAATTGAATCACATGTGCACAACATCTCTCCAAGGTCTATAGATGATATTCAGTACTTGATCCCTAACGTGGGATTCCCTTAGAGAGTGGAGAAAATCAATCACATATAAGGGTGGAGAAAATCAATATATATGATATTCAATTATCGATCCTACCTCCTCAGATAGGACCGTTTGAATAGTACGCAACCATACAAACTTCAATATAACCTAATATAAGGAAGTTAGTTACATGTGATCTAATCCTTATTAGTGCACTTTTCTATGGCATACTAGTGCACCTTATTTGTCAATCATGTGAGTCAATATGTTGTAATGTCGATTGAGCCTTGGCAAGCTGAAGACTGAAGATTTAAGTGGACCAGAAGCATTAAGGAAGAAGAACAGGTAAACGAGATGCCTTGGTGACCCTAATCTTTTGGACCAAAACATCCAAAACCTCTTAGATGACTTGGACCAACTAAGAATACATTTAGTCATCTTCATTAGTCTTAGAACACTTTGAAAAACATGATAAGATAGACTAATTAAATATGTGAAAGTTGTTGTAAACAAAACTGTCCAAAAGTAACAATTTCTGATCTGAACTCCAATCAATCGGAATTGATTTTCCGATCAATCGGAAATGATTTCCTCAATCGATCGGAACATTATCCGATCGATCAAATATCTTGTCCAGCAACATGATGAAATCATTGGACTGATATTCCGATCGATCAGAATATTAATTTTCTGCCCGTTATTTGACCATTGGAGGAAAATTTATAAATATGGGTGATGGGATTTTTGGGCCAAGAGAGGGAATTTTGAGGATTTAGAAGCTATCACTATTGCTTATCATTAGGAGCTCTAATCCTAACCCATACAAGGCATTCTCCTTGTGATTCATCACAAGCCTAGGGCATTCAATGTTAAAATGAGAATGGACTTGTTCCCTCTTAATTCCTAAATATTTACACACATTGACCATAGTTAAATCATTTGTCCAAACACCACCTAAGAGTCCAAATAGGTGTATCCCTCTAGAAAACTCATTTCCTACTATTTTTAGACGTTACACCACCTCCTAGCACCTTAGGCATCTCCAATGGAGCATCATATGCAAGGGAGCTGATCTTGGAGCTAAAGCCTTGGCAAAGCAGTGGCATCAAAGATCGGGGGAGCACAAGGGGAGCTAACTCGAGCATGGGAAGAGCAAGAAGAAGCAACCTGAAGCGGCGCAACAAAACAGGCTCAATCCGACAAGTAAGTTGTCAATTGTAAGAGTTCAATTCCACTCTCTTCCTGTGGGGAATTGAGTGTAGAATTTGTCCTCAAACTCGATAGGTTCAGTTGTAGGATCTAGACCCGGTTGTAGAGTCGAATTGAGTCTTCAAGTGGGGAGCCTCCGGCGGGAGTGAACACTAGGTTCGATTGTAAGATATTGGCTCAGTTGTAAGGCTTAAAACCATTGAGGTTCGGTTGTAGGATCTTGACTCATGAATGGAGTCTAAATTTAGGTTCGGTTGTAGGACCTAGGCATGAGCAAGCCTAAACAAATCTCTAAAGGGAAGCCACCAACACGGGTGTGAACGTGTAGGTTGGGAGGAACCTGTAAACTCCCCGATTTGGTGGATCCGAGTTAAAACGCCTTCGTTGGGAGGAACCATATTTAAACTCCCGAGTGAATGCCGGTGTACTCAAAGGGATTGAATACTTGAACCAGGAATGGAGTAAACCCGAAGTCGAACCACTATACATCGATGTGTTTATAATTGTATTTGAGCACATTCCTTATTATGCATTGTGTTTAATTGTTTAATTATAAATGTTTGATTAGAATGTATGCTAGGCACTTGATAGCAACACATCCACATACAAGATGTACTTTCACTTAGTTGTGTAGACTTGAACTCATTGATCCATTCTCATTAGTCTACATAGGTTGCATAGGGAGCTTGATTTGCTTAATCAATTGATTATCTATGCATGCTTAAACCAGGATGTTAATTGCTTTATTTATATGCTAGTCTATTGATTGGACCCACTTAGGCTTGGAAGCCGAAGTGTTCTTGCTTACTTAGTTTAAATTGTTAAATTATGTAAGTATGCGAAAAGAATTTCAAAAGGTCCTAATCACCCCCTTTAGGACTTAGCCATAATTCTAGCTGCTTCAAGCTTCCGCACGCATATGCATTGATGTTGTGTTAGACTACCGACGTAATTTCAATCCTTTCATTGTCATCGTCATCCACCACATATCTATATCATGTGCTGATCAAATAATGGAACATCCAATCTAAACTATCAGGTTATCATCAAGTGCATTTAAAGTAATTTTAACAGTAAAATAATAATAATAATAATAATAATAATAATAATAAATTCAATGTTCGAAAACTTTTGAAAAGTTAATTAAAACAATTCAAGTGCTGGGCCCAACGAACAAGCCACTTGATGAATCCCTAATATGATAGATCTAACCAATAAACAGTTCATAAGTAAAATCAAGTGGATTCCTTGTTAGCCCATGCAAAAATCACCAGTTCTTGATGGATGACTCAACCATGTCCACTCTTAATGGCTTCTATAGTAAGAGCTAAAGTCTACCAGTCAAGTCCATGAACCTTACACTTCCTTAGGTCTACAGATTAATCAATTAAATGCAACATCAAGTCATGATCATCGTGATTATCTTACTCAGGCCAATGGGCCTCGCAGATTAGTGACTTGAACTCGATCCATTCAATGTAAATATCTCAAAGGTCTGACCTAGATCCTATATCCATAGTATAGTCACACTCCTATGTGGGTTAAAGGGAGAAGGCATGTCGACACAAAATTAGATCCCTAATGGTGGAGATTGTCCGTCAAAACCCAAGTCACTTTCCTTACACAAGATGACTATTCATCTAATTGTAAAATGTCCATGTGTATCTTACGTACTTATGACAGTCGTGATAAATACCAGATACTAAGATCCATGGATCATGATTTCCCTTAGTTAATGACCAACGTGTCCAATCTCTAGTTCCCAAGGACTACTAGAGGACTCAATCCTCTACCCATATGTACATATATAGATATGTGTGTGTGTGTGTGTCCTATCTCGCAATCTACAACACATGGTTAGTCGACTAGGCTTCATATTGGTTTTCTGAGACACGTACTCCAATGAAAAGTACATAAAATAACAATTTTCAATCTTGGGTTGATAATTCTATATAGTAGAGAGATTCTCATAAAATAAGAGTCAAGAGTGGATGAAGTGGAGTGGTGTCTACAATTCTATGTGATTGTCACATACCAATGATGCTGAAGGGAAAATTTTATAGGACAATTATATGATCAGTGATACTGTATAGAACAAAATATTGGGTAGTCAAGGAACAACATATTGATAAGATGAGTGTAGTTGAACCAATGATGTTGAGATAGACGAGTGACAAGATAAGGATAGAAATAGAAATGAATGCACTCGTGAGAACTTATGAGTAGCACCAATAGGTAATAAATTTGAATGGTTTTGCCATATGAAATGGAGAACAAGAACTACAACAGTTAAAAGTGCGTTGGTTCAAGTTGAAGGCTCTAACTTGACACACTGATTTTACAAGAACTCACTATTGTAAGCACACTGATTTTACTGCCGCAGGCCTATTCTCTTGGACTCTCCTATGCTTTCAAGTTTCATCTCCAACTGGGATCGGATCACATTCTGGTACCTCTGTGCACCCATGTAACAAGCGTGCCGCAACATGTCCTAGCAAGGCACCTTTCACCCCGTTCGTGCTCATATTTCTTGAAAAAAGTGATTATATTGAAGAGATTTGGTATGATAATGAGATTGATGATATTGATGATATCAATATTCAAATATTTTTTCTTAGAAAGTATTGATTTGACCCCATAAACCGCACTAATAGGATGGCTTTGCACCCTACATATCATGTCGGCACTTGGCTTTTAAAAAGGTGCCTTCATACCCTAAACCCTATACAAAGCACTATATGCACTCTGATAAACGTTCACACACACATCTGCACGATACAACCCTCAAGATGCATTACTCCAAGGCAGAGTGTGCTCGATACAACCCCTGGATGCATTACACCAACGCAGAGTGTGCTCGATACAATCCCTGGATGCATTACTCCAACGCAGGGTGTTTGATTCTTTTGCGGAGATGCAACAATTGGATCAAATTTCCCAGCCAATAGTGTCCCTATACCTCCACCAGGTTCCATCCAAAGGTCGTCTATGGTCCTGCCAGGCTGTGAATGTTACCGCTAACGATATGCTTTCCACACCTCATAGCGAGAGGAAGTTAGACACTTCGCTATGCTCCCATTCTCCCACTTCCTATCATTTTGAACACAATCTCATCTAATTTGGGTTGGCTTTATGAATCATGTATTGCCAACCATCAAAGAATTGAATTGAATTGCAATATATAGTTCAATAAGTTGAAAATGACCAAATTGCAGTTACCTTAGCATCTATATCAACGAATTCAATAACATTGCTTCCGAGTAGGATAAAGAAAAGGAGTGTGACCTCAATCCGAGGGTTCTTCTTCCTTGTGAATATTAAATAGCACTATCAATGGGCTGGGTTTGGTCCGGGTGAGGTCCATCCAAGCCTGCCCACAAAGTAAAACCCAGGCCTGAGTGGCCTGGGACCGTGACGGACCATAGCCTTAAATTTTAGGCAGGCTCGATATGTATGGCCCTTGGGACTAGTACTTCAGCCCAAAGCAAGAAGCCCAGCGGGCCAGCCTAGCCCATTGACAGCACCTAATACTCAGGTAGTTAAAAACTTGGTCATTTCCTTTCCAGTAAATGAGTTACCATAATTCAATTCACCTGCGATGAGGAAGCTGTTTGCGGCAAAAGAATTTCCAAGTGATGTGCATTAATTGCTCATAGTTTAGTAGAATCCTTCTCTATAAACATGGAGGCCTTAGTTAAAGCAGAAATCTGAGCTAACAAGGAAATAACAGCATTATCTATTATGTTCATATGCTATATATATTTTCCTGTCAGAAGCACAAACTGGAATAGCGAAGAGCGTTGGGCTAGTCGAACTGTTCCCAGTCATGGGTTATTTTGCAAGAAGATGACAATGTTGGAAGAGCATTCGGGCTTCCCACTCCAGAATCGAACGTCGCCCATTCGGTCGTCGTAGACACAGCATTGCTGCTACTGATAAATGGATTGGAGTTTCTCGCCTTTAGCTTGTCAAGGGCCTCCACGCAGTTCTGCACACGGCGAACCTGTGCAGGGAAGTTAAAATCGGTTATGAAGAATGACATGCAGAACACATGCACCTACAAGCGGGTACAAATGCCAACCTGGCATATGTGTAGAAATCTGATAGCTGCGTCAGGTGGACACCAACATGTAGATGACCAGTCCGGTCCACTCACCAGGTGGACCACATGCGTATGTAAATTGTGGAAATCAGTGACCTTTTTAAACTATTTGTTTCCATAAACTCTTCCCAACCTGATGAGGAGATTAGACTGATTTTTGGGTTGAGGCATCTGCACGATGGGGTTCGCCCAATGACCGCCTTAGATGTCACACATGCATGCCAGTCGTGATGTATAGAGGTTCTTGTGGGCTTAGAAAAACTCTAGATGAATAAACATTCTTTTTGTTCACACTTGTTTGTCACGCCACCGATTTTCAGTATGAGCAGGTGAGATCATTCAATTTTTAGATGTCACCCTTGCCATTCCAAAGTCCTCTCTTATATAGAAAATGCCATTTTATTAGACAAAAATATTACTGGAGTTGCAAAAACTAAAGCAGAAAACCAGTGTGACAAATATTGCCAAAATTTTGAAAATATCGCAAAAAATACACTAAACAATTATATTGAGAGATTATCGCGACATTTTCAAAATATTGGCAGATTTTAAATATCATGTTTTTATTCGATACTAACTTGAAAATTTAAGGATTTTGTTACATAAATATATAATTTAAATTTATTTATTTACTTAAAATGATTTTTTTAAAATTTTATTTTCCATGAGATCTTCCCAATAATATCACAAGAAGAATCTCAAATTTTGAAAATACCCAAGAACTTTCCGGGCTGAGATATTGGTGAGATCGAGATTTGTCACTATGTGGGAACCAAATCAATAACACATCCCCACATCCAAGTTAGCACACATGGCTTCCAAGGTAACAAGTACTTGTTAATATTCTCCATGCACTGTTGCGCAGTAATAAATAATGCAACAACTCTAAATTAGGATGTTGTATCATACAACCCAATCGCAAACTCTCAAATGAACAACCTTTTTTTATTTTTTGAAAGACGAAATTTTTTGGGCTGAGGCCAACAATAGAAAAACAGAAACAACAGAAACACAGAAAACAGAAAAGGAACAAAAGCCTAGGATAAACTAAATATAAAATGCATGACCATTTTATTTAAATCTCATATGAAAATTGACTCTACTTCTCTATTGTTACCTACGAAAAGTTGAAAAACTGTGCATCCAAGTGCATGTACTGTACCCATCTTCATGGCAAAAGTGAAAACTAGTTTAACAACATTTAATTGGATAGTACAAAAAAGAAAAGCCACATAAAGAACTAAAACATACTTATTAGAAAATCTCTTAATTTTAAATATTTTTGTAATTACAAATTTATAAACAGTACTTCACTTTTGAGGAAATAGATAGGGACCAAACTTTGGAGGAAAAATGAACTGATTTAATGATCCAGTGCAGGTTCATATAAGAAGCAGATAATACAAGTAATGCCCAAACTGCCTCCATAGAAACAATACTGCCACATCTTTGAGTTATAACACCTCAATATTCACTTCGTATAGGCTGGAACATATGTCAATCTACAATATCCAGAATTCTTATTAAAGAAATCAATATGACATGACAGTGGTGTGGTTAAAGATATCCATGCTGGATGTGATTCCATCATCCTTGAATATTTTATTAAGAAATAACTAAAAATACCAAAAAAGTAATTTAGATTTTTAATATTCTTAGCATTTCTTAACATAAATATTCAAGTACAAGAGACCCGTTAAAAATATGTAATTTAGTGATATAAAAATTTGTGAAATATTTGAATATTGAAAACTACTAAAATATTAGATATATACTTATGGTCCCATAGCATAAGGTTTGGAAGCCAAGTGGGTATAAGAGCTAGATCCGCTGATAAGTAACACAGACATCAACCATTTCTAGCTTGCTTACCTGTTACCAAAACTTGGCTTCTTTGATTCTAACAAAAAGAGTATTTGAAAAGCCTACATTCTGCTGGTTAACTAAGATTATCGTGCTTGCAGCATAAGCCATTGTCTTCAATTATGCTTCAACAATTTAAAACACAACAGTGTTCTGGAAGTTTCCCAATATTCATTAGAGAGCTTCACCAAGCCCACACGTGTGTACAAGTCCATTATGTACACACCACCACATACGCCAGTGTTGAGGATAGGTGCAATATCCAAGCCATCCATCAGGTGGACCTCAGCGTGTAGATGTTACTGCCCAAAGATAAAGGTGGCCTATTCAGTAGGTGTGCCATGATATTAGAAACAAGTTTCCAGGTAAAACTTCACCTGATGCTTTCACAACTGTAAATTTGTTTAGTCAATTGTGGCCAACCTGACTAGTGGACTGACCTGTTTCACAGGACAGCAAATCTACTTAGTGGTACACTTCTGACGGCTCGGATATTGCACTTGTCCACCATGCTGACATATGTGGTAGCGGGCACATAGCTGACTTGTACGCACGTGGGCAAAGCAAAGCTCTTCATTAGATAACTATATAGAATTATGAGCAGTAGGACACCTTAATCACCATTTCCTTGGATTAAAAAGCATTACTATAATCTGAGGACATGAGCATTCTTTTGGAGTTCCTCTGACATACTAGGATGAAGTAAGCAGACCAAATATGAATTTTCAAGGACTATGCATTGAGTTGCTACCAATAATAAAAGCCATCATGTGATGGTGAGATAATGAAGACGTCCCAATGCTGAAGAGATTTTGAGATTCCAAGCATTCATTGAGTTGCATCTATTTTCATTGACTTCATATTGTGGTGTTAATTCAAGAAGCCACGTACCCTTGATACAATTGAGTAAAAGATACAGGAATAGGAACAGCAGGAAATACAAATGATGAGACCTAACACTATCTCACATTAGCTTCTTCATACCGCACCACATTTCTAACCAAATAACAACTCCCCTTGTTCAATCTCCTAGACTATGGCATTGATCAACCACCTGGGCCACCCAAAAACTGATTCTAGAAATCTCCGTTCAAATTCTTCACATTTGTTTCTTAGAACATCACAAGATCAACTTATATCACAGAGCTCTGCAACACAGAGATAGCGAGTGCAATAAAGCTCATGTACATGCCCCACATGTGCCAGCATGGCAAGATAGGTCCGAGATCCAATCCATCCATCAGAAAAGAACTGCCCCGCCCTTTTTTTTTTTTTGAAAGATAAGAAACTTTACTGAAACAGAAAAAGATGCAGAGAAACAGGAAACGAAGAAGACAAAAAAAGAGGAAAAAAACCTATCAGAAACTATACAGAGAAGAGAAGAAAAGAAAAAGAAAAAACAAGAAAAACCTAGAAGCAGACTAGAAGGAGACCTAAAAGATTAAAAAATAAAACACAATACCAAGACCCATGTCTGGAAAAAAACCCCCAAAATTCCCCTAAAAGACCCAAAAGACCTGGAGGAAAAGCAGTCAAGGAGCCCAGTCTCGGAACAACACTAGAACTCGGGAGAAAACACCTGCCAAGGAAACACTTCTATTCCTAAAGCAACGACCATATAGCCCAAACAACAGCAAGCAGGAGGGCTCTCCATTTCCTCTTTCCAATTACACCTCCAGGGTCTCCATGCCACAAACAGAAAAGATGATCAACAGAATTGGGCATTGCCCAAGAGATTCCCGCCAATATGAGGACGCTCCACCAAAGATCAAGAGCAAATTGGCAATGGATGAATAGATGATCTACAGTCTCCTCATTGTTGAAGCAAAGAAGGCAAATGTTTGGGAGGATCATTCCTCTTTTCTTCAGATTATCAATGGTGGGTATTCGGTTTCTTCCAAGAAGCCATCTAAAAGCCACAACTTTAGGAGGGATGCCATAAGCACATAGAGCTCCCGTACGACAGCAACAAACTGGGGTAGCAGGGGCTGCCAAGTGTTGATAAAAAGATTTAACCAAGAACCGGCCCAAACTAGACAATGACCAACATAAAGTATCTTCCTCAAAAGGAGACGGGAAGAACTCCTGCAAGCGAGATAAGAGGCTAGTAAGGTCTTCGATATCATTATCATAAGGATTTCTTCTAAACAAAGGCAACCAAGTCCCTTCATTCTCATTTCTCTCAAAAGAATCTCCCACTGACACATTTGGATTGGGACTGATAGAGAAACGATTAGGGTAACATTCAGCCAACGTGGAAGATCCACACCAGTTATCAAGCCAGAACCTAATCCTATAACCATTACCTAAGGAAAAAAGAAATCGTGTCAAAAACAGACAGGGCCAGCTTCACTACGCTTTTACAAATGAAAGATGCCCTATACAAAGATGTGTCTTTTGTCCTCCACCCAAACAAAGAGGTACCATACTTAGCAGAGATAATTTGATGCCATAAGCTATCAATCTCTATTTGAAACCTCCAAATCCACTTTCCAAGCAGAGCTTTATTAACAAAATCAAGATTCCTAACATCAGCCCCCCCTTCATCAAAAGGAGTACAGACCTCCCTCCAAAAGAAATTTCTACACAGCTTATCAATCTTGAAAATGATTGATTTTGGGCATTGGAATAGGGACAGATAGTAAATGGGCAAATTCGAAAGCAAAGTCTTTATCAAATTAAGTCTTCCTCCAAGGGATAGAGCATTCAATTTCCAGGTAAAGAGCTTCAATTCCATCCTTTCAACAATTTTGTCCCATAAAAAGATATGGGGTTTTCTTTAACCTAGGACCGTTTATAGGGACAACCCAGCCCCTCATATTTCACGACAAGATCTTCATTGGGCTACTTTAGCTACCCCTCTACCCTTCCTCTCCTTTCTAGGAATGGCTTCCATCGAGCTGGAGGAAGCGAGGAAGCCACACACAAATTGTGAAGTCCCTATTTATTTGCAAATTCCTTGGGGGCCTGGGAATAGATACCCCTACAACTATAACTCTCAAACCCCTTTTGGCCACCAATTTGAACAGGGCAATTAATCATCATCACGATTGCGAAAAACTACTCTAAGTAGTCTCCCGAAATGCCCGACCACTTCCCTAACCCAACATTTCTTTTTAATGGCCTCTACCAAACCCTCCAAAACTTCCACCGGAATCGAGGGAGGGGGTAAAACCCCCTGCACTACTGAAAGATTATTCAAACCCAAAGAAGTTCAGAGGGGTTGTATTTCCAAAGCTTCCTCCATATTCAAATGTTGGATTCCAGAAACATCCTTGAAAGGTGTAATAGGATCCTGGACGAGGAATCCGAGCAACAGTGCATGGATGATGAACTTGAATACTTGACTAATAGAATCTTTCCCAAGATGAGAGTCTGTTGGGCTATCGATGGGACTGAACTTAGAAGACGCTGGGGGAGTTGAGAAAGCATCAAAAGAAAAGGTGCGGGGGGGGGGGGGAGCAGGCCGTCAGAGATCCTAGTAAGGAGGCATCTAGCAGACCAGATTGCACCAGATTCTTAAAGTGAGAGAGAGAAGAAAGTTGTAGGGGGCGCCTTCTCCATTTTCAAGAGATTTTGACTCTTCAAAATTGTTGTCACTCGAACCACCTTCCGACAGTTCCTCCTCTTCAATATAGTTTTGTAGAACACGATCCCTCTCTGGAATGTCGTCCTCAACCAACGCTTGGAGTTGGAGGGGAGAAGAAATCTTCTATTAAGGATAGCTGCTCTCGAGCGAAATCAGGATGTCGAGAGAAAAGCCAGACCGTATCTCATCTTGACAGAGAGGATAGGATCAACCATCCTAACAAGCATAGGGTGACACGTATCCTCCTCATTAAAACCATTACAGACGGAAGCTTCTGAGAGCTGAAAAGGGCGTTGCTTTTTTTTTTTTTTTTTTTTTTTTTTTTTTTTTTTTTTTTTTTGAAGCGATGAGAAAGTTTTTGTAAGAAAAGGTTGAAGCCGGAAAATACAAAAAACAGACTACACAACAACCCAGGGAAATTTACAACTCAACCCAGTTATCTGGGACACGAGCACCGCCCTGAAAAGGGCGTCGCTTCTCTTGGTAACACGTCATCTCCTCAAACAACTCGTTCTGAACGAGAGTAGTCTAGTTAGGACATGTGTACTCCATTCGAAAAACTAGAGATGAAGGGTCCGGATCAAAACACAAAGACCCAGAGGTGATTTGAAGATCTTTCGAAACCGCAACTTCCGATTTGGGTCAACCAAGTAGGGAGAAATCTTCTCAAAAGATTGAGAATAACTGATGTCAAAATAGTCTTTCAAAAGAGATATTGGCTCCGATATGATCTTGGTTTTCTAGCGAGAACTAAAAGATTCCTGGACCAACATGGGCAAGAAAATATTATTTTCTTTAAGGCGAGAAATTTGCAAAATATTGGGAGGATATTTTTTAGAGCCTCCCTTCACATGTCGACAATTAACCTCCGTAGATAGCTGGGAAGTTTCACATGCCTGGGGATGGATGGCACACGAGTTGTCTACCCAATTCGGTAGACCGCAAGACACCGGAATCAAAGCTTCTTTGTCCATGGTGAACAACACCTGCAATGTTTGATGAGGAAGTAGAACGGAAACCGTCTTTCCTCTTGTGTAATCACTACTGATTTTGATTTCGAAAACTTCCTTCCCCACTAGAACTTTAACTAAATCCGGAATCTTCCTCGCCTTCTTAATTCTGATAAGCAATCTGGCCGCACTGATATCCTCCCAACTTTTGGTTGCTTGATGAACCTGCAACACCTCACCAACAAAGGACCCCAAAACAAGAAAAAAAAAATCCTTCAAACCATAGTTCAAGAGGAATTCTGGAGAAGAGACCCAGACATCAAATGTTCCCAAAATGGACCAATTTGACCATTTCCAAATCCTTTGGACAGGACCCACACTGTTCCTAGAGGTGATGGAAATAATTCTATCAATATCATAATATGGAGCAAGGGAGATCTAGGCAGTGTTGGGGGCAATGTGAATGAAGCATAACTCCTTCGACAAGGAACAAAAATACTAGAGCCAAGCGGAGAGGTTCCTTAGGTAGAAACCCTGACGCATAATAGCCACAAGCGACCATTGGAAGTTTTCCTTAGCTCTGTCAAGAACAAAATCCAACACGAACACATGGGGAGGAGAAGGGAAGGGTTGGGAAGCGAAATGAACTTGAGGAGGAGGGTGCGGAAGAACCACTGGTGTCCTCTCCGAGTTCACTATTTTTGGGCCAAAATGGGCAATGTTGGCTCTAATCTCTTTAAAATAGAATTTTTTACCTCCCATCTCTTCCATTGCTCTGTGCACTCTTCATTGGAGTTCATTCTTACAAAAGCAAAAAGCCTGATCGTAGCAGAACCTCTTTCCTTGGGAATAACCACCTCTCTAACCTCCCCAAACCTTCCGAAGAATCTTTTAAAATGAATTTCCATCCATTCTTCTGGGAAACTATCGACATACAAAGTAGGTAGTCGACGGAGGTGGTTAAAGGGAGGGAGATGCTTTTGTGGGAGATGAAAAACTTTGTTTCTCTTTTGAATAGGAATCCATCCCTTCGAAGAGTCTGAGATGGAAGTTTCCTTGGTGGGGAAGTCCTCTAGTGATTGTCTATGGCTAACCTGATTCCTGAGAGTCTTTTGATCTAATGGTTTCGTAATCTCTTATGAAATCCCCATCAAAGCTATGGAAACTATCAGGAATAGAAGATCGACTATACGCGTACGAGGATTTGCTGCGATCTCTGGAGAAGTGGGAGTGGAAAGGTAGGGGGGTAAGATCCCCAGACCTTCTGGAAGAGCTCTGATGCTTATTTCTCCCTTGATGTTTTTCTTAAGCTGAGGAAGCAATCAAGGGAGATGGTGACTTTCTCCTAGGCGATTTTCCTCTTGAAAAGGTACTAGGTCTTCTGGAACGCCAACGATTGTTGGCGTGTAGCCCCAATGTCTTCATAAGAGGTTGATAGATGAGGCCTCAAAGGAACTACTCTTTTAATGCCCTAGCCCAAGAATTAGGTTGATCCAATCATTAGGTGGGCCACTCTTTGCAAAACAAATGTACAACTCTAAAAAACTTGGCTGGAGTTTTCTAACCCATCCACATGTTTCCAGTACTAGGACCCACATGTTGAGTGGACCATGATTATTTTTGGAAAACATGTAGAAGGTGGGACCAACCTAATGGATGGATTGGATCTTGCACCTATGCGCCATGCTGGCACATGTGTGGCGTGTGCATAAGCTTTATTCCTCATGTGTGCGTGCTTAGGAAAGCTTTATATCACATTTAGAACTCTAGTTCTTTTGAGAGATAACAAAAGAATATGCTAAAATGAAATCATAGCAAAAAAGAATTCCCAATACATAAAGCCTCACCGCCCACACCATCTTCTAAATTCACAAAAAAATATCATTCTTTCATTCTAATCTATAAACGAACAAAGTTTTATGGTTTGTGCCAACTTCTCTCTATGCCCTTATTTATTCTTTCCAACTTCATAAATAGTTATTTATACTTGCCTAGGCAAACACCAAACAAGAAGCCCAAAAACCTTTCCTTCCATTTCATAATCCAACCATCCCACTAAAACTCTTCATCAACCTACTCTACCCCTTTCTCTTTTATAGAAATAGAACTGGAAGTGAATCTGGCACACTCTCGTCTTTTTTTTACCAATTCTTCTAGGAGAGAAACTTTACTAACCATACTCCTATTACTATCCTTCAAGACATTCATATTGACACTGTCAGGTTGGGACACCACCCACAATTGGAAGAGCTTTGACTTGACATCATCGCCTTGGCCATTTGAAGCATGAGAAGAGCCCCTTCTATGTAAAGAAACTTTCCAAATTGAAGTTCCAAATGCTTTCAAAAAGCCATTTCTTGGCCTTGATTCCTACAAGTTGAGCCCACAGTTCAAAGATCAAGAAGATTGATCTGATGGTCCCACAATGGACAATGACCTAAACATCCAATCTTTGGGGCATTTCCTCCATTGAATGTGGACAATCGCTGTACGCTGACCACTTCTCAGAATCCATGGCACAGATATGGGTACAGGTATCTCTATTACAACATGCTCTACACATACTCAATTTATGTCCTTTACTAAAACATTTGACCCATTTTATTATCTTTAGTTTTTAGAAATTAGGTAATACTTTTAAGTCTTTCTAGCATACCACATTCAAAGAAATTATTAATGTTTACATAGTTATTGCAGTAATACTTTTTACAACATTACATACCTGAAAAGGGTGCAACTCGGGTGGGTTGGGTTGAGGGTCAACCTGAGCCACACCCAACCTCAAAGAGGATCCAACATGTAGCCTGACATGACCTGAATTCCAAACCTGAGGGGCCCAACCTAAACCCAACCCAAATTGCTCCATACTGAACCCTAACCGGATCCAACCCAACCCAAACATGTGATTATTCCCAGCCTGACCTACCCCGACTGGAATTTGCTCAACCCAATCCCAACCTGATTTAAATCAGGTTGGAGATTTCCAACCATAACCCAACCCCAGGACCCTGACAACCCAACCCAATCCGAACCATACTCATGGTGTGCTGCAACGGCTGTTAAGTAATGGTAATGGTGGTAACCATTATATGTTATGGGGTCGTAACGGCCGTTACAGAAAAGGAAAAAAAAGGCCCATAACAGGGCTAATACTTTCTTAAAAAAATAATAATAAGAAGAAAAAAGAAAAAAAAAAAGAAAAAAAAAAAGGTCACAACGGCCATTACAACCCTATCATAATGGTAACATTGGTGGCCATTACGGCCATCGTTATCGTTATAGAACACCTTGACCACACCCAGGTTGGGTCAATTAGGTTCAGGTTGACCCAAACCCTAGCGACAGCCCTCATACCCAATAGGTATATAAGAGAAGGATCAAGATTTCAAAAACTAATCAACCTACTAAAACAGGATTCAATTAAAGCTCCAATACAAGGATCTTGTAAGAACCCAAAACCAGCACTGCATACACTGATCATATACAAGTATCAGGTATCTTAGCCTTTGATCCTTTCTTGTCCCTTGATTGTATCTTTCCAAGATACCGGTCGAAGGATTAGAATTTACCAATGATGGAGACTTTTGGAGCATGTTCCACCTATGGTGGAGCACTCATACCACTTGATCTGGATGTGTGTCACACACATATATTTGACTGAGGATCAGATAATTGCTCTAGACTCCAATTCACATGAAAGAAGTATCTGCATTATACTCAAACACAGCAATTCAAGTATAAGCATAGATCAAAACCTTTAAACCGATTATGGAATGATAAGCCCCTTGCTGAGCTCTGACCAAGGTGTCCCGTAGCGGTATCAGTGGGCGTAACGGTGCCCACCGTTTCCAATACAGATAGGGGCCGTATCGGCCGATACGACCCCTGTAACGGTCCAAATTTTTTTTGTTTTGCCAAAAAAATCTAAAAAATATATAGATTAAATCCAGAAAATTCCAAACATCCCAAATATGCATTCATTTATAATTTTGAACATGTTTATGGTGGTGAAGCGGTCTACACTTTGGTGAAAAAGCTGTATCGGGCTGTCTGATGAATTTATGAAGCTGATAACCTGGAATTAACTGCAAAACTTATAAATTCAAATTTATAACTGTCTATTATAAGTAACACATATTATCCAACACATATAATATATACAAATGCAACAAGACATTAATGTAAACACAACCAATGCATTGACAAAGTAAAACAAGCAATAGAGTTGAAAAATATTCTAGTTTTGACTGAATGAGTATCCTCCAAATGCAGTTTTGACTATTGAACTTCAACGCAATGCAAGCTATCCTATATGGCCTAGATCTATATGAGGATTCAATAAAATCTAGAAAATAACTAACTGGACTCAACAAACTATGACCCCTACGCAGAGTCGGAACGCGGGTCGAGGGTGCAGGGGGCGGCGCGCCCCTGCTCGGGGTTCGGGGCTGAGCGCCCGAAAGCCCAACGGTTTTTTTTTTTTTTTAGGGAGGAGAAACTAGAAGAAAATAAAAAAATAAAAAAGTCATTTTTTTCTACAAAATGGGAACTATTGTGCGTCTAACCGATATAGTATAATAGGAGAAAATTGAGAAAATCGTACGATACCAAGGAATCTGCTCTTTTTTTTGTTATTACTAAGCTGATATTTATCGGCGGGCAACGATACCGATAATATCGGCCGATCTGCAAACACTGGTTTTTAGCAAAAGAATAGATTAGAAAAGAAATGGGAGAAGAAAAGTGTGAAAAAATTAAAAAAAAAACATCAGATTTATATATATATATAAAAAAAAAAAAATAGCCATTTTCCAACCGTTACGGGGGGCATAACAGCCGTTTTGGGGTGTAACGGCCGTTACAAGTCAAAATTTTGGGGGCCCCCGTTTTGGACCCCGTATCGCGTAACGGCTGTCGCCGTTTCCGTTACGTATCGGCCAATACAGCCGATACGTAACTGTTTTGGCACACCTTGGCTCTAACTGAATACCTATATCAGTATATGCAAAGTCACAAATCTCTATAAGCCACTGACGACAGCTAGACGCTTGAAAAGATACGTGATATGCAAGAAAGGGAAAGAAGGCAACCACAACTTAGAAGAAAATTAACTACCTCACTCCGTCTCTGTACTTTTGCTTCTCCTTCAGCCTCAATGCTATCCAAGTTCAACAACTGCATCATGAATAATTCAGTCAACACCACAAACTCCTTTTCAGCAACCTTGGTACCACCATGCATGACTGCCTCCAAAGAAGACGCCTGCAAAATCTAAGCCACATCATTTCCAAAAATATATATATATATATATATATAGGAAAAGCACATAAATCTCAACCATAGTTCTAAAATTCGCTTACTCAACTCAAAAAAACTCAGCAAGATTTCGAGCCTAGTCAGTGGTAAACTCCAATCTTAGAGTGACTCAACCCCGAATCAGGAAGACTCCGTCAACCTGACATGATTTGTTATGACTCAGGCCTTTTTAATTAAAAATATACCATAGGTGCAGGCATGCAGCGCACTCAACCAGTGAGCTATGTGATCTTTAGTGGCTTGGTTTTTCTTTTCTTTTTTTTCTTCTTTTTTTTTTTTTTTTGTGGCTTGGTTTTTCATTTTATAAGACTACTACCAAAGATAACTAATTTAAATGTTCCTTCCTATTCTACTATTTTTAGTTTATTGTTATTAGCCACAAAGTCGAGTCAGGTTGAGTCTTCGAGTCAAGTCGGGTTTTTGGGTTTTTAAATTATGATCTCAACTACCATGCAGTTGGCATGTTGTTGGTAGAATTTTAGAAGTCACCTTTTGCGAGAGCTTATCAACCTCTGCTCTGATTAGCGCAACTGAATTAAGAGCCCCAGTGATCACTTGATCTCTCTTCATCTCCTCAAGCTTCCTCTCCTTGCTAGCTGCATCCTCCATGAGGACCACTTTTGACATGTCCTTCACACCTACCATGTGCAAAAACTCATCATCATCTTTCACTTTACCCCTGAACAATAGTTTTTGTTCCTTTGGCTCCAAACCAGTCTCCCGAGCAAGAACCCTCTTCAAATTCCCTTTATTGAAATATAAAAATTCATAATTACTAAATTCACCAAAAGAAACTTTGGCAGGCACTGTTACTAGTTAATGACTTGTAGAAAGAACAACCCAGAAAACTCAGATGCACAAAAATAAAAACAAAATAATATAATATAAGAAATGCAGAAGTACGTGTAAAATCACCAAAAATACCAAATGAAAAATAGAAAACCTAAGAAAGAAGAAAGCTCACCCTCTAATCAAGAAAAGAAACACTCACAAACAACATTTCAAGGTTAGGTATTGGTTGCCAACTCAGCCACAACTAATCTTTTTGAGTGCTTATTGGAGAAAATACCCCCCCCCCCCCCCCCCCCCCCCCCCCACAAAAAAAAAAGAAAAGAAAATAGGAAAAGGGGAGAAATATTATCCAGATATTCATTATTAATCTAATAAAATTTCAAGTTGTTATTGTATTGCACTATTATGTAACAGTCAAGTTGCATGTGTGACTCAATGTTTCAGTATTCACATTGGGTGTGAATATGGACCAAATTGTCCTTAAAGCAACTGATACAAATACTAAGCTCATCATCATCATGGGAAAAAAGTAGTCAAAGTTTGACATCGTCCGTGATGCAGACATCAGTGGTGCACCCTTTAGAGTATATCAAAGGAGGCGACGTCACAGATCGAGTGTTAAAGCAGATGAATTAATGTGGATGGACGTCGGGCCCATTGGACCCATTTTCTGACGCGTACGAGTACGCGGGTTGTAGGATCGTGCAGGAGCATCATGATCGTAGGACCGTAGAGCGGATTTACTTTTAGACGCTTTTCTGTTTATTTTCTTGTTTCTAGGCGTTTTAGTGTCATTATTTAGTTTAAACGTTTTTATATTATTTTTTTTTGTTTTCAAGCACTTTAGTGCACTTTTTATTTTCGTGGCTTATATATACTGTGAGAAACCATATTTCGAATTATTGAATGAATAAAAAATTTGTGTGTTTCTTCCTTTTTATTTGAGAGATTAGGGTTTCAGGATTGGCCCTCGAGTGTTGAGGATTTTACCCCGAAGTTCTCGTTTTCTCTTCTCTATTTCTTCAAGGTGCGTGGAAGGTAAGATTTTTTTGCTTCATAATCCGTGTTTCCTGTCAACCCATTGTTTTCTCGACCTCTTTCGTCTTTTTCTGATTCCCCCCCCTTTTGGTACGATCGGAAAAGAGAGATGCCTAGCCATGAGAACCGGATCTAAAATTGACCGCGGACTGGTTTATGCTAGATCTGGGATATTCTTATATCCCTAGATCCTCCCTGTTTTACGGTTTTACGTGGTTTTTATGCTAAGGGGCATGATCCGGACGGACGGATCTCATCTCTGTGTTGAGATTTGTTAGTTTCCTCTGATTGAAAGTAGTTAGTTTCATAATTTTATTATTTGAATATTTTCCAACTGAATACACATGCATCTAGGGTTAGGTCATCGCATGCCCCTGCATCAGTCCGCCAACCTGACACAACCCGCCTCCTTTGTTTGGGCTTAGGATCGGCAATGAGAGCGCAAAACACCAACCAGCATAGTTACGGACATGACTCAATCACTCAGCAGACACGAATAAATATCCACTAAGTCAAGTCAAGTCAAGCCATCTTTAAACCATGTTCACATAGAAGAGAAAATCCAAAGACCCAAAGATGAACAAAACAGAAAGCCGCACATACAAGAAGTGGGGAATGCTCATTAAGTTACCAAAGGAAAGTTAAACAGAACTACAAAGAGAAGACAACAAAAGGAAACACACAAAATCTAATAAATACAGTTATACACAACTAGAATTAATCAAACCAAAATCATTTAAATGAAAGGTAGCTTGAGCATAGACTTGTGCAAGGGGTCGTTCATCATGCCTAACGGATGCCCTTTGTGTTGAGTGCCGAGGAATCAGTAGATCATTTGTTTATCCACTGTTCCTTCTCCCATATCATCTAGTCAGGAATCCTAAGGTCAGGCAATGTTTGTTGGGTGATGCCAAGCTTAGTTGCTAATCTGCTTCGGGCGTGGCATGGTGGAGAGGGAGGTTCGTGCTATCTGGTTGGAGAGAAACAACCAATGTTTCTGTACTTTAAAGGTTCAAATATGGGTGGGGGGGGGGGGGGGGGGTCTCTAATAGGGTGGCCTTGTATATTGGGGACTGGGCTCCCTGAGGGTGCTTTAATTGTAGTTTGTTTCTTTTGTTTTCTCCTATCGTTGTTTGTGTCTGTTTTTCTATTTTGTTTCTTGGCCATTGGCCTTAATAAGATCATCATCTTTTTTTAAAAAAAAGAAGAAGAAAAGGATAAACTTTTATACTTTGGTCAAGTGTAATGGATGATACATAGGCACTTTGAAATTACTTAGAAATTGCACATGTGGCATACAAGTAGTCAAATTAAACTGCCCAAATTCAATTATCTGAATACTGGATTGGTGGACATATACTGGATGGTTAAAAGTGAAAAATATCCAACAGTCCTATTTCCACAAAAGTTGTACACAAATCAGAGGCTGGGATTTTCAGCCAATCTGATCTTGAGATTGTGACTTGGCAACAGTGGGCTGCACAGTTAATATATGCCATGAGCAGTGTTTTCGGTAGCGCTTGTAGCATAGCGCGTAGCGTAAACGCTACGTAGCATAGCATAGCTAAAACGCTATGTAGCATATGCAAGTAGCGTAACTCCTTGGTAGCGTAAGCTACAGGGCATGTAGTGTAAGCTACATAGCACATAGCGTATAGCATAGGTAGCGTATGCTACCTGAAATCTCCTTTTTTTTTTAGATTTTCTTCTCATGCTAGTTCAACACCTATTTTAAAATGGTGGTGACTCATCCCCATCACATGTGGCACCACATTAGATCAAGCCAGACCATCCAAATTGTGGTCTATATCATGGATAGAGCACTTAGATCAATCTAGACAATCCAAATTGTGGTCCATATTGTGAATTTGTGATATTTCAATAAATTAAAAAAGCGGTCACACTTAGAGATGTCTAAAGGCAAAGAGACAGAGAGATTTTGCATGGAAATATGTGGTTGATGATCTAGATTTGTAGTCAACAAGTCATAGGAATTATGCATTTTGTAAATGTTATCAGATTTTTCTATTATTTTAATTAAAAATATTAAGTATCGTGTAGCTTACGCCACACGCTATGTAGTTTACGATACATGCTATAGGGGGCCAAACGCTACGCTATACGCTACACGCTATTTAAAACAGTGGCCATGAGTACAATTTCTGAGTACCTGTGTATCAAACATCATACACAGCCTGATTACATACTACTCCTCAAAAAGAAAACTGAATGCATTATCAATTAAAGCAATGGATAGGTATCACCCACTTACAGAGATTGCCTTAAGTATGGCCAGTATTCGTATAAATCAACAATAAAAAACACATAGGCAGGCCCTCAAATCACTTAAATAAAGTTTAGCTTCAGAACTGACAGTCACCTTCTCAGTCCTCATAGAATAGCACAGAACGAATTAAAAAAAAAATAAAAAATGAAAAAAAAAATGTACAAAATTGAGGCCAATCATCTTATGTGAGAGTTAGTTAAGAAGGGATCAAATAGAAAAACTTGCACCTTTCTTGTTTTGATAGCCGGCACCTGACCCCAATCTTCTATAAAACACAGGTTGTCATTTGTTTTATAAATAGGACTTGAGAACTGATCACCAACAGGTTCCTGCATCATAACTTGTCATGCCATCCCATCTGTCCTGCCAACATCCCACTTGTGTAGGACTTCCATACCGATAAACAACATGACCCATCTTGAAAAATCAAGCTGATCCAGACATTAGGTGCACTACGCCTATATGTTGCCTCAGACCGTTGGTTGTCCATTTGATTTCAAAGCTACAGCCCACCTGATAAGCAGATCAGCTGACTTTTGTGCAAGGTGATCTTCATGGTGAGGCCAACTATCTGCATTGAACAGATGTCCTACAAAAGTGGCATGTGGCAGGAAAGAAGGGGCAGCATGACAAGTTATCAAGCAGGCAGCTATAGGAGATAGTCTTGTAGGACTTTAGATGGAGCAACTATGAAAATCACAGTGGTAGGAGGAAACCCATCCACTCTTTTTTGTTTTAATAAATTTATTTTTGCCAATTAAATAAAAAAAAAAAGTGGCAATCATCCATTACATGCACCATACATGTACATAAGTTCACACCTTCCAAATGATTGTCCCACAACCGCTGATGGATGGTAGCCAAAAAGCCACATTAATGGAGCAATCTTAACCATCTAATTTCACCCCTTGAGTTTACCATTGATCACTTCAGTGTTAACCATCAAATGAATGGTTAGTAATGTAAGACCAGTGTAGTTTTCATGCTATGCACCATGGGCAAACAACTTGGACAGTGTACGCACATCTCTGTGTCTATATGGTCACAGCATTACTGTGTGTGTCTCCAATGAATTGCCGAGTTGACTCGGACTCGGTCGGGACTGGGTATGGATCGGTACAACGATTCACCCCCCCCCCCCCCCCCCAAAAATTGCTCACCCCCGATTCCCCACCCCACTCCGGTGAGCCAGGCCAATTTACCACAGGCTTGGCTGAGTTACGACTCAACTCGAACTAGTTCGCTTAAAAAAAAAAAAAAAGAACAATGTGTCTACATTTCCAGTACAGCGGATGGTTCCAACCATTCGATTTAAGCGATAAGCAAAGCGGAATCACATAAATCAAGAATCCCAAAAGCAACATTCACTGAATATCAATCAAACGACGAATCTTAGCAAAAGCGCATAAAGATCGACAAAAATACAAATTATACCATGAAAGTAAATTGAAAAGAAGGATTGAAGTATAACCAAAAGTAGAATGAGCAGGAAGAGTTATCTGGTGTTGGTTAGAGCCATGAGAGACGTTGATTTTGATCATGGGTCCTGAATCCCCGACCCCATCATCACCGTTGGTGTTGCCCTCCACCTTCTGAGAAAGCATCTCAGTAGTTCTCAGCTCCGAATCTATCTCCTCATTCCCATTCTCTGAAACTCCTCCTTTGTTGGGTGATTCTTCCATTCTCACCAACTCAACAGCAGAAAGTGGATTTGAGAGGTGGATGGAAAATGGATTTCAGAAGGTGAGAGAGAGATTTATACTTACAGTGCCTCAAGCTTGTGGGGCCCACCATGTCGTATATGTAAAATCCACTCCGTCCATCCGCTTCTATCCTCGAGTCTAGGGCTTCGGCTAAAAACACCGACATCCACAACTCAGGTGGGCCACACCATAGAAAACAATGGGGATGGAATGCCAACCACAGGTTTGTGTTTGTGGGATCACCATGGTGTGTTCCTTTCATCAAACTCGTTAATCCGGTATAACTCACTTGGATGAAGAGCGAAAATACAAAAATCAGAATGACCCAAATATCATGTGGGCCACACCGTGTGAACTTACAGATTTTAGGAGGAGTTTTACATTGTTCACATAGGTGTTGCCCATCAGAGCTTTTTCAACGGGATGATCTTTTGTTTTTACGGTTAAAATAATATTTCTCACCTGATGGACGGAGTGGATTTCAAGTAAAACATTGTGGACCCCACATAGCATGGGTGTTTTTACGCAGCTGCAGAGGTGTGGTGGACGGTTTGGGTCCTGTGGCTATGTGGGTCGACGACAAGCTGTTTTTCTAAGCAAATTCCAACCGCGAAATGATCGCAGACAGCCCAACCAGAATCCTCTACAACACCTGTCGTACACAGGGCGTACAACCCTGAACTGCCGTATGAACCCACCGTATTTCATCTGTTAAATCCACTCCGTCCATCATGTGAGACACTCTCTTTTAGTCAATGATATCAAATATCATCCTGATCCAAGACTCAGGTGGGACACACCACAGTAAAAAGGGGTCTGGACGTATGCCATAGTCTGTGTGAGGAGCTCACCATGGCGTTTATATTCCATCCAAACCGTTCATCAGGTGACCCTCACCAGGATGAACATACTATCCTAAAATTGTGAGAGCTTAATGTGTGAACTAAAAGGTTTTGTGTGTGATTTTACATTTTAAGCATACCTGAGCTATGAAATGTTCACACTACCCACTTTCTTCCACCTAACTATATCAAGGAGGATATCTCCACGTGGCATGTAGCGGCTTCTGAATTCTGCAATGCCGGCTTGAATAGGGTACTCAGTTGAGAAAAGAGTTTAGCTGTCCAATCATGCAAATGCAAATTTAAAACCCATTTTCTTGTGAGTGTCCCTGTCGTTCTTGGTCCATTCGAATGGGCCACCCCTGACCGGGGGAACCAAAAATTTCAGTAGGACTTGTTTGATTAATTCAAAATATAGGTCCAAGCTGGTCCATTAGAAACCTAGTTAATGGAGTGGCCAAGTAACTACACCCCACTGAAGCTGTAATTTATAAGCATTTTGTTTTCTTGGTTCATTTAGGGCTTGTTTGGTTTTCCAATTTCCTATGAAATGGAAGGTGATTAAGCGTGTTCATTTAAAGGATTCTTTTTTTTTTTTTTTTTTACACCTAGAGTTTTGTGGGAGCATCACAATAACATTACTTTTGAAGTAATTATTTTTTGTATTACTGTGCATTAACATCATTTTTTTCGGACAAAAGTGCTCTAAATACTTGTTTAAATTTTCAATGCATTTATAAGTTCTCTTTCCATTACTTTATGGCAAACAATTATGTACTAGGGTCCTTATCCTTACCATGGTGGTAGACTCTCATAAGTTTCAACACAAGGTCTAGGGTTCAAGTACCCATAAGTAGTGAAATCCCACCGCAGTGTGAGTGTGCGGTGTATGTGTTAAAAAAAATAAAAACAAAAAAAACAAAAAAAACAAAAAAAACTCTAATATACCTTTATAGAAAAAATTTATGCACTTTTTAAAAAAAAAATTATGAATCTTAGAAAATGGGTTTTTCTTTAAAAAAATTATTTAAATGGACCTTTTGTCAAGAAATTAAAAAAAAAAAAAAAAAGATACATTAAAAGCTTAACTTTTAGAAGATGAGTTCTTTTTTTCTTATAAAGATTTTGCTTAGATGATTCTACTTAGTAAAAAACTGATACAAGGATAAGAGAAATTAAAAACTTCATTTTTTGAAGACAGATTTTTCTTCTTTCTTTAAAAGATTAAGTTTAAATTAATTTTTTGCCACAAACTAAACTTTAGGTCTATTTTTCAAAAGTCAAACAACATCCAAATATAATGATTCCAAAGTCATTTGAAAGTTTGTTAAATTATATTTCAAACGAGCCCAAGATCACCCCAATCAAACCTGTAATAAGAGAATTATGGTCGTTTTCCTAGGTTCGCATAATTCTAGAAATGAGAGCAAACACGAGCTGGACTTTAACTCCACTTTTAAAAGGCATGTGATCGTCGCAACCTAATGAGTAATAAGGGAGTTACAACTATTTTAGTGAGATCGCATGATGCTAGAAATGAGAGTGAACGTGACTTAACCCATCATGAAATTTTGACCCACTTTAGAATGGTCAAATGATGTCTAAATGAGGTGATTCTAAAGTCATTTGAAATTTCATCGAATTATCTTTCCAATGAGCATAAAATCACCCTGATCTAATCTATAATAAAAGAGTTATGACCATTTTCATGAGATTATGCAGTATTGAAAATGAGAACGAACGTGACCTAACACATCATGGACTTTAAGCCACTTTTGTATGGTCAAATGGTGTCCAAATGAGATTATTCCAACGTCATTTGAAATTTCATCAAATTATATTTCCAGCGAATAGAAAATAACCTCAATGGACCTATAACAAGGGAGTTATGACCATTTTAGTGGGATCATGCATAACTGGAAACAAGATTAAACGCGACCTCACACACCATGGACTTGGGCCCACTTTTGGATGATCAAATGGTTTCCAAATGAGTAATTCCAAAATCATTTGAAGTTGATTGAATTATCTTTCTAACGAGCACAAGATCACCCTGATCAGACCTGTAATGAGGGAGCTATAACTATTTTAGTAGGATCGTTCATAGCTAAAAATAAGAGCAAACGCGACCTCACGCATCATGGACTTTGGGTCTACTTTTGGACATCAAATGTTATTTAAATTAGATGATTCAAAAATCGTTTGAAAGTTTATCAAATTATCTTTCTAACAAGCACAAAATCACCTCAATGGAACCTATAACAAGGGAGTTGTGATAGCTAAAAACGAGAGCAAATGCAACCTCACACTTTATGAACTTTAGGCTCACTTTTGGATGGTCAAACATTGTCGAAATGATAAGATTACAAAGTCATTTGAAAGTTCATCGAATTATTTTTTCAATAAGCAAAAGATCACCCAATTGGACCTATAACAAGAGAATTATGCCGGTTTTCATGAGATTGCACGAAGCGGGAAACAAGAGCGAAAGCTTTATACCTTTTCCTTGTGTGGAAAGTGAAAGCAATTTAGTTTTAGCTTTTCGGGAAAGCGAAACCTACGTGGCTTTTGTTCTTGTTTCTAGCTATGCGCGATCTCACAAAAATTGTCATAACTCACTCATTACAAGTCCGATTAGGGTGATCTTGTGATCGTTAGAAATATAATTCAATGAACTTTCAAATAACACTGGAATAATCTCATTTAGACACCATTTAAACATCCATAAGTGGAGACTAAAGTTCATGATGTGTGAGGTCGTGTTTACTCTTATTTCCAACATTGTGCGATCCCAGTAAAATATTTATAACGCTCTCATTATTTGTTCGATCATGGTGATCTTTTGCTCATTGGAAAGATAATTTAATAAACTTTCAAATTGCTTTAGAACCATGTCATTTAAATATCATTTGATTATTTAAAAGTGAGTCTATATACATGATGGTGTTAGGTCGTGTTCGTTCTCATATCCATTATGCGTTAGCACAGCACTGCACAGGTTGATATGCACAACACCTAGTATTCATCATTTATGGCTACACCACACGTTCCCATAAAAATGATCATAACTACTTCATTATAGGTCAGATCAGACCCGTAACGATAATTCGATGAACTTTGAAATCTTTTTTGGAATCAACTTATTTAGAAATCATTTGACCTTTCAAAAGTGGACCCAAAACAGTAATCATAGTATGGAAAATGCATTGTGCGGTCTAACTAAACAATCTTAACCTTTTGTTATACGTCAGATTGGGGCGATCTTGTATTCATTGGAAAGATAATTTAACAAACTTTTCGGATAGTTAGAGAATATTTCATTTGGAAATTGTTTGACCTTTCAAAAATTGACCCAAAGTTTAGCTCATGTTTGCTCTCATTTTCAGCATCGTGCAATCTCAGGAAAATGGTCATAACTCTATCATTTCATGTTAGATTTGGGTGATCTTGGGTTTATTGAAAAGATAAATCAACAAATTTTCAAATGACTTTAGAATAATTCCATTTGGATACTATTTAACCTTTCAAAAGTGAACCCAAAGTCTAGCCCTTAACAAAAGAGTAATATAAGCCTAATCTTTTAAAGAAAGAAGAACCCATATTCTAAAAGTAGAATTTTTGATATTTATCCTTTTCTTATATTAGTTTCTTCTTAAGTAGACCCATTTGAACATAATCTTTGCAAAAAAAATAGCTCATCTTATAAAAGTTGGATTTTTATTCTATTTTGTTTTATTCTATCTATTTCTTAACAAAAGGCTGATCTAAGCATAATTTTTTAAAGAAAAAAGAAGAACTCATCTTTTAAAAGTGGAATATTTGTAACATTTTTATTTTATCCAATTTTCTCTCATTTTTTTTCCAAACAAACTATTTCAATATACTTAATGGAAAGAAGAGAAAGAATCAATTTTCTAAGACAGAGAGAAAATTGAAAAAGGTGAATGGGTAAAATAAAAGTTTGTGAGAGATTAATGATAAAAGACTGTATACGTGCATAAAAATTTGAAAAACTGTTTAAAGCATTTTTGTTAAAAAGAAAAAAGAAAAAATAGTTGTCCTTAAAGTATAGAAAAATAATGATTTGCAAAGCATTGCTATTTAACTTCTCCCACAAAACCTCAGGGGTACTTCGAGTAAAAAGCCCTTCATATATACAACGTAGAAGGACCCGCTCCAATCAATGATGGAAGTGATTAATTAACATGTTTCATGTGCTACAGGTCACTTGAGTTTTGGATCAAACCAATTTTTAGGGTTGGAGGTTTTTTTTAGTATTGAATAAACTAATTGGATTCCATGGTTCAGTACCCTCCCCCCTCCCCCCCCCCCATCAAAGACTCAGGTGAGCCACAAGAGTACCCCCCTGTCACTGAGCCCACCCAAGTCTCGAAATGGCCTGATTTTTTTTTAGGTGTGTCATCAGATGAGGCAGATGTTTCATATTAATGGATTGGATGACATATACTCTCCTTGAGAATCAAGGGTTAGTGTCCACTCAACTGTTTTTTGCTAGTGGAGCCCAAGTCATAGATTTATCTAATTTTTAGACGCCTGGCCAAGGCGTCGCTGATGGTCAGAGTGGATTTCATAAACACGTGATAGTAGGGCCCACAAGAAACGGTTTGCACCAGATAATCTCCACAAGCACTCGTGCAAAAACACAAGCACTCGTGCAAAAACACACACACACATGCACCGGATAATTTCCACACTCACATGCGCATGTATATAACTGGTTGGACTGCAAGGGTCCACCTATTAGATAACTTCCAACCTGTCGTTCGTGTGTGTGTGTGTGTGTTGCATCCAATCCGTCCAATAGATTGGCTCCACCATGAGGATTGCCTCATGAAAAATTTAGCCACATCCAGGCATTGAGTGTAGCACACTTGTAGTGTCTCGCCTGCTAGCCCAGCTGGAAGACGCCTAGGCCATTCAACAGCAGGTCACACGTTTGAGAGCTAAGGAGAGACACTAACCCACTGATGGGTGGTGCATCGCGTGGGTATGTTTCGCAGCTAATAGGGTGGGTGCGTTGCATGACTAACACACAAATAGGGTGGGTGCGTTGCATGACTAACACACAAGAAAAAAAAATGTGGAGCGCACTCGTATCTCACTACTTATCAATGGCTAAACATTCTTGTCTGTGGTGTGGTCCACTCGATGAGTAGATGGGGCTAATTTTTTATTATTATTATTGGGTAATCCTCACACTGGGATTAACATATTGAAAAGGTTGGATGTTGCATTCACTTAATAGGTAGATGTTATGAACTAAGTGGACCATGAATTGTGCTCCAACCAGTTGGACTTTAGATTTAGTACAAATGTTTTCACCATAATTACACTGCAAACCACGGCTGTGGGTTCCACACCATGATGTGTTGGTGACATCCACTCCACCCATCATGCCAAGCCAAATCAGGCCAATCCATGACTTGGTGGGCCACACAAGCAGGAACAATTGGGGAATGGAAGGGCGGGCCCTCTCAAGTGTTCACTATGTTGTGCATGATTGTCGAATTGGATGCACGTCTTGGTGGGGCTCCACAGAGGTCATTTTACTTGCACACAGAAAGGTAGTCTCAAGTCCAACTAGTTGCACCATAATTCACAATCCACCCAAAAATAACTTCCAACCTTTCTTGTGCATGTGACATCCACTCCGTCCAATACATTGGCCCAACCATTGGGATTACCTCATGCAAAAATCAGCCACATCCGCTCACTCATTGGACCACACATGTATTTTCGTATTTTTCAAATGGCCACACACTATTTTCTATGGTGTGGCCAATTAAAGAGTGGATGGGGCTGATTTTTGCACAAGGGAATCCTCATGGTGGGACAACCTATTGGAAGGGCTGAATGTCGAACATGATACTTTGGAAATTATTCGTTGTATGGACTGCAAATTATGGTCCAAAAGGTTGGACTTGAAACCTTCTTATATGTGTGTTGGTGTTTTATAAAATAAAATATGTACTGATTTTTTAAAATGATGGACTAAATATTTCAAACTAAAAAAGTAATCTTATAATGAGAATGAAATGAATATTTTGTATTGCTTTTTCAAAAAGAAAAGAGAAAGTAATTGGTTGGAAGAGAACAAGTCTTCTCAATTTTGCCTAGATTTCAAGTCTCCTCTAACTAATCATATCGATCCTTTTTTTTAATGCAACTTTTTCCAGATTTAGGTGTTGTTTGGCAAATTGAAAATAAGGTTTGAAAATTATTTTAAGTATTGGATTTTAATACTTATAAATACTGAAAATTTTATTAGATAATTATCTAAAGATAAGCATTTTTTTTTTCACGAAAACTTGTTTGGTAAACACAAGCTATAACTGTCTGAAAATTGAAATTTTATTTTATTTCCCTATATCATCTTAATTTCTATCTTTTGTAGAGTATGAGATGAAACATGTTAGCTCATTTTTTAATTAAGCATTTATTATGAATTTAGTGCAAGCTATGTATCCTGTATGCATGATGTGCATACGCTAACTTGCTTGGGAAATATACATATTAATAGCTTATATGTCATGGGTATGTGTGCATAGGGCTGTCAATGGGTTGGATACGGGCCGGATCAGTGATGATCCGTATCCGACCCGATGAAGGATATATCCGACCCGAATCCGATTTGGATCACAAGTATATGATTCGAAACTGACCCGTTCCGATCTGATTATGATCCGACCCGATATTCAAGAGAGGGAAGAGAGAGAGATGTTCGTGTGTGGAGAGTAGAGATGAAAGAGACGGCTATTTTTTTTTTTAATCTGGTCGGATCGTTAACGGGCAGGATTAAGGTTGATTCGAATCCGACCCGAATATTAAACGGATCATCTTTAGGTATCCGTATCCGACCCGATGATCCGATTATTGATCCAAATCCAATTAAATCAGAGCGGATCTGGATCAGATACGGATAATGATCTGTGCAATTGACAGCCCTATGTGTGCATGCATATGTGTATGTATACATATACAAGGCTCTAATTATCCGAAAAGAGACCAAGGTACCCCCTGTTTATAAAATGTTCTTTGTTTCTAGCATTATTTTTTCTCTTAACAGTGATCCAGCCATCCTTAGTATCTAGAGCTCAAGAGAAGTTGTGGGATATCTTCTGGATGGACCATCATACTTTTAGCTAAACTTGCCATCCATCTTTAGGTGACCCATGGCTCCACATTGCCTGGACAGACGCGTGCATGTCACCTAGTAGAATTGTCAGGACCATAATTTAAAAGCTTGAAGAAACTCGATTTGACTCTCCCAAGTTGACCAGATTCCACCAAGACTTGAGAAAAACTCAATCCAGCCAGAGGGTGGGGTGTGAGAGCTCACACGCTATTCATTTTACGTCCAACTACTGGGGTGTGTGGAGGCCACTATGGTGTTAGTATGACATCTTGCTCGTCCGGGGAGATTGTCCCACCATAAAAATAAGATGCGCTAAAAATTAGGGCAATCCAATCATGAAAATGTGATGCTTTATGTGAATGTGGAGTTTTAAGTATTGTTTCATGGTTTTCTATGGTGTACCTTACTAATAGTTGAATTAACCACATTTTTGTAGAATCTCATTTTTATAATCGTATAATCTTAATAGATGAGCAAGATGTCGTACAAACACCATGGTGGGCCCCACACACCAACTGGGGGGTATGAGTTCATAGACTATGAGGTCGACCCCACCATGATATGTGAGGGACATCCATCTTATTAATTAGATACACCCTTCCATGGTGAGTAGGGCTAGTCATGAGCCAAGTCAGCTCGAGAAACTCGATCGACTCGACTTGGAAAAACTCACCTCAACTTAGTAGGACGAGTCAAGCCAAGCTTCATTTAGAAGCTCGAGTCAGAAATCAAGTCAAGTTCGAGCATTGGGTCACTCTTGACTCGATTCAAGCTCGACTCAACTTGTTTCATATAAATATTTGTTAAAAAAAAAAAATACCCTAATCTTCTTATTTCTTGGTTCTCTCTCTCTCTCTCTCTCTCTCTCTCTCTCTCTCTCCTACACATTGGGGTCTAAGCTTAGCTACTATTTTGTTCAGATAAGGACATTCCTTGTTAAGCATACCTGATGGATTGAGTAGTTTCAAGTAGAAAACATATGCTGGATTGAGTAATTTCAAGTAGAAAACATGGTAAGCACAGTGGTTGTTGTTTTACACGCTGCACAAAATAGGTGCTACGGTGAGACCACACACCATACGCATCTACAAAACAGGGGCTATGGTAAAACCAAACACGATATGCAGCTATTGATTGCAATTTCATAAGGGAGGTGGTGCATTTGATCCATGAATCAGCTGGGCCTCATCATGAAGATCGTCTGCACAATAATCAGGGCAGTCCATTCATATGGTGAGCTATGCATGTACTATGTTAATCTATGGTTCAGAAAATGTTACTAGTGGCCTGCATTCAATGCGTGTATGACCTGGCCAATGAAAAAACCGATCAGAGCTAGGCCATTTAAATGGGGAGGTCCCACCTGTAGAAATACTATTCTCCCCTAATATAAGTGTGACTTCTTAAACTTAATGTTGTTGACTTTTAATTTGTATTTTGTAGCAAAAAATATAATAAATTGAGGTGGGAGCAAGCTCAACTCGAGGTAAGCTCACCTCAAAAGGTTTAACAAACAAGGCAAGCTCCAATGGTAAGCTCGAGGGTGAGCTCGAGCTCGAGCTCAAACTTGAGGAGAGCACAGACAATTCAAGCTAAGCTTGGCCCACCTCGACTCTACTCGGCTCGATGTACAGCCCTAATGGTGAGCCATGGACCTGAAAATCAAGCTAATCCATGACTTAAGGGGGCCACACCACAAACAACTGTTGCGAGTGGATGCCCGCCCATTGAAACCTTCTGTGTATAAGGCCCAATGAGATGTGGTTTAGACATCCAACTCATCCATTGTCTCCCACTTGTACGGGGGGTCACACTAAATTTTAGACCATTCCAAAATTCAAGTGGGCCCCACCAAGTGCTTTTAGATATTTTAGGCATGATTTCCCATGGTATGGCCCACCTACTGGCACATCCAACAACCTAAAGGGGACCTACCAAATGCATGGCATGGATGTCCATCACACATTATGGTGGGACTCACAGTATGTGTGTGTAAATCCCCACCTGCTCACTAGTTCTCATGAGAACTCGTGAGCACTTTTTAAGGACTCATCACACGTGATGTGAGCCCAAAATCTGAGCCGTCCATAAAAGTTCTAGACCAGATTAAAAGTTGGGCATTGGGGTTTTTTGGAGTGTTGTATCACGTGAACAGCTCAGATTTTGGGCTCACATCATGTGTGATGAATCCTCAAAAAGTACTCACGAGTTCTTGTGAGAGACCCGATCTCCTCCGAACCTTGGGACATTTTTGTGCAGGACAAGTGAGTGGGCAGGAAATCCACTTCAACCATTAAGTGCACAATGAAAATTTAGCCATAAGGCTAAAAAATCGAGCTGATATGTGATTAGGTGGGCTACACAAAGATAAATGGTGGGAGAGGGGACACCTATCCTTGGTTTTTATGGGTCCCATTGCGATGTTTATGTGAAATCTACTCCAATCATTAGTTGCCTCATAAAACTTTATAAATTGATACAAAAAATTAAATGCATATTGTTGGGAGTTCCGGCAGCAAAAGCGAATCACACAAGACAAACCACAATGGCAACAATCAAGCAAATCGACAAAGCAAGAAACGGCAATCCAAATTTTAATATGGAAAAACCCCTCACAAGTAAAAAAAACAACGGCATAAAGCGAATCTATTATAAATCAGAAGTTACAAGAGATTACAAAAGAATTATTTACCCCGAATCCAAAGCCCCAGAGAGAAATCCATGCTTTCCTCAAGAAAGACCAACGCAGCCCTTTCTCAAGCTAATTTTTTCACCCTAGAACTCTCTCAATCCCTCCACACACTAAGATACCCAGCCCCCTTTAAGGCGACAGCCCTAATCCCGCATAACACCCACTTTAAATAAGAAACAACCGGAATTAGAAATAAATCCTGCGCAAAACCTCGCAATCGACTTTATAGTTCGCGTACTGTCAGACATTTGACAGAATTTGTCCAGAAAGTTCCAGCAAAAATCCAATAAAATTTCAAGTACCCAACAGCTTTCGCCCGGCGCCCTACACAGTCATCAAGCCCCCTACAACCTCCAAAAATCAGATCCAGTATTCTAGATTCCAAAAGCCGATTCTACGTATTTTTGGACGCCCGAGCCAAGCGCGTTGGGCCCGACACCCTCTCGTGTCCAAGATTGAAGACATCCCCAACACATACGTGGGGCCATACCAAGTGAAACAATTTAGATGGTGGACTTCTCCATAACTGTTTCCGTGTAGGTGGACCACCTGAATCATGGTTTTGGGTAATTTTTTTGCCTTACAACTAAATGGTCACTACACACCTTATAATCGGAGATCCGGAGTAGATTTTACATACACATCATGATGGGCCCACCCCCAGCCTGCCGGTCTTTAGTTTGACCACGAATGCCCGTCTCCTGGACGGACGCAGTTTGGACAGTGACGCTGCCAGTAGCAGCTGGCTACATGTCGGTGCTCTGTGGGCCCACCATGATGTATTTGTTTTTATCCACGCCATCCATCCATTTTTCCCGATCATTTCAGTGCTTGAACCAAAAAATGAGGTAGATCTAACTATCAGGTGGACCACACCCCAGGAAAATAGTAGTGAATTGAATGTCCACCATTAAAAACTCCTAGGGCGCATTGTAATGTTTATTTGACATTTGATTAGGTCATATAGACCTGGATGAAGGGAAAAAACAGATATCTTGATCCAAAACTTTTGTGGCCTCGAAGATGTTTCTAATGGTGGGCGTTCAATCAACACTGTTTACTGTGATGTGGTCCATTGAGATTTGGATCCACCTTATCTTTGGGCTTATTTCATGAAATGATCTGGAAAAATGGATGAATGGCGTCCATGAAACACATGCATCATGGTGGGGACCACAACGCTAGCATAGTGTAGATTCTCTGTGGAGCACAGCATGATGTATGTATTTTATCCATGCCGTCCATCCGTTCTTCTAGCTTATTTCAAGGCATGTGACCAAAATTCAAGCATATCCAAAGCTCAACTGTACTACACCACAGAAAACAGTGGGAATAGTGACATGCACCGTTGAAACCATCCTAGGACTCACAGTAATGTTTATAAGTCATCCAAACTGTTCATAAGGTCAAACAGGCCTGGATTAAAGGGAAACACAAATACCAACTTGATCCAAAACTTCAGTGGCCCCTAGGATGTTTTCAATGGTAGGAATTCCATTCCCTCTGTTCTGTATGTAGTTAACTTGAGATTTGGATATACATCAATATTGGTCTCATGCCCCAAAATGAGTTGAAAAAATGGACAGACAGCACGGATAAAATACATACATCGTGGGCCCCACAGTGTCTTCACAGCACCGTAAAGGGTGGTTAGTGCCTCAGTACAGAATTCACTTAAAAGTAAATTATATTTACTTAAAGGCCGGTCCAGTTGGGGTGGGCCCACTATAATGTATTTGTAAAATCCACTCCAACCATCAAGTGAGTGACCCAATTTTAGGTCTTGGGCGGAGAAGCCAACTCCATCTGTGATTCAAGTGGACCCAACGATTAGAAATAATGAAGGGCAACACTCACCCTCCAAATTATTTCCCTTGGTGTGATCCACCTGAATTACGGATGGGCTTGATTTTTGGCCCCTAGGCCTAAAGTAGGCTAACACATAGGATGCATGAGTGGAATTCATATACACATCACAGTGGCACCCACCTGAACCAACCAGGCATAGGACCGTAAATAGACTATTTATATAAAGAAATGAGATAAAGAAACGATAGCTCATTTCAATGAGAAAATTTAAATTTTGGGTTGGTGGCGACTGTCCAAAATTTTGGTTACTGGAGAACCATGTTTTAGCATAGCCCATGGGATGTATGGTTCAGATTTTGTTCTTACACTCCAAATGCATGCTAAATGATGAGATTCATGAATCCGATAACTGTACATACAACAAAATCTGACAAAAGGTTAACTGTACATACCTAGGCTTCACAGACCGGTCCAGAGGGTGCATGAACTAGACGGCCATTTTGGAGTAAAGCAGCGGGAAAAGGAACTCGGCAATTACTGATGTGGGCCTTGAGGCGAGGTATATTAGGATGTGCACTCCTACATCGATGGCACCGCAACTCCATTGACAGCAGTTTGTCATCACTGTTCAAAGTCGCCTTCCCATGCTTCTCAATCTCTTCAATTACATCAACAGAATCCCGAAAGAAAGCAGTGTTAAATGAGTTCCAGTGCTTCTTGTTCTTTAAGTGAGAAGAATTGAAATCCTGGCTGATAACATGAAGGTGCAGCTGTCGCATCGATGGGGCCTACAAAAAGAGTGCTTCACCAGTTGAAATTCAATCTTTCGTGGATTGTGGTGTGATAAACAGGGAGCAATGCTGCTGGCAAACACACATCAGCAGACCCAAAACCCAAGCATCGCACTTGTGCCAATGTGGTATACGAGTACGAGACATGGACCATTCATCAGGTAGGCTCATGGTGAATGAATGCATACAACCTCTAGCATAAAAATCAGGTTGGTCCATTTCAGGTAGGCTGGACATGGAGAAAAAAGTTCACGATCAAAGGGATAACCAATGGTTACATTCATCATGCATATGTGGCCCACTTGAGTGGATCAGCCTGATTCTCATACACCAGGGCCCTAGGGTGCAACTGGGGTTTGGGTCAACCTGAACACGATTGAGGGTCTCGGTAAGGTTGGGTTGTGAAGGTCCTCAGGTTGGGTTCGGGTTGAAAAATGCCAACCTGATTTGAATTCAGGATGAGTTCGGGTTGAACAAAGTTGGGTGGGTTCGTTCAGGTTGGGAATAATCACTTGTATTTGGGTTGCGTTGGGTCAAGTACATATGACTTTGGGTTGGGTGCCTTGGGTAGGAATTCAGGTCAGGTCCTCTTGAGGTCAGTTTGGGGTCAGATTGACCCTCAACCTGACCCAACTGCACCCAAGTTCCACCCCTAATAGGCCCTGCCTGCCGATCAGCCTGACCTCACTCACGTATGATATGCCGGTACATGCGGAGCACTTCTGTTTGGCATCTGCAAATGCGTGTCTTCCTCCTAAACTAGTTCTTAGCATGAATATAGTACAGAAACAATAAGAAAACAACAGATGATCTGGCAGTAACTCGAACATACCGAATGATATCCAAGGCGAAAGATTAATGAAGCATCGTCGACCAAGAGCTTTTCAGCCCACTTCAATCCCACAGAGTGCATTGTCCTCAACAACTGAATGTGTTCTTTCTGAACATCTGCAGGACGATCAAGGCCGTTCCTCCTTGCTAATACCAAAAGGTGCCTCTTCGCCTATGCAAAGAATGGAGTTGATTTTTAAGAGAAATACAAAGGCTACTTGGAGTAGGATCTTCTTACTCCCCTTGTGTGACACCATCACATACTGTAAGAGATGGGAGCTGCTCATCAGACAGGTGGCCCCACATTGTATTTGTTGTGGCTCAAAATACACACCAGTCCGGTCATCAGGTGAGCCACACATGTACAGAAGGAATCAAAGGTTACAAATGATTGCAAAACTGTCTGAATTCAACGTATAAATGTTTCCCACCCACTGACCAGACCTGCATATTTCTTGGCCATTGCATACGCACAGTGAGATGCACCCAATCAAAGGCATGTCTCACATGTGGAAAGAGTAGGATTAGAAATTCTGCTTAAGCAATTAGCCATATTAGGACTCATGCAAATATAACGTCATCATCTATGCCTTATCCTGTGTGTGTGTGTGTGTAGAGAGAGAGAGAGAGAGAGAGTCCTGGTTTCCCGCTAGTAGTGCCACAGGAAACCATCATGTGAGCAAAAAGGTGGTAATCATGGGTGGGCCCCACCATAATGTGTGTCAAATCCACTCCGATCATCAGGTGGGTCACCCAATGTTAGGCCTAGGGCCTAAAATTTGGTGACGCATCTAATGATCAAAGCGGATTTCCCATACAAATATACAATGCACGGTGGGGCCCTTAAGAAATCAAGGGTGGGCATCCCCCTAGCAACTGTTTCTCTTGGTGTGACCCACCTAAATCACCGATCAGTTTGATTTTCAGGACCTGGGCCTTACATGGGTACTGCACCTAACAGTTGAAGTGGATTCCACATACACATCACAGTGAGGCATGCCACTTGCTTGCATGGAGAACTTGGTGACGTCACTTCATCAGTGAGATAGCTACTGAAGCTGTCATTAGCTAATCCGTGTCTGTGTTATAAAGATAATAAATAAATGCATGCATGCATGGTGTTATTTTTCAAGTCATGGAAAAACCTCTTTCTACCTAGTATTTATTACATTAATTCAAATTAACAAAATCTACACTAGTTGTACTAGAAGTATAATCCAACCAGATAGAGAGAGAAAGAGAGAGAGAGAGAGAGAGAGAGAGAGAGAGAGAGAGAGAGAGAGAGAGATGCTCACACACTACTAGTTGTACATTCAACTAGTTGGCGCGCAAGGCTCACCATGGTGCTTGTATGACACCGAGCCTGTCCAGCAAGGTTGTCCCACCATGAAAATGGGATGCCCCAAAAATCACGCTGATCCAACCGTGAAAATTCGATGCTCCATGTGAATGTGGAGCTTTTTTAGTGGTTCTTCATGGTTTTCTATGATGTGCCCCACTTGATGGTTGGATCGACCTGATTTTTGGGGCATCCCATTTTCATGATGGGACAGCCGTGTTAGATGGGCGAGATGTCATACAAACATGGTGGGCCCCACACGCCAACTAGTTGGACGTACAACTAGGTGTGTTTGTTTAGAGAGAGAGAGAGAGAGAGAGAGAGAGAGTTGCTAACTGCATGTGGATGCAATAAAGCTCATGTACACGTCACCCATGTGCCAGCATGGCACATAGGCGCGAGATCCAATCCATCCATCAGGTTGGTCTGACATAGTACATGTTTTCCCAAATACACGAATCTGTTCCACTCAGCATGTGGACCCTAATATTGGAAAAAGGTGAATGGGTTAGAAAAATTCAGTCAAGTAATTCAGAGCTGTACATTTGTTTTGCTAACTATCGACAAGTGGATCAGCCTAAAACTTGGTCCAAAGCATCAACATAGTGGTGCCGTTCTAATGGGTGAATTGGATCTCAGACCCATAGTGCCATGCAGGCACATGTGTGGCATCTACATGAGCTTTATTTCACACACTTGTGGACCTAGCAAAACTCATGTGTGTGTTCGTGTGCAATAACAAATCCAATTGAGTAAAAGAAAACCAGACCTTGGGATAAAGATCATACAGCACAACAACATCATCTAATATCTCCAGAAGGTTATCCTTGTGCTGTTCGGGATGCATGGCAATATGGTAAAGAGCTTGGGCCCATGAGCCCCAACTCTTTTTTGTATCTACATCAATCTTCTCATTCTTCTGCTGAACCTCACCATCACGCACATTACTGACAGAAGACATACTCATGCTTTCATAAGGTTGTGACATTATGGAAGTATCTCCAGAATGACCACATTCATCATCCATCAGCATCTGTTCAAACGGAAGTCCCTTACTTTTCTTGTTTCTCTCAGATTCATAGGAACCCTCCCGCTTGATCTTCTGATCAGCATTTGGAAACTGTTCAATGAGATTTTTATGTAAATCTGAAGATCCAGGCCCAAATTTCTCGCTGCTTTCCTGCTGAGTTCTTTTTTCTCTCACTATAGACGCAAAGCTTTCAAAAAGGGATGAGTAAGCCTCGCGAAGAACATTGCAACCTTTGATATAGTCATTTTGGAGATAGTTCGGTCTCTGAGGATTCATGTTCGGTCCAAGGACATGGATGACATGAGTTACACCTTCTCTTTTGTACAGAGGGGAAGTTGGAGGAAGAGGAACGGCAACAGACTTTCCAGGGACGAGAGTTCCAGCCCGTTCCTTTGTTGCAATTTCTAGGGCTTCACCTGCAGCACTGAATATAGCTGCATTGACCCCGCCTCCTCCAGGTCTTAACCGCCTGCATGAATACGCCATTAAATAATAGAGATGCCCAGAACAGTTATGCACAACATCATCAACGGAACAAGATCTGTTCATGATATATTCATATGCAACATTAAATAGGAGACAAATGCATGCACATTATCCAGGCATGCTAGGAGATTATTTACAGGTCAACCCATTACAAACCTGTGTATAAGAGGTTAGCAAATTTGAAAGTAGAGCATACTTCAGACCCTGCATGAAAGTTTTACCAAAGATGCCACCATTCTCATTTCTAATAGACATTTAGGGCCCATTTGGATGCAATGTCCACAAACCCCTTTACATAGATTTCCTCAGTTAACTTCTCGTCGGATTGGTTTTCAGTGAGTGAGGCATGAAACGGCTTTTGCAAAAATGCATCCAAAAGCAGAAGCCAAACTGAGGCTTGGCTCAAAATGCCATTTCAGTGACAAAACCCCCTTTTCTGGGTGCGTCCAAATGGGCCCTTAGACTTGCTGATGTTTTGAAACAGCTACTTCCACACTCCAACCCCAATCTGCTCCCACTTCCTCTCATGTTTCGTGCAACAAAGCTCTACAGTCCAGACCACATCTCAAGGATAACATTTTTCTGTGCTGAGCCATGGAACAACCAGTTAGTGGGTCCAAAGAAATTTCAATGCAAGTTCGAGGAACAGAACTCCAACCACAGTCGCACTTTGAATATCTCCAACGAGGCAGGAAATCAAGCTGCATGAGATGTTGCCCCTTGAAATCTGCATTACTCATTTAGACTCAGGTCAATTTGAGAATTCCACTTCCTGAGAATTATGAAGTCTTGAACAGATTTGGGTCCTCTAGTCGACAGGTTCTTGCCCCTCACAAGAACTTCAAGATTTGAATTACGTAATCCTCTTCCAGCTCTCTTTTAATTTTCCTATTGATTCTGCTGACAATTTTATCTGTGGATATGACACTGTTTTCAAATATATATCTAAGTTTCTATAAGACAAGGTAGATAAGTCAATTTTATACTTCCTATGGATGTTATTTGCTTTTCATAAAACCATTTCTATCTCTGAAAAAGAAAAAAGTTTTTTTTTTCTTTAATTTGTAGATGCATGCACATAAGAGTCACCAAAACAGCAACCTTTATGTCTGCACCATGCCTAGAACTCTGGGAGGCCGCACCCAATAAGGCTTGCTGCCCAGGGAAGGTGGTCTCGTGGGAACTCACAGGCTCAACCATATGACCACAAATGAATGAAACAAAACACGATCAGTTATTGTCTACTTCTCTCTCGAATCTTTGAGGCGGTTTTCAATTTTGGGCTTGTAAGTTTCATAATGAGATATAGATTGGAGTTTCAGTTCCCAATTTTGGAAAAAGGACCAGATCTCTAAATCCCCAAAACTAGTGTAGTTGCAGTGACCAAAACGAGATGATTTCAGCGAGGAGAATACTCTTCCAAATATCTATGTGATGTAGGGAATGAATTCCATGGTCAAGGGCGAGGATCGATGATATTCTTCGAGGAGATGGACTGGAAGAAAAACAAAAGGAAACTAAGGAATTTCCGATTTTGGCGTTTCAACCAAACAGGAGAGCTGCTAGACGCCGAGAAAACCCAATAAGTTTCATGTTGATCCAAGCTACGGATTGACCGTGACGTCCAAAATAGTACGAACTGTTCAGAAAGTTCCGAATTCCGCCAACTTAACTTGGAGATGGTCCAGGTGGCCCATCACTACTGATATGAAGAATCTGAGCCAACCATTTTGAAGAGTACATCAATGTCAGCAAAATCACGAAATTTTGTGGCAATCATGTGTGGATTGCTCGTACCAGTGGAAGGAAGACAACGCCCAATAGGTGTTATACAATTTGCGCAGATTTTTCTAATTTTCTTTCCTATTTTACTTAGGAGTCTTTTCTTATCATGCAAGTTAGGGTTTAGGGTTAGTTTATTTCTATTTAAGTTGATTAAATTTATTTTTGTAATTAGCTTTTGATAAGTTATTAATGAAATTTGAGTTTATACTCTGTTTTTCTTTGTGGATTCGAAGATAAGCTCGTGGATTCGAGTTGTTCTATCGTGGATTCGACGAATACAGGTTGAGGAGTCCCTATAGATCTGTGGATTCGGATCAGTTATCCATGGGAGATACAGTGCTCGATCCCACAACACACCCCGCCCGCATTAATTGGCATCAGAGAGAGGTTCTTCATCGGGAAGATGGCTTTTAATGGTGGCTACGGTAAAAATCTTGTGGACGGTGCTCCAAGAATCCATCCTCTCAAAGTGGCCGCTTTTGGGGCGACGCTTGAGACATTCCAGTGGAAGACTCATCAAGCCATGCAAGAACTGCAGGCTGGGTTCGACCGCATAAACAAGATACTAGATTGGTCCTACAAGAAGATGATAGAACTTCCCATCTTCAATGGCCATGATCGCATCAAAGAATGGCTCGCTGAGGTCGAATATTACTTTGACTACATGCAAATTCCTGAAGAAAGGAAAATCTCAGTCGCGACAATCTACCTAGATGATGACGCTTGGGATTGGTGGATGGAAGACATACAGATGTGTCGGAAGTAAGAAGGAAGGCCACCAATTCATTTGTGGCAGCGGATGAAATGATGATTGTTGTCCCATTTCCTAGTTGACAAAGAAGATTTGGGGGAGACGGTGTTGCCACCGACTCTCAGGCGCCATCAATCGCATACATGTGACGTTCTGGCAAACACGAAAATTCTTCTCGAAGCTTTTGAAATAGATGTCATTCATGCAGACATGGGAACCCCTCTCGAAGGACCTGCTGAATCAGTAGAGGTAGAAGCTATGGAGGGAGGGGAGGAGGTACCACCCACTATCATTTTAGAAAATATTCAAGGTTTTGAGAAGATGGAGGAAGATGATATCCCATATGTGGTGAATGAGGAAGAGGATTATGTTGCCGCTCCAAAAATTGTAGATCTGGATTGGCAGGAGTTCATGAATGTGTCAGAGGCTAATTTTTCTCCGATAGAGTCAATCTTCGGTAGAACAGTTGGTAGAGAAGAAGATGCCGATGTTTGCTGTGCTATGCCAGGGAATAGCCGAGGACAAGTATCCCCAATCATGTCCAACTACTATTCTCAAGTCGAGGCCATGAAAGAAGATGAAAGCGAATCTCCATCATGACATGAGGCAAAACTCGAGGTCGAGTTTTTTTCAAGTGGAGAAGTCTGATGTAGGGAAGGAATTCCATGGTCAAGGGCGAGGATCGATGATCTTCTTGGAGGAGATGGACCGGAAGAAATACAAGAGGAAACTAAGGAATTTTCGATTTTGGTGTTTCAACCAAACAGGAAAGTGCTATTCCCGTTTTTGGATTTCGGCCCAATTCGAGGGGCCCATCTTAATCATTTATGATGATTCGTTCCGTCCATCTTATAGAGCTACTCAACACCGAGAAAACCCAATAAGTTTCATGTTGATCCGAGCTATGGATTGACCGTAACGTCCAAAATAGTACGAACTGTCCAGAAAGTTCCGAATTCCGCCGACTTAACTTAGAGATGGTCTAGGTGGCCCATCACTACTGATATGAAGAATCTGAGCCGACCATCTTGAAGAGTATATCAATGTCAGCAAAACCACGAAGTTTTGTGGCAATCATATGTGTAAATTGCTCGTACTAGTGAAAGGAAGACGACGCCCAATAAGCGTTATACAGTTTGAGTAGATTTTTCTGATTTTCTTTCCTATTTCACTTAGGAGTCTTTTCTTATCATGCAAGTTAGGGTTTAGGGTTAGTTTATTTCTATTTAAGTTGATTAAATTCGTTTTTGTAATTAGCTTTTGATAAATTATTAATGAAATTTGAGTTTATACTCTGTTCTTCTTCGTGGATTCGAAGATAAGTTCGTGAATTCGAGTTGTTCCGTCGTGGATTCGATGAAGACAGGTTGAGGAGTCACTGTCCTGCCCAGGTGCATTCAAGAAATGTCTAAGGGAGTTGTGGAAAAGTCAGATATATTTAAATTTGTAAGGCTAACAAGTAGCCAGCCATATCCATCTTTCTTTCTTTTTTTTTCTCTCTCTGTCGTTTTTTCTTTCTTTCTTTTTCTTTTTTTGGTGTGTGTGTGTTGGTGATGCGGACATCAGTGGTGCACCCTTTAGAGTGTACCAGAGGAGGCGACGTCGCAGATCGAGTGTTGGAGCAGACGAGTTGATGTGGATGGACGCCGAGCCCATTGGGCCCATTTTCTGACGCGTTACGAGTACGCGAGATGCAGGATCACGCAGGAGCATCATGACCGCTGGACCATGGAGCGGATTTACATTTAGGCGCTTTTCTATTTATTTCCTTGTTTCTAGGCGCTTTAGTGTCGTTATTTACTTTAGGCGTTTTTATGTTATTTCTTTGGTTTTCAAGCACTTTAGTGCACTTTTTTTTTTTCGTAGCTTATATATACTGTGAGAACCCATTTCGAAATTATTGAATGAATAGAAAATTCGTGAGTTTCTTCCTCTTTGTTTGAGAGATTAGGGTTTCAGGATTGGCCCTCGGGTGTTGAGGATTCCACCCCGGATTTTCCGTTTTCTCTTCTCTCTTTCTTCAAGGTGCGAGGAAAGGTAAGCTTCTTTGATTCCTAATTCGTACTTCATGAGAACCTATCGTTTTTCGACATCCTTCGTCCTTTTCTGAACCCCCCTTTTGGGTACGATCGAAAAGAGGGATGCCTAGCCACGATAACCGGATCCAAACTTGACTGTGGACTGGTCTATACTAGATCTGGGATATCCCCATATCCCTAGATCCTCCCTGTTTTACGATTTTACATGGTTTTATGCAAAGGGGCATGATCCGGACGGATGGACCTCATCTTCGTGCTGAGATTTGTTAGTTTCCTCTGATTGAAAGTAGTTAGTTTCGTAATTTTATTATTTGAATATCTTCCAACTGAATATCATGCATCTAGGGTTAGGTCATCGCATGCCCCTGCATCAGTTGGGGAGGTTGAATGGTAGCCATATCCATTTTATATTAGGATTCTATCAATCAATACACATATTTTACCCTTATTTTTAATATCTCTAGGTCCTACGGAATTCCTGAGATTAGTCACTCTGATAAGCAAGTCTTGACATCGATAGCCAGAATACAAGGGAAAGCTAACCTGAGCTAGATCTCCAGATTAAAAATTTGATAAATGCAAACAGAATAGGCCCTCCAACAGAATCATGATTAGATCTATCTAACGTCCTCACAGATGTAACATAGAGTGAATATACAAGCCATCATTCAAATCAAGCAGTGAAAAATGAGAATAGCATGATCTGAAATGAGAAGGTTTCAAGTCCAATCGGCTGGACCACAATCTACAGTCCACCCAGTGAATAAATTCCATTCCATCATGTCCACACAACATTCAACCCTTCTAATAGGTTGGGCCGACCACAAGGATCAGCCTGTGGAAAAAATAATCAGTCTCATCCATTCATCAAGTCGGCCATACCATAGAAAACATTTTTTAGCCATTGTTAAATAACAAAATACAAGTGTGGTCCACTCAATGATTGGATGTGGCTGATTTTTGCTAAAGGTGATCCTCATGATGCAGACAATCTATCACATGAGTTGGATGTCGTGCACACATTAAAGGCCGAAGTTCTTCACTGGGTGGACGGTTACTTGTGGTCCAACTGGTTGGACTTGAGACCTTCTCATCTGAAATATGTAAATTTGTAAAAACAATAAATAAATAACAATTACCAGTTGGCAGCATTAGCAATTACATTACACCACAAGCCTCGTTCTGTATAGATCTTAGTTATATTCCCCACAACTGTGAAGAACTTTCTAGAATCAATATTTTTCTTCGCAGCTTTAGCCCCAACCAAAGACAACATATGTGATCCATGACTCAAGTCTACCAAAACAAGCCTGACATTATCGCCCTTATTTAAAAACTCTTCAACTTGCTCTACAATGATATCAGATGCTTTCTCATGGTTGAATTGAAAATCAGATGTCGAGATAGATGGAAAAGCTAGAGTAGGGACATCATTCCAAGAATCACCACCACCAAAAGAGCTCCCCATCGTGTCGCTGCCTTCTGTGACTTTCTTGACAGTATTTCCGACACACATATTAATCTTTTCAGATTCCGCAGAGCAAGAATCTTTTTCGGTATTCTGTTTTCTGTGAACAGAATCCTGAAGGCTATTCCCATTTGAAGCTACATTGTCAGGAACATCTACTTTCTTCAGGAACTTCATTATCCCGACTTGAACTTTGGCATCTGTGCTTTTCTGACCAAAACAACCAGAGGAAAGGCTATCTGATGCGCCCAGCAAATGGTATGTATTAACAGCATCTTGAACATCAGTTTCATTCTGGCAAAATGTAATTCGAGAGAAGCCTTCACTCAGCTTAGGCAGCTCTTTCTTTTGCAGCATGCGGTTAACAACAGCTGCAGCTTTTCCACCTTGCAGGTTTCCTTCATGCCCAGTACGCTTCACTGAACGGGAAATACAAAGTTTGGCAGCAAGATCAAGCACCACAGCATGGACATCAACCTGTGGTCCACCAAGCTTCACAAAGTCAACCCGCTGTTCTCTATCTAAATTGCATCTATCAATGAACACACTTTTCCCATGCTTCAATGCTTCAGCTGCACTCTTTAAGCACTGAGACTTTGTACCAGCTTTGCCATTTGCAATGCTGTCCTACAAAAGAAAACATAGTTTGACATGCAAGAGCATCAATACCATGATATAGAAGGAGAGAAGAAGAGCAATGGACCTACTTCGGGAAAACCTTGGAATGTCATTGCCCAGTGAGCACAACAAGTAAGACACGTGAAGTCATGAAGAAAGTAACTGGAAAGGAGACAACCAAAAATGGCATGAAATGGCCGAGCACTATGATAAGGCATTTATTTAGGCCTTTCCTAAGAATCATAAAAATGGGTAGAAGGAAGATATATTCTACAGTGATGGTTATACTTTTACCAAAATTAAATATTAGATCATGATTACTATTACATGGTTTTACAAAGCAAGTATTAAATATATCTCATTCAATATATTAGTGATGTGGATGATTATATAACAGTAGAGAACACTCTATGAAATAAATCAGTCGGTAATCTAAAGTTCAAATTGCAATATCTGAAAGCAATTTGAACCTATCATTCCACACATTCTTAGCGAATTCTTCTCACCAAGAGATTCCTGTCGCAAATCCCACAACTTGACTGCTCACTCTTTAATGTGGATTTCATGATGCCCATGCATCAAACAGCATTATAAGATCCACGGCAAACCTGTGGTTTGTGTCCAACATGATTCAGATGCTAGTTGGTCATGATTTCACAATGATCACGTCATCTAGTTGATTATTGGACCAGTTTCCAATCATATGTTATCAAGCTTTGCCTCCTCCAACTGTTATAATGTGAACTCGATGTGGATTACTGTCTTAAACAACGGTCTGGATGTTTTGATTGTCTAGAATCTTCAAGACATCAACGGAGGAAATGGTCTAGTCATTTCTTTCCATCCAACAATGCAATTAAAAGGTGCATATGTCATCCAATTATTGAGTTCATCAGAATGAAATACAAAGTGGGCATCAAATCTGAATAAGGCGCTAGAGCAATGCTCAAAGTACTGGTACACTGTATCTCACCCTTGTCATACAGTTTTTTTTTTTTTTTTTTTGAAGAGCAATACAGAAATATCATAGGTAACATTGGGAAATATCACATGTATCCCGTAATGTATCACAGTCTGAGCGAAAAATGGGGGGACATTTTAGGCAAATGGTGGAATTTTCTAGTGAAACTCAAAGAAATGTTAAAAGACAAGTGATTATACAATTAGAATTCAAAATATTAAAAAAATGCATTGCCAGCCATAAGTGATGCAACTATATCCAAAATAAGTTCATTTCATTTAAATTCAAGCAATATAACCAAAATTGTCATCACTCCATTGATGTCATCTCCATCATCTCCACTATCATCTCTCGAAAATGGAGAAAAAGTTTGATCATTACTCATTGAATTGCTCATGCTCATGCCACATGACCCCAATGTGACTTTGATACCTCATCCTCAAATGTCAGGCCATGGTGTGTAAAGGCCGTTATGTAGAGGTAAAGGTGGCAACCGTTACACGTTAAGGGGTAGTAATGGCTGTTATGAAAAAAATGACCCGTAAGTGTTGTTACCGCTCCCGTAACAGCCCATTATGCAACCCGTAAAGGCTGTAACACTTAAACAGTGGGGGTCATTGTCACCATTGCTTTCTATGGTGTGGTCCACTTGATCCTTCGGTCTGCCTCCTTTTTGGGATCTTTCCCTAAAATGATCCGTCAAAATGGATGGACGGCGTGGATAAAACACATACATCGCAGTGGGCCCCACAGAGCCCCTGTCAGGACCATCCGTCAAATACACATACATCACGTTGTGGGCCACCCCAACCATGCCGAAAAGTTCTCAGGTTATGTACGTACGTATGTATATATGTATGAGTGTTAGTCTTTTAGGCTAACACACAACTCTTGTTGCCCAAAACTTCTTCTTTCTCCCTTCCCCTCTCTCTTTCTCCCCTTTCTCTTCCCATCTCACCACTTTCTGCTTAGTATACTCATGTAGCATCATTGTCATCCTCAACACCACTACAACTTGAGTATAAGCATTATGTGCCTTTGAAGATTGCTGCAACTTAACTCGAGAATAAACATTGTGCATCTTTGAAGCATCTTTGAAGTGCACTATCAATTGAGTAAAACTGCACGCCAATCATTTGTATATTGCTTGATATTTACACAGAGATGCACCAAGTAAACAAGAGGAAATGACACAATATCTCATTCCCAAACATACTTGGTCCTTTGACTTGGGGAATCCTTTGGCATAGACATTATGAAGGGCCTTCCTTAACTCTTTCTTGTGATCAAATCTATGACTATAACGGTATTTTGGGTTCGGAAAATATGCTGAAACCCAATTCATATATATATATATATATATATATATATATATATATATATATATATATATATATATATATATGGGAATGCTCACTTGCGCACTAGTTCTCACGAGAACTCATGAGAACTTTTTGAGGACTCATCACACATAATGTGAGCCCAAAATCTGAGCCGTCCACATGATGCAACACCCTAAAAAACCTCCAAAGCCCAACTTTCAACTTTGTCCATAACTCTGGTGGGCAGTAGCAAAGAGAGAGGCAAATCAAGGGAGGAAACTGTTTCCATTTTCCATGGCCCACCTAAGTTCGGGACCAAGTTGAAAGTTGGGCCCTAGAGGTTCTCTTGGGTGCTGCATCATGTGGACGACTCAGATTTGGGCTCACATCACGTGTGATGAGTCCTCAAAAAGTTCTAACGAGTTCTCGTGAGAACCGGTGCGCAAGTGAGCATTCCTCTCTCTCTCTCTCTCTCTCTCTCTCTCTCTCTCTCTCTCTCTCTCTCTCTCTCTCTCTCTCTCTGTATATATATAATGTTGTAAGCTAATGCACCATATAGAGACTAATACCTAAGGCTAACGACTTACTAGCCGCGTGAAATGAGTACCCAAGGATCTTATACCATTGATCATCGATGATATTATGCACTTATTTATAAGGCTAAGAGGCTACAACCTTGATGGCCTCTTTCATGAGCCATACTTATTTGTACATCCATTTCATTGATGCCCAAATCTCCTTGTCACCCCCCTCAAGACTATAAATGTGCTAGAGAATTGGCGACCACATAACACACCTCACTCCAAAAGGTGTTGTTCAGAACCATCTCCTCAACCTTTTGTTCCATATGATTACAACACTCATCCCAATCAGCCATTTATGGGAGGAGAAATCTCAGTTTGCCCTTACACTTACTCATGCTATCAGCACAATGAAGTTTGTAGAAAATCATGTCATCCCACACCTCGCTCCAAAAGGCGTTGTTCAGAACCATCTCCTCAACCTTTTGTTCCATATGACTACAACATTCATCCCAATCAACCATTTATGGGAGGAGAAATCTCAGTTTGCCCTTACGCTTACTCATGCTATCAACACAATGAAGTTTGTAGAAAATCATGTCATCCCTTGCCGCATTGTCCTCTTTACACTTTTTCTGCATCTCTATGCCTTTTCAAAAATTATGAAATTACACAGGGGATAAAATGAAGAAACATACAATCTTTATTTTTATCATCTAATTTGATGCTACCATTGGTAAAAATTCTTCAACAATGATTCTCTCGACGATCTTCCAACCAGTTTATACCATATTTGCCTTGCATGAAGAAGTTTGTAGAAAATTGTGTCATCCTTGGCCACACTATCCTCTTTACACTTTTTCTGCATCTCTATGCCTTTTCAAAAATTATGACATTATAGAGTGGATAAAATGAAAAAACATCTTTAATTTTATCATCTAATTTGATGCTACCATTGGTAAAAGTTCTTCAACAATGATTCTCTTGATGATCTTCCAACTAGTTTGCACCCTATTTCTCTTGCATGAATCCAATGGTATACAAGCATCCTAACGCACATCATGAACAAACCAAATTTTGCAATTTTATTATTTGTAGTGGTGCTTGCACGTGACAACTTTTGGACCATATCAACTCTCCAGTTGGGAAAAAAATCATCCTCAAGTTGTCTTTGGCCCTTGTAAAACATATTATTCTTGGCCCAACTTTCATTGGGAATTTCTTTTGCTTGTGATAATTCTTCAATGATCTTCTGGACCTGAGAAGGGTTGAGATTTTGCACCAATTCTCTGAAACAAAATTTTCAACATCAGCTCCCTTAATGTTGTAAATCAAATTCCTACACACACAAACCGTAGTGGCACCAATTAATCCAATCAATCTAAGATATGACATATCTTCTCTCTTTTATACAACATGCAATCAACTATTAGATCATTGCTTTACCAACTAGGAGTAGGATTGGACTAATTGATCCTCCCTCACCATCGTCTATGAACTACCAGATTATCCTTAATTCCTAATGATCTTCAATTACAGCTCCATCACTCTCGGTTGTAAGATTTTGTCTCAGTTTTGGTTAGATCAAGACATTTACCCCTTGAGGTCATCTTCCAAAAGTTTTCCCAAACAATCAAACCATTGATCATCTTGATATAACTGCCATTATAGTTGGCTTCATACTGTTGTGCATCTAACATCTATCCTTGAAATACAATTCTGCTTCCTATTGCCATGATGATCAAACCAAATCTTTCTAGTCAGTTGGATATACAAGGACATGAATGCAATTGTAATGACTTTATGTAGATTTGACCATTGCATTTTGGTGATCAATCCACCTCACACAGATCCAGCCATTGAAGCTTGTGAACATACGGTTCGGCGTAAATTCATTAGTAAGATTAATCACAATGTTCCCAATGATAAAAACCAGCCCCCAACTACAGCTTGCAAAGCCCATTAGTCCCACAATGCCAGAGCCCTTGGTTTTTATCCAAATCTGAACCTTCTTGTCCAATTACATGCTAAGCTTAAACATCATGGGAAGCTCCATGTGTCACAAGCACCAACATGCAAATCACATAGCCTTGTGGTTGTGGGCCCTTGCATGTCAACAATCTAATGCCTGAAACCTGTGGCTTGTGCCAATCCATACAGCCAATTGTTTTGTTCTTCTCATGCAATAACCATTGTCTTGAATAATTAACCATAATTGTCGAACAACCATAAGTACAAACAAAGTGTTACTACACCACAATGAGATAAGCATGATTTTAAGACTTGGACAAGTCTGATGTGACTTGTCTGAGTCGACTCAGACTCAGTTGGACCTAATCCAGTTCAATACCACAGGCCACCACCGAGTCAGGCTGATTCAGCCATGACTCCGGGCACAACATGTCAGGTCAAGTCACCAAGTCTTTTAACCATTGATATTAAGGCTTAGACTCTAACCAGCATATTTAGCCCAGACACTAGTGAGCACTTGAGTATCGGCGCACACATTTAAATTTTCAAATGCCCATCTTGAAAAATGTTAAGATTCCCACCCACCATTATTGGATGATGGGAGATGCATGGGCACTGAATCTTGGTACAAACTGCATGTGGCAATCTTTTCCCGTTGACATTTTACTCCTACAGTAGAGATCACCATCCATCTCAGAGGAAGTATTCATCAGAAGCATCAACAATACACTAATCCAAAATGTTGTTCTTAAATCAATCACTAATGGCACAAAAATTTCCATATGAGATCATTTGGCAGCGTGGATTCTGACTTCTGAGTGATTTGTCGGGATTTTAGTTTTTTTGGGACGTTTGGTAGCACGGATTTTGATTCCTTCAAAGTCCTTTAAAAGAGCCCTTTTTGCATTCCCAACTCAAAGCTGATTTGCAAAATCCTCAAGTTTCCACAGGTTTCAAAATCCATTGGATTCCACAGGATTTTAAATCCACATTGCCAAACGACCCTTGCGTAAATCAAACAATACACATTTTCTTCAAGCACATGGTGCAGAGAGAGAGAGAGAGACCTGGCAGATTCGAACCCAAGGTCGGAGAGCGGTTGACATGACGTCGTTGCAGAAGGTGGTTTTGCCGCTGCCAGGAGCGCCCACCAGAATTACAACAATGACCTTCCTGCTACCTTCTAAAAGCCCTAAAAATCGTTTTTTTTTTTGGAAATATGAAAAAATCAGAACAAGATTGTGATGAAAACAAAAATGTCTAGGGTGTGTTTGGCTGCACCAAATATCATGAAATTTCATCATATTTTTCCAGAAATTAGACTGATTGTTCCTCAAATATCATGATATATAGCGCAACCAAACCCACTCTTACCCACCAAATCCTTTCTTCAAAGATCAGTTACCTTCCTTTGACTGATCGCAATCTCCCTCCATTTCCTTCACTCTCTCTCAATTTCTCTTGATCTCTCAAAGCTGGCAGAGCCGGAATAGAAGAAAGCTTTACCACTCTGGTAGAGAGTGCTGGATAATACGCAGGCGCCGAGAGATTGTACACGTGTTAAAAATGTAATTCAAAATTCAAGATGTCCACGGTCCTCTTTCAGCCAACTATGGCCCACCAATCAGAGGTAACGTTGTTTAACCAATCTGATTTTGGGACTTTAACTTTTTTGGTTGATTTCACTAATGTTTGCCAAGTATATAATTTATAAGTGCCTGCGTATCAAGCATCATACACAGCCAGAGCATCAAATAACTTCCCGCCGGAATTACCGTAATATGCAAGAGCGATCTCTCAACATTACACCTGCCAGGGTGATGTGCCAATCCGGTCCATCCATCTGCTGGGCCCTAGCATGGATGGCTTAAAAAAGAGTTATTGCCGTACAGGTATCATTTTTTGCGCCATAGACAGATTAATACCTACTTTTAAACTTATTCCAAATCAGTACCTAATGATGGTAAATGTTAGCCAGGTGGCCACCATGTATCTTCCCTACATATATGATACAAAGTCATACTATATTTCTAAAAAGATGATATTATCCCTCCTTTTAATTGCAAACAGACGGATACATGTGTGTAATCTCGGTCTGTCATCGGAAGCTATGTAGGGCCCACAGAGATGACCTAGACAAGTTCACTCCGTCTATCCATTTCTGTTTATCAAAAGATTCTAATAAATGAAAAAAACTTAATCAAATGGGCCCCACTGCATGAACAATAATATTCCAAATGTGCACCATTTAAACTTTCATTGAGCCAACCTCCGCTGTTTTGTATACTGTAGTCCACTGGAGATTTGGATCTTCTTCATTTTTAGGCTCATCCCCCAAGTTTAATATAGAAAAACAGATAGATGGTGTGGACATACAACAGATCAGCAAGGTGGGCCCTACAAATTTACAACCACTAAAATACAACTCGTCTAACCCCTCTCCCTGAGCACGGCTTCGCTGGATCCCTGGATCCACCGAGGTAGGTGGATTCCTTATAGTATCATCCACTTTGTGATGTGCATGTATTACATCCACACCGTCCATTCGTTTTGAAACTCATTTTAGAGTATGATTTAAAAAATGAAATAGATCCAAATTTCAGGTGGACCATAGTATAGTAAACAATGGTACTCAACCATTAGAAGCTTCTCATGGGTCACAAAAAGTTTTGGGTCAAGCTGGTATTTGTTTGGTATCTTCATCCAGGTCTTTGTGACCTTTTAAACAGGTTGGATGGAAAATAAACATTCCAGTGGCCTCCATGAAGTTTTTAATGGTGTGGATTCAACCACTACTATTTCATGTGGTATAGTCCATGTAAGATTTGGATCTGCTTCATTTTTTGGATAATGCTATAAAATGAGCTCTCAAAATGCATGGACGGTGTAGATGTAAGGTACATACATCAAAGTGGCCCCACAGTTGGGGATCCACCGACCTCAGTGGATATGGGATCCACCCAAACCACACCCCCTCTCCACCTCTTGGGCGTAGATTTCCTACGAAAGCCTTGCGCAAGAAGTTCTTGGGCTAGGAACCAAGGTGGGGCCAAAGTGATTTTTTTGATAAGTCCACCCCGTCCATCCATTTTGGGAGCTCAGTTTAGGACATGAGAACAAAAATAAACCAGATCCAAGACTCAAATGGGCCGAAAACGTGAGGATTGAACATCCACAGTTGAAATATTTGTGAAGCCATAGGAGTTTCAAATCAGGATAATATTTGTGTTTCCCGTTCATCCCAATAGTAGTGATGTTATGAACAGTATGGATGCCATATAAACATCATTGTGGACCCTAGGGAGGTTTCAATGGTAGTAATTTACCTACCCACCTTTTCCTTTAGTGAGGCCCACTTAAGTCTTAGATCCGGTTCATTTTTGTTCTCATGTCCTAAAATGAACTCCCAAAATGGACGGACGGGGTGGATTTATAAAAAAAAACATCACTTTGGGCCCCACCTTATTAGATGGTTAGAATTATTCAATCACAGAATGTTAGATCCAAGCCATCCATGAGGTGGGCCCCACTAGCTGGCCCTGCTTGTTATGCAATGGGTTCACACGACGTGGATAAAACATAAACATCATGGTGGGTCCTCAGATCATGCCTAGTAAGGGCGTCCGCCGGCAGCAGCGTCCTCTGGACGCTGTCTGTTCCAGCGACATTTTTTATTGTTATTATTGTGCTTTCTTAACAAGGTAGGGTCAACATGAAAATTTTAATTTGTCCATCGAATTAGTCAGCTCATGGCCTGCCCAAAGAAATCTGGTTTGGACATAATAGACAGTATAAAAAATCACACTAAGCCTAAGAAGGTTTCAATGGTGGAAATTATTCTCGTTGGTATGACCCATTCGAAATCTTGATCTTCTTCATTTTCAAACCCACGATGTAAAATAATATAGAGAAACAGATGAACTGCGTGGATCTAACATATACATCATGGTGGAGCCCACGAGTGGCCATCAGACAACTGCCATAAAGGGCAGCGACTTGACCCCACCGCTTCATGTGGTGTGTTCCACTTGAGACTCGGATCCGACTAATTTTCGAGCCTTGGCCTGAAAATGATATGACAAAATAGATGGACGGATGGATGAAACACATATATATCATGGTGGGGTTCATGAGTGAGGCCTTATTACTACCCAAAAGGGCTTCCGCCCTTGCCAACACTAGACAGCAACGTCCTCTGGATGAGCTGTTTGTACCATAAGCACCATCATCATTCTATATAAATAGGGGTAAATGCGTCTTTTTGTGACAAAATGGATGTCTACAGTACTCCTCCGTCAGTCAATGTCAACAAAGTAGTAAAATGTCAGTATATTACAAACCTTAAATACTGATTTGGAATGAGTTTAAAAGTAGGTACTTATCCATAAATGGCCCAAAAGATAGGTATATGTAACTCATTAAAAAAAATAAAAATAAATAAATAACTGACATAGGACGCAATCCTATACATCCCCTTTCTTCTAGCTACCCTATTTTTTTTTTTTTTTTTTAAGATAACCCATACATTTTAGGGCCCAGCATATGGAGCGGACCAGATTAGTAGGTCAGCTGCAACGAAAACTGTAAGAGATGGCTCTTGCTACAGCCTCAGGAACAACGACATGGTACAACCACCTCTCCACATCACGTGTAAGGGTGACCTATCAATCGAGACCGTCCATCTAGTTTCCCATACAGTGATGAAAAATTATTTCAAAAACGTATATCAGGCGATCCTAGCCATCTAATCCATGGCCTTTGAAGCAATTGTAGTAAACACAAAGTCAGTAAACGGTCTACATTCAATGAAGGAAAGTGAAGAAAGCTGATGGATGGGAATCTCTAATACGTGCACTTCTGTAAACATTATCCATCCATGATACATATAATCACTGAATGGATGGCTCGGATTGATGGGTAATGCTGCACATGTACGGAGGATATCCTAAGCCTCTACACTATCATTAACCATCCGATCAATTATAAGTCCTCATCAGCAACCGTACAATTTTGGGGCCGTTCAGCACAGTGCATGTAACGACATGTTTCAGTTGCCGTGGTGGGCCTCGAAGCAGCATAAACATCTCCAGCATTCGAATATTTCAACCATTGGATCATTAGACCATTTCTTTTGAAACGCAAGAGGCCATGAAGTGCAAATCTTGGTGAGCCACTTGAGCCCCGTTGGGGTTGAGGGGATGGTTTTACCAGAGCTCTTTCAAACAGTAGGCCATATCTTAGGTTTGCTAGCACAAGGGATTATATCCCAAGATACCGCCCCCTCCTAAAGTTCGAAGGTGCCCTTAAGCCCCTGTTGCATGCTATGGCCCACATATACAGAGTGCAAATCCTTGGTATATTCAAAATGACCCTCATAAGATGAATAAGAAATTTCTACTTATAAATTGTATACATCACTTCAAATGAAATCCCATAAAATCTACTTCTCAACTATACATTGGGAAATCACCATTAAATGAACTCTGTTGTCATGGCCTGCTTATCAAACAGGCCCTATTTAGCGAGCGGCTGATTGTTTGCGTAGATGAAATTGAAACAGAGGAAAAAAAAAAAAAAAAAACTAATGGCCCACATTCAAATCCAAGAAAATTACTGCCTCAGTAAAAACTGAACTGGTATAAGACCTCTCTCTTGATGGATTTGTAAGCCACCTCCACGCCTCCATCTGTTCCACCAGCATGAGGAAAGGTACCCAAGCCACACACCAGGTGCATCCGATCAATCAGTTAGCCCAGGGTGATCAGTTGGGCCATGGTGTAGGTGAACTGTTTAGAAAAGAAAAGCTTTCCTTGGCCATATATTTGTTTACTAAATTGTGGCCCACCTGATCAGCGAACCAATCTGATTCTTGGGCCAGGGCATCTTTACAAGCCCCACGTCAGATTGAATGCCATGGCTATGTGCCAGTGCCACTCCAGAACATGTGGCGGTGCATGCACAGCTGCTTAGTACACATGCAGGTGCAGCAAAGCTCCTATCTTGACACCGTCCCAGTATAGCAGTAACCTGATTGTTAGTCAAGTAGGCAGCTCTGGGCCTATCACCACCTTAGATGGCTGTGGCCCCTGTTTCCTGCCAACAGGAGACCAGGGACCTTAAAAAACTGTAATTTGCAATGTCAGCCAACAATTTCGCAATCCTGGTTTTATTCTGAAAGATTTTTGCCTACAAATATCACAAATGTATCCAAAAAACACTTATTTCATAAAAATGACGCATCAAAATACAATGTTTCTCTGCTACTGCTTTTCTGCATTTCTTTTGGTACCCATCTCATTTTCATGGTTGGTGTTTGTATAATTGTATCTGGTCATATACAAAACATTGCATGGTACATTCATTGAGCTTCTCTACGACTCTACACTATTACGAATGCATACTCGTGTATTTTCAAAGGTGAGAAGCAGTTTTTTAGCTCCCCTCTCATTGCCCATGGGAGCGAGTTCTTGCTGCCTGTCAAACATCCAGCATACCTGACATGTGCCCTTGAAGAGCTGCTTGTTATAGAATTAGAGCCAGAGTTCCAGAAAGCCTGTACATTTTTAGCTATGTGCTGCTGCTGCTCTTGCTAGAAGATGCAGAAGGACGTCGTTCCATGATCTTCTCAACTGAAGGACCCATCTCGTGTACCAATTTTACAGATTCCGAGAGTCTGTTGAGAAGGTTCACCAGGGCGATCACTTCATTCCTTTGCAGCTGTAGCTGAAAAGCCACAAACCAGCAAAGTTTCAATAACACATTAGAAAGGAGGGATTAGGTGATAGGCAGTGTCCACCAAATAAAATGTCCGATGTGGAGGAAAAGTACCGTGGTACCTATTTATAAGAATAAAGGAGAAATCTAGAGCTAAAATAAATATCGTGGGATTCAACTTATGAGCAATACTATAAAACTTTGGGAGAGTGATTAAGCAAAGACTAAGGCATGAGACAAAACGTATCAAAAACCAGTTTGGTTTCATGGCCGAGAAATCTAGCATTGAAGCTATTTTCCTACTTAGACAATTGATAAAGAAATATAGGAAAATGAGGAAGGATCTCCCCATGGTCATTATTGACTTAGAGAAAGCATATGATAGAGTCCTTAGAGAGTCAATCTGGTGGTAATTGGTAAAGAAGAAGTATCAAGAGGACATGTTGACATGATTAAGGATATTAGAGAGGGAGAGGTAACATATGTGAGGACCACTAGTGGAGAGAGAAGTGAGTTCCCAATTAGCGTAGGCTTGTACCAGGGGTCAGTGTTAAGCCCGTGCCTTTTTGCATTGGTTATGGACGAGTTAATGAGGCATTTGCAAGAAGAGATCCAATGGTATTTGTTGTTTGCAAATGACATAGTTTTGATTGACAATTCAAAGCAAGGCATAAAAACAAAGCTAGATTTATGGATGGGCGTCTTAAAATCTGAAGTATTTAAAATCGATAGGACTAAATAGAGTAGACAGTGCAATTTTAGTAACATGGGAGTGAAATGAGGAATTAGTTAAGATTGCTGACCAAGAAGTTTTCCAAAATGACCACTTTCAATTCCCTGGGTCAATAATAGATTGAGTGGAGAGATCGATAAGGATGTCACCCACAGAATTCAAGCTAAGTGGTAGACATGGAGATGCGCCTCTGGAGTTCTATGTGATCATCGTGTACTACTCAAACTGAAAAAGAGATTTTATAGGATAGCTACAAGACCAATCATGCTTTATGTGACAGAATGTTGGGCATTAAGGAACAAAATGTTCATAGGATGTGTAACTGAAATGAGGATTTTGAGATGGATGAGTGGCAAAGACAAGGTAGGATAGAATCTGGGGAAATTAAAAGAGTAGCACCAATAGGTATGATAGGGAAAGTAGACTTAGATTGCTTGGTCATGTGCAGTGGAAATCAAGAACTATGCCAGTTAGGAGTAAGCTGGTACAAGTTGAAGGCTCTAAAAGGGCATGGGGAAGGCCCAAAAAGATGTGGATGGAGGTAGTATGAAAAGACTTGAGATGAGCAATGATCTAACTGAAGGTATGGCCTTTGATAGAGTGCAATGACAGAACATGCTTCGCCAATCCCATATAATTGGGATAAGGCTTAGATGATGAGGATGATGCTACGGGTTTTCAATTCTGACAAGTGGGGTCCATGGTTCGGCAGCCCAGGCCATTACATTGTTGAATCTCACTGTGGATGAAGGATATAACTACCCAAAAATCTCCAAGATGCCAATGACCAGTATTAGAACTTTTTTTTCAGGTGAATGAATGCGAACCTTTTGAGTATTTCTCTGAACCATCTAGGCCATACATCGAAAGGTTGACACTTGCCCTATAAAGGAGATTTTTTAGCCATAGTCATCCACGGAACAACCAAAGGTCACACATGTCAGAACTGAAAACCCAGGCACACGTACGTGTGCACGCACGCGCGCACACACACACACATGAAATAGGCCAGGCTCAAGCCAAGTAATATGAAAATCTGAAATGGGCCAGCCCTACAGAGGCTCAGCCTTATCAATTCAAATTCCATGAACACAGCCTGTTGACAACCTTATTAAACTGGCAATAAACATTACCCTTTGGCCATGGAAGCATGGCCAGGGTGGGTGAAGTGAGACGAGGAATGTGGAAAATTAAAGAATCAAAATATAAAAAAAAAAAAAGGATTCATGGCAGAAGAAATGACTTACAGGCTGATCCAAGTTATTATGGCCATCAACAGAGAAAAGGATCTTCAATGCAGTGCCAAGACCAAGAACCTGAAGCTTCCCCCAAAGTCGACATTTCTCACATCCAACACAGTCCATCAACGCACTGCCCACACACAGATTTGGATAATAGATTATATTTCAATCGTTTTTCGCTTCAGCAATGGAAAATCTTAAGGTCTTGCAAGGTTTGGGAAATAAACCTGATGTTTCTGAATTGTTTCTGAATCTGCTGCTTCAGTTCAGGCCCACTTTGGCCTTGCCATAATTTGGCTTCATCAAATGGTACAGGACATGCAGATCTTAACTTGGGGTTATAGAGTAGCTGTCTCATCATCGATTGTGTTTTCAGGTCCTCCGCAGGATTACCAGTGTCATATTCAGCCTGTTCCAAATAATCTGCTGCCTGAAACACAAGAAAAGCACACTGTCAAGAAAAATACAAACATCAAACCACATGCACAAACATAAGGGGAATGAATTACAAGCATGCATAGATCAACAAAACATCAAACCACACACACAAATATAGATGAATTATAAATAGAAACAATAGGAATGAATTACAAGCCTGTATTGATAAACAAAACATCACACAACACGCGCACACACAACACGCGCATTAAGCCACAAAATGCAATGAACAAATCAAATTACTACAACATCCTATTAGAATCTTTTTGACTAACATAGATAGCATAAATTTATACGGGTAATTCTAGACAATCCCAATATAAAATATTTTCGATACACTCATGCACACTACATAATGGGAGTGTGGAGGTTCCATGCAATTAGTTTTCCAAGGACACCGAACTTTGGATTCTCCAAAGTGATGTGAGGGGATTTGAAATAAAGCTAAAGATAAAGGATATTTTGGTAACTTGGAGGTGTGTGCGCCTGACAACTACCTCCTCGAGGCACATGATACATGCGTTAGGAATGACCAATAGCTCCACTCTCTGCATGTAGCCTGCACAACCCTTCCGTCTCCCCTCCTGCATGTAGGCCTCACCACCCTCTCTCAGCGTGTACTAATTTTGCATTGTATTTGTCTTTTCCATATTTATTTGGTGTTGCCAACTTCGATTAATTCATTCTTCTTAATGTGGATGGTGGTGGTTTTGGCAACAAAATGAAAATATCATGGAAGCTTTCCCTTCTTATGGACCTTTGATCTATCTAAGCGTTCCAATGGCCCCAGTGAAGCATTGAGGGTTAAGGTAGATTTGGTCTCTTGGGCGTGGGTTCTTAAGCAGTTTGAAAGCAGCCCATTGGAATCTTTTGCTCAATTTTGTTTCACACACACACACTCTCTTTATCATTGACCACCCTAGGAATGAGGCCAACCTCAATATCAAGATCAGTGACAAGGTCTTATATTTCAACCATGCTGAATACTAGACACCTTGGCTCCTTGCCTCTATTGTTCAGCCACACAATAAATTTGCCCATTCACCCAACAAAATTCAGCCATGAATTTTGTTGTTCAGCCACACGATAAATTTGCCCATTCACCCAACAAAATTCTCCCATGAAACGCATGGTTAACTAAATGGAGCCTCTCAAGATGATCTCTAGGTTCCACCTATTAGAACCTATATTGAGGGTGTAGAATGGATTTAGTGGTATTTGCCATTTCAGCCTGTTGACAGGATGGGACCAATGTCAATATGAGTAGAGATATATGCATGACTATTTCAGCAGCAGAACTGCAAATATCTAAATTTTAACAGCATATCCCTAATAACAGTGCTATGAGAGCCCCCTATGTAGTATTCCATGTAACCATATGCGGCATTTCATGTCATATCCTATATAGCACTTCCACTAAAATTAGAGTTGGGCGTATTGAGTGGAGATGTGCCTCTGGAATGCTGTCCTCAGGGAAAATTTTAGAAGATAAGCCATTTGACCAGCTATGATATGTGCAGCAAATTCTCAAGCAAAGGATGAATAATACTGAGCAGTATTTTAAATATTGAATAGCATGCAGCATAGCATTGGCGTAAGCTACGCAAAATGTAGCATAAGCTACACAGCCTACACTACTAGATTTTTAATTAAGGCTGCATTTGGTTGCACCAAGTTGCACCAAATATTCATAAATTTTAATGATATTTGATGCAACCTAAGATAATAGGAAAAATAAGAAAAAATAAGTATAGAGATAAAAAAATAGCCACAAATTTGATTTAATACTACTGCTTATATTATTTCACTAAATCATTGAAAATATTAACTAATTTTTCGTGAAAAACAGCTACATGAAACAAATCAATGAAAACGTTAAGGGCCTGTTCGGTTGGCATCTGAAAACCTGTTTCCAGCTTAAAATCTGGATTCCAGCGAAATCCAATTTTAACTGGTGTGTTAGGCAGCAAATTCCAGCCAAACAGGATTCCATTTGGAAACATAAATTGGCTGGAATCGGGATTAGTGAAAATGGTGTGGGGGACCGTTTCTACTGAAGGGGAAAGAGGCGGAAGTGAGCGTCATTCAATATTGATGATAATACCCCTAGGGTGGTGCCCACCTCGATGTATGCATTTTATATCCACGCGGTCCATCCGTTTTGAGAGCTCAATTAAGGGCATTAGACAAAAAATGAGGCAGATCTAAATCTCAAGTGGACCACACCACAGGAAAACAGTGTTGATTGAACGTCCACCATTAAAACTTCCTAGGGCCCACTATAATGTTTATTTGCCATCCAACTCGGCCATCTGTCTTACGAGACTACTATAGGCCAAGGGTCAAGTTCTCAGGCGGATTCGAAGCCCAAGTGGGCCATGCCGCAAGCAACGGTTGGATTACACAGTTTTCAACCAAACAGCAAGTTCCAGATGGAATCTGAGTTTCCAATTCAGTTTCTACAATTTTGGATTCCAGCACTGGAATTTGGATTTTCTCTAGATCTAGATTCCGCAAGGTTTTCCAATTATAACGGCAAATGATTGTAAATGGGTCATGATTATTCACTCTTGTAATTGTCCTCTCACATCACTTACATTTGACTGTAATGATGATTTTACCACATTGTTTGTTTCACCTTGAAATCACGGTAAAAATGGTAGCTTTATAATGTGAAAATGGTTACATTTTACGTTACTTCCTTTACAAGTGTATTTGACTCTGAATTACGAGCCATAATTCCTATTTGAACAAGCACCAGCAAATGATAATGATGGCTCATTTGCATTGCATTTCATAGGAAATTGGAAAATCAAACAGGCCCTAATTGATTTTAATGCTTTAGTGAAAAGTAACTTGTAATGTAAGCTGCAGTGTCCAGCATAACCTGTAGAGTATGCTAACTAGTGTGTAGCATGAACTACATGCAACTTAAGCTATTTTCATGAGCTATGTAGTGCAAACGCTTTCCTACGCTGCATAGTGTAAGCTACACGCTACGTAACATAAGTTATTTAAAACACTGATGCTGATAAAAGTATGGGATGACTAGGAAGGGCAGAATGTCTTTCAAAGCAACCAAAGAGTAGCATAGGAGGAGAAAATGATAGAAGCCAATTAAGATGGTTCCACCATGTGCTAAGAGAATCCAGTGAGCAGAAGAACTCGGATCGGGATTGAAAGTCCTGACTGGAGAATGAGGAAGACCCTAAAAGGTCTTGGACCAAGTTGGTAAGGTCCATGAAGGTTTCTTGACTTACTGAGGATAGGCCTTACAATTGGTTGGTAAAATAGGATTAAGCTGACTCAAATAGTTTGGATATGGCTATGATGATGGTGATGATGGCAAGGATCCTATGTAGCAGTTTGAGGTATCCCATGTGGCGCTACTTCAACAAGTCACACTAAATTAATAAAATCTCCATGAGAAGGGAATCTAGAAAATCTTAGTTTAATTTCCTTTTCAATGTAACATCATTTCGTTTCACTTTTATGATATATCAGTTATGCAAATTTGTCTTCAATAAAAATACAAGGATGCAACTGTGCAAATGAATGCAAAAGCAAATTCTAATAAAAGGTTTTCAGATATTTCACTTTTCAAGCTTTCGTCATACTTCATACTTAAGCATGGAGTGGCCAATCATGCTAATGAAAAGTTTAGTATACAACACAATATCTGAATTCTAACTTGATAAAACATCGAGAGACCAGTCCTACTCCCAAGTTTGTGGTTTTTGGTGGCTTTACTGACTCGACTTTTCAGGAAAGAAATTGACAGCAGAACTTACACACAACAAAATATATTTGGCAAAAACCACAACAGATCCCTTGTTGTTTCAACACTGAGGTCTTGGTATCGATTCCCAAGTGGGGTGTGTGTGCTAACGAGTTAACCCAAAAAAAAAATCATATAAAGAATGAAAGGACATGCTGACACAATCAGAAAAATAACTCCATTGCAGGCAATGATCAGCAAAACGATCCAAGTCAGTACTTACCTTTGTCGCTGCTCGGAGAACAAATAGAAAAGTGAAATACAAGTTTCCGACACGGTCCGGATAACTTAACACGCGGTCATACAACAGCTCAAGGTTTTGACCCCACTGAAAACATGCACAAAAGATAAAGGTTAAAATCCTGTAAGTTCACCTGCTAACAACAACATATTTGTAAATGCAAACTTCTTAAAACTAGTCATCTGTTGCAGAGCATTGAGTCAGAAAGATAACCAGGTTGGTAGTCTCATCAAGCAGATAATCAGAACCTATGTGAACTGAAATAGAGGAATGGAGTCCAGAAATCAGCTTGTACAGCACTCTCTTCTCTTGGCAAAACTCTCCTGATGGGTCTGCAGAACAGCACAAAATCTCAATGCAAGTAAAGGACAGCTTAGCAGACAAGAGATGGCTGATAATTATAGTCAGCACAACATTAATACAAGGTCATTGACATGTCTGTGCCCTCAGCACTTGTGATGCAAAATCATTCATTGGCAATCGTAGAGAATGCAAAGAAATGGACTGCGAATTGAAAATGAAAAACTGAAGATCATCATCTACTCTGAGATTCCACATAGAAAGCACAAACTTCCCAGCAATCAATTTAATCCTCACAATGCTAATAGTTTTACATGTACTTCCATGAATGACTTAGGAACCTTTTTCATTCTTTGTCAAACGATGGAAAGCTATTTCACTCGATGAACATTAAAATAATCTGAAAGAGAATGCTTGACCACGGTCAAATCCAATGGTAAATAAAATATGCCACCAAATTTCATGGAACAGAATCATATACCTACTTTACGCACAACAACACCACTATAAGAAGTGTAACTAGAGCACATTCCCCACTTTGATGGATTCAACTTTTGCAACATAAACGAGTGAAAACCAAGCCACGAGACAAACTCAAAAGAGTGCTCAAATAAGTTACAGTTTGGGTATGGCTGTAAGTTTTTTTTTTTTTTTTAATCTTTTCTTTTACTTTTTATGGCATCACTATAAGGGATTTACAAACTATGGCAGTAAATAAATAGAGACGTGCTGTCTGTGACTCTGTGTGCACATTAACATTAGAATAATATATGAACAACATTAGCAAGATGATTTCATGAAGGTCTAGCAGGATAGACTAATGAATTATTACCAACTCAATGATATCAACACCCACAAAAAAAAAAACATAAACTATCTCAACCAGAGACAAAATCATAATGCAATAACTTGCCAATCCGTGTACAAAGCACTGTTACCTGATTTATTTTTTGGTTGATTTCAATAGTTTTTCATGGCTTCCAATTTGCATCATACCTAATGAATTGAGGAATAAATTGCCTCACTTCAAAGAAGAAGAAGGGAGCAGAAAAGCAGATTGCATATGCACTTGCAGTTTGAGATTGAAAGTGAAAATTTGAAAGCTACAGCACAAAGAACAAACAGAGAATTCTCATATATGGGAATGAACCAGAGAACAGAGGGTGTAGAAATGTCCCTTTTCTGCTCTCAAAAAAGCAAAGTCATAGAACCTTTTTATCTCATTAAGTAACAGAGCATTCAAAGGCTCATCAGGGGTATTTGAGATAAAAAAAACCTTTAAGGACACATGGGACAATGCACACCAATTCATTAGGCTGACCTGAATCAACCGTTATCATTTTCTATGATATGTAGCTGACAGAAAAAATTAACATTGAAATGGTGACAGTAGGGGATCAATAACACAACAAAGAATATGTAGCAACTCCAAAGGCCTACTGGTGCAATAAGAATTTGCAATGGATCAAGAGAGGAAGAAGAGGTGTTTAAGATTCAAGACTTCAAGTAGAACTTGAAAAGTAGGACCAAAGCTAACAAGAAAACTCAGAGAGAGAAGAAGAAGAAGAAAATTACTGTCAAATGGTAAGAAATTTATGATTCTTCATGTTTTGGATGAAAAATTATGGATTTGGAGCTTCAATTTCGAGATTTGAGGGAGATGGGCCGAGTTGCAGAAAATTGGGGGAAAAAAAAATCAAAATTTTCATGATTTTTCCTAAATTGGTTGCAATCTTAGTGTTCAAACACAAAATCAAACATGTATATAACCTGATCTACACATTCTTGGCAATTTGGAAATTTTTTCGAAAAAAAATATAATTAAAAATGTTAAAAAATAATTTTTTTCAAAATCCACGAGTATATTTCTAGTTTTCTATTTCTTTTGGTTTTGAATGTAATGCTTGTGTTTCTATACATGTCTTCTTATATTTATAAATTTTATGAATTAACTTTGAACATAGTTACATCAGTTCAGTCAGACAACACATAGATTAGGACTTATATAAAAGAAACCTATTATGTATTTGTGTCTTTTTTGACAATCCCTGAGTTTCATTGAAAAATTCAACCAATTTCCCAATAACAACGATAAATTACACAATACAACCGATATATCCCGAGTGATAACCGATATGTATTCATAAGAGTGCGATACATTACGAGATAACAATATGGAAAACATTGGTATATTACTATATCCTCATCCATCACACACACACACACACACACACACACACACACACACACACACAAAAAAAAAAAAAACAGTAATTAAGACACTAGGGGTACAGAAGGAAGTAACCCTGAAACAACATTTGGTTGAAAATGTTGGTGGTATGACTTTGTATTGAACTGGCCAATAATTTGGAGCAGTAAAAAGTGAACCCAACCGGGCAAGTTATCAGTTCTCTCAAGACAACAAGGAGAAAACATATCCCCCCCCCCCCCCCCCCCCCCCCCCTCTGTTTGATTGATAACAGAGGAAAATTCTCACTTATGAAAAATAATAATAATAAGTAGTTAGTATTCATTAGCCCACTTATACATGTATCTACATTTACTGCTCCCATCTTTGACTTAAAAAAGAAGTCCCTACTGATTTACAAATTGTAATAACCCTGAAACCAACATTCAATTAAACACGTTGGTGCTATGTTTTTGTATGAACTTATCAAACATTTGGAGCGGCCCAAAAAGTAAACCAAAGGTGATTTGTATGCAATATAAGATGTTATAGGTTGTTTAAGTCCCAATCAACCAATGGGAATGGTCATAGGCAAGTTATAATTAATGATGCCAAAGGACAGCTAGAGGCAAATTATTGATGATCAAGCTTACATAAGTCCAACTTGAGGTTCGATTTATGAACGGGAATAATTTAGCAAAAGACCAGGTAGAAGAATTTCTTAAACAAGGTTAAACAAACAAGAAAGTTCATCATTATCATAGCCTAGTCCCCAGCTATCTGGGGTTCAATTTTATGCATCCTGTTTCACCAATCATGTTCAAGATGAGAATTCGCATGTTAGCCTTGCAAAAAAAGTTTACAACTTGCTGCACACCTGACACCGGCCCTTTTTCTTTGCCAGGGAAGTGAACAGCTGGCAACTTGCTTTCAGTAGAGTTTTCATTGAAAAGGTGGAGTTCATAAACCAACAGATAATCAAAATATTACAATTCATACAGACATTGGGAGAAAAAAAAAGCCAGCGTTACTGATCGAGAACTGCAATATGCAGCACAGTTTATAAACTAACAGGTAGTCAAAATAGTACAATCCATGCAGGCCTACTGACAAAATGCAAGTCTGGAGAGAGAGAATTCATCTTATTGATACAGTTAAATCAATTCTTATTGAGCAATAGAAGAAAACAATCAGATCGCACCCAAGTAAAGAATGCATAGAGTGACTTGTGAATCCATGGTCATGCACAATGAGTTAAGTTGATCCAAGATATTTCAGGATTTAAACAGTCCAAATCAAGCAGGAGATTTGAATCTCCAAAATGAAAAAGTACGAGGCCACCAAAAAAGATGAATGGTGAGGGAAAGAATAAGTATGCATCGCTATCATCAATTATGTTCAAAATAAATTTGTATATTTAGGAGGAAAAAACCAAGTTCTTTAGGAAACTCACATTTTGGACAATTTTCTGTGTAAATAGCATCCCATATTCTTCTCGCTGATGGACCCGCATAGCCAGTGTATCTCTCAGGGTTTAGCTGGAGGTTCACATAAGTCATTTCAGCTGCAAAAGTAATGAGCTACATATTTAAGATATTATGTAGAACAGTAGAATCATTATTAAGGAAAAGAAATAGAAGAAAGAGACCTTTCAAAAAAAAAAAAAAAAAGAAATAGAAGGAAAGAGCAACACCGCCTGGCAGTATAAGCAATGCCCTACCATTATCAGTCTCATCATCATTTGTCCATGGATTGTCAATCTCTATCCAGCCTCTGAATGCTTTACTATCTAGTGTTCTATCAACAGTAGCCTGTGGTTTGCCCTCCTGACACATTAAATCATCGGAAGAAAGCCCTGGAGGCTTCCTAAATGGCTCAGGGAACTCACTTTCTGGACATTCACAGACACTGCAATCCCGCAGTCGGCACATCCCATCATCAAGCCAGAATGGGCAGTCACACCACAGCTTCACCTATTGCAGGAAACAATTGACCAGCCTCAGGGAAAAAATCTGACATAAGATGTTCAAATATTTGTCAAATAAAACATCAGTTTAAGCTGCTCAAAGAAACAACCAAACAACAAAATAATGTCCACGGTGGAAGTTACTGTAGAAGAGAAAACAAAGAATCCAATATAGGGCAGTGGAAAAACTAGATATCTGTTGTAGACTTGTTATCCTTTTATCTCACAATATGCCATAGTTAGCTTCTAATAACAAGTTTCAAAAATCATGTGAAATTTCATTATTGCATTGTTTGACCTTAACAATGATCTGAAAGAATCAAACTAATACCTAAATACCTTTAAATTGTAACATGACAATTGGGCAAGAGAGACGGTATAAAAGAATGAAGGAATACCAAATACTTCCAGTTTCCGTGCTTTACAGTCAACAACAGCCCTGAGAGGGTCCAAGCATCTAGGCAGACCATGGAGGCTATACTAATTGGTGTAACTTCGAAGGTGCAGAGAATACAGAAAATTCCCCCTTCTGATAAATAATGAACAGTAATACACCCTGAGCATGCCATTTTTGAAGAAAGACTTCCACCAAGGACGAGGTTGGAGTCGCCCATGATGGATTTTTAAACCCGTTTTTCTTATGAGTTTTCTCTTACTATTGATTTATTCTTGATTTCCTTGGACTATTAGACTAATATTGCTTTACTCTTGCCTTATTTTGAGATATTGATTGCTAAATCTCCCCTGGAGATTGATATCTTGATCCTGCAGTCAAACCCATCTTAGTTTAGTTGATTGTAAGGATCTAGCATTTAGATCTGCCTCAGATAGGGAAGCTTGCAAAGGGTACTAAATATGTGCCACATGTCAAACACAAGGAACGATATATGGTTAAATGATGCGTGCATGCCAAATCTGATTCATATATTACAAATCATCTGAAACAATGAGATTGCTGTACCAAAAGGATTGTTGAGGCAGCATAATTGTTTTCTTTTGAAGGATATTTTCTTTTAAATAGTGCAAAAGAGAATGGTAAGACTACAATTGTAACCAACAACTCATTTCCAAATGGAGAAGAGAGCCACACACACACACACACACGCACACCAAAAAAAAAAAAAAAAAAAAAATCGATAACTAATATAAACTTTTACAGCAGTATGTCCACCTCTACCTCATATCTAGATTCTACTTCACCTTGAAATATCGGAAGAATGGGGTCGTGACAAGTTCTTGGAGTACAGGATGCAACACTTCCTCATTAAGAGTGTCAACAGTCTCATAATCACAACAACAATCCTCCACAATGCCAGTGTATTTTCGTGAATCCTGCCACAAATTTGAATGAGCGAAAAACCAGTAAATGAAAGATATTTAAAACATAAAGACAAAGAAATCAAAAGATCATGTAGATGTACATAACCAATAAAAATTCTCTATTTTTTTTTTTTAATCTTTAGAGTTTAATGGGCCATTCGGATTCTTAGTTAACTAAATTGGCTTAGAGGTGCATTAGAATTATCAGTTAAACTCAACTGGCTTAGTAGTGTGTTCAAATGCTCAGTGAACTCAATCGCGACAATTCAATATTACAAAAGCATGGGACATGGTTACAAATATTGCAAAACATCGACTTGACATGGTATTGATGGAGAAACAAACTAGAGACCCACATGGACCCATCCAAATGCAAAAGTTTGTTTCTTTAAAGCTTAGTTGTGCATTAGAATGCTCAATAATCAACTCAACTACAATTCTACGCTTTTCAAGTTTGATTGAAGCAACACCTTAGAGAAAATTGGAGCTGGTTCCTACTTCTGAATGTAATGGAGCTGGGCCCAGTATTTTTTTAGTAGTTAAGGTGGTTCAGCTGGACCCCTACCAGACACTAAAGAAAATCAACAACATGCAGAGGCTATGGACTGCTCTACAATCATCATTAACAATAGGATGCAGCTGATGGAAAAGATCACATGATGAAAGAATTTTCTTTTTTTTCTTTGTTCTTTTTTTGAAAGATGATTCATGTCGCTTGCCCATGATGAAAGAAAATTGGTACCTACGAAGTTATATTTGACATTAGAGAGAAAAACATCAGCCATATTGCATTTCTCTCCAACAATGAGAAATTTTCCAATCTTTAAAGCTTTGAAGGGGAGTGTCAATCTTAGAAGCAATTGGCATAATGGCCCATGTCGCTTGCTTGAGCAAATATCAAAATGCCAAAAGGGAGTCAGATTTAGTCCATAATCTTTTGAAGCCACCATAGGCCCCAGCATGGCATGCTTCATTGATTACAATAACTCAAGAAAGCACGGAGCCTGATATAACTTTCTCATGGATGCTGATCATTCGCTCACCGACATGGTCCCTAATGATCCCCCCAATGTAGGCCCTTGAAGTACCTACTGATCCATCTAAATTAGCTTTAACCCAACCAGGAGATGATGGAGCCCAATAGCAGGAGATAGGCATTGAATGCGAACATCCAAGAAGGATATCTCAGTTCTTCAGATAGCCTAATTGGAATTCTTATGACTTTTTTTTTTTTTTGTAAGTTACCTATAACTTGCGAAAGGCATAATGATTTTTTTTTTAGGCAACAAAAATTATTGAAAAACCCACCAAAAGGCAGGAAAAGAATACAACGCAATGCTAACAACTCAAAAGAGAAGAGACCGAAGTGTCTTTAGCTGCATTGAAATAGGGGACCCAACTCTTTACAAAACCTTTAACTACGCATATCACTCTTTCCACCGAGGTCCCGCCATTCCTAAAGCAACAATCGTTCCTCTCCTTGCAAATGTCCCTAAAGATGGCCATAATGAGGAGCCTCGAAACTATTTTCCCAGTTTTCCCACCAACGCTTCCATGCCATGCCTATAAGAGAACATCAACAGATTCTGGCATGACCCAAGACATTTGAAACCTTGCGAGTAAAAGGATGGTAAATGAACAAATGATCGATTGACTCCGTGTCTACATACACAACAAACAAATATTGGGGAGAACAAGGGATCTTCGATGGAGGTTATCGATAGTCAACACTCTTATGACCCACCAACCAATTGAAAACTACCACATGAGGAGCACCATAAAACCAATGGTAAAATGAATGCGAAGGGTCAGGGTCACTATCTAATTCTGCCAGAAACCCGAAAAAGGAACAAACGGAGTTCCCGGACCAATGACCTTTCCATATCAAAGAATCCTCATCTTGACTCTTGAGATGAAGGAACAACTAGCTTGAGATGATTCAGCAAACCAATGTACTCCAAAGCCTCCACGCCTGAAAGATTCCCACGACATGCAAGACAACACACAATCAAGCCGCCACAAGTAGAGAAGTATCGAGAGACTAAAATGCCATGATTCAGAGCAAAAGCGGCTATTCTTGGGAAATTATCCTAAAGCGACCTATCACCATTGATGCAGACACAAAAGCATTCAAGGTGTACCAACGAAGAAAGCGCCAACCACAAGTGTCGTTCTTGTGGATAGGCGATTATTGAGGAACTGAAGACCCGCTGAAGACCCTTCACATGTGATTGGACACATAGAAGACCCCATTCAGGGAAGACACGTGTGAAGGAAGAAAGGAGAAAGAAGACCGAAGAACTAGACATCTTCGGGCGGCCGACCATAGCCTTCGGGCACCCCATCGGGCGGCCGAACTTTGCCTGACGAGCGCCCAAACCTCTCTGGAGGTTTTCGGACGACTTCGGGCGACCAATCAGGCGCTCGACCAAGCAACCGAACTTTCGCGCACTTATGTTTATTTCGTGTTTTTGCTTAGTTTTAGGGGTATTTTAGTAATTTTATGTCTTTTATTTATTTATTTAAGTGGGCTAAGCCCTAAAAACGAGTTTAGTTGATTGATTAATGAAAAGCAAACCCTTTGGTTGCCTCTTTCCTCTCTTCTCTCCCATGGTGATTTTTCTTCTTCCTTGATCTCATTCTTCTCTTTTCTCTTGTGCCCCTCCAACTTCTTCCAGGTATTTCATCTTCTATTCTTATCCTTTTAAACCTCTGTTTTGTTTATTCCCCATGATCTAAATCAGAGAATTAATCCAAACCCTAATTCCTCAGATTTTTAAATCCCTAACCCAAGAAACCTTTTGATTCCTCGGACTAGTGATCCCCATTGATCGATTGGGTTAAGACCATGGAAGATCGGGAGGTTCCATCCCTCGCCGGATCCAACCATAGCAATAATTGAATTTTATACGTCATGGTTGTGATGAATGGCCCGCTCCATTGCATGTCTCTTTATGATCTTCTTAGTTTGATGATTAACTCTGAATTTTAGGTTATTTATTATTCTCTTTATTTTTCCGTTGATTAGTTGTGTTCATATGCATGCATCATTCTTAGGGCTGTCCTACGTCAAATTTGGTATCAGAGAATAGGCTTGCACGGTTTTGTCTAGATCGAGTTATCAAATTAGGGTTTTGATTTTTAGGTCTGTTTTTGAAAAGTTTCAGATTTAGAAAGTTTCCAATTTTAGAAACTTTCCAACTTTAGAAAGTTTCCTAATTTGGAAAATTTCTAGATTTGAGGTGTTTCCTGTCTTAATTTAATTGTGTCAATTCATATTAGTTTTGCATCCATCGCATTCATCTTGTGAGTCATAACACCTAGTAGTCTAGTTTGGTAGAGTTTGGTTCAAGTTTTAATTGTATGGCCACGAGAAGAGGTAGAGGTTTTGGACTTCAACCCACTATGAATAACAAGTAGTTATCTGAGCAACTTGCTCAATTGATACAAAAGATAACCGCTCTAGAAGCAAGTCAAAAGCGTGAGTTTGCCCGCTTGAGAACCAAATCACCACTACCATGACTAAGGTCGAGCAGCTAGAAGCGTCCCAAAGGGAAAACCCCGCTGTAGGGGATGATGCGCACTCCCAGGTGGGAGGAATCATTGAAGAACGCGCTACCGCACGTGGAGGTAGTGAGGACAGGGATCGTGGTAATGGTTGTGGTGTTATGCGCGAGGCACGAGCCACATATGATCATTAAGACCGCTATGATCCAGATGAGCGTGCGATGAAAAATGTGAGAGTTGAGGCCCCGAGTTTTGATGGGCGCCTAATCCCAAGGCATTCCTTGACTGGGTCGCTGACATGGACCACTACTTTGAGTGGTATGGCATGTCAGAAAACTAGCAAATGCAGTTTGCAAAGATGAAGCTTGTGAGCCAAGCCAAGCTATTTTGAACCAACATCGAGCGTAAGATAGAAAGAGTTGGTAGAGCCCCTATCACACATTGGTATGAGATGAAAGAGAAGTTTAAGGAGAAGTACCTTCCTCTCTCATACCGTCAGAAGCTCCTTGACCAATGGCAATCATTACGCCAAGGGTTAATGTCTGCAGCTGACTACATTGCTAAATTTGAAGAATATATGATGCGATGTGATATCCAATAAGACTCTCTAGTAACGCTCTCGCGTTTCAAGACAGGCCTTCGTGCGGATCTTCAGCGCGAGCTTATGACTCGGCCCTTAACGAACTTGGATGCAGCATATCAAGTCATGCAGGAGTTAGAGCAATATCTGAAGGCTTCTGTCGTTCGTCGTTTTGAGTCCCGAGACTCCAGTGCTAGATCTAGTTCCCAGGGGACTAGACCTAATGTTGGTAGTCAACCTACAGTGCAGGCGACTATTCCGCCTAGGCCTAGGGAGGACAAGGGCAAAGGGGTTCTTGGTGCCGGTCCTAGTAACATGAGCCAAGTGAGGTGCTATGAGTGTGACAATCTTCGCCACATGTCTAATCAGTTTCCTACGAAGAGCCGTGGAAAAGCCTTAGTTGTAGGCGAGTCCCATGAGGGTGGAGATAACCAGGGTGATTATGAAGTCGAAGGGTATTAACTTGAAGGAGGACTTACTCATGATGAAGAATTAGATGGGGAAGCAATGCTTGTAGTAGTCAAGCATGTGCTAGCTCAGTCTAGAAGTAGTGTTGACTGGCATCGAAACACCATCTTCTACACTATTGCCAAGTGTGGTGAAAAAAATTATAAGGTGATAGTGGACAGTGGAAGTTGTCAGAATGTGATTTCCACTAGCACCTTAGATCGATTGAAACTGAAATCCACACCTCATCCTGACCCATATAAAGTTTCTTGGGTTGAAAAGACATCCCTTCCTGTCACCCATCAATGTTTAGTCCCCATTGAGTTTGGGTCGTACAAGGAGTCCCTGTGGTGTGATATTTTACCTATGGATGTGGGACATGTTATCCTAGGTAGACCGTGGCTATTCGATAATGATGTCACGATCTTTGGCCGTTCGAATGCGTTTACCTTCATGCATAACGGTAAAAAGATCAAACTTAACCCTATGCCACCTGAGAGCACACTAGGGAAGAAGAAGGATGAGAAGGCAAGCGAGCCTAGAGGAGTGGGGAAATCCAAGCCTAAGTCTCTCCATATAATCAGCGTAAGAGAGTTTGAAAAAGAGGCTAAGGAGGATTCTATGGTGTATGCCCTTGTAGCTAGAGAGATTACACCTGAGGTTCCATCAGAGTTGCCTCGTGAGGTGACCTCGGTTCTGAAGGAATACAACGATGTATTTCCTGAAGACTTACCAAATGAGTTGTCACTTATGAGGGGCATACAACATGCCATTGACCTTGTCCCAGGGTCTACTCTACCGAACCTTCCTCACTACAGGATGAACCCTGCAGAGCATGCAGAGTTGAAGAAGCAAGTTGATGAGCTTTTGCAAAAGGGTTTCATCCAAGAGAGTATGAGCCCATGTGCCGTGCCTGCATTGTTTACGCCAAAGAAAGACAGCACGTGGCGCATGTGTGTGGATAGCCGTGCCATAAACAAAATTACTGTCAAGTATAGGTTCCCTATACCTAGACTTGATGACATGCTTGACATGATGGCCAGGTCCACTATATTCTCTAAGATAGATCTCAAGAGTAGATATCACCAGATCCGTATATGTCCAGGAGATGAGTGGAAGACTGCGTTTAAAACGAAAGATGGGCTGTATGAGTGGTTGGTCATTCCCTTCGGCTTGACTAACGCACCCAGTACTTTCATGCGGGTGATGACACAAGTTTTGAGGCCGTTCATGGGAAAATTCCTAGTGGTTTACTTTGATGACATTCTTATTTATAGTACCACTAAGGAATCACACCTTGAACATTTGAAACAGGTCTGTAGCGTCCTTAAGAATGAAAAGTTGTACGCTAATCTTAAGAAATGTGCGTTCATGTCTAGTCAAGTTGTGTTCTTAGGATTTATAGTGTCATCTAAAGGAATGTGCGCAAACCCTGAAAAGGTCAGGGCCATAGTTGAGTGGCCTGAACCGAGGAACATTCATGAGGTGCGAAGCTTTCACGGCTTAACAATTTTTTATCGTCGGTTCATTAGGGGTTTTAGCACAATCATGGCTCCCATTATCGAGTGCATGAAAAGGGGAGAGTTCGTGTAGTCTAAAGCCGCAGTCAAGGCTTTCAAGGAAATTAAGGGCAAGATGGTAGAAGCTCCTGTCATGCTTCTATCTGACTTTTCTAAAGTCTTTGAAGTAGCCTGTGATGTGTCTGGTGTCGGTATAGGTGAAGTGTTAAGTCAAGAAGGACACCCAGTAGCCTATTTCAGTGAGAAACTGAATGAAGCAAAACAAAAGTACTCCACTTACGACAAAGAATTTTATGTGGTAGTGCAATCCTTGAGACATTGGCCACACTATCTCCTACCGCAAGAATTCGTTTTGTTTTTTTACCATGAAGCTTTGAGATATTTACATTCTCAGAAGAAACTCAACCCAAGGCATGCTAAGTGGGTAGGGTTTCTTCAGGAATATTCGTTTGTTCTGAAACACAAGGCTGGGGTTGAAAACAAACCAGCAGATGCCCTTAGTAGAAGAGTGGCGTTACTTAACTCCTTGAGTGTAGAGGTTGTCGGATTTGAGCAACTAAAAGATGAATACCCCACATGTCCTGATTTTGGGGGTACTTACGCGTCGCTTTCCAGTGATCAGCGTATTATGGGTAAGTATGTTCTTAAAGATGGCTTCCTTTTCAAGGGAGACAGACTTTGTATTCCCCGTATGTCCCTTCGTGAATTCCTCATCTGGGAGCTTCATCCAGGAGGGATAGCTAGGCATTTTGGTCGTGATAAGACCATTGCCCTCGTGGAAGATCGTTTTTTATTGGCCAAGTCTCAAGCGAGATGTAGCCAAAGTTTTAGGGCAGTGTCGTACATGTCAGCTGGCAAAGCAAAGAAAGCAAAATACCGGGTTGTACACGCCATTGCCAGTGCCATATGCTCCGTGGTAGGACATTAGTATGGATTTCGTGCTTGGGCTTCCCAAGACAATCAAGAAGCACGATTCCGTTTTTGTCGTTGTGGACCGTTTTTCTAAGATGACGCATTTCCTCCCATGTTCGAAAATGTCGGATGCGTGTCATGTTGCTCGTATCTTTTTTTAGGGTGTGGTGCGTCTCCATGGGTTACTTAAAACCATAGTGTTTGATCGTGACATCAGATTTACCAGCTATTTCTGGAAGACACTGTGGCACATTATGGGAACTCATTTGCAATTTTCTACTGCTTCCCACCCACAAACAGATGGTCAAACTGAAGTGGTAAACCGTAGTCTTGAAAATCTTCTACGTTGTCTAGTGGGTGAACATGCTAAGACTTGCAACCTAATTTTACTAACTGCTGAATTTGCTTATAATGGGTCAGTTAATAGATCTACACTCTACAGGATTGAGTCCTTTTGAAATTGTAAGTGGTTATAAACCTAGAATGCCCATAGATCTCTTACCTATGTTTGTTTCCCAACGATCTTCTGAATCAGCCGATGCATTTGCACGCCATATTTATGATTTGCATACACATGTTAGACAGCAGATAAATAAGAGCAATGTTGATTATAAAATTTCAGTTGATTCTCATCGTAGAGCGCAAGAATTTCAAGAAGGAGACTACGTAATGGTGAGAATAAGGCCAGAGCGATTCTCTCAAGAATCTGCTAAAAAGTTACAAGCGCGTAGTGCTGGACCATTCAAGATATTACAAAAGGTGGTGTCCAATGCGTATCGGATTGACCTTCCACCTGAAATGGGTATTAATCCAACTTTTAACGTGAAAGATTTCGTCCATTCCCACACTCCCATTGTCGACCCATTGTCCCTTTCATGGCCTTTTTCTGATTTTACTACACAACCCCTTCCTCCCCTTCCTCCGCCCATTACCCATAAAGAAGAAATTAAGGAGATCTTGGATGACGAGATAGTATCTACGAGATGGTCCAATGCGTATCAGATTGACCTTCCACCTGAAATGGGTATTAATCCAACTTTTAATGTGAAAGATTTCGTCCATTCCCACACTCCCATTGTCGACCCATTGTCCCTTTCATGGCTTTTTTCTGATTTTACTACACAACCCCTTCCACCCCTTCCTTCGCCCATTACCCATAAAGAAGAAATTAAGGAGATCTTGGATGACGAGATAGTATCTACGAGAGATGGAGGTTTCTAGAGGTATCTTGTCAAATGAAAAAACAAACCATCGTTTGAATCTACATGGCTGCTGAGCGAAGCGTTGCAGAGTATTGATCCAGATCTACTAGAGCGCTACAAAAGTTTCAACTCGTCGGAGTCGAGTTTTTCTCACTCGGGGGGAATTGATGCGGACACAAAAGCATTCAAGGTGTACCAACGAAGAAAGCGCCAACTACAAGTGCCATCCTTGTGGATAGGCGATTATTGAGGAACTGAAGACCCGCTAAAGACCCTTCACATGTGATTGGACACATAGAAGACCCCACTCAGGGAAGACACGTGTGAAGGAAGAAAAGAGAAAGAAGACTAAAGAACTGGACATCTTTGGGCACCCCATCCAAAGTTTGCCTGATGAGCGCCTAAACCTCTCTGGAGGTTTTTGGACAACTTCGGGCGACCGATCGGGCGCCCGAACTTTTGCGCACTTATGTTTATTTCGTGTTTTTGCTTAGTTTTAAGGGTATTTTAGTAATTTTATGTCTTTTATTTGTTTATTTACGTGGGCTAAGCCCTAAAAACGAGTTTAGTTGATTAATTAATGAAAAGCAAACCCTTTAGTTGCCTATTTCCTCTCTTCTTTCCCATGGTACTTCTTACTCTTCCTTGATCTTATTCTTCTCTTTTCTCTTATGCCCCTCCAACTTCTTCCAGGTATTTCATCTTCTATTCTTATCCTTCCAAATCTCTGTTTTGTTTATTCCCCACGATCTAAATCTGAGAATTGATCCAAACCCTAATTCCTTAGATTTTTAAATCCCTAACCCGAGAAACCTTTTGATTCCTTGGACTAGTAATCCCCATTGATCGATTGGGTTAAGACCATGCAAGATTGGGAGGTTCCATCCCTCGCCGGATCCAACCATAGCAATAATTGAATTTTATACTTCATGGTTGTGATGAATGGCCCGCTCCATTGCATGTCTCTTTATGATCTTCTTAGTTTATGATGATTAACTCTGAATTTTAGGTTATTATTCTCTTTAATTTTTCCATTGATTAGTTGTGTTCATACGCATGCATCATTCTTAAGGTTGTCCTACGTCAACCATACCATACATCCGTCCAAAATCAGATCTGATTTCCATTTCCAAGGGCAAAGGCAATATTTTTACAAATCAAATGCTTTGTCGTCACTATAGCTTTCCAAATATTAGACACTTGGCAAAGGGAGGATCTGTTCACAAACCAACCTTCCTCTTGAGCTCCATACTTGCTGACAATGATCTCTCTACAAAGTCTACCCTCTTCGATTCCAAACTTCCAAATCCACTTACCCAAAAGAGCTAGGTTCTTGAGCCCCAAATTTTTTATACCAGCCCCCCCTTCGGAAATAGGCTTGCAAACCTTCCCCCAACAGAGAAGGTGGAACTTTTGGCTATCATATTTCCTTTTCAAAAAAAGTTCCTTCTCAGCTTTTCTAATCTTTCCAGAACAAATCTAGAGCACTTGAATAAAGACATAAAGTACAAAGGCATGTTAAAAAACACCGCTTTAATGAGAGTCAGCCTCACTCCCAAGGAAAGATAACAACATTGCCAACTAGCAAATTCTCTCTATCCTCTGAACCACTTTTCTCTCTATCCTCCCAAGGAAAGATACGGCATTCCCAACGGCTTTAATGAGAGTTGGCTTATTTTATTTTTAATTTCACTTCAATTGATTGGAAGATTTCAATTAGTTGTGGAACCTCTCATTTCTTTCAAACGAAATATTCAAAATTGTCACAATCAAGGTGGCTTGAGTCAAAATGATTAGATATTTATCTCCTTCGTGCAATGACACGGCAACTTCAGCCCCAAAGGAGGCAAGGACAATGGAGGCAACTAGGAACAATTTTGGCCTAATAGGTCGAGGAGATCTTTACTGGTCCAAGCAGTGAAGTTGCAATTGAAGAAGAGATGTCCCTAGTTTCCCTTTCCTCATCACAGGAGACAAAGCAGCTCAGTGGATGCCACGGCAGATTGGATTATCTCTAGTCTTCGTCTTATTTTGAAAGGCAAAACAAGCATAAAATTGCCTCTTGGTATGGATAGCCTCTTTCTCCAAAATCAAATCTTTCCATGCTACAGTAATAGACGCTAAAAGCAGAAGCTCCCAGGTAGAAGTAACAGACAATTCGCTAGAGGATGATCTAGGCTAGACGGTAGAGTCTGTGAAGTTGTAGGCTGAGAGATGAATAGATGTGATTTCATTCCACACAACTTCTTGATCTGTGGAGTGTGTAGGTAAGGCTCAAAAGCCCATTTGAAATGAAATCAAACATAAGAAGCTCCTTTTCGGGCCCCGAATCTTGAATGGTTCCATCTCCAAAATGATTGATAATCATACCTTGATAGAGACATGGGACTCAAACCAGAAATTGGTTTTTCTACCATTACTTATGATGAGGCTGGATAGGGGAGGCTCCACAGCCCTGTTTGAAATGAACTGAACACAAGGAGCTCTCTTTTGAGCCCCACATCTTGGGTTATCTTTTTTTTTTTTTTTTTTGAGAGGTAATCCTATCTGCAAAATGGTTAATAATCATACCTTGAGGTATTTATGGGTCAAACCAGGAACTGGTTATTCAAATGATACCTGTGAATTGAGCCTTTGGCTTTGTCCTTGAGCTTGGTGATACTCTGCCATCCTCACAAGCAATCAGCAGAGCCTTTGGCATACCAAATGTTTTCCTGGAATAGATAGTGCGCATATCATCTCTGTCCATAGTGACTTTCTCCCAGCTGCTAGGAATCAAAACTGTTTATGGAGTTTCCATTTGCAAAGAGATCTGATTCCGAGGCCTCCTTCTGCCTTAGGCTGGCAAATGTCTCTCCAAATGACAATAGTGCACGTGGTATATTTTAGCCTTCTGCCACCGCACAAAAAGTTGAAGAGAGTTTGCCAATCCTCTATATGGCTTCATGAGGAAGGTGAAAGGTATTGAACCAGAAAATGTGATAGGAGACGAGGAGCAACTTTATCAACTCTTAAATGCCCAAAATCTTTATCCAAAAAAGGCTGACAAAGGTCAAGGTTCATTCTGGAAGAGAATAGAGCTTGACTAAGAGTGATAACTTGGAAGCAAGGTGTCCCATAACGGTAATGGTGGCCGTAACGGCCACCACAGTTACCGTTACGATATGGGCCGTAACGGCCGTTACAGACCCCGTATCGGCCGATACGGCCCTTTTTTATTTTTTGAAAAAAAAATGTTATTAGACTGTTACGGGTCATATCGGTACGATACTGGCCGATACGGGGCCGTTACAGCCTGTTTTTCTGTAACAGCCGTTACGGCCGTTTCGACCCTGTAACGTGTAACAGTCATGACCGTTTCCAGTACATAACGGCCGATACAGCCGATACGTAACCGTTTTGGGATACCTTGCTTGGAAGGCACCTTCAAACATTTTAAGGATGTTCAAGATTTGGCATTTGGTCCATCTTTGAGATATGAGGTAAAGGCTTCACTTTTTTTTTTTCTTTTTTTTTTTTCTAATTGACATCTAGACCCAACCAGGAGTGAAATTGCCTGAGAATTCCTTAGGAATAAAGAATTCAACCATAAGCTAAGAATATCACCATATCATCAATGAACATGAGATGGGAAAAGAGAGCCATTTAGGGAAATTTATTCCACTAGGAAGGGCTGCATTGCTAGTAGGGTTAGGAGCCGGCCTTCATTTAAAATGCTTGAATATAATTTCATCAATGGAGTGTTGCTTGTTTGAGCAGCTTCCGTCATCAAGCTGAAGTTTATTGATATGATTCTTATTTCTTAGTTACCAAGGAGGCATGGAAGTAACAAGTATCTTTCCTTCATTCGTCTGGCATTTTCTTCGATCTTAAAATCTTGTTGAATAACTTTGTCAACCAAGATAACCCAGTATCTCACATCCACTTTCAAATCTCTATTGGTATACCATCTTGTTCGAGGGCTTGATCTATTTTGATCTTTCTCAAAGCTTCTTTCAATTTGGATATCCTAATCCTACAAAAGTATCTATGGTCTTCGAGACTCCGACGTCATTTGAGTATATGAATCCTTCTATCTTACGCTCTCACAGTGGTTGTCATTTAACAAGTTTTGAAAATAGCTTCTCCACTTCTCATTAATCTCATTGTCCTTTATTAGCACCCTCTAATTATCGCTCTTAATGCATCTAACATGATCTAATTCCCTACCCTTCCTCTTTATCATTTTTGCAAGTTTGAAGACATCTTTCTCACCTTTTTTTTAATGCATCTGACATGATCTAATTCCCTACCCTTCCTCTTTATCATTTTTGCAAGTTTGAAGACATCTTTCTTGCCCTCTTTTGTCCCCAATTTATTGTAAAGATCATCATAAGCCTTAAGTTTAGCCTCACTCACTCCTTTCTTAGCAATCTTTTTGGCATTTCTATGTTGTTCAAAATTTCCAGCATTTCTAGTCTCTTGTTAGGCTTTGAAACATAAACACTTCACGTGAATAACTTTCTATACGTAATCATTCCACCACCAAATTTCCTCATATGATTGGCCTTTTTTTTTGGGGGGGGGGGGGGGGGGGGGGGGGTGGAGGAGCAAGTTTATATGATTGGCCTTTCCCTCTGGATACTCCTAAAACATCTTTTGCCATTTTCCTAGTGCACTCAGCCATCTCCTTCCGCATAACATTTACTTCTTTCATCAATATTCTACATTCCTTCTACCATCAATTTATTTCTAATTAACATTGTTCTCTCCTTTTAAATTCCACCACCTAGTTTCTGAAAACCTATTAATTTTTCTTCCTTTCTTCCATCTTCTAATGTAAACATCCGCAGTCAGACTCTCTCCTAGTATAACCTTGCAAACCCTTGCACATTAACCTATGTTGCGTGGTCAAACACTCCCTTTCTCGCACCAACATCCACAAAACTGTCCCAAAGAAGAAGGGAAAAAAAGGTGGGGGCATACAAGCTCGGGCATGAATTTCCTACTACCCCTGTTATAGGGAGCCCGTACAACCAAAAGCTCTATGTGGCCCACACCTCCATGTCCGAGGGACATCCACTCCATCCATCAGTTTTGCCAACTCATGTTATAACACAAGCCCAAAAATGAGGCAGATCCAAAACTCAAGTGGGCTGCACTATAGGAACCCTGATGTTTAAAGGTGATTCCCACCAGGATGAAGGAAAAGCACAGATATCAGCGTGATCCAAAACTTCCGTGGGCCCAAAGAAAGTTCCAATTGTGGGCGTTCAATCCCCATTGTTTCTTGTGGAGTAGGCCATTTGGATTTTGAATCCACCTGATAATTGAGCCCATGTACTGACATGAGCCAACACAACGGATGGCCAGTGTGAATATAACACAGACATCACACTGGCCCGACAGATTTCGATTGCGCCCTCTCGCCATAACAGGGGTAGCAAGAAATTTGCATCTTCCAAGTCCTGAAAACTATGTCCCCACATTGAAGATCACTATCCACAATCAAAATATGGGCCACACCGGTCAAAACTAAAGATCAAACATGTATAACATTTGCAGCTGATAAATTTCCTACATTCAGCCCATCTTATGAGCGGATCAGCTCAATTTCATACTAGCCGATCTTCGTAGTGCGGCCCACCTTCGGGACGACCAGTCACCGTATGCAATTTAAACGATAGAGATATGCGCAAGGCCGACAGTAGATCCGTACCATCCATGGAGATGTATTTGAGCGAAAAGAGCACAAAATGAAGAGAGAGAGAGAGAGAGAGAGAGAGAGAGAGAGAGAGAGAGAGAGAGAGAGAGAGAGAGAGAGAGAGAGAGATTACAGTGCAATGGCAGGATTTGTTGGTGAGACCAAAGAGGGAGAACTTGGGGGCGTTTCTGGAAGTGGCGAACCCAGCGAGGAAGATGAAGATGAGGGCCCCACACACGGCCCATCTCCTACCGTTCGTTGCGGGCCTGTTCCGTTCTCCATTACCACCCTCCATTTTCTTCTTCACCACCATCGATCGAAAATGGGTCTCAGTCAACAAATGTATATGAATTTATTATATATATAAGAATAGAAGGTAAGAAAAATAAAAGGCGGTTTCGGAAAACGGAGGGAAGAAGGCAAGGGGCGGAATAAAACAGACGGTTGAATTCTGCTGACGAGACTCCTTCCACGCGAGCCGTTCATCTGGTGGACCGCAGGCACATGAGCGGCCCCCAAATGAGGACGCGGATTGCCTGGCAGGGAAGCCAGGTGGGGCCCTCCGTGATGCTTGTGAGAAATCCACCCCGTCCATCTCTTTTGGCAGCTCATTTTAAGGACATAAGACCAAAATGAGCGGATCCAAAACTCAAGTGGGCTACACGAGAAGAAACAGTGGGGATTGAACGACCACCGTTGAGGGAATGACATGTGTCAATCGGCCGGGTTAGGGCCGGGCCGGGCTCGGTCCAAGTCCAAGCCCAAGATAAAACTCGAGCTATGTGAATGAAAAAAGAAAAGAAAAAAAACATAAAAATCTGGAAAAAAAATAAAAAGAGTAACAAAGGAAAATAGAAGAAAAGCTGTGGAAAAAAGGGTAAAAATCTGAAAGAGATGGAAGAAAACTGTAAAAATCTGAAAAAGGGTAAAAAAGGGAAAATAAAAGAAACCTATGATGCTAGACTGAGGAATGAGAAGAACATAAAAACTCTTTAAAATGGAATTAGAAGAGATGAAATGAGTGTTTACTTGTTTATTCTCAGGTCTGGAATTCAGATTTGAAGTAGATTGCCGGCACCAATAACGGTAACTTTCAGCTCATGAACGGAGGAGATACAAAAGTGAGGAGAAATGCCGTTTCAATAGAGTAAGGGGAGCGAATTAGCTGTTACCCTGGTTACAGCTAAGTGGGTGTTACCCTAACCGTGTGGGGCCTACCTTGATGTATTTTTAGTATATCCACGCCGTCCATCTATTTTTAAATCTCATTTTAGGGCGTGATTCAAAATAATAAGTAGATATAAATCTCATTTGGACCATATCAATAGAAAGAGTGATGAATAACTATTAAAAACTTTTTGTGGGACACAAAAGTTTTGGATCAATCTAATATTTCTAATTTACCTACAAAAATATATTCTTTTTACATTATCAACTGGTTGGATTTCAAATAAACATTAATAAAACGTTATGATGGATCCTTTGGAATTTTTAATGGTGAGGCACTCAATCAAAACTATTTCCTGTGGTGTGATAAACCTGAGATTTGGATCTAGATAAATTTTGGTACCCGTTCCTAAAATGGTCTAGTGAAACAGATGGACGGAGTGGATATACATAAAATCGTTAATATGAGCCCCACTGTAGGGTTAACATCCACTAAGCTGTCACCCGGGTAACACCCAATTCGCTCCCAAGAGGAACCCGGGACTGTTTCACGGGCGCGGATCAGCTAGTCCCACTGGGACTAGCATGAGGGGTGGTTTCAAATCTTTGTGGGCCCCACCATGATGTATGTGTTTTATCCACGCCGTCCATCCATTTTTCAATCTTATTTTAAGGAACAAACCTAAAAATGAGACATATCCAAATCTCAGGTGGACCACACCACAAGAAAACAGTGGGGATTGAACGCCCACCATTAAAATCTTCCAAGGGCCCACTGTTTTCTTGTGGTGTGGTCCCCCTGAGATTTGGATATGTCTCATTTTGGGGTTTGTTCCTTAAAATAAGATTGAAAAATGGATGGACAGCGTGGATAAAATACCTACATCATGGTGGGGCCCACAAAGATTTGAAACCACCCCTCATGTGGGACTGGCTGATCCGCGCCCCTGTTTAACGCGGATTTCCTGCCAATGCCTTCCTGGGCCCACCATGATATTTATTTACCGTCCAACCTATTTAGGTGACACAGACTTGGGTGAAGAGAAAACACAAATATCATCTTGATCCAAAACATCTATGGGCTCAATAGGATTTCAATGTTAGGCGTTCAATCCTTTTTTGTGGTGTGGTCTCCTTGAGCTTTGGATCTGCCCTAGTTTTGGGTTAATGCACTAAAATGATATCAGGAAATGAATGGTCGGTATGGATATAATATCTACATCATAGTGGGACCTACATAACCTTTCTACGTAGAAATAGGATTGCCGACACGGAGTTACTCAGGATGCTCTTATCCTGAGTAAACTCAGTTGATTTCATAGGTCTTATTTTAGAAAACAGTAGGAATAATGATTTCCACCGTTGAAACCATAATAGGGCCCACAGTGATGTTTATTTGTCATCCAACCTCTTCATACGGATGAAGGGAAAACACAAAGACATGGATGAAGGGAAAACACATATATCAGTTTGATCCAAAACTTTAGTGACCTCCAAGAAATTTTCAATGGTACAAGTTCAATTCACACTGTTTCCTACATTGCAGGACACTTGAGCTTTCGATATGCTTAACTTTTTGTATCAAGCCTAGGGCTGTAAATGGGTCAGTGGACTCGATGGGGGTACCCGGACCCAACACATTTAGCCCGACCCATTTGTTAAATGGTACGGGTCTAGGTCCAAGAATAGACCCATTTGTTAAACGGGTTTGGGTCTGGTTTCCTTTATTTTAGGCCCGACTCGACCCGACCCAAACCCATTTAGTAAGTGGGCGGGTTTGGTCTATGTTACAAGGGACTCGTCCAGCCTAGACCCGTCCAGAGCCGGTTTTAAGCCTTGTAAAATGCTTGTATACTTGATCTAGACCCGGACCCATTAGACCCGGCCCATTTATAAATGGGTCTGGGTGGACCCGGACCCATTTATAAATGGGTCTGATGGGCTGACTCGGACTCGACCCGAACCCGCCCATTTAGTAAAAGGGTCTGGGTCTAAAATTTAGACCCAGACCCGTTTAGTAAATGGGCGGGTCTGATTTTGGCTAAACCCGCCTTGAACCCGACCATTTACAGCCCTAATCAAGCCCTAAAATTATATGTTAAAATGGATGGACAAAATGTATAAAATAGATAAATCATGTAGACCCTACAGAGTTTACTCAGTACGCTAAGCGTCCTGAGTAACTCCGTTCGCAATCCGCTTCCTTCTACGTAACTCACCACAAGAGAAAAGTTCTAAGCTGTACTTTTGTGTCGGCAAGAAATTAATTCCGATTAATCACCTTTCTTGCCCGGGCTTCGGGCTTATGGATGGCTGAGCCAAAGTCCAGCCGGTTTGAAAAGCGGGCTGAAAATTTAGGCCCAAACCCAACTCGAGGAGGGGAAGGCCGGAAATCCGTCGGGCCAGCCCGACCCATTAACAGCCCTACTTATAAACGGCAATAAGGTTTCAACGTAGGCATTTCTTTCCCTCTTTTCCCTCTCGTGTGGCTTCCTTAGGTTTTGGATCCTCATATCTGTTTTTGTGGAATATCATAAAATAAGCTGGAAAAATGGATGGACGGAGTGGATTTATCACAAATATCATGGTGGGCCCCACTTAACTTCCCAGCGGAGGAACTCCGGTGAAAGCCTTTGGCACCGTCGGACCTTTAAGCCTCCGACCAGATCTGTGTGGGTCCCACCTTGATGTATCTGTTTATCCAAACTGTTAATCCCTTTTCGAAGATCATCTAATGATAACGGTCCAAAACTGAGGCAGATCCAAACGCTGCAGTGAACCACACTAAATAATGAGCTTGGGTTGCAATTGCATTAATGTGGCATTAAATGCCCCTAGCATTGCATTAAATGCAAGAGCCATCTCTGCTGTGGTACACTAGAACATTGGATCTGCTTCATTTTTGGGCCATGCCTTAGTATGATCTTAAAAATGGATGGACGACTTGGATGAACGGATACATCATGGTGGGACCCACACACAGATTTGGTCGGACGATTAAAGGTCCGACCAGGGGTCGGACGCAATCCGCGTCCTTGGCAGGCAGTCCGCGTACAATCCAAATCAGGCTAGCCAAAAATCAGATATTTTGTGGCCCACCATTACAAGCAAAGGGAATAGATTCCTGTTAATTTAGAACCATTTTGAAAATGGTGGTGACTCGGGCTCTTCATGCGTGTCATCGATGAACCATTATCCAGACCATTCAAATTGTGAGTCCCATGGTCGATCGAGCATATGCCTACACTGATCAAGCAATCCTAGCCATCCAATAAATGGCCTTTGAAAATAAAATAGCAAGCGTCCAAATTCTAAAGAAAAAAAAGCAATGGCTAATATATATTTTTCAGTGTAATTTTTCGGCTATTGGCCTATGCTGTGCATGACTCCATCCACATTTGATAGGACGATTTGGACGGTTTAGATTGCCGTACAAATTTATTAGAGTTGAAGAGTCAACTCCAGTTTTTAAATGGTGGTAAACTAAAGTTGGAGTCTACTAAAAGCTTCCAGACGCTGATCAAACGATCCACGTTCAACGTACTCGTGCGGCAAGAGGGGCTTCATATTCGGGCCTGGAACACTGGGGGTATGAGTATATTATTTCAGTTTGTAGGTGTGGGGCCCTTGGTTCAGTGATCTGAAACGTTGATATGATGAGACATGCTAGGGATTAACCATCTAAAAAACTCCCACAGATGGAATATTCAAGCAGTAGAATATTGGCATTTAATTGGTTGATGAGAGTAGTTGATGTTTTCTTTCCTAACTGTTTCTTGGTCGGCAACCAAACCAATTCAAAGATTATGGTTTTTTCTCTGTGGGGCCCACAGAAGTTTCGATCACTGTACGACATTATTACAGGGTGCGGCTTCAGTGGATCCAGGAACCCTGACTGTGGGGGCTTGATGCATGTGTCTTAAATCCACACCGTCCAACCATTCCGAAAGCTCACTTTAGGGCATAATCCCAAAAATGAAGCTGACCCAAATCTTAGGTGGACCCAGTGTTCAAAATATCGGTGAAATGTCGATATTAGGTAAGGTATCGTTGGACCAGTAGTCACTTTTTTTTTTTTTTTCCTACGAATATTCTAAATTATCGCCGAACATCCTAAACTATTGTCAAAATTTTCGTACTATTTCACCAATTTCAAAACTCAAAAGACATCACAGCTTGCATAAATATAAAAAATTCAAAAAAAATAAAGGATTTAAAAATCTCTCTTCAGATCTAAGTTATAAAGGCAAAATCGACGACTCATTTCCAAAACTAAGTAGATTCGAATACAAATTTAAAATTGAAATCAGTGATTAAAGGTCGGTTGACCAGGAATTGAAAAATATATAAATAAAAATCCCCAAATATCATATTTTTCTTAGATTTAAGAGATTTCCCCAAAACCAAAATAACCCACAATTGTTAGATTCCTCAGGGCACACCTTTTGCTTTCTCTGCGAGATCGAGGTAGGAGAGGAAATGCAGGGTGTAGATGCAAAGAGGGAAGAGAAATCGGGATGGTGTATCTTTGTTTATTGGAGTGCATAGGGCTATAAATGGGTCAGCGACCCGTTGGGGTACCCAAACCTAACTCATTTAGACCTGACCCAAACCCAAACCCAACCTATTTGTTAAATGGTACGGTCCAGGTCCAAAAACAAACTCAATTACTAAACGGGTCTAAATCTGGTTTTCATTTTATTAGGCCCGAACCAACTGACCCAAACCCATTTAGTAAATGGGCGGGTTTGGTTTTTTGTTGCAAGGGACCCATTCAGGCCTGGACCCATCCAGACCCAGTTTTAAACCTAGTAAAAATACTTGTATACCAAATCCAAATCCAAACCCAAACCCAAACCCGTAACACCCGACCTATTTATAAATGGGTCTGGGTGGATCTCCCTCTACCAAACCAGACCCATTTATAAATGGGTCTGATGGGATTCACTCAGACCCGACCTAGACCCATACTCATTTAGTAAATGAGTGGGTCAGGCTAAACCCGACCATTTACAGCCCTAGGAGCGCAGACCGAAGCAAATTGCGTAGTGACTAAATCAATATGCTTTTGTGGGGCCCACTATGATTTATGTATTTTATCCACTCCATCCATCCATTTTACCAGATAATTTTAGGCTTTGAGCCCAAAAATGAAGCATATCTAAAGCTCAAGTGGACCACACCATATGAAACAGTGTGAATTGAAACTCTACCATTGAAAAATTCTTGGGGGCCACATAAGTTTTAGATCAAGCTGATATTTGCTTTTTTCCTTCATCCTTGTCTGTGTGATTTTATGAACAGGTTGGATGACAAATAAACATCATTGTAGGCCCTACAAAGGTTTCAACCTGGGAAATCATTATTCCCACTGTTTCCCATGGTGTGGTCCACTTGAGCTTTGGACTTGCTTCAATTTTGGGCTCAACCCATAAAGTGAGCTAGAAAAATGGATGGACGGCGTGGATAAACCACATACATTCATAATAGGCCCAAAAAGATTTACTTAGTAAGATAAAAGAGTACTAACTCAGTCCAAAATCTAATTTCAGCGTGGACTTCTGGCTGCAACCTCAAACCAGCGGTGTGGGTGGGACTCTGAACATAAGGCCCACCTTCATGCATCATATATCCACACCGTTCATCTGTTTTACCAGCTTATTTTAAAACGTGGTCCCAAACTGAATAAGATACAAATTTCAGGTGGATCACACCATAAGAAATAATGATAGTTGAACGGCCACCATTAAAAACTTCCTAAGGTCCAATGTAATGTTTATTGACCATTCAATTCGTTGATAAGGTCACATAGACCTAGATGAAAGGAAACAAAAAAAGAAGCAAATATCAGCTCGTATGAAAACTATTGTGGCCTAAAAAAAGGTTTTTAATGGTCAATAACCATTATGTCATGTGGTGTGGTCCACCTGAAATTTGTATCTGCTTCAGATTTGGAACTATGCTTTAAATTAAGTTGGCAAAATAGATGGATGGCATGGATATACAATGCATACATCGAGGTGGGCCCTACAGTCAAAGTCCCACCCACATCGCGTTCCCATGTGGCAGCCAAGTCGCGGTAGGCAGGGACGCGGATTAGGTATAGAGCAGAGCACGAATCAAGTTGGCTCGGTTAGCTTGCTCGATTCGGCTTGATTCAGAGGGAGGGTTCGAATTGATGAGAGCGCCTTTCCCCCGCTCGTTTCAGATTTCGAGTCGTACACGAGCATGCCCAAGCTCGACTTGATTCGACTCAAAGCTCGGCTCGGCTCGCTCGATTCAGTTCGGTATATATATATATATATATATATATATATATATATATATATATATATATATATATATATATATATATATATATATATATATATATATATCATAAATTTATAATATTTATATTACTTTAAAACCTAAACCCTAACATCCCTCCCTAAAACGAACGAGTGCCCCCTTTCGACCTTTCCTCCCCAAAACCCTAACCCACTGCGGCACTGCTCGACTGTCCGTCCAGCCACCGCTGCCTAGCCACCCACTAGCCACCGCTCCTCTCTCTCTCTATCAATCTCTTATTTCTCTCTCTCAAACTCTTACTCTCTCTCTCTCTCTCAGTTTCGATCGGCCACCCTCACTCGCCCAGCGGCCCCTGCCCCTCTCTCTCTCTCTCTCTCTCTCTCTCTCTCTCTCTCTCCAGTCCGATCGGCCAACCTCACCCCTCTGGCAAACCCCGAGCGGCCAGTCCCTCAGTCCGAGCACCCTACCTTGCCAGGCCACTGCTAGTCGCTGCCCGACGTCCGACCGGCGACCACCGACAGATTTTGCCCCAAATTTCAATTAACTTTAAGGTAATAAATTATTTAATATTTATTTAATTATTCTCAACTATTGTCATTATTTTGTTAATTAAATTATCTAGTTAAACTAACTATTTAGGCAAATTGTAGTTGCAATGGTTTAGGTAAATTGAAGTTAATTACCTAGGTAATTGTTAGCTAGTTTAATTGTGTAGCTAATGAAAATTGTAATTGTCTTGCATTAGAAAGTTAGATCAATAGTTTGGACCATTTAAACATGGCCCAAATGCATGAAATTATGTGCATATAATTGACATTGTTGTTAATTGATAATATTTGTAATTTTGGTGGATCAGTAGATAATTGCTAATATGCATAGTAATTATTAGTAATTATTATTTGTTATTGTTAGTAATCATGTGGAATTGTGGATCGTAATTGTTATTTGTTGTTGTTAGTAATCATGTGGATCTTTAGGTAATTGTTGTTTGTTAACTGTGTACTTTTAGCAATTTTCATTTGTAGTATGTAGATAATCAGTTGCTCATTTAAGCATTCCTATGTGGCCAGGTATAGACTAGTGTGTCCTTAGTGCATATGTGACGCCCCACCCAGGGACACGATATTGTCCGCTTTGGCCAAAGGCCTCACGGCTTTACTCTCGGGGTTGCCCCCAAAACGCGTCGTATCCATATGGTGGGAACTCCACTTATAGCCCAGTCCGAAGGCCACTCCCTTTCCGATGTGGGATTGCGTCCAAGGCCCTACCAACTGGAGCGATATTTTCGAAGCCCGACCGATCCCAACGGGACCCGGATGCAACCCTCGCTCGGACCACAGCCAGGCTGCACAAGGACCCTCCCCCTCAATGGGAGACAACCCCGAGAGCAAAGCCGTGAGGCCTTTGGCCAAAGCGGACAATATCGTGTCCCTGGGTAGGGCGTCACAGATGGTATCAGAGCGGGGTCGCTCTGTCTCCCATTGGGGGGGAGGGTCCTTGTGCAGCCTGGCTGTGGTCCGAGCGAGGGTTGCATCCGGGTCCCGTTGGGATCGGTCGGGCTTTGAAAATATCGCTCCAGTTGGTAGGGCCTTGGACGCAATCCCACATCGGAAAGGGAGTGGCCTTCGGACTGGGCTATAAGTGGAGTTCCCACCATATGGATACGACGCGTTTTGGGGGCAACCCCGAGAGCAAAGCCGTGAGGCCTTTGGCCAAAGCGGACAATATCGTGTCCGTGGGTGGGGCGTCACAGATGGTATCAGAGCGGGGTCGCTGTCTCCCGTTGGGGGGGGGGGGGGGGGGGGGGGGGGGGAGAGGGTCCTTGTGCAGCCTGGCTGTGGTCCGAGCGAGGGTTGCATCCGGGTCTCCGTTGGGGATTGGTCGGGCTTCGAAAATATCGCTCCAGTTGGTAGGGCCTTGGACGCAATCCCACATCGGAAAGGGAGTGGCCTTCAGACTGGGCTATAAGTGGAGTTCCCACCATATGGATACGACGCGTTTTGGGGGCAACCCCGAGAGCAAAGCCGTGAGGCCTTTGGCCAAAGCGGACAATATCGTGTCCCTGGGCGGGGCATCACAGCATAGTAATCCTCAAATTGTCCCTTTTTGGACAGTTCAAGATTGAATAGATTGTAATGTTTTTGTTTTGTTGATTTAAATGCTTACGTGCCTGTTCCATGCTGCATCTCTCGTTTTCTCTCTGGATGTATTTATTTCATTTGCTTTTATTGTCATTCATCATCACTTTGTGTGGGTACTTTGAAAGTACGTCGGTAGTCTAACACGACACCTACGTATGTACGGAAGCTTAAAGAGCAACTAGAATTATGGCTAAACCTATAGGAGGGGGTGATTAGGACCTTTTATAAAATTCTTTTCACCTACTTACATAATTCAACAAATTAAACTAAGTAAGCAAGAACACTTCGGCTTCCAAGCCTAAGTGGGTCCAATCACAAGACTAACATATGATTAAGCCATAAACAATCCTAGTCTAAGCATGCATAGGTAAATAAATGATTTAACTAATAAAGCTTCTAACCTATGCAACCTATGTAGACTTATGAGAATGGATCATTGAGCTCAAGTCTACACACCTAGTGAAAGTACATCTTGTGTGTGGATGCCAATCTAGTGCCCAGCATACATTCCTATCAAGCATTCATAATTAAACAATTAAACATCCAATGCTAAGATATCAATGTGCTCAATACAATCACAAACACAAGCATGTATAGTGGTTCGACTTTGGGTCTGCTCCACTCCCGGTTCAAGTACTCAACTCCTTTGAGCACACCGGCATTCACTATCGGAGGTTTTAAATGAGGTTCACCTCTCAACCTTTACACGGAGGTTTTACCGGTTCACCTCTCAACCATAACCAGAGTTTTGGACAAAGGCTAACTCTCAACCTGAAGCATGTTTACTCCCATGTCGGAGACTCCCCCTTGGAGACTTAGTTTAGGCCCGGCTAACGAGCCAAGGAACGGCTAACGTCCCTAGATCGAGTTTGACAAACAAACTCTAAATGGACTCTCAATAAAGACAACCTTACTTGTCGGATGAACCCCTTGTTTAGCGCTGGTTTGGGTTGCTTGATCTCCGCTCTCCCGTGCTTCAATCAGCTCCCCTTGCTCCCACGATCGTGTCGCCGATGCGTCGTCTATGCCTCAGCTACACTTAATCAAACACCTTGCATGTGATGCCTTTGAGATGCCCAAGGTGATAGGAGAATAGGTTTGAGAACTCTACAACTGATGGGAATGGGTTGCCTAGAGGTTCTCTCCTACAACGATCTCGTCTTAGAGTTTTGGACAAGGATTTGCTAATCAAGAAGGTTCCAAACTCTAGAGATTAAGAGGGGATGAAGGTCATCTTCTTCATAAGCTTGGAATGCTCCAATCTTGTATTAAAGCACAAGGAAGATGCCTTGCATAGGTTGGGAATGAGCCTCAAATGGTCTCCAACAATGGTGGCTTCACTCCTCTCGAAATCCCTCTTCACACCCTCAAAACAAGCCAAGCCCTTTCATAAAAGGATGCACAACGGATACAAAACGGGCAAATAACGGCTAGTGCCGACCGGTCGGCTAGGGGTCCACGACCGGTCGTCCAGGTTTCAGGACCGGTCGGCCAACACCCAAAAAGGGCCAGAGAGCATGCTGTCTCAAAGAACAGGTCTGACTGACCGGTCGTGACCGATCTGGCCAGCCCTGCCAACCGGTCTTGACCGGTCGGCCCAACGGCCTTCCCACTCCAGCAGCCCCTAACTGTTTTGGATCCCAGTCTTGACCGGTCGGTCCAGTCCATCCGACCGGTCGGTCAAGCCTGGGTTCAGCCCAGCAGTTTGCTGACCCAACTTTTTCACAACCCATCGCTTTGGTCAAGGTTTGAATGGTCTTTTGGGACACCTAGGGCCAATCTAAGATGACTAAAGGTGTTCCTAAGATGGTCAAGGTCATCAAAGAGGTTAAAGGGTTGGGTTTTGGTCAAGGTTAAGGCACATCAAGGCATCACTTTTACCTGTTTCTTCTTCCTTGATGCAGCGAGACCATCTGAGTCTTCGGTCTTCGTCTTTATTGGGCTCAACCGACACTAGACTCACTGACGTAAGTGATTGACAAACAAGGTGCACTAGTATGCCACAGAAAAGTGCACTAACATATTTGACAATGGAAAACAAATGAGAGATAAATATATTCTGTAGAGTAAGGGGAGATGCTACTGGAATTTCAGCATAGGCATTTAAATCGATAAAATGAAAGCATTACAATTTATCCGATCTTGAATGGGTAATTGATTTAAGTAGAAAAGTCGCAGTGTCGACGTGTCAGAGTTGCACATATACAAATATAAGTGAAATCAACACCAGAAGTCAAGTTTATATTAGAGGTCCGCAAGTTAACATTATGTAGTATTTATATTTATAAATGACTAGTGAGGATGTTGCAAATACTCCCGGTGCGTCGGTCACATCACCACTTGTTGTGGAGGGAGATTCTTCATCAATATCTACAAAGGAAAAGAAGAGATTATCAGTGTGGGATGATTTCGAAGAAGTCTTAGTGAACGGAGTGAAGAAAGTTAAATGTAAATATTACAAAACTCTATACACGAAGAATCCAGGGGGTGTAACTACTCAATTACAAAGACATAAGCAGAGTTGTATAAAAAGATCGAGAAATTCATTGGCTGACCAACAATTGCTCTCATTTACCAAGAAAGAAGGTGACGACTCTTTCGACACAGTTTTCACTTATCAATTTGAAAAAGATAAGCTGAAAGAATAGTTTGCAAGGTTAGTGATTGTTGAAGAGAAATCGTTTGGGTTTATGGAGAGCAATGCTTTTATGGGGTACAATAAATTTCTTAACCCTAAAGTAAACAGGGCATCGCGATTTACAGTGAAGCGGTAATCCATGAAGATGTATTCAAAAGAGAAGTTAAAATTGAAATTAGTTTTGGCATCAGTCTCCAGAATAAGTCTGACTTCAGATTTGTGGATGGCGTCCAATCAGAGGAAATGTTGTATGTCATTGACCGCATATTTTGTTGATGAAGATTGAAAACTTTGTAAGAGAATTCTGAACTTCTGTCACATTTTTCCTCCTCATTCTGGTTATGCGATTTCGGATTGCATATGCGGTTATCTACAAGAGTGGGGCATTGAAAGAAAAATCTCTATAATAACGTTAGATAATGCCTCTCTCAATGATAGTCTGATTACAATCTTACGCAATCAAATGAAGTTGACCAAAAATTTATTTTTTGAGGGAAAGATCTTTCAAGTTAAGTGTTATGTCCATATTTTAAATTTGATTATCCAAGAAGGGTTGAAGACAATTGATAATACAATTGAGAACATCAAAGAGAGTCTAAAATTCATCAAAGGGTCACCTTTAAGATTATATATATGGAATGAGATCGTCCAACGTTTAGGTGTGAAATCCCAAAAAAATGTTGAAGTTAGATGTTTGCAAACGCTGGAATTCAACTTTTAAAATGTTGAATTTAGTCATTGATTTGGAATTGGCATTCCCTGAATTTGCAGTGCATAAGAGAATGTATGTTTGGTCACCTAAACAAGAAGATTGGAGCAGGGCGAAAGAAGTTCACAGGTTTCTTAAGATTTTCTACGACTGCACAAACATTTTCTCAGGAACGACGTATCCCACAGAAAATCAGTTTCTTCCGTATGTTTGTCAGATTAAAGAAGTCTTACAACAAACAGTTGCTGATGGTCTAGATTTTATGAGGTAGATGACAGAAAAAATGCAGTTGAAGTTTGATAAGTATTGGAGCGAATGTTATTTGTTAATGTCTTTGGTGGTTGTTCTTGATCCACGATGCAAGATGGTGTTGGTGAAGTTCATTTTCATGAAGATTTATAATATTGGAAAGGCATCATTAGAAACCTCCAAGGTTTGTGATGTAATTAAAGGTTTGTACACTTTGTATTCTTCTACTGAACCCACAACCATAAAATTAGATGAAGGAGTTGTAGATCCAAGTTCTTTTGGTTCAAATAAACCCGTTGGCAAGATGATAAATGAATTCATGACTTTCTTAGCACAAAAAAATACAAATACGCAAATAAAGAAATCAGAACTAGACTTGTATCTCAAAGAGCCGATCATAATACGCCATGATTCAGATTTTGACGTTTTGTAATGGTGGAAGGTGAAAGCAAGCAAAAATAAAAAATAAAAAAATAATCCTATACTATAATATATAGTACGGGGACATATTATCAATTCCTATTTCAACCGTGACATTGGAATCAGCCTTTAGCACAAGTAATAGGGTCGTTTTCAAGCATCGAAACTCACTTTCACTAAAAATGTTCGAAGCATTAGTTTGTACTCAAGATTGGCTGAGATCGGTTTGGAGAGGTAGCTGTCACGATGTTGAAGATGAAGAGAAAGATGAGGTTGACTGTGAAGATGAAATTGCACGTGGAACAACATGAACATTCAAGGATGTTAAAATTTTGTTAATATTTAAATGTATAAACAATGGGATTATACTTTAATTTTCTTTAAATGTTAAAGTTGATTATGCTTTCATCAATCATTATAACATCTTGCATCATTATAATGATTTTATCTTATTCATTTTGTTTAGTTTTTACAGTTCTTACTTAATGTTGTTAGTATCTCTCTTTAGTGTTTACTGTTTCTTTCATGATTTTGCCAAAAATACTAATGTGTTGAAAACATCAAGTGTAAATATGTCATCATTTGACTCATCAACCAACATTTGGGAGTACGGTTCCCTAATTCACTCTCCAAATCCAGGGACTACGAAGATTACGTGTCGTTTATGTGGAAAAAAGTTCTTTAACGAAACTAATAAGCTTATATTACACTTAGCATGTCGAGGTGAAGATGCAAAACTATGCCCTAAAGCCCTAAAGGATGTTCAATTCCTTTTTCAAGCCCTTGTAGACTTAAATAAAAAACCTTTGACTCCTAAACCTTCCACAATAGTTGTGATTATTGAACATTCGGACACACGAAAAGTGGAGAGAAACATTGACAAGAGGAAGATGAGGAGAAAAATTAGATCTATCGGAACAAGAGCAAATACAACTCGCTTTGAAGCGAAGTTTGGAAGATGCTTCTATATATCATCGATGTCCTCAAACTCCAAGACATCATGATAATGAAGCCGGATCGAGTAAAAGCACTAAGAAGAAGAATAATAAAGCATCAAATTTCCTTTACAGACTTGGTGAATTTTACAGGATGCTAGGTACTCTATATAAATCAGCTCACAAAGAAGGCCTGAAAAACTTAGTTGAGTCTATCGAAAAACATGATGGAACACCCTCTCCACCTTATGATTCAGGAGAGGTGAATGAGTTTCTTTACGAAAATTTAGATAGCAGCTCTAATTCGCCAAACAAATCTCGAGAAGGGTGAAACTTGAAAGTAAGCTTTTAATATTTTATTAATTTTTATTTCAGTTCTAACTTTGTTAAAGTAAGTTTTTCTAACGTTGTATAGATACTAAATAGTACATATAACATGTAAGTTTTGAAAATTTTAAACACATGTAAAAATTGTATCCAAGCTCGTCTCTCAGCTCGAAAGGCTTTAGCTCGAAGCTCGGTCGAGCCAACGCGGACATAAAAGTCCAGCACGATGGCCGAGCCTAGTTGAACACAAGCCAGGTGGCTCAGTGACCGAGCCTAGCTTGAACATGGCTGAGCTCGGCTCGTGCTCAGCTCTAATTGGGTAGTACCCCATTAGGACCTAGTTGGAGAAGGACGGTCCTGTCAGGAGATTTGTGGGGCCTGCTATGATGTATATGTTTGATCCACATCGTCCATCCATTTTGGCATATCATTTTTTGGCATGAACCTAAAAAAGAGGCAGATCTAAGGCTCAAGTGGACCATACCACAAGAAGTAGTGGGGATTGAAAACATACCCTTGAAAACTTCTTAGGGCCACAAAAGTTTTGGATCAAGCTAATATTTATGCTTTCCCTTAATCTAGGTCTATGTGACCTTATGAACAGGTTGGATGACAAATAAACATCACGGTGGACCTTGGAAGTTTCCAAGTTTAAAGAGTTTAAACCCCACTTAGTTTATTACTGATCTTTAGTTTGAACATGTACTCTTCTCTTCTTCTTTTATTCCTTCCTTTTTTTATGGACCATGTACTCTTCTTTTTTTTTTTTCCATGCATGCATGGATGGGATGGATGGGATGGTTGGATGGTTAGATGGATGGATGGATGGAATGGTTAGATGGATGGGATGAGATGGATGGAATGGTTGGATCTTGGACAGATGTATGGATGGATGTAGAACTTGGAAAAGTGAGAACACCACTTTTTCGCTTCCCACAGAAAACGCCAATCTGTTGTCGTTAGAAACTGGATAACTGTTGCAGTGATAAGATCTCCACAGTTGGACAGAAGAACACCTCTAATCTTCTGAGATGGGTGGTCTGGATCTGGACTAGAGTCCACTGGATCCTGTAGAACACAAAGAAAGCTAAGGGGGGTGTCCGGGGTCCCGCCGTTAGCCCTCTGATGCCTAAGTCAATTAGGTATTTGGGAGAAGGAAGAGGCAAGTCTCGTAGGTGGAGAATTGTGCGTACCTCAGCCTATAGGAGGATGCCCTATTTATAAGGTACTCAGAGAGCAGTAGAGGCTTCAATTGCGGGCATTATGCCCGTAATGGCAGGCGTGATTCCCAACAACGTGGATCATGCCTGTAACTCCCGGGGATGTGTTTATCTTCTTCGGGTTAGTTCAAGAACTCCCGCACGCCTTTATGGCAATCGTGGCCCAGGTTGGCCTAGTGGTTTTATGAGTCGAGACTGAGCTCTCGGCTCATTGACCTTGTCAATAGAACAACTTGGTTTAGGTTGTTTTAATGTATCAAAAATGCCCTTCGTGAAGGCTGAACTGTTGTAACCTCGGTTCTATTCCTCAGCTCTTTTTCCTGTCGTGGTTGGTTATATAATGTCCGACATCAATGCATGAGCTTAAGGACCTACACCCGGGCTCATGGGCCCGTGAGCTTTCCTCGTGACCTGAGGTCAGCTCGGATTTACCTACAACATATATATTTTCCGAGGAAGTTATGTTTTTTCATAGACCACTAGACCATCGTTCTTAATAATGGTCATTTCCATTTCATTTCTGAATCTGGAAGTAATCAGCTACTGGATACATCGTCTTCCCATCTCATTACTATGGAAATATCGGCATCACAACTAAGGCGCAAAGAGCTGATTTTACCCTTTCCCAAACATTGCATTCACAGCAAAAAGCAAGCCAATACGATAACATTGCAACGTATAACATTACAGCGTATACCACGAAGCCAAACAGACCCAAGTCCACACAATGTGGCCCCCTGAGTTTCGGGTCATTCTAGTTTTGGTATCTTCACTTCATCCTAATGTGTTACACTTGGTTTAAGGTTTAATGAAAGATACCCACTGAGGTAGCCCCAGACACAAACCTATGGTTGGCATCTCATCTACAATATTCCCAATGGTGTGGCCCACCTAAGTCATTAAAAATAGTATAAAAATTTTCACCCAAACAAACGAATCAATCATGAAATATCATGCAGTTTGTTAATCCCACATGGGTGTTTGGGAAAGAGCTAGTTTGTTCACATAGGAAGTGGACTTCACACACGAAGTGTGGCTACTACTTATGTGGCCCAATCAAACTATTAAAGTGCATGTGGTCATTTTCTTTCTATGGTTGTGAGATTAACATTCTTTATAGACTTAGGGGTGGCTATGGTTCCAGTTGACCCATGGGTCAATTGGTCGACCCGCTTCTAAGTAGGGTTTGGGCTATGTTGGGTTAGGTAATAGGTTGGGTTAGGGCAAAATAGTGAGCCCATTTAGATAAATGGGCCGTGATCGAGTTTCGGCCAACCCACCCTATCCCATAGCCCGAAGAAAAACATTCATACATGCTGAGCTCGCATAATGATCAGTTCGGTCCTACACATGTACTAACGTTGGCACATCCAAAGGTTTGCACATACTAGGCTATGCATGTGTGGAACTTGAAAGCATATGTGAAATGCAATGAAGGAAATATGAGATGGTTGGGCCTTTTGGCATGATGGGCCTCACATTGTATTAATAATAGCACCCAAGAGGTTTAATGTTGAGATTAACCTGATTGCAATTAAAATAGTTGGGTTAAGTCAAGTCTGAGTTAAATGCTTAGGTGGATCGGGTTGAGCTATAGGGTAATGCATTATGAGTCAGGTTATGGCCAGGCTTCTTGGTCCGTTTCGCAAACAGGTTGGCTTGGGCTGACTTCGACTTGCTGGCTGGATGACCCATTGCCACCCCTTTGACTAATATTAGGACAGAAGTCATTCTGTTTGTTTTGGGACTCACTATCACCCATATGCGTCACCCCATTGGGGGCCCCGTCTAGGGCTTGTCCGATGATAAGAGTCATCCAAGTTAGAGGTTCTACCCTATACAAGTCAGAAACAAGATATGGATAGATGATTATGACTATTGATATGTGTTGCTGACAATTTAAGTAAATACAAGGCTACATATGTAATTGAGAGCCTGTATTCGAATTTTATGTATGATTATGATGTGCGAGTGTGCCAGAGTCTACTCGACTCAATATTTGATTGAACGCTAGTGGCCCCATTGAATCAAATTGATTGGAGACTGGATGTAACATCCAGCTATCCTCTCAACCACCAATTGTGATCAGCAATCATCCGACTTTTGAAAGGATAGGGGTTAGCCATTCTAAATGGATTCTTTTTGCCTGGTATGTAAGGATTTGTTCTTTCATCAGTATATTCACAACACACTTTTTAAAAGAATGAAAATAAATAAATAAATAAGGTTAAACTATGTCAATTTTATTAATTGAATGTGATCTATTACCTAGAGAAATAAGTAATCGAGAGATACATACCTGACTCATCAATTGAAATAGACAATCGAGGTGGATGGTCAGCAGGATGTGACCGGATAAGTGTGATCGCCTAAGTAAGAGCTTAGTTGATCGGAATCCAATAACTTAGGATTGTCGATATTTAATATAATCCTACGGAACTATAGTGGTGGACGCCGGACAATAGCGATGTATGCTAAAGCTAGGTTATGCTAAGATAAAAGATGATAAATGAAAAAAAATCGAAAAAGTAGATATATGTGTTTGGCATAGGGCCTTAAGCACTTCTTCCTATGCTCCTTGTATAGCTTATCGAGGTGGCAAAACCCTCATTAGGTTTCCTTGCTGATTTTGGATCCTTCGCATATACAACATGCATTCCGAAAAAGGACTCCAGATATAAGATCCGAGATTATTTGCTTCTCGGATCTTCTTCTCATAGCTGATCCATTTATGGAGATTTTCTTGGCTCACTAATCGGATTTAAGATCAATCTGGAAAACCTCAAGGGCAAATCTTGGACCTCAAATCGATCATGGGCATGCATTTGGATGACCTGATCAAACCACTTCCTGTATTTAATCTTAAGTCCTGTTCCTTAATGGTTTGGAGTACTGGAAGTAATAGATAGACCGAATCCAGCCGATCCTAATTTTCCAAACTCTTGATCCTAATCGAAGCACGACCACAAGATTGGATATCTGGGTGGTCGCTCAGCTATCTCTTTTGATTGAGGTGTTGGACGGTCCCACCTGATATTGATCTGTTATCAGAGATGAGTTGGATCGGATCTTTCATTGGGCTCTCCTAGTCTCTTAATTCTAATTATTATATAGCTTAAGACCCGGTCTGGTTGATGCCCATTCTCACCCGATTGGGATCCAAACCATAACTGAATTTTCTTAGATAAGGGTCCGATCTTTGGAACCTCCTCGAATGTTGTAAACATTCTGAACGTCTCTGGGAAGATCTCCCATTTTGGAAAGATTGTGAGAGATGACTTTGCCGAGCATATCATAACCAGATCTATAATATGTTACGTTCTCTTGGTGGGTCTTTTATTAACGTGCCAGGCACATTGTGACGTAGGGAGGGATGTGATGAGGTCAATCACCGTCTTCCTCACTGGATAACTACTCTGAATCCATGAAGCTTCTGGAACTCCTCAACCGGACTTCCTTGAATCCACAAGGGAAAACTCTTGAATCCACGAGAAAATTTGAAATAAATCGAAGTAAATTTAAGTAAATTGATAATGAATGAATTAACAATATATTAAGCATCATTAAATAATGAAAAACAAACCTTAATTGTGTAAAGAAAGAATCCTAGACGAAAACGAAAATAAATTAGCAAAATCCCCATAAACCTGTGCAACCTATCGTGCACCATCAGGCGACTGATAGAACGTGATTGGGCGCCCAACGACCTCCCAGATTGTCCAGAGAGTAAACTTGCAATTCATACGAGTTTCGGGTGCTCGACATTGGCCCTGGCAAGTGACCGATGATGATCGGGCAACCGACGACAGTTAGGTCGGGGTGACCGAAATTGAACAAAATTGTTCAAAGAGTTACTAGACTCTCTGACGGGTGATCGGGTGACCGACTATGCTGAGTTCTGCCAACTTCTTTTGGACTCCTTCCTTTGGTTCATTCGAGCCAGGTACATGTCCACAACCCGTTCTACATCACACTGCCTCATTAATTGGCACGTAATCATAGCCATGTGGCATCCATCAATTTGTTCCTCTAAAGGCATGTGTATAGATTTGTGCATTCGCATTTATGCCAGAATGCGTATCACGGAAGGAAGATCAATCAAAGATACTCTTGTGTATGAGTAGGATTTCCACCAATGTCAACACATGGTGGTTTCTCATTGGTCTACGTCAGGCACTGAAAATGGGTGTAAATAATATACATAATTGAATGAGATCAATCAAAGATAGTCTTGGTATGAGTAGGATTTTCGCCAGTGTCAACACATGGCGGCTTCTCATTAGTTTACGTCAGGCATCGAAAATGAGTGTAAATAATATACACGATTGAATGTGACCCACTGAAGATAACAATTTAGATGGCTTGTATATTCAATTGTTAGATGGCTTGTGAATCAATGGCATCAATGGTTAGGATCATGTTTTTATGATTTGATGGATTATATCTAATTAAAACGTAATGGAGCTACACATAGTAGTGTTACTGAATTCTACAATATGCAAAATAAACTTAGGCCTATTAAGACGGTGAAACTAAAATGTGGAAATGGAGAAATCAGCTTAGAATCCTCAAATCAAGAATGTAGGGGAATAGGTAGAGCTGTACACGAGTCGAGTCGAATCGAGCATCACCCTGCTCAGCGCTCGATTCGAACCCACCTACCCTTGCTCGATCACCAGATCGAGTGAGTTTGAGTCGATTTTGAGTTTCCGAGCCGAGTCCGAGTTCGATTCTTTCGAGTTGAGTTCAAGTTTGTGTTTTCAAGCAAGGGTCACCCGAAATTTCATGAAATTTTTTTTTTTTTTTTGGGGGGGGGGGGGTTACCGACGTCAACGAGCGGGCAGGGTTGAGAACAGGGGTGGCAAGTGGGCAGGGTTGAGAACAGGGGTGGCCGACGATGAATGGGCAGGGTGACTGAGAACATTGGGTGGCCGGCGTCATGCGGGCAGAGTGAGGATGGCTGGCGACGAGCGGGTAGGGTGAGGGTGGTTGGTGATGAGCGGGCAGACTGAGGGTGGCCAACGTCGAGCGGGCAGAATAAGGGTTGTCGGCGTGGAGTGGACGGCCGACTGTCGAGCTCAGAGAGGGGGAGGGGGGGGGTTAGGGTTAGGGTTTGAAAAAGGGGGCGCTTAGGCAGGTAAAAGGTAAAAATGTAAAAATAATTATGGTAAAAAAATAACTTATATATAGTACGTCTCCTAGTTGAGCCGAGCCGAGCAGAGTCGAATCAAATTGAGCTCAGTTCGAGTTTATAAACGAGTTGAGCCGAATCAAGTATGGCATTGGTCGAAGCTCGTTTGAATACATTTGAGTATAAAAAATTTAACTCAGCTCGACTCAAACTCACTTCCGATCTAAGCCAAGTTGAGCATTTTCACTCACCGAGCATGAGGAAATCCTTTGTCATTCTCATTGTTTCTTTCATCATTTATGAAACAATGATGGAAACGAAGAAATGCAATAATGGCAGCTTTATTATAGTCAGGACGTTGGTTATCAAATACAAACCTTGGAACGAAATATCTGGTTTTGATAGTATGTGGGCCCCACATCACACACAACCATCTAAGGCCTACCCCCACCATCAGATGGCACATTTGTGGCTGATCTGGGCCATTCATTAGGCAGCGTGCACTGTAAACATGCCATATACCCCCCCCCCCCCCCCCCCCCCCCCCCAAAAAAAAAAAAAAAAAAAAAAAAGAGGTGGCACGTACGTTCTAATTTGGACAGTTGGATTTTTTCTAACTGCCCATTTTTTTTAATATTTTCAGGTGAAATCTTGTTATTAGCAATCCAATATCATCGTTTGGTCCCGAGCATGTTCATATATAGCGCACTCTACTTAATGAATGGTCTGGATCTCTGACATGCATGCCATCCAACGGTGGAAACAAGAACCCACGTGGCAGCTGTGATGGGCCCACATTCTATCAGAGCCATAGTTTGAAAACTAAGAGGATATCATTGTAGATGGAGTGATTGCTTCCGTTTGGCTCATCAAAGTTCTTTGGAGTTCTTGAAAGTCGGGGGAAGGTTCTTCGTACAGGGGTGACCGTTGGTAAATCAAAGAGGCAGCTCGAATAAGAATCCCAGCCGTTAAACCCCAGATGAGGAACTTGCTCTGCTCAGATTCAAAATCAAAGAGATGGAGGTAATACTTCCAACCCGTCCATTCCTTCTCTTCAATTCTGTGGTTCTCTTCCTACAAAATCCAAAAAAAGAAAAAAAAGAAGAAAAAAAAAAGTGAGTATCATAAAAGAGCCTACTCTAGTGTAGCACCAGAATACGTAAACGGATTGCGTGGTGTGTTGACGTCACCAAGATCTGTGGGCCCCACCATGATGTATGTGTTATATCCACACTGTTCATCTATTTTACTAGAGAATTTTAGGGTATGGACCAAAAAATGAGGCAGATGTGAAGCTCAAGTGGACCATACCACAGAAAGTAATGGGGATCGAACGTCTACCATTTGTTTTCTTCCCTTGATCCAGGTCTATGTGACCTCATGAACAAGTTGGATGACAAATAACATCATGGTGGGCCCTAGGAAGTTTTCAATGGTAGTAATTATTGTCCCCATTGCTTTCTGTGGTGTGGTCCACTTGAGATTGGATCTGTCTCATTTTTTGGATCATGACATAAAATGATCTCTCCAAATGGATGAACGGAGGATATAACACATACATCATGGTGTGGTCCACACGACTTAACGAATCAACACACCAGGGAGGTCGGTGGTGCATTGCACACCATGCAATCTGCGTCCCATTGACCATTGCATCGGCATCCAAAGAAGATCAAACGGTTCAAGGAGCATGGACCCTTCCAAGATCCGGTCGCTGCATCATGACTGAGTCTTGACTCGACTTAGGATCGAATAAAAATACATGGTGGAGGGATTTTAGGTGGGCCATGTGTGATTAATAGATGATGCAACAGCCATGCACTAAAATCCTTATGTGGTATTTAGAGTTGAGCACGAGCCAAGCTGAGCCCTAGCTCGTGTTCAGCTCAGCTCAACCTTCGAGCTGGACTGAAATGTTCGAGCTACCTCGGTCGAGCTTTTGAGCAAGTTCAAGCCCAATTTGAGCCGGGTATGCCCAGCCCAAAAGTTAGGTTTAAAGCCGTTTAAAATTGGACCCAAAGATAGCCCAAAGTCCATTGACACCCCACTTATTTTTATAGAGAGGTTCATCTCTCATTTCTTTGCTCACTACCGATGTGGGACTAAAAAATATTTGTTTTTAGTTTTTTATAAGTGAGTCAGCTGAGTTGAGCTGGGCTGAGCTGAATCGAGTTTCAATCAAGCCGAGCCAAATTGAACTTGGGTTAGCTCGAACTCGGCTTGAAAATCATTTCAAGCTTGGAAAAATAGCTCTGCTTGGTTCGAATCTTTCACTCGAATAGAGCCGAATCGAGCCCAGTTGAGGGAGCTAACCAAGCTGGCTTGGCTCGTGCTCAGCTCTACTGGTACCAATATATTATATAATCTACGTTTGCTAATTCAACACCCATGTGGACCCTTACTATCCACATGCAGGCACACGTGCTAACATGGAACACCTGTAATAGATCCGAGCCTTCCATCTTGTTACACGTGATGTTTTTATCATCCGCCTCAAAAATCATGAAAGTCCACTCAGATGGCTCCCAATTTACAAGTAAATTCACAGTTAAAAACAAATTTTTAACTGTACATTTGTTTGAATGTATGCTGTGGCCCCCTTAAAGTGTAAAAATGGCCAGATTTTTAAACCCAAGGATCATCATAGCCCACCCGAAGTAAACATCTTACCAAGCACAGGTGTTCCATTTTGGCACATGTGCCTTAGTGCTGAAGGGTAAGGATCTCATGCAAGTGTGAAAGTAGCAAGCCCTTAGAACTTTTTATGGGTTGCCAGGTTCTCATTTTGATGATAAATCATTAGAAAGAAATGATCAAATACACTGGCTGTATTATAAGTTACATTACAACCATTTTGTTCTTCAATCTCCTACAAACATGTCACATCCCTGGAATCTCCAATCAATCCAGACCATGATGATCATCAATCAAAACATGATGAATATCAATTGGGACAATATCTAAATGGATGACTTAGTATTCACCTAATAAGTAGATGGGCCAATTTTCATTTCAGGCAATTATCATTAGATATTCTACAAATGTAACACGTCGTAGGGAAAAATGGTTGAATCATAACTTTTGATACAATGTTTTTTTTAAATTTTATTTATTTATTTATTTTTATTACATACACCCACCCACCCACCCAGGCACACACACCCCACACTCATGCCATAGTGGAATTTCACCACCGATACCCATATGTACAATGTCTTTACACCTAATTAAAGTTAGATAATAGCCCATGGCGCATGTGCATAGCAAAAAAATTAACATATTCGGCACATGTGGGAGCACATATGGTTAGATGTGGCACGTGTGGGGTATTTCAAGGTTGATAGTGACACATATGGCAAATTAGCAGCATATACCAACATGTACCGTAACCTTTGAAGACATGATATCCCACTTATTTCTTAGGTCTCTCTCTCTCTCTCTCTCTCTCTCTCTCTATATATATATATATATATATAGGGGAGCAAACTTATGACACTAGTCATTAGCCCAAACTCCACCCAACCACTAAGCAAAGGGTTTTTTTTTTTTTTTTTTTCACACTCACCCACTCACACCATATGGGCACTTGATCCCTAGTCTCAGTGTTGAAATAGAGATTGTCTACCACTGAACCATGGAGCCAGACCCAATTGAGATAGAACTATTGGTGCATGTAACAAAGCTCATAAAGTAAGAACAGATGTCTTTATTTTTCTTCTTTGTTAACCAAGAATAAATGAATGACCTTAAGAAACATCTCCAATGGAACATCGAAAATGGCTTGTACTTCAGCTGTGTTTAGAAGAGGCTTGAACTCATTCCTGTGTGCAAGTAGACCCACCACTGGTATAACCCTCAATAGGTGCTGGTTGAGAATAAAAGGATTACTGTTAGCCTTTGAAACGGCCTCTTTCATGCGAAAATTAAAGTTCATGTCATTAGTGATCATCAGGACGTGTTACCATGTGGGGCCCAAAATTTAGAACTGTTCTAATCGCACCGTTCATGTTCGGGGTACTATTCTTATGGAGTGTATTTACTGACATATACACTCATTTGGGCTTAGCAAAGCTCTAATATTATTAAATATCGATCGTCGAGTCGAGTCAAAACGAGTATGGAGTCAGCGTAGAGTTTTCGGGTTTCTATGAATGGGACATGGACGGTTTTGATCATTAGAACATCTCTAGAAGTGGGCCCTGAGGTGAGACACATGCTGGTGATCATTGCAACATAGATAAAACAAACCCATATGAAAAGATGGTGCAACCACGACCAACCTTGGAAATAAACGGTTCAAGCAATGCCACTACGTGAACAAGAGAAGGATCCAAGCCGATCTCTTCCATGCTTTCTCTCAGTGCGGTCGCTGAGTCATCTACATCTCCTTCCTCCATCTTCCCACCAGGCAATGCTACTTCCCCTACATTCCAACAGTACTACTGATGTGATTAAACTCCATTTTTTTTAGCCTGATCATGGCCCACACATCATGTACCCAAGATCGAAACCGCTCATTGGGTGAGCCCCACCATGTGGATGCCCCACTCATCAGGCATACCATACATGCATAAAAGAAATGGACCAGAATTTATAATGTGTATAACCATAGTATGCCAACCATGACATACTATATATGGTGAAGGTGATTCTGTTGGTTGTCCACAATGAACATGTGTGTGGGCCATCATATGATCAGACGAGCATGATTTCTTGCATGAAACCAACAGTACTAAGGCCCACCCATTGAATGGCGTAGGATCTCATACACATGTTGGAACTTGTGAGCCACGAGTGCACTTGTGCCAGCCCCATTCCCATTTTTCAACTAATTTTCACATGACCAAAATGAAATGATCAAGAAAGAAGAGTACACACCCGGATGTGTGGCTAGATTGTCCGATCGCTGGGTCAGGATGACGCGTAGCTCTCCTTGATCACCTTCAAATAGGCAGATGAGAACGGCGGCCCGCCTCTTCCTTGATCTCTCACCATTAGATATATGAGAGTTCTCAGCCATAGATTCAGTGACAGTATGATGAAGAACAACCCGTCCATCATTCTCGTCGGCCTCTTGCTTGGCCACAGGCCATGGTGGGCCCACAGGCTTGTACGAGCGAAGCTGCTCGGCTAGGCTTTGGAGCCTATGGTTGCCCCAGCTCAGGTCTATGCACTCGCCAGCCATGCACGTACAAGAAACCATCTCAGCCATGTGCCTTGCAATGCCACCGCTCCTTCTCTCAGCTCGAATTTATAGTAGTGACGCGATTCTCAGTTCTGACCATGGTTAAAAGACTCGGTGAGTCGACCAGATGGTTTCGGTCCTGAGTCCAGTCACGATCAGGGCCGAATCAGCCCGACTCGGGTTGACACGTGGTATCTAACTGCATCGGGTGTGACAGAGTCTGAGTCGACTCGGACCAGTCGCATCAGATTCGTCGGAGTCTGAAAACCATGATTCTGACCCATTGCGATCGATCATTGCCCACTAACAGACACGCGTCAGATGGGGAGGCGGATCCTGGCCGTCCACACAGCGGGTTCGTTTGTTGACCAATCCTAGCCATTATGTTAACTGTTGAATCAAGTTATCATTTCGGCCGTCCGATCAAACGCTACCATCCACAAGGATGGGGTTGTCCATTCGGTGTGATTTCTATCGCTGGGCCATTCACAAAAGGTAACATGTAGATGGACAGTCTAGATCCGCAGATCTACCTGCCGTGTGTCAAGTAGAGGTGGGCAACAATCCGGCCGGCCGAGTTAGCCCTCGTTTGGTTTGGCTTGTTTTTGTGCCACTCAATTTGTGGATTAGTTCGGTTTGGGTTTTAGGCTGACTCATGCGGCCGGGTTACTTTGTTCTAGAAAAATCTGGTTTGAGCTCGAATCGATTTGGTCGAAAATTTTGAACTGGGCGGCCAAGCTCGAACAAGTGGTGTGGTTTTTTATTTATTTATTTATTTTTTTAAATAAAAAAGAATTTAAAAAGTTAGAAAAAAATATAAAAGTACTTTACTACATGATGTTTAACATCCTCCATAAGAGCCCAACTTTAAAACTGATATGTCATAGCCTTTTTTCAAACAAAAGTATATAAGCATAATTTTACAAGTATAAGGAAATAGTGTGCATTCATGCATATGTATTATGTATTATCCATGTCATTGTGTATATGTATTATTCACGCTGTCCATTTGTTTTTACATAACATCTTAGGACATGATCTCAAAATGAAATCATATCCAAAGCTTAAGTGGATCACACCACATAAAACAGTTTGCTCACAGCCTATGAGCCAATTCAATCTGAATCAAACCAAGCTTCGAGCCGAGTTGAGCCGAGCCGGTACTACCTTAGTTTGAATTTGGTTTGTTTTTGCTAACCAGCTTGACTCCAAGGCTTTGTTTAGTTTGAACTTATATTGGACTAAGCCGAGCTTTTTCAAACCAATCCGAGCTGGCTTGGTTTACTCTAGTGTCAAGTAAGATCTTGACCGTGAAACGGAACAATCACCGTCAGATCGTGATGTTACTTGTACGATAAGACGGTCATCATTCCTCCAAACACCAACATGGGTTGGAGGAATCTGGTCCGATTGCCACCCACGATAATAACTGGTCTTGGATTGGTTATTCTTTCTTCGCGATTCCATGAGGGGTCCCTCATGTGAGGGGGTGGAACACGTGTGGGAGATCCAGATGAATGGAACACGTGTCAGAGATCCGGCCCATTCATCAGGTGGGGTACAATGTGAACGTGTCATGAACCAAAAATAACATTAATGGTCCACTCATCAGGCACGTCAAACTCGCATGATTAAAGTGAGTGATTGGAAAATAGAAATCCAACCGTCGAAATTTACTGTATTTAGGCGGGCCCACTTAATGCGTGTATTTGGGGGCTTTCTACGTGATGGATGGACCGGATCTCTAACACGTATGCCATCCATCAAGATCTCTCACACACGTGTTCGGCCCCAGGGCCGTCATTGTGTCACCAGGTTCCTTTATCTCACGTTCGATTCAACAGTGGTGGTGTGTTGACGTCACCAAGTTCTGTGGGCCCACCATGATGTATGTGTTATATTCACACCATACATCCATTTGGCACATCATTGAACCGTTGATCTCTTTATATTTTCCCTCTTCATTTTATGAACGGCAATTAGATAGTTATAATCATCCATTAGCAGAGTTTTCGTGTTATGACCAATCGATAACTGGCCTGATGATTTGGACGGTTTGGATTGAGCTACATAAAGACCACGTGGACAGTTTGTCCTCATCAACCGACTTTATTGAAAAAATTATTTTCTTTTAGGCCAAGTGGTTGACAGAGAGGTCTCTAAGAGAAAGGCCCCCCACAAATGGATATATTCCTGGCCATCCGATTCTATTGGAGTTGCTACCTCTAACCCCTAGTGCCCAGTTGCAATGGGTGGGCCCTTGATTCCCAAATTCTCCGACCCATTGGCTTGTAGAGGAATCATAGGGTCCTAAGGCATCAGATTGGTAGGGTCCCTCAATGCCCACTATGTTCATGCTTCAATGATCCGGGCTGTTAATCTTAATCTGATGGCCTCAATGTCTCTCCCGTATTGAAGATCCTAACCCTTTCATTGGTGGCCCAAAAAAAGATGCTTGTGCTAAATATGGAATAATGTTTTATAAAAAGGCCAAATAACTGGTGGCTTATATGGGTGGCAATGGGCCGGACAACTCATCAGTCCTTGTTGGAAAACCTCGTGCAAGCACATTGGAGAATTAAATGGACAAACCAGGTAGTGTTCGAGCAACCAATTCAAATTTATGTGGAAAAACTCTTTTGGAAAAAAACAACGACATAAAGTGAACTGCACTATGAATTTAGAAGAATACAAGAGATGAATTACCCAACCAAGAAAAATCCAAGAGAAAATCTGAGCTCTCTCTTACCAAAACTTTCTCTCCAAACCCTAATCATGTTTAGAAACATATTAGATACCCTAAAACCCAATTAAACCTATTTATATATGCTACAACCGAAAATAGAAATAATTTGTGCAAAACCACATAAACTACGTAACAATAGCCGACACCATTAGGCACCCTACTTGACCTCGTTGGGCGCCCAAAAATACCTTCGGTCGCTCGACCACTACTGAAAGTGTTCAGAGAGTTTTGCTCAAAATCTGTCGAATATCGGGCACCCAAAGCCCCCAACTTCGATTGCTCGAACCTGCTCGAAACTGTCTAGAGACCACTCTGCATAATGGGGGAAATTTCGATCGCCCGACTAGTGCGGTCGGTCGCCCGAAAGTCCCTGAATGTCCAGATTGAAGAGTTTGTTTCAACAATATCCACCGAAGCTTCAATCGCCGACTCTACCATTCATTTGCTTCATTCATCATCTATTCTTCAATTACAACTCCACCACTTCTTGTGCCTATTACATCTTTATTCCATTTTCACCAATCCTAGAGAAGTTGTGCAGAACTTGAACTTCTCTGCAGAAACTACCTTGGTGAGTATATTTGCCGGATTCACGTTGGTGCGAATCTTTTCCAAAGTCACATCTCATTCCTCAAGCACCTTCATGCCCCACTTACTCATGTGGCCCAAGCAAGCATACCACGTGTAGACGTGAAATCAGCTACATTCGTTACAGGTCCATCGGATGAAACACTTCTAGTCAACTTGTAAATATTTCCATGCTGCTATCCATTCATAATTATAAGAGCCTCCTTTGAAGCATTACAAAACTGATCAAAACCAGTGAACTTACAGCCTATCGCCTCGAGTGTACCAAGAGAAATCAAAATTTTCCTCAGCCTGGGAACGTGCCTCACTTCTATCAAGGTCTGTTCGATTCCATCGAACATCTTAAAGCGCACTGATGCAATCCCCACAACTTTACAGGCATAATCATCACTTAAAAATATAGAATCGTCCTCATACTCCCTATATGAAGTAAAGATTCTCCGATTAAGGCACATGTGATATGAGTAGGGCTGTACATCGAGCCGAGTCGAGTCAAGGTGGGCCAAGCTTGGCTTGACTCGTCTGTGCTCTCCTCGAGTTCGAGCTCACCCTCGAGCTTACCGTTGGAGCTTGCCTTGTTTGCTAATACTTTTGAGGCGAGCTCGAGGCAAGCTAGTGGATCGAGTCAAGGCGAGCTTACCTCCAGTTGAGTCGAGCTTGCTCCCACCTCAATTTATTATATTTTTTACTACAAAATACAAATTAAAAGTCAACAACATTAAGTTCGAGAAGTCACACATATATTAGGGGAGAAAAGTATTTCTACAAGTGGGACCCCACCATTAAAATGACCTAGCTCTTATCGATTTTTTCTTTGGCCAAGTCACACATGCATTGAATGCAGACCACTAGTAATATTTTATGAACCATAATTAATACAGTACATGTATAGCTCACCACGTGAATGAACTGCCCTAATTATTGTGTGGACCATCTTCATGATTCGGCCCAGCTGATTCATGGATCTGAAGCACCACCTCCCTTGTAAAATTGCAATCAATAGCTGCATGTGATGTTTGGTCTAACCATAGCCCCTATTTTGTAGATATGTATGGTGTGTGGTCTCACCGTAGCACCTGTGTTTGTGTAGTGTGTAAAACACACAACCATTGTGTGCTCACTTTGTTTTGTACTTGAAATTACTCAATCCATCAGATATGCTCAACAAGGAATGTTCTTACCTGAACAAAATAATAGGATTAAGAAACCCCCCAACATGTGAGGGTTTTATATGTCCTAAGCTTGGACCCCAATGTGTGTGTGGGGGAGGGGGAGAGAGAACCAAGAAATAAGAAGATTAGGGGTTTTTTTTTTATTTAACAAATATCTATATAAAACTAGTCGAGCTCGAGCTCGAGCCGAGTCGAGCTTGAATCGAGTCGAGTTTCGAGTCGAGTCGAGTCGAGTGACCCAATGGTCGAACTTGACTCGATTTCTGACTCGAGCTCCTAAATGAAGCTTGGCTTGACTTATTCTACTGAGTCGAGTTGAGTCGAGGCGAGCTTTTTCGAGTCGAGTCGATTGAGTTTCTCGAGCTGACTCGGCTCATGACCAGCCCTAGATATGAGGCTCCGGAGTCTATAGCTCACTCATCGCTAAGAAATTTAGTCTTTGACACCGTTAAAACTTCATACACATCACTACCACCCTCGGATGATTCTGCGGTATTGACCTCCCTTGAGGATTCTCCTGTTTTCTCTTTCTTACTATTGGGATTCTTACAATCCTGTTTCATGTGCCCCGTCCATGGCCACACTCCCAACACTTCAGCTTACCCTTCCTCTTGCCTTTAGACTTGGATCTCGAACGTGAGAATCCAAATTCCCAATTAGAATTCCTCCCCCTTGTAATCAGTGTATTGGAAGAAGATCCTACGTCACCGCTCTTTTTTCTCATGGCTTTCGACTGAAAGATAGAGATGACGGTCTCAACATTGATGGTCTCCATCCCTGTGCACAAGAAGTCCTTGAATGACTTACACGAGTCAGGAAGCGAATTCAACTGGATGCATGCTTAATATTTATCCTTCAACTGTTCTCCCATGTCTAGTAACTTGCAAACGAGCCTATTACAAGTGCTGATGTGATCCTCAACATTAGTCCCCCCTGTCATCTTCAGATTGAACAACTGCATCATCAGATACAATTGGTTCTCTAGAGATTTCGCCGCATAAACGTTCTCTAGTTTTGCCCATGTATCAGCCACCGTCTTCTCCCTCATGACATTGTAGAAGATATTATCCATTAGGCACAATTGGACAGAGATTTTAGCTTTCTTGTCAAGCTTGTTCCAATCATTTTTTCCATAAATTTTGGTCACTTTCTAAGTGCTTCTTCGAGCCCTTACTGAACTAAAAGGCCTTTTATCTTCACTTTCTATAGTTCAAAATTATTTTTGCTATAATATTTCTCCACGTTGTGCTTCATACTAGATGTCATGATGCTTATCTCAGATTCAAATATGCTATCCCAATGTACGCTCTGATACACTTGTTGGGAAACCTCGCAAAAGCATAGAGGAGAATCAAACGAACAAACCATACAACGATCAAGCAAACATAATGTAAATAATTCGAATTTTCGTGAAAAAACCCTTTCAGAAAAAACTACGGCACAAAGTGATCTGCACTATGAATTCAGAAGAATATAAGAGATGAATTACCCAACAAAGCAAAACCTAAGAGAAAACCCGAGCTCTCTCTCTCACCAAAACTCTCTCTCCAAACCCTAATCATATTTAGAAACGTATTAGATACCCTATAACCCGATTACACCCATTTGTATAAGTTTCAACCGAAAATAGAAACAATTAGCGCAAAACTGTGTAAACTGTGTAACTGCAATAGACACCATCAAGTGCTCGACCCGACCCCATCAAGTGCCCAAAAATACCTTTGGTCGCCCAACCACCGCTGAAAGTGTCTAGAGAGTTTTGCTCAAAATTTGTTGAATACTGAGCGCCCGAAGCCCCTAAGTTTGGTTGCCTGAACCTGCTTGAAATTGTCCAAAAATCAATCTACATAATGGGAAGAATTTCGGTCACCCGGCCAATGCGATCAGTCACCCAAAACCCCATGACTTTCTAGATTGAAGGCTCTGTTTCAACAGTTCCAAAGAGACAAGGCTTGGACCTATTGGCTTGGCCCGTAGGCCAGGCTTGGTCCTAGAATGCACGGCCCTATCAATTTTCAGGTCTGGCTTGAGCTCAAGACATTTTAGCCCGACTGAGACCAGGTCAACCCGACTTCATGTGTACAGGTCATCCTACAAATTAATACACCATTCTAATCCTCCTGGCCACACCTTGAAGCAGCTCATCACGAAGATACTACTAAGGGCCCGCACATTGATCAGCTGGACAAGGATGAAGAAGAATAGCACATTGAAAAGAAAAAATTAATTGGAATCTAACACACAATATATAGAAAAGGTTGGAAATTTGCAGAGCTCTTAATAAATATACATGTATCCATCCCTGTACTTATCTATGCTTAGGTTTTTTTGCCGTTCTCAAGCCTGGGGCGTAGCTGGAATATGACCCATTAACACCTTACTATAATTGGTCCCTCAATGACCCATTATCACATACGGTTGTTATGGTGGTTGATCAGGCGTGGTCGTCGTCGGCCTAAAATCAGGCGTTTGTCGTGGCCATTAGCCGTTTTAATGGCCAAATTTATCGTTTTAACAACCGTAACGAGTTTTATTGAGATATTGTTACCACATATCATGTTTTGAGCCATATGATTATGATTAGACAGTCAAATTAAGCATCAACAATAGTAATTTAAATTAAAATTAAAAAATCAAAATCTGTTATTTAAATTAAAGTTAAAAAAATCAAAATCTATTAACAATGCCTTCGATTACATGTGGCATCACTTATATAAAACCAAGAATTATTACATATGGCCCATATTATTGTTAGATCTGATGAACTTTGGGGTTCTCACGTTCTTGATTTAGTGATGTTTTCGATTAATCACAACTAATTAGTGTACACGTGATGTACACTTACTCAAATTAAACAATGAATTGTATATGTAACCCACATTATAGTTCGATTTGCTGCGCTCACGTTTACAATGGGTCCACCTTGTTGGAAGGATAGTATGGTATGTACACACACTAAGGTTAGCATACTTTTCACCATGGGTTAATCTTATTACATAGGTTGCATGGTATACAAAATGTACACACCAACCTAAGGTCATTTCCCATGCATGGTGGTCGATATCCAATCTAGATGGCGCCTTGGTAAAGGGAGAGACTTATAGCACGGGTTTTGTTGGCATGCACACTTGCTATATAAAATAAGGGGAGCAGGTTAAGTGTTACACTTGACGTGCGACCCACCTTGATAATGTACTATATATCCACGTTGCCCATATGTTGTTGCAACTTGCAACCCATTTTAAGACAGTCTCAAAAATTAAACAAATCTAAATCTTAGGACTACACCATAGGGAACAATGGTGATTGAACGCCTTACCATTAAAAACTTCCTAAAGCCCATTGCAATGTTTCCATAATATTTATTTTCCATCCAACCTCTTGATAAGGTTAGGAAGACCTAGACAAAGGGAAAATACAAAGATTGGCTTTATCAAAACTTTTGTGGCTCATAAATATTTTTAATGGCCGCTCACCACTTATTCCAACAGCGCTGTTCACGTGAGATTTGGATACACTTAAGTTTTGGGATCATGGCCTAAAATAGATGGTCAACATGGATATATAACACATTCATCAAGGTAAGCCCCACATAGTTAGGGTAACACCCACTAAGATGTTACCTGGGTAACACCTAATCCACTCCCTAAAATAAGATGAGAGCCAATTTTTTTTTTTTTTTTACATAGATTTGTAAATAAAAATCATAATTATTAATTAATCATTATAAATTAGATTTTATTATAATGCATATAGATTTGTAAATAAAAAATTATAATTATTAATTAATGATTAATGGTTATAAATTAACTTTTATCATAACACATGCATATGTGTGTGACTAAAATATAATGGGACTTGGGGGAGTTCAGATATATATATATATATATATATATATATATATATATATATATATATATATATATATATATATATATATATATATATATATCATAATTATTAATTAATCATTATAAATTAGATTTTATTATAATGCATATAGATTTGTAAATAAAAAATTATAATTATTAATTAATGATTAATGGTTATAAATTAACTTTTATCATAACACATGCATATGTGTGTGACTAAAATATAATGGGACTTGGGGGAGTTCAGATATATATATATATATATATATATATATATATAGTCCCACCCCCTTGCTGGATGCGGGTTGGCCAGTGACTCTGCCTGGCTGGTGGTTGGCGCTCTGTGGGCCCACCATGATGTATGTGCTTTATCCACATTGTGCATCTATTTTTTCATATCATATTAGGGCTTGATTCCAAAAATGAGGCAGATCTAAACCTCAGGTAGACCACATCACAGGAAAACAGTACTAATTAAATTTCCACCATTAAAACCATTTTAGTGCCTACTGTAATGTTGATTTGATATCTAATCTGTTGATTAGGTTATATCGGAAACAAATATCAACTTGATCCAAAACTTTTGTACCTCTAAGAAGTTTTTAATGGTGGGCATTCAATCACCGATGTTTCCTATAATGTGTCCATTTGATATTTGGATCTATCTTATTTTTTGAGCCGTACCACAAAATGATATGTAAAAATGGATGGACAGCGTGGATGAAACAAGTGGTCCTCTCATATTAGGACATGTAACAAAAAATGAGCCGGATCCAAAACTCAAGTGGTCCTCTCACCGTTGAAACATTTGCCTGGCCACATAAGTTTTGTATCAGCCTAAGATTATTATTTTCTTAGTTCATCCCAGCAGGAATGACCTTATGAACGGTTTGGATGGCATATAAACATAAAGGTGGAGCCTAAAAAAGTTTCGATGGTATGCATTTTTTTTCCACAGTTTCCCCTCTCGTGTGTCCCACCTGAGTCTTGGATCTGTCTCATTTCTGTTCGTGTGTTCTAAAAGGATCTCACAAAATGGATGGAAGGAGTAGATTTCTAATAAACAACACGGTGGCCCCACATAGCTTCCCAGCGCATGAACTTAAGGTGAAAGGCTTTCACAGGAAGGAGGCAGATTCGCTACTTAACTAACTGAAGTGACGTCACCACATTCTGTGGGGCCTACCATGATGTATGTGTTGTATCCACACCGTCCATTCATTTGGAGAGATCATTTTAGGGCATGATCTGAAGAATGAGGCAGATCTAAAGCTCAAATGGACCCCACCACAGAAAACAGTGGGGATTGAACGCCTACCATTAAAAACTTCTTTGAGCCACGGAGGTTTTCGGATCAAGCTGATTTTTGTATTTTACCTTATTCCACATCTTTTTTAACTTATAAACAGGTTGTATCTCAAATAAACATCATGGTGGGCCCTATGAAGGTTTCAACAGTGGTCTGTCCCCATTTTTTTTGTGGTGGGATCCACTTGAACTTTAGATATGTCTCATTTTTTGGCTCATGCCTTAAATTGATCTCTCGAGATGAATGGACAATGTGGATACATCACATACATCATTGTGGGGCCTACAAAGTGTGGTGACATCACTTCACTAGCAAGTACGCTATTAGCAAGAACTTAGATAGGACTTGCCGTGATGTTTGTGAGGAGTTCATAGGACCGTGCAATGCATGTTTAGTGGGCAATTTCGAATCTCTAGTCTAGATCTTACTCTTTTGAAATAGTTGTAGAGAAAACTTTAGATGGGGCTTATTTTTAGTGTAATTTCGGATTGGGGACCCAACACCCTTTAAATAGGGTTTGCAGTGGGTGTGACAATGTTTAAAACCCATCAAAACACTGCAACCCTTGCTCCACACGAATTTCATATCTTAAGAGTCCATATTCTGCTGTAACATTGCTTTTAGTCAGTTTAGACGTACACTCCTGTTATCTCTATAAGATCACACTATAGTAGAGCTCACTGATTAGTCCTCTTATAGATTTGGCACCTATATTAGATCTGGGCCATTAATAAATGGAGCCCACCATATAGAAAAACTTACATCTAATACTCAAGTAGGTCATACTAGAGGGAAAGCTGAGAAAAGAATTTACTATCATTGAAACCTTCTTGGAATCCACCTTCATGTTTATATGACATCCAAACCGTGATAGAAAACTTTTGTGGCCATACGAATGCTTCAATGATCGATCCCCTTTCCTCTATGGTCTCCCTGAGTCTTGGATTCTGCTCATTTTTGAAGTTTATGCTTAAATGATCTCTCAAAATGGATGGACGGGGTGGATTTCTCACAAACATCACGGTGGGCCCCACCTAGGTTTCTTGCGCAGGAACTTGGTGCGAAAGACTTTCTAGGAAATCCGCGTCCGTCCTGCCTGCCCGTTGGGCTTACCAGCCTACTGATGAATGGACTGGGCCCATATAAATGGCCCAGATAAAGCTGGGACCTTCGCCAGGAAGGCTGACGTTTCACTCACGCCTTTGCTTATGTCACCCAAGACGGGTACTTTTTTTTGGCGTTGAACACGTGTTCGAACAGGAAATCAGATTGCAATCGGATAGCGTGCGGTGTTAGCGGAGTAACTCCGCACGCTTTTATCGTGTGGAGTAAACTCTGTTAGCCCCCCTAGAATTTATGTGCTTTATCTATTCCGTCCATATGTTTTTCCAGCTCATTTTAGGGGTTGAGCCCAAAATTTAAGCATATCCAAATCTCAAGTGGACCATGCCACAGGAAATAGTGGGAATAATGATTTCCACCGTTGAAACCTTCCCAGGCCCCACAGTGATGTTTATTTATCATCCAAACTGTTCATAAGATCACATGGACATGGATGAAGGGAAACACAAATATCAGCTTGATCCAAAACTTCTGTGTCTTCCGAGAATTTTTCAATGATAGACATTCAGTTCACACTTTTCCTGTGGTGTGGTCGACTTTAGATTTTGATATGCTTCATTTTTTGGCACCATACGTAAAATTATCTGTTAAGTTGGATGGACGGAATGGATAAAATAGGTAAATCACAGTGGGCCCCACAGAGTTTAAGCGTGTGGAGTTACTCACTATGCAATCCGCTTCCTTCGAACAGTTTCTGCCTATCTACGGTGGGTCCCCTGCTCTTGGATCCTCTCTGGATAATCAGCGACCCAAAAACACGACACCACCTGTTCTGCAAAGCGCTTGAAACACCTAAGTTCTTTATGGTCCACCATGTTATATATATAAATATGTGAAATCCACTCCATCCATCATGGCATAAACCTTATTTACATACAAATGACGAACCAAAAACTTAGATGGGCCCCACCAATGTAAAATTGTACCTAAAACACAGCCAGAACTGGTGTATTTGATGAGAGATAACATGCCAGTCCCACCAGAACTCATCTTTAGCATCTCATGTAAGATTCTCTGTATTGTGGAATACATAGGACCTTACTGTGCATCAAATATGTAGATCAGATAACTAGAATAAAGACATACCTGATTGGTGGGCCATCTCCAATTTGAGATCTGGGTCTTCCTCTCCTGGGATTGCTGTAGAGAAAACCTTAGATGGGGCTTGTTTTCAGTGTAATCCCGGATTGAGGACCCAGTACCCTTTAAATAGGGTTTATAGTGAGTGTGGCAGTGTTTGAAACCCACCGAAACACTACCACCCTTGCTCCACATGAATTTGGGTTACAAGAATCCATGTGCAACTACGATACTGCCACAGGCAGTGTAGACACGCAACCCCTCTTAATTCTATGGATCACGACTGTAGTGGGGTCCACTTATCAGTTCACACATGAATCTACATCTGTATTCAAATCTGGACCATTGATCAGTCGGCCCACTATATAGAAAACTTACATTCTCCCACTTGGGCCATACTGTTCAATGTCACGGATTTTAATTCTACTTAAGTGGTCAACCGATATGTCAGACTTGTGGACAATGTCTTTTCCAATCTTAGTCCATCAAGACTACTAATACTGGATCGTGATAGTCTACACAACATTAATTGAGGCGAAGTGAGACAAATCACGGTCACTAGTATCATCAATCTTAATGACGTAGATTGTGAACATGTTCGTGTGGTATGAAGGTTACACTTAAGTGTAATCAAAAGTGCCTACCTTCAAGAGGTCTTAGGAGCTTTCTTAAGATGTCTCAAATGAGACAATACCGAAATTCTACTATTCTCAAAACATATTGTGCACGCCAAATGAGAGAAATAATATAAGCCAAAAGATGGAATCATCAAAGTAAATGAGATCTCCACGAGTGTCTGAACAAAATAGATCTATACTGAATATGAAAATTCCCACTAACTGAATGTATCTACGAGGTCATGACTCCCATAGACACTACATACTCCTGAAATGGCGTCATAGGAAGCCCTTTAGTGAGAGGATCAGTTATAATCTCTTTAGTACCGATAAAGCTTAATAGACACTTGATGATCACGTACTCTATCATTTATGATATGATACCTTACGTCGATATGCCTCGACCTTGATGAGTGCTCGCTATTATACGAGAAATGTATCGTAACTGAAATGTCACAAAAAACATTCTCATAGGTTTTAGGATATGCTCCAAAACCCATAAACCAATGAGAAAACCCTGTAGCCACACCGCCTGATTTGTAGCTTCGTGACATGCGACAAATTCTGCCTTTATAGTGGATGAAGCTGTGGTGGATTATTTTACACTTTTCCAAGACACAGTTCCTCCACTCATAAGAAAGAAATGTAACCGGACGTGGACTTTCTTGTGTCGACGCAGCTAGCATAATCTGCGTCTGAATAACCGACCAACTCCAGATGGTCGGCTTTTCTGTAGGTGAGTTCAAAGTCTTTCGTCCATTGCAGGTAGTGCAACGCTTTCTGCAGTTACCTGCCCAATATTCCAACCATAGAAGTAATATCTGGGTGCGTACAGAACTGAGCATACATTATACTCCCACTGCTGACGCGTACGGAATTTACTTTATGTGATCCTTTTCTAAATCATTCTTGAGGCACTGAAAAAACTTCTGAATTTGTCACCTTTAACTATAGGTCATCAAGCATGAAAATAATTTTGCATGCCGAATCGCTCAAGTATCCTACCAATGTAGGATCTCTGTGACAAATCAACCAGTCCTCGAGATCTATTCCTATGAATCTCGATGCCTATGACAAAGAAAGTATCACAGAAGGAAGAATCTGATTTCTCATTTATTAGGTTCATGAATTTGTAGTAAAAGTAGTCGTTTATAAAAGTGATAAATTATTTGTGTCCACTCCATGAGACTATAGGGAATGGACCACAAATATCTGTATTTATCACTTCTAGTAGTCATACATTTCTGGTTGGTTCATTTTTCTTGATTCTAGTCTGTTTTTCCCTTAATGCAATCTGTACAATCTTTAAAATAAAAAAAGTCCAATGATTGAAGTATTCCATCCCACACAAGCCTTTCCATTATCTCATAAGAGATATGGCCTAATTGCCTATACCATAAGATGGAGAAAACTTCATTCCTCTTTCTTCTCTTTATTCCTGCTCTATTATGCTGCAGGTTTATGTTTAGAACGTTTGCGTTATGTAGGTTCAACTGACATAGATCATTCACCAAAAAATTATGGCCAACTAAATTCAAACTAAAGTAAAAACTAAAACTTTCATTCTCAAATTTAAAAGTGCATCCACATTTAATTGAAAAGATAAATAAAAAAATTAAATTTTGCCTTATAAAAGGCACATAAAAATATCTACTAGATCTAATAATGACCATTTGCTAATCTAAGTTTGTAAACTCCTACTGCCGCAGCGTTCACTTTTACACCTATTGCCAACGCACACTGATTGTTCCGTGTCAGTTAGCATTCGGCTCTGTAGTATATCTTGCATGGAAGTGCATATGTGAATAGAAGTGCTATAGTCTATCCATCAGGAATCTATAGATACTTCAGTCAGATTGTTTTCAAAACAAACAAGATCATGATGATTACCTTTCTTTACCAACTATGCTTTAAAGCCTTCGCAGTCCTTTTTCTGATGTCCTGACTTATTGTAGAAGAAGCATCCATCATCAGGACCCCATTTTTTCTTCTTTGTTTTGCCTTCAGATTGTGGTTGATTGCCATCTGTAGGATTCAAAGAACCTTTTTTTGAATTCTGTTTCCTTTTCTTATTCTTCCATTTTTCTCCCTTGTCTTGGGGTTACGAAATTTACATTATGTACGATGCCTTGCTTAACCAACCTTTCCTCCTCTTGGATATACTGCGAAATCAGATTGTCCAACGTCCATTTGTCCTTAATAATATTGAAATTTACCTGGAACGTACTGTATTGAGGAGGCAGGGAAATCATGATCAGATAGACAAGCTGATCATCATCAAATTTCAGTCCTAAGTTACGTATCTTGGATACTACTTGGATTTGTTCTATAATGAATTCTCTTATATTTTCTTTACCGTTATAGGTTGCACGGATCAGTTTGCTGAGTAATGAACATAGTTCAGCCTTTTCTGATTTCGTGAAGCACTTGCCTATCTCGGTTAAGAAGTCTTTGGCCTTATTTGTATTAGGCATGGCACCCTTCATGGCCTCTGAAATCGTGTACTTCATGATTTTGAGGCACATTATATTGAACTCTGTCTAGATCTTATAGTGAGCTTTTTCATCTTTTTTGCTTTTATATGAAGGCTTAGGAGCTTCTGACTCTCTCAGGGCAATGTCTAACTTCATACACCCCAGGACAATCTCAATGGACTCCTTCCATATGGTGTAGTTGGAGCCGGTCAAAAGGGGTACTGTATTGTAGCTGTTTGGAATGTTAACTGAAAAAATAAACTCACATCAGACTTTATATTATGAAGTTTCAGGCGAATAAACATTCAATTGATTGAAGGCCTTCAATTGAATTATCCAGGATGAAGGTGGGCCTAAATAATCATTCCTGGCGAGAATCGACCACATCATCATGACTTTACCTGTGGGTGGTAGTCATAGCATGCAGATGGTTCTCCTGAACTTGAATTTAACGGTGATCGTCTGTGCTTTCGTCATCGTCTGCATGTGTTCATGTCCTTACTAAAGTGGTGATCGATTGTGTTTTCGTCACCGTCTATATTGGACGTGAACGCAACTGTATGCAATCGTTTAACTTAATCCCAACATTAGAAGTCTGAATTTGTGCAAATCTTCACTGATAGTGGTCACTGTGGTGGCTAACACTACCAGATTCAACTCCATGATTTTCGATTTAGGACTGCAATCATGTGTTCATATCCCTACTAAAATGGTGAACGTCTGTGTTTTCGTCACCATCTGCATGGGAAACAAACGCAACTGTATGCAAACCTTTACTTAAACCCAATATTACAAGTCTAGAATTGTGAAAATCTTCACGAATTGAAGTCACTGTGGTGGCTAACACAATCAGATCCAATCCTACAAAATGTAGACTTAGGATTGCGATTTAATCCCGCCCTCAATGGATTAACAATTAATGGTCTAATTTGACCTAAAACATGCTAAAATCAGGCCATAGATTTGGCCCAAAACATGTTAAAATCAGGCCCATAGATTTGGCCTAAAACATGCTAAAATCAGGCCCATAGATCTAGCCCCAAAAAATGTTAAAATCAGGCCCATAGATCTGGCCCAAAAACATGTTAAAATCAAGCCCATAGATCTGGCCCAAAAGATACTAAAATCAGACCCATAGATCTGGCCCAAAGAAAGATATCACACCAAAACAGGTCAATTGGATAGGCCCAGCTTGACAAGCCCATTGGACAAGACGTCCAAGGACAGGCCCACTTGAGGATCTGAAGCAGGAGTGGGTCCACATGGCAGGGCAGTGGCCAGGGCCCACAACCGATAAAAACAAAAAATGGGCGCTGGCCCCTCTCAAAAGGAAAACAGCCCAGCGGCTGTGGGAGAGAGAGAGAGAGAGAGAGTAGGGGTGAAAACCCTAACCCTAGCTGCCATGACTCTCCTGCCACCTCTCTGTCTCTGCTTTTAGGCTCGGCCGCCGCTGAGGAGGGTTGAAAACCTAATCTTGATCTGCAACAAGAGCCGCCACTCTACACTCGCCACCAACTGCAAATGAAAATAGCGGTCGCTGGAGGGGTAGAGGCGAAATCGCCACGGCCATTAATTGCGACAGATAGGTTCTCCTCAAGCTATAACCATGGTGAGGGGTTCTGTCACTAATAATGGTTATCGGTGATAGCACGACGCTGCCGGAGAAAGCATCAACCTTCGCCGGATGCAATCGACATCCATTGCTGCTTAAAAGGGACGCTCGACGGTGAATGCAAGCCGACATCCACTGCAGCAATTAGTGGTTGCCTTGAATTAGTTGTAGAGGTCGATGGGCCTCCATCATTGGCGACGAAATAGGTTTATGCATCTCAGCCTCCATCCCTATGATTTACTTTAGACAGTAGGTTTCAAAAACCCTGTGTCGTCATCAATGGCTGCTGCTGCCTCCTTTGGCAAAAAAATAAATAAATCCGGCAACTATGAATATAATCTGATGGCTGCTAGTGTCAATCATAGGTACTAGTAGTAGTAATGCCAAATTTTGGCAACAACTTAATGCCTGGTGACATTGGCAATGCAAACCACCAAAATTTTTTTATTGTCGGATCTGTCTATAATGGCTTTTTTTTTTTTTTTTTAAATTCTTTATGGGTTTTTGGGAGCTGCTATGGCCGCAACAATGGTAGCCCTGCCAATGCCGCTGGATCCAGAAACTATATGCGGAATCGCACTCAATGGCCCTGATCTGGAATTAAATGTCCATGGATGGACGGTCCAGATCTAAAAATTCTAAACAAATACAACAATCTGTATTATTCCACCATAGTCGATGCACAGTTGGCTTTGATACCAACTGTAAGATTCTCTATATTGCAGAATACATAGGACCTTGCTGTGCATAAGATATGTAGATCGGATAACTAGAATAAAGACATACTTGATTGGTGGGTCATCTCCAATTTGAGATCTGGGTCTTCCTCTCCTGGGATTGCTGTAGAGAAAACCTTAGATGGGGCTTGTTTTCAGTGTAATCCTGGACTGGGGACCGGGCACTCTTTAAATAGGGTTTGTAGTGGGTGTGGCAGTTTTGAAACCCACCAAAACACTGTCACCCTTGCTCCACACGAATTTGGGTAACAAGAATCCATGTTCAACTACAATACTTCCACGGGCAGTGTAGACGCGCAACCCCTCTTAATTCTATGGATCATGACTGTAGTGGGGTCCACTGATCAGTCCACACATGAATCTACATCTGTATTCAAATTTGGACCATTGATCAGTCGGCCCACTATATAGAAAACTTACATCCCAACCCCACTGTTCCCTGTGGTGTGGCCCACCTGAGTTGTAGATGTGGTTGAGATTTTGGCCACAGAACCAAGCAAGCATAACGATGGGCGGAATGAATTTCACATGTACAACATGGTGGGCCAGAGAGGTTAAGTGTATTATGCTGTGGCTGGAGTAAGTTGTACGCCTGTTCTGTCCAACATTGGTGGGCCACAGAGCTTGGTTTTTGCTTGTCAGGGTTATTGTTAAGGTTAAGGTAGAAAGATAAGAAAAATTTACTTAAAGATAGACTTAAGGCGCGTTACAATGTGTTGCTATCTTTAAGGAGATATTAGCACCCTACTGGTGATTAGACTAGTTTGCAAGAGGGTTATAGTAAATCCACCTCTAGATACAATAAGCCTCACTGAAGAATCGCACCCCGAACACACTTATGTAACGTACATCCCTGGCTTCTATACTGTTACAATTTACCCCTGAAAACTGCTTGCAGTTTACTGCCTGAAAAAATTGTTTATAGTTTATCACCTGAAAAACTGCAATTTTACAAAAAACTTCCAAAATAAAAATGAAGAAGAAGAAGTAGAAGAAGAATTGTTGGATTTCTTGTTGTGATTCGAATTGACCCAAAGATAAGTTGATATACAATCTCAAGGGATGCTTTAAGATTCTTTTTCATGGAAGGACATCTTCTTCCATGGTGTCTTTTTAACAAGATGCAATACTCCACCATTAATGGCATCTCTTTACTTTGAATTCGAATTAAAAAGATGCTTTATTCACCAAGAGTCACCACCATTCTCAAATAAATGGTCACCAACAATCCCCAAAAGCCACAACCTTTATTTCACGTTTTCAATTATAAATTCGAAAAAAACAAACACAATTTTTCTTTTTCTGAAAAAAAAAAACCCCAACCGTTACACCACCCCGACCCCTTTAATCCAAAGCTATGCGGCCCACCAGGATGTTTGTGTTGTCTCACTCCATCCATCTATTTCGTCATCACATTTTAGGATCATTTGACACTATAGATTTGGGGGATTTCAAAATCTCCCGCCTACTTGGCACCATAAAGTAATTGGGAGTTTCAACTCCCCTTAAAGAAAATGTTTAAAATCCAAGGTGGAAGTTAGGATTAAATCTAAAATTCTCCCAATAAGTCCAATGTGTAACATGTGTGTCATTAGGCTACTAATCTATTAGGTACATGGCCACTAATGATATTCCAAAACAATCAGATCATCAATTGCATCACTAAAATTACTTTAATAGGATGAACTGCTCGGTCCAAACATTATCCATGTAAATCAACGGTTAAAAATTGTTAGTTAGTCGCTCGAATATGATCCTATGCTTGTGGCCTATCCAAGACTTGTAATTTCATCATTTTTGGCCAAAGTATACATTTCCACAGGCTTATTACGATCATTATGTCAAACATTACACACGTACACTAATTAGAGATATTAAAGTTAATTTAGTAATTAAATTCAAATCCCTGTTAAATATATTATGCATGACTACTTTTAGATTACAGGGAATTTTAAATTTAGGGTGCCAAACACAATTGGAGATTTTCAAATCCAGAGTATTTTAAATGGAGGCTATTTCTAATATATGGTATATCAAATCCACAATTCCAAACGAGGTCTAGAACAGAACCAAAATGAGATCCAAAACTCTAGCAGGCCATACCTCAGTAAACGGTGGGGATGGTCACATCCACCGCTTAAAGCTCCTTGAGGCACACCGTCATGTTTAGATGCCATCCAACCCATTCATAGAGTGATTCCTACCTTGACGAAGGGGAAACTCAAATAAAACCTGATCCAGAACATCCGTGATCTCAATGAGGTTTCAACGGTGATTGTTCAATCTTCACTTATATAGTCAACTTGAGTTTTGCATCTCCATTGTGTTCGGCATACGTCTTAAATTGAGCTGAAGAAATGAATGGATGAAGTGGATATTACATGAACTTTGGATATGGTTTAATTTTGGGCTATGCCTTAAAATGATATGAAAAAAACGAACCAATGGTGTGGATAAAAGACATACATAACAGTGGGTCCTACAGAGTTTACTCAGAACCCAGACCAAGTCAGCATCCTAGTAACCGGTACACTACACTATTTTAGGATGTCGTACACAAAAAAGAGAAAGCTCAAGTGAACCACACCGCATGAAGTAGTACGGGAAGGTGATTCCCACTATTAACATCTTCTTAGGGCCCTCCCTGATGTTTATTTGCCATACTACCGGTTTATAAAATGATGTATACCTAAATAAAGGCAAAATATAAAAATTAGCTTGATCCAAAACTTCTATGGCCCACTAGAAATTTTCAACGGTAGGTATTCGATTCCCACTATTTCCTAGAGTTTGGTCCGCTTGAGCTTTGGATCTACCTCAATTTTTGGATGATGCCCTAAAATGAGCTGGCATGAATGTACAGCGTGGATAAAACACATATATAATGGTGGGGGTACACAGAGTTTCGAATCGGTAGACTCCTACGGAATCCAAATCCCTAACGTGGAGATTTCTCACCTCAGGATCAAGATCGAGGAGCATAGCTGATGGACGGTGTGGATTTCTTCATTGATTGGGGATGCCGATTAGGTACCGACGGCTTCAGTGGCTATCTGGCTATCGCTAAAGGTGACGTCACCAAGTTCCGTAGGCCTTACCATGATCTATATGTTGTATCCACGTATCCACACCGTCTATCCATTTAGAGAGATCATTTTAGGGCATGAGCCAAAGAATGGGGCAGATCCAAAGCTCAAGCAGACCCCACCACAGAAAACAGTGGGGGACAAAGACGCCCACTGTTGAAATCTTCCTATGGCACACTATGATGTTTATTTGAGATCCAAACTGTTCATAAGTTCATCAAAAACACAAACATTAGCTTATCAAAAACTTCAGTGCCCCCAAGAAGTTTTTAATCTAGGCGTTCAATCCACACTGTTTTCTGTGGTGGGGTTCACTTGAGCATTGGATCTGCCCCATTCTTCTCACATGCCCTAAAATGAAATCTCCAGATGGATGGACGGTGTGGATAAAACACATAGATTATGATGGACCCACATAACTTGGTGACGTCACTTCAGTAGCGGTATAGCTACTTAAGCCGTTAGTAGCTAATCCGCGTCCAATAATTGGTGCCTCGACTCCACCCTTATTGGACGACACCTGGTCCATAGATGCCAGCAGTGGGCATTTTCATCAGCAATGGTCCATAGATGCCAGCCGTGGGAAAATCAACTTCATCTGAAATGGTGGTCCTCTCTTATACCTTTCAGCGCATGCATCATGTTATGCTCATCATCCAATGGGCTTCATTGCTCTGGTCTGGGACTCAAAATCATACTACACGATCCTAACCGTTGAACCAGTGGCAGGCAGTGGACGGTTAAACAATGTGGCTTAAAGGTTTCACATTCAACGGGTAAAAGGACCCTGCATCATATGGTTGGATCATCTAATTGGTGCAATTATCTGGCCCATGGCCTACTCAAGGTGGGACCCATCTTATGATCTGTTCTAATCATCCTAAATGTACGGAGGGGATTGATTACTTACGTCAGGTGGTCCAATTGGCTCATTTTGTCTGATATGGTGTGACCAACCCCCTAAAATGCGGGGATCATATGTGCTATGGCTCAGCGCAGAGCCTTGAAGGGAGACTCTAAAGACCAATGTGGGGCCCCCCTGTGATGTTTAGGTGACATCCATGGAAGCCGATGCTAGGTGGGGCCACCGTGGTGTTTGTGAGAAATCCATCCTGTCCATCTGTTTTGAGAGATCATCTTAGGACATACAACCAAAAAAAAAAAAATGACAGCCCATTACTAGGTGAATTTTTAATGCCCGCGCCACACGCAGAGAGAATGACTCATTCAGTTTGCTTTATTGCACTGAGTAAACTTTGTTGGGACCATCGTGGATGTATGTGGCTCTGTCCATCCGTTCTAGGAATTGAGCCCAAAATTGAAGCATATTCAAAGCTCGATTGGGCATAGTGATATTTGTTTGTCATCCACCGTTGAAACCTTCCTAAGTCTCCACATTGATGTTTATTTGTCATCTAACCCTATTCCTAAGGTCACACAGACATGGATGAATGGAAAACACAAATATTAGCTTAATTCAGAACCTTTGTGACTCGTGTGAAGATTTCAATGGTAGGTGTTCAATTCACACGGTCTCCTATGGTGTGGTTCACTTTAGTGTCGGATATGCTTTGATTTTGGGCTCATATCCTAAAATATGCCAGTAAAACGGATGAACTTGGTGGACAAGACAAAACTCATGATAGGCTATCCGCCATATCAGGCATAGGCCATTCTTATAATATAATCATCTCAATTGGTTTACCCTAACTTCTCTTATTGGAGAATGTAGGAAAGACTAAAGATTTGATAGCTAGAATTAGAGGTGGGCAACGATCCAATCCGAGTCAAACATGGACTAGATCATATTGGTCGACTGCTCGAGTGGGTGTGTTTGAACAATGTTCGAACAAACATATTGTTACAAACATTCGAACAGGATGACTCTGTTCAAACTCGGTTTGGTCTAGCCCAGCCATATTCGAACATGTTTGAACATATGAATTTCGGACAATTTCGCTTTTTTCGCTTGAAAATATTTTTTTCTATTATTGAATAGTGATTACCGATTTGTTCACAAATTACATATCACAAATGACAAATCATATGGTTTAAAGTTTTTAACTAACAAAAAATGAGGCAGACACAAAGCTCCAGTGGACCACACCATAAGAAATAGTGAGGAGAATGATGTCCACCATCGAAACCTTCCTAGGGCCCACAGGCATTGTGTGTGTGTGTGTGTGTGTGTGTGTGTGTGTGTAATCGAGTCGAACGAACGAGTTGAGTCGAGTCAGTCAATATTTAAGTCGAGTTCGAGTTCGAGTTAAGTCGAACATGGCTTTAATTGAAACCAACTTGATTTTTTTTTTCGAACAGACCTTACGTGTTCGAACAAAGTTTGAACACGAAGACTTTTGTTTGAACAGAGTTTTATAGAGTCGATCCGAACGATCAAACTCGATTTGTGTCCAACTCTAGCTAGAATCTTCTTATTTAAGATATTTTGGGAGAATGGTTTGGCGTAGGTGTAGACGTGGTGAGATCGATCATCGTCTCTCTCACGGATAACTACTCTGAATTCATGAAGCTTCTCGGACTCCTCAACTGGACTTCCTTAAATCCACAAGGGAACACTCGAATTCACGAGTAAAAATGAGGCAAAAGCCAAACTTTGATTTAATAATAATGAAAGATAACCTTAACAAATGAGTTTAAGCAAACTTAAATAAAGAAAATCAACCTTAGAAATCCTAAAAACGTAATTAGGAAATTTGCAAATCGACAATTTCCACGCAAATCTAGTTGCACAAGTTCGAGCGCCCAAAGTGGCGAGATTGGGTGACCGAACTCCCTTAAAAACGTCTAGAAAGTTTTGTGAAATTTTGGGCGCCCGAAGTAATGTTGTCGAGCGACCGATATTGTCGACGGCCCAGACTCATCGGGAATCCGTCGAAAAGCTGTCGGGAATCCCAAATCTGCCGAATTTCTGTCAACTCCTCTAGGTGTTTGATCCAGTTCGGCCGGTCGACTAGGGTATTTAGCTGGCTAAAATATGATATCGACCGTCGATTTTCTTGATTTTCCCAGTCCATCTCCATAAAAAACGTGCTCGATCCTTTTCCTTTACCAGGGGGTTCTCTCCCTACATTAGACCCATCCACTTCAAATAAACTCATCATCAATTTTTTGCTTTGGATTTAATCCACAACACAATTGTAACTTCGGGGGTTGGTGTTTCCTAGTCTTTCTTGGCTGTTGCTTTATCTTGTATAAGAGTTAAGGTTCTTCAACTGCATAGCTTTCCTTGAGCGCATCTTCTTTCATGCTGGCCTACAACGCACTCTAATCTTCTGCAGTAAAAATCATTAAAGCATCATCTGGGATTTTGGATTCTTGCAAAAATGGTTTCATAACCTCTAGAATGTCTATAGATTCCTATAAAACTTGATACACAATTTTTTGGAGTTCTATAGGATCTTCCTCCTTGTCCATCACAGCTAGGGTATTGAGCTCCCCCACCCTTTCAAGACTTTGAACAGTTTTTGAAACGGTGGTGAACTGTTCATCACGCCCTTTCTCTAAGTTAGGGACTTCGCTCTCTCCATTGATATTTTATATAGGTACAGGATAGACAGAACTTGGAACATCATTCGTAGCAACGGTCTTTTCATCAATTAAGGTTAACACCAAATCTTCAGAAAATACTTGATTGATCACTTGCCCATCCTCCTCGACAGTTTCTTCCTGCACGACTGAATGGAGTGTCTCAATAGGAGACAGCTTTGCATCCTTCGAAACAAAACACACTTGTTCTTCGTGATACTCGCTAAGCTGTGGAACATGTGATGCCACATCATCAGAAATCTTCATGCCTTCACCAGCCAAGTGATCGCCCACATTACCTTTAGGCTCTATTTCAGAAACTCTGTCTAAAATTTCATTACATCCATTCTCATCCATCGCATCATCTTCAGATATGGAATCATGTATGGTTACATCATGTACGAATATGGAAGACTGCCCCTCCACTTTAAAAGTTTTGGGTAGATTTTCTGTCTCTACAAGGGTGCCTCGCACGCCATTGTTGATTCGACGTCCTGTTGCAACTCTGACTCGACATAATTAAAAGGATTCATGCCGCAAGTTGTGGGATTGTTGGGATAGTATCTGATCATCATCATCGTCATATAGGAATTGAAATCGCCTCAACATTCTTCGTTTCATTCACGACCATGAACGCAGCGGTGCTTTCATATCTTGCTTCTGACAATGCCGAACGCATTCTCGTCAAGCCAAAGTGTCACCCTTCAACTAGTATGTCGCAATTGAAACTTTTGTCTTCAGGAATCTGTATGTAGTCGAAGCGGTACTCGACTTCAAAAAGTCATTTGTCGATGCGATCCTGGCCATCGAAGACGAGAAGTTCTATTACCCTCCTATAGGATCAATCTGTTGAGCATGATTGATTTAGGGTAACCATATGACTCGTTGCTAAGAGCACTCTACGAGCAACTTGAATGTGCAGTACTCTAGTTACAACGAGAGGCTGAACATTACCATAAATATGTGGCGGAACTAGCGCATTCGCAAATCGGTAGAGGGGTGGCTGCAGCCCTTGTATAGATAATCGTCTCTCTCGGTGGAAAGCTTTCATTCTTTTCAATAGATAACGAATCCTTGGATCATCGTCCATAGGATTTTGTCTATACCTTCGTTAGTTGTAATCGACTCGAGGGTTTTCCTCGCTATGATACCAACTTGGCGCAGGCGTAAACGTAGTGAGATCGATCACCGTCTCTCTCACGGATAACTACTCCGAATCTATGGAACTTTCGAAACTCCTCAACCAGTCTTCCTTAAATCCACAAGGGAATACTTGAATCCACGAGCAAAAAATGAGACAAAAGTCAAAATTCGATTTAATAATAATGAAAAATGACCTTAACAAACAAGTTTAAGCAAGCTAAAATAGAGAAAACCAACCCTAAAAATCCTTAAAACGTAATTAAAAAGAGTTCTAAGCAAACTAGGAAATAAAATTTGAAAATCAGCAATTTCTGCACAAATCTGCTCGCACAAGTTCGGGCGACCAAAGTCCCTAAAAAATGTACAGAGAGTTTTGCGGAAAGTCGGTGGAATTTTGAGCGCCTAAAGCAGTGTTGTCGGGTGATTGACATTGCCGATGGCCTAGACTCATCGGGAATCCGGCGAAAAGCTGTTAGTAGGGCTGTCAACGGCACGGATCTTGATCCGTATCCGATCCGATTTAATCGGATTCGAATCAATAATCGGATAATCGGGTCGGATACGGATATCCAAATATGATCCGTTTAATAATCAGGTCGGATTTGGATCAATCTTGATCCAGCCCATTAACGACCCGACCCGACCCGACCCGACCCAACCCAATTAAAAAAAAAAGAAAAAAAAGAAAAAAGTCGTCTCCTTCGTTTCTTTCCATGCACGAGCATCTCTCTCTCTCTCTCTCTCTCTCTCTCTCTCCCTCTCTCTCTCGGATATCGGGTCGGATCGTAATCCGATCTCTCTCGGATATCGGGTCGGATCGGAAATGGATTTTAAAAAATTTCAACGGGTCGGGTTCGGATCATATACTTGTGATCCGAATCGGATTCGGGTCGGATATATCCTTAATCGGGTTGGATACGGATCATCACTGATCTGACCCGTATCCGACCCGTTGACAGCCCTAGCTGTCATGAATCCGAAATCTGTTGAATTTTTGCCAACTCTTCTAGGTGTTCGTCTAGTTTGGCCGGTCAACCAAGGTGTTCAGCTAGCCTAAATATGATATCGACCGTTGATTTTCTTAATTTTCTTCCGTTCCAACTCCAAAAAAAAGTGCTCAATGCTCTTCCTTCTCTCCTTACATCATGATTCATCCATGATGGGGCCATCAGATCAATGGCTTGAATAAACCAAGGCCCACATCTACAAACGGAGTTCTGAGTGGGCAAGCTCCCTGCTCGAACCAATGAGGCTACTCTACCTTGTACATTGAACTTCTTTATTCATAAATTAGTTTGTAGATGTGGGGCTCACAGTTGGTTCATCCAAGCCATTGATTTGACCGGCCCATCATGGACAAACCATTCCTAGAAATTCTCTCTCAGTTGTTCGAGTCTAACCTTCAACATGTTGGCATGCAAATACATGGATAAAAAGATATGCACGAACAAACCATATTCAATTGAGAAAAAATCAAAGATTTAGGGCTAGGATCTTTCAATTTAAGAGATTTTGGGGGAATGGTTCTTCCATGGTGGGGCCATCAAACCAATAGCTTGGATAAACCAGCCATGGTCCCCACAGTACTGGAAACTATATTTGGAACCAACAGGGAACTTGGGCTCATGTCCTTTAATATCTTAGTTTTAAAGAGATTTTTTTTCTTCGATGATATTATCTAAAAAACATAAAAATATGAAAAAACTCATCAGAAATAGCTGAGAACGCCATCTGTCAATAATTTCCACCACATTTCATCAGCATTTATTCACACGTCATCGCATTATTTTCAGACTCGGATTATGTACTAGCCCACCAGTACGCTGAGGAGACGTATGGGTGCATGAGACCGGTCAGGCCCACAGCTATGTGACACTGGTGTGCTGACAGTCCCATCACATTGGTGCGGCCCTCACTGCTCTCCACCAATGACCATCACCCCATCCATCTCTTCACCGTCCTGGTGAGGTATTACCTAATCCGAGTCCATTATTTTCTACTAGGACATATGTCTATTTCAAGTCATTTTCTGCATGGCTTGCACGCAAGAGAAGATGTCCACATGATGGTATGGCACCTCAGTCTTAAAGATAGGGTCATTTTGTACTCTGGCAGAGTATGCTGGTTCATGTGCATGCACCTTGAAATTGAACGCATGGCATACATGTAACTCCAACCAACCATTCTAGGTCATAGCTAGGATCCACCTTAGATAGGACATATCCCAAAGTAAGGTTGATTGAACGATACAAAGCTTTGATTCAGATTTACATATCCAATATCCACGTGTCAGGTGATTAGTAAAACTATATCTTATTTAGGGCTCGTTTGGATACTACCAAGTAAGTTACTTTCTACTTATAGCACTAGATAAGTAACTTTTTTCAGATAAGTAAATTTGGTTTATGATTATTAATAAGTAACTTTTTAACTTAAAAGTACGTAATCACTTCAGCTAATTTTTTTTAACTTTCTAACTTCTTGGAAAGATGAAAGAGAGGAAAAGTTGATAAGTATGTTGTTTCCAGACATACTTTATTTTCTTGATAAGCAGAAACTAAGATAAACTACTTATGGCATAAGTAACTTATCTTAAGCAACTTAGTATTCAAACGGGCCCTTATATTGAGAATGCTCCTCTCAGGACACTAGTTATAGTACCAAGGTCAGTGCTATGTGGGCCCCACCATGATGTATGTGTTTTATCCACTCCATCCCTCCATTAGTTTTGCCAGCTCATTTTAACGTATGAGCCTGAAAAGTGAGGTAGATCCATCCACTGTTGAAAACTTCTCAGGGAGCACCAGTGTTGGATCAAGCTGATATTTGTGTTTTCCCTTCATTACAGTGGGCTGTAGGAAGCTTTTAATGGTGGGCGTTCAATTACCGCTGTTTCCTGTGGTGTGGTCCACCTGAGATTTGGATCTGCCTAATTATTGAGCTCATACCCTAAAATGAGCTGGAAAAATGCATGGACGGCATGGATAAAACACATAAATCATTGTGGAGCCCACATAGCACTGATCAGCACTGCAGTCGGCATTAGAGGGGTCACTACCGAATCTGAGTCCCATTTGCTGGTTCACTTGGACAGTGCAACAATTGATCTGAACTGTCCGTTAATTTCATGGGCCACAGTGCAAAAATGGAGCGATAGGACTGGATCATCCGATTGATTTGGTCTCATTTTCTATAGCCGTACTTTCCAAGCGATAGGATGGATGGTTATAATTACTTAATAAAAGTGATTCAGTAGAATCATAAGCAATTCATGATGTGCGCTAACAAATAGACTAATTAATTGGATCATTTTTGTGCAATGATCTTGACCGTACATATTAAAGGCCATTGATGAAATGGTTTAAAGGCCATTGATCAAATGGTTTATATTTTTCAGGTCACTGCGAAATTTGCATGGTAGCCAACGAAGTTTGCAGTAGACCTAACTAAACGGTTTAGATCAATGGATTGAACTGCCTAATAGTCCCAGTGCAACTAGGAGCACCATAACCGGATCCTCTGCTCGGTTTTAACAGGGTGTCTATGCTTGATGCCAACCTAATTGGTCCATGTCATGAGGTCGGCCCAAACAGAGTTTCCCCATTAAAACCAAGCAGAGGATTTGGATTTTAATCCATCTAGGCAGGGGCTCTATGGGCCTACCATGATGTATGTGTTTTATTTACATTGTCCATCCATTTTGGTAGATCATTTTATGGTATGAGCTTGAACTATTATACACACACAATTTGTGCAGGTATATGAGAGGTGGTGCGCTTGAATTATGTCAAACAACCACTTTCTCTAAAAGCTTGCCATCCTCTAACAAATTATGATACATGCACAATTTTTCAACAGGCATGGAAACGTTTGGAGTCTCAGAGGAGGAGCTTAGGTGTTTTTAAACTCCTCTATCTTACACACGTCTAAAAGGTCTCTCACATCAAGGTGTAAGGTGCAGGAGATTCCATCAATCATCTTCAGCAATAGCTTCCTATTATTTGTTAATTTCATCTCCATACTTGATACATAGTTCAATCTTTTTCAATTATACAATTTAAGTTTACAATTGGTATCAGAGCAGTCTATGCATCGAGTCATATCTTGGCCATTCATAGGACTAGTGATAGATTTCGACAACAACCTTGACAGCACCTACGCAGCGAAGAAAATTAGCCTACCGTGAAATTGAAAATCGTTGAAAATTGAAAATTAGGTGCTTACAGTGATTGCTAAAACCTAGCATATGGTGCGAAGAGTTTCGGATGGCGAACTTGATCCGGCATGGGCAACATTGGTTAGGTCATTCCATCAGCAGTCATTCACTGGAGATCCTAACAGTACTGATCGAGACGTAGAGCCACCATTATTATTGGCTCTCGTGCTGTCATTGGGGAAAATAATTCAGACGGTCACTGTTGATCTTCAGTTCCAGTGCCGGCATCCTCTGTTGAAACCCCTTGTCATTCTTCTGCCGAGGTCGCTATGAGCCCATGCGGTGATGGCCGATGACCTATTCAATGGGTTTTACCAAAAAGAAAAAAAAAAAAAACCACTAGATGGTATATGGGTTTCTTTCCATGGCAGAGGAATGCCTTTGGGTGGCTCACTCCTTAGTCACAGCGAGATGCTGTTGGTCTTTGATGCAGGCTACATGGTGGTTCATTGGTACCATTGGACATGTGGGGACTCATTTTTGCTAAGTACTAAAAATCAGGTATCAAGAGAATGATTGATTCTAGTCCAATAGATTCACCAATTGAAGTTAATTACCCATTGACTATTCAGTACACAATTTGAATCTCTTTCTAATCTAGATATGTATTGTCGGCTTAATGGCAAACTCATCTATCTATGACTTGACCTTCACATTACTTATGAAGTTAGTGTGGGTAGCCAATTTATGAAGGTTCCATCTTCTCATCATCTGGATGTTGTGTATTGCATTCTTGGTTATATTAGTTCTGCCCCAATGAGGGCCTGTTTGGATTGTAAGTTACTTAAAATAAGCTACTGATAAGTTACTTATCTTGGTTTTTACTTATTAAGCAGATATATATGTTTGGTAAACAACATACTTATCAGCCAATAAGTAAATAAGTATGTTTGGTAATAACACATTGATAAGTAGCCTTTCGAAAGAAAATTTCAAATTTACATATAACAAGCAACATATTGACATGAAAAGAAAAAGCTAAGCGTTGAGGCAGTTTTCCTAACAGAATGAGCTTTTCTAATCCTCATGTACATGCCATGCATGTGCTTGCATAGCACGATTGGTCTGAGATACATTCCATCCATCGGAACGGGACCACTATATAGATGCCCTGGCACAAGAATCAGGTTGATCCATTGGTCAGGTGGGCCACAGTCTACAAAACAAATGTATAGCTCTGGAAGACTTGGCTGAAGTTTTCTAACCCATTCACTTGTTTCCAATAGTCGGTCCACATGGTGAGTACATGTGGACTAGAACCATGTTTGGGAAAGATGCAGAAGATCAGATCAACTTGATTGGTGGATTGGATCTTGTACCAATTAATGTAGGGCCCATCTTTGATGTGGGCCGTCCACTGTGTGAACCCCACCTTTGATGGGACAGTCCATAATGTGGGGCCTCTCATTGAGTGAACCATGAGAGAACTTTGATATGTAACATGACCTGAGAGAGATAAGTAGAAAAGCCAAATTGGAGGGTGGTTAATTAACATTGGAGGGTGACTAACAGTGTGGGTGTGTACTTACACACACACACACACAAAAAAAAGAAAAAAAAGAAAAAAAGAAAAAAAAGCCTAACATGAGAGAGATAAGTAGAAAAGTCAGAAGTCAAAAAGCTAAAAAAAAAAATACTTATTAAGATAAGTAATTTTTAAGAGATAAGTTACTTTTCAATTATACTTACCAAACGAACTTAAGTGCCAAAAGGACCTTAACGACTTAGGTTCAGTCGAAAAGTAACTTATTTGGTAGTATCCAAATGGGCTCTAAATGTCTTATTTGGTAGTATCCAAATGGGCTCTAAATGTCTTCTTTATGCTTTTCACAATCATCCTGATATCTGTGCATATTGTGATGTTGATTGGGCAAGTTTTGTTGAATATTGTCATGCTATTTCATGCCTTGTATCTTCATTGGTAGTAATCTTGTGTTTTAGAGGAGTAAATGGCAATTTGTTGTTGCTCGTTCTCTTGCTAAGGCTAAATATCATTCCATAAGTCATGGCATCAATGTGACATAATGTGACTTTGTTCCCTCTTTATTGACCTTAGGGTTGCTACTCATAGCTTGTTCCGTTATTCTATGACAACTAAGCCAGCCATCCATATAACATCCATACCCATCTTCCATGAACTCACAAAGCATATTGAAATTGACTATCATTACATGTGGAATCATTTATGCTCTAGGCTTGTTGATATTTGTGCTAACAAATTGGTTTGAAGATATTATCTTCAAAATATTGTATCCAAGTTAGAAAAGTAGGAGGAAATGTATTAGTGTAGTGTACTTGATGAATTAAAACATAAATATCATTCTCATCAAAAACTTCTATGGCCTGAGCAAAGTTTCCAATGGTAGGCATTTAGTCCTCATTGTTCCATATGGAGTAGCCCACATGAGTTTTGGGTCTGCTTTCTTTTTAGACTCCTGTAGTATTGTGAGCTATCAAGGTTGATGGACGAAGTGGATTTCTCATAGACATCGCAACAGCCCCACATTAACTCCTGTCTATGGGCCCATAGCACAGGCAATTCTCATGAGAAATCCACTCTGTCCTCTAATTTTGCAAGCTCACAATAGAACAGAGGGAATCCAATAAAGAGGCAAATCCAAAATTCAAGTGGGCCACTCCATATGAAATAGTGAGGAATGCCCCCCATTATAAACTTGGCAAGATCACGGACACGAATTGCTTATGCCCTTGGCCAATGGCCAATATATAGTTTCTATAAGGGGGAGCTGTGTGGGGCCACCATGATATTCATGAGAAATCCACTCCATCCATCAGTTTTGAAAGTTCATAGTAGGACACAGGGTGATATACAGGGAAGCGGATTGCCTGTGACCTCGGGCATAAAGATATTCTTATGCCTCGGGCTGTGTGGGGTCCACAGAGATGTCAATGATAAATCCACTCCATCTATCTGTTTTGAAAGACCATAATAGGACGGGATTCTAAAAATCAGGCAGATCCAAAACTCATGTGGGTCATACCACATGAAATGAAACGGTGAGGTTTGAATGCCTGGGGTGACAGAAGTTTTGTATAAGGATGATATTTGTTCCTACAGTTTATCTGAGTGGTAATAACATTATGAACATTTTGGATGGCATATAAACATCCTGGTTAGCTGCAGGAAGGTTTCAATGATGGACACTTCCGTTCCCATCGTTCTCTTTTAGTGTGGCCAACCTGAGTTTTCGATATGTCTGACTTTTATAATCATGTCATATTGTGGCCTTGCAAAACAGACGAACAGAGTTTTTGGATGCTTATCTATTGTTTATTATGGTCAACCTGGTTTTTGGAGCATTCCAATACCGCGGAAGAACTCACATGATGCACCAATTGGATGGCATATACTAGGCCTCCCAAGAGAAAACAAATGACAAACATAAAAAACTTCTAAGCTCACGTAGTGACCTACATAAGGTATAGATTAACTTGATTTTTAGGGCATCTAATGTAATAATTTTACTCCGATTCTACCTGAACTATATACCTACCTTTCGTGTGATGACTTACGTTTCCGACATGACCTGAACTGAGTAGGAAAGTACACATCTAAGATAACGGAACCCTGAGAATTTGAAACCTACGTCAACGTGACTGCATAATCAGTACAAATCTAATGGTACCCTTCACGCATCGGTGTGTGCACTCGAACTCAAGTTATCGCAAGAAGAACAATTGGTGTGCATGTGCACAATGAGCCTTAAAACCCCTTACATAGTAGCATAATTCCACAATTTTAAAAAAAAAAATCCATAAGCTAATGAAGTCCCTTAATCAAGTCCTAATGGTATCATAATATGGCCATAAGCTAGCTTAGCCTATCATTATTAGCCCCTAATAAAGATAATGACTACTTTTTCATAAAAGTAAACGCTTTTTCTTTGAAATAAGAAGAGAAAGTCACCTCACATCTTTTAGAAAATAATTAAGCCTTAATAAACTACTTTAAAGTGTCTTAATCCATAGATTAAATGGTATAAAGATATCATTATTTTGTTTAATAAAGTGATAAGAACAAAAAATCAATAAAATCCCTCAAATTAAAGAGAGCTTGCCAGCACATATATTTTTAGAAGTAATCATGCATAATCTAAGGACTATTAAGATCTTATAAGTGTGCTTAATCAGCATAAAAAAAGGTTAAATTAAGGTTAATAAAGTGCATGCACAAAAGTCAATTATCTTATCCTTAAGTTAAGGAGGGCCAAGTATTTTGTCCCTCTACTTTTTTTAAAAAGTAACTTGAGATTAATTAAGGTGTCATTAGCACCCTTAAACCTTGATTTGGTGGTACAAATCAACCTTGAATCAAGAAGGTGCTTCGACCTAAGCACTAATTTAGAAGCCTCTTGATGTAGAGGGGTGTTGGGGTCCCAAAATGTAGGGGGCCCTTGAAACAAGTAAAATAGCCACACAACTCCAAAAGAATCCCACAAAATACCTCCTGGTGCAAGCAAAATGAAAATTTACAAAAATCCCCTTAGCCAATTTTGGCTGAAATCTCCGGCGGGCCCCGTGAATCCTTGCAATCGAAACCGTCCGGAATCAAACCCATAACTTCATTATGATTTATGATGAACAGTGCATGTGATTTCACGATCAAACGGGCCCCACAAACCCATCAAAATTTAAAAACCAAATGGTGGAGTTCAAAAGCCCGTCAAAGCACCCATAAATTGGGTACCCACGCACCCGAAAAATCAGTAAGAACAGAAATTGATTTAAAGGTTGCATGGTGTCCCACGCAACCTAAAAATGGGTCCATGCACCCTTAAATTCATCTCATTTCAGGATTTTCATTTAGAGGTGTTTCGGTGTCCCACGCACCCCAAAAATGGGTCCATGCACCCTTAAATTCAACACATTTCAGGATTTTCATTTAAGGTTACATGGAGTCCCACGCACCAAAAAAATTAGAGTCCCACGCACCCAAAAAATCAAACATTTTCAGAACACATTTTTTGATGCGTTGGAGCTCAGCGCATCGATTTTGTGGTGCGTGGGAGGTATTTTAGGGGTGCGTGGCACGTGGCAGCCCCTCATTGGTCGAGTTTCGGTATTTTCGGGTATAAATACCCCGTTCGACTATTCATTTTTACGCTCTGAGAGAGAGAGAGAGAGAGAGAGAGAGAGAGAGAGAGAGCTACTATCCTTTGGTTATTTGAGATTCCCGCCAAAAAACCCTTGTCGGAATACCTTTCTGATTGCCAACATCTTCCGCCGGAAGATTACTCCGACCAAGACTACCGCAGGTCTGAATTCTAAAAAATCACAAGTGTGGGCACGCACCCATAAATTCACTCCCATGCACCTAAAAAATGACCCACGCGTCCATAAGTTGGACATAATTCAGACAAGTGCATCAGACTCCCATGCACCGAAAAAATGGCATATGCGTCTATAAATTCGGGTCTCACGCGTCCATAATTCGACCTAATTCAAACAAGTGCATCGGACTCCCACGCACCCGAAAAATGGCCTACGTGTCCATAAATTCGGGTCCCACGCGTTCATAAATTCGACCTAATTCAGACAAGTACATCGGACTCCCACGCATCCGAAAAATGGCCAACGCGTCCATAAATTCGGGTCCCATGCGTTCATAAATTCGACCTAATTCAGACAAGTGCATCGGACTCCCACGCATCCGAAAAATGGCCAACGCGTCCATAAATTCGGGTCCCATGCGTCCATAAATTCAATGTAATTCAGATTTGCACGTTGCTGTCCCACGCACCCGAAAAATCCTCAACGCATCCATAAATTCATAAAAAATCAGGCACTTAATTTAAAGGTGCGTTGGAGCTCACGCACCCATAAATTAAGTCCCACGCACCTAAAAAATCAGCAAATTACAGAAAATGTTTATGGGTGCACCGGACTCAATTTTAAGTGCTTTCAAGTTCCGTTTGAGCATATTTTGAGTATTTCGAGCGTTCCGGATGCAATGGAATGGTCAAGCGATCATTCCGGGATCTCTAAACGAGCAAAATTGCGCGTCTTCGAGGTTTGACCTCATTGAACGCGTTGAATGAAACGACTTCTCAGAAAGAAGTCGCCAGCATCTAGAACTATATAAATACATCATTATTCCTAGCTATTGTAAGAAATGATCCGATTAGGGTCGAAAGCTAGACAAATGGGACTATGTTTATCATGATAAACCATATCAAAGAGTTTCAATTCGCTACAAAGCAATTGTTATGAACTGCTACAAGACAACAGTCGATGCCCTACCCATTCAAATGGCATCCATCAGTTGGCTACTCAGGTATACACAACTGTAGATTAGTCTTCCCGAGGTCACCTGTCCATACATGACAGGCGTGGGCCTAGAGTCGTCCTTCTCAGTCATAAACCTTGATAGTCTCAGCCTGGATCTCCGGTCAAAACTTGGGACATAGACATCTGACTAATACGAAGATGGTTCAGTACATAACAAAACAAATACAGGTCTCTACGACTAGAAACTCTAAGATCATAGTCCCTGCTGACTAGTCTTCTGCCTTTTAATCAAGGATCATCGATCATTCGATGTAATTAAGGGCTCGTGCCAGATCACGGCCTGGAATGTACAAGATCTCAGAATCTCTGGAATAAAATTCGCCTTGCGATATCTCTTCTTGTGTACCTTTTGTGAATGCTTGTGATTGTCTATGAATATTTCCATTACTCAGAACCCTAAAGCAATAATACACAGAAAATGTCACCCGTCATTTTCTAGTTCTAACAAATTGGCGACTCTGCTGGGGATCGAACCCAGAATCTCTGGTTAGCTTTGAGTATAAAAACGCTCTAAGATTAATCATTCGTAAACACGAATATGTACGTAGGAGGTCTATCGCGAGGCATAATGTTTCGGCGCCCTCGGGCGCCAAACTGGTGACTCTCAACGGGAACGTTCTTCCCTTCGTCTTTAAGGCAATAGACGATAAATTAAAAGGTTTTTAAACCCACGAACTTCCACAATTACATGCATTTGTCTTCTTCTTGCTTATTCTTATTAGTTTATGCACCGCGATCGATGGGTTCACGCTCTCGGCCGCATTTATGAACTGCTCTAATGATTTTCTGACACCGTAGAATTATCAAGATACTAAAACAGACAAAAGAAATGGCATGCTCAGTGACGAGTTCGTGCACCTTCCTTGCCACCGGAGGCTTTAGCTTCCCTCGCTTCACCCCAACCACGACAGCTATTTCTAACTCAGGATGGCAGTTGATTGAGATGCACCGACAGAAGAAAGCGGCCATCTTAGCAGCATATAGGAAGATGAACGTTACAAGACCTCGCCCTGTAATCAAGAGACTGTGGCAGCCGAAGCAGGGGCAGAAGATCCATATCAACATCCAGGTCATATTAGCCAAGCTCGCAGTGCCTATAATGACAGCCGAGCAGTTCCCGCCATTGCCCAAGCCCGTGCATGTAAAATCCAAGTCCATGACAACCCTCGAATCAAAACAGAGGCCGGCTCAGGAAATCCCATCGGCACAAGTGGTGATGGTCCAAGTGGCCGAAGAAGAAGAAGGACCATATGAAGCAGAAGAATTACCTCCATTCCAAGATCAGATCGACAGATTAGTCAAGGCTAATCGCGAGACAAACGATCGAATGAGGGCTATTCAAGAGGCCTTGGCCACTCTGATAGCGCAGAATGCCACCAGAAGTATCGCGTCGCCCACCCGTCAATCGGCAGAGGAGTCCCAAGGGGCAGCAGAAGGTCCGGCTGAGCCTGAACCACCCGTCCAACTTAGGGTCGCACCAATAGAATGTGCGCCGCTTTCCGCATCTCACGTATCACGAGAAGAGTTATCCCAGACGATAGCCCACATAATGCAGCAAGAAAAAAAGAAAGAGAGGAGAGGCAGCTATAAATATCGGGTCCCGTACCCACCAGAAGTAGAAGAGGTACCGTTCCCGGCCAATTTCAGATGCCCAGACTTTGGAAAGTTTGATGGCAGAGGATCTTCAGAAGAGCACATCACCCACTTCTTGACTACGTTAGGAAATTGGTCTGCCGTCCTGCAATATTGCATGCGGCTATTCGGATCTACCCTGACAGGGAAAGCCTTTCAATGGTATATGTCGTTACCAGCCAGCTCTATAAGGACATGGGAGCAAATGCACGACACCTTCATCTCAAAATTCTTTGCAACAAGGAGGGAGATCTCATTGACAGACTTAGCATTGGTCAGACAGAGAAATGGTGAACCAGTTGAGAAGTTCATCGACCGATGGGGAACCACAGCAGCTCAATGTCGTGAATTACCCAGTGGAGACGAGCAGATGAAGATGTGTCTAAGGGCTTTAGACCCAATGATCTCGTACGGATTGTCAGGTAATACCTTCAACTCCTTTCACGAGCTGGCAACGAAAGCGCATCTGGTAGAGGAGGCAGCATCCCGGGTAAACTTCAGACTCGAGAGACAGAAGAGAGAGATGGGAAGAGTAGTAGAGACCCATCAAGTCGACAAGAGCAGGGACCAGAAAGATTGAAAACGTCCCGCTATCGATTACAAGTCGGAAACAAAAGCAATGATTGTTCAAGACAAGGGTAAAAGCCCTATGCACCCAAACGTGTATCAATAGCCGAAAGAGAAAGGGCGAATGGCCCATACACATTCGATATGGCCGATCTAGTTTCGATCATGGAACAATTGATCAAGGAAGGCTTAATGCGTCTACCAGAACCTGTCCGTCCCAATGAAGTTGGACGAATAAACGATCCTAAATACTGCAAATACCATCAATGTGTCAGCCACAAGACAGAAGATTGCTTCTCCCTGAAAGGAAGGATACAGGGGTTGATCAATCAAGGGGTCATCAGCATGAAGGTACCTGAGACAGCAAAGGAGACAACTGGGACAATTTCAGCAATCCCAATAGGAAATGACACCAACTAACCGACTTCATTCCCTGAGCCGAAGGAACCATGGACTCTAGTTAGTAGTAAGAAAAGACTCGAGAACAGACGAAGGCTCGGTAACCGAGGAAAGAACAGGGGAAGAGAAAAGAGAAACGTTACAGGGGCAGATACGACCCGCGACAAACATGGCACATTGTGGAATGGTGTCGTTCGTCGAACAAGCACCACCCGAGGAAACCCCACAAGCAGCTGAGGGAGAGGTTGACGTGGTCATCTTATGACCAGGAAAGCAAATGCCTGATCGTACCCCTCCAAGACCAGACAACCCGATGCAAGAAGACGGTATCCCTGACAGGCCGCAAGAGAGACCCCGCATGCAAAAACTGAAAGAGAAGATCAGTGAGGCCATGACTAGTCAGCCAGGCCTGAGACCAGTAGTGTATGACGTTGTGTCACACCTACGAAAGGTTCCTGCCCGTCTAAGTATATACGATGCTTTATGTCTCTCAAAAGTGCACAGAGAACTGTTAATCAATGCCTTACTTGACAGTGAAGTCAGGGAGGTCATGATGATAGAGACAGAAGAAGAAATGAATAATACAGACAAATTTTGGGAGGGTTATATGTCAATGTCACAATTCATGCATGTCAACCATCCTTCAACAATCACTTTCTCAGAAGAAGACCGCACGATCGAATTAATAGACCACAATCGTCCGTTGATGGTCACAGGAACAATCAGGGACACGAAGGTTAAAAGGTGCATGTTAGATGATAGGTTTGTCATAAATATTATGCCATTGAAGACATTACAGAAGCTGGGTTATAGGTAATCAACACTACGCCCGAGTCTCATGATGATTCAAGGGTTCAATCAAGATAATCAATGTACACTCGGATCAATCACGGTGATGTTGGAGATCGAAGAACTGACAACGGAAGTAACATGTCAGATGATCTATGCAGTGACAACATACAATCTCTTCTTAGGAAGGCCCTGGCTCCATCAGCATCGCATAATCCCTTCGGCGTATTATCAGTGCTTCAAATACAGCAGAGACGGGGTCCAATACAGGGTAGCAGCAGATCCGAAGCCATACACAATAGCTGAGTCATTTTTGGCCGGTGCAAAATATTACAACCCGTCCAATAGTTAAAACCAGTGAAAAGCTCGATTTAATGAAGAAAGGGCAAGGGGCGAAACCTCGAGTTGAGAAGTTCATGCAGAAGAACAAACCTCAGCCCATCACTCAGGGGAGATCCCAATATCAGTTGGAAAATCAACCTCAGCCGATCACGAAAAAGTTCTATGTGGTACCGCAACATCTGTGTCAGCCAGGGCAGTCTGTGTTAAAACTGATCTCAGATCAACACATGAGTGTGCTCAAGTTCAGCTTAATATGCCAATACCTAAGATAGGAAAAGTCAAGTCGTTCTCGAAAGCTCCAAGCCAATTTCTCGTACCGTCAAGAGATGTCACCTAGAAAGATATCATGTTTCACTCGGGGCCAAATCAGCCAATACCATCAGAGGAGATAGAAGAGGGAAGAGACTCTGCCCAACCTTGACCGATAGAAGAAAAGAGATATAGCAGAGCCAGTCGGAAGATCATGAGGAATATGGGATTCTTCGGCTAAGGTTCAGGCACAAAGAAAAGATTGCTAGCTTCATTTGAAGAATATAAGCAAATATACAGAAACAGAGAAGGTCTAGGAGCCAAGGCAAGCGTGAACATGGTGACCATCGGCCCGGTAGAAGAAATTCAGTTGCAAGATCCTATCGACATTATCCAGCCAAGTGTCACACCCGTGTAACTAGAAGATGGCGGACAACCGACGATTGATGAACTTAAAGAGGTGAATTTGGGCACCCTCGAGGAACTCAGGAACACGTATTTGAGTAGAAACGTCCCGAAAAATGAAAGAGAGAAATACATACAATTGTTGAAGGGGAATAAGGACATCTTTGCCTGGACATATACAGAAATGCCAGGGCTCAATCTGACAATCGCCATGCACAAGCTGAGTATCATGAAGGAAAAGAAGCCAGTAAAGTAACCTCAACGACGGTTTCACCCTGACATTATACTAAAGATTGAAGAAGAAATCAAGAAACTGATTCAAGGTGGGTTCGTTCGAGAGGTGAAGTACCCTCGATGGATTTCAAACATCGTGCCAGTCAAGAAGAAGAGTGGACAGATCCGAGTTTGCATTGACTTCCGAAGTCTTAACGAAGCCCCCCTAAAGACGATTTTCCTTTGCCTATTCCAGAATTATTGATTGACAACATAATGGGATATGCAGTAATGTCCTTCATGGACGGGTATTCGGGATACAATCAAATTTGCATGGCTCCGGAAGATGAAGAAGCTACGGCCTTCCGCACAACTCTCGGCATCTATTGTTATCGCGTGATGCCCTTCGGGTTGAAGAATGCAGGGGCAACGTATCAGCGGGCAATGCACGTTATATTCCAAGATATGATGCACAAGCACGTTGAATGTTATGTAGATGATTTGGTTGTAAGGTCAGCCGATCATGAACAACACAGGGAACATCTGAGATAAGTATTCCAGCGTTTGCACAAGAAGAGTCTCCGTATGAATCCGCCAAAGTGCGCGTTTGGGGTCGCATCCGGCAAATTCTTGGGCTTTGTTGTCAGACATAGGGGCATAGAGATCAACCCCGCCAAGATTAAGGCCATCAGAGAAATGCCACCATAAAAAATCTAAAACAGTTGAAGAGTTTTCAAAGCCGCGTGGCATATCTGAGAAGATTCATTTTGAACTTGGCTGGTCGTTGTCAGCCGTTCTCCCGCCTCAACAAGAAAGACGTTAAGTTTGAATGGGATAGCGCTTGTTAGAAAGCTTTCGATTCACTAAAAGAAATGCTCGAGAATTCTCCAGTCCTCGCTGCCCCAATCAAGGGAAGGCCGTTGATTCTATACATCGCAGTTGGTGATAACTTACTAGGGGCACTCTAGGCACAGAAGAACGAAGGAGAGAAGGAGAATGCGCTATATTATTTGAGCCGCACGCTGGTGGGGGCCGAATTTAACTATTCGGTAATTGAGAAGATATGTCTCGCTCTCATCTTTGCTGCAAAGAAAGTTAGGCATTACTGTCTTTCAGACCAAATAACGTTGATATCTAAGGCGGACGCGATCAAATTCCTCATGAACCGGTCCATGTTGTAGGGACGCTTAGCAAGGTGGCCCCTTCTCCTCTCTAAATTTGACATCACGTACGTCCCAGCCCGAGCTATTAAAGGACAAGCGATTGCAGATTTTCTCGCTGCACATCCAGTCCCGAGCAGTGAAGAAATGGAATGTGATCTCCCAGATGATCAGGTTATGATGGTCGAAGAACCACGACTCTAGAAGATGTACTTTGATGGAGCCTCCAGGTTAACAGGGGCAGGAGCAGGGGTTATATTTATCACTCCGCAGGGAGATTTGCTACCCTACTGATTTACGATCGTGCCAGCTTGTACTAACAATGAAGCAGAATATCAAGCCCTCATCATCGGACTACAGCTCGCCTTAGAGAAGCGAATCAAAGCAATACAGATCTATGGTGACTCCAGGCTAATCATCGGACAGTTGACGACAGAATATGAGGTCCGCAAACCTGAGTTGTCACCTTTCTGCCACCAAGAGCAGTCATTGTTCGACCAGTTTCGTAACAATAACATTTCACATATACCGAGGCAAGAGAATGTACACGCCGATGCACTGGCCAGTCTGGCCGCTGCTCTGGCTAATCCCGGGGGCAATCCACTTCAGGTAACAATCGAAGAAAGAAGGATTCTACTGACAGTTGTACTGTGTGGTGGTGAATCAGGCGTGAACCCCATCTGTTGCTTCAAAATCATAGAAGAAAATGACTAGAAAAGGCCATTCGTCGACTACTTGAAATTTGATTTTTTAGCAGAAGAGCCCAAGATGCGCACACAGGTCAGGAGACGCGCCGGTTCATTTATAATACAAAATAACATCCTTTATAAGCGCTCATATGAGGGAGTGTTGCTGCGCTGTTTGAACTAAGATGAGGCGTATGCCACATTGAAGGAAGCTCACGGAGGAGGGTGCGGTGCTCACCAAGGAGGCAAGAATTTACATCACTGTGTCCGACACATGGGATATTATTGGCCCACGATGGCAAAAGATGCGATAGAATATGTCAAGAAGTGCCATCAATGCCAGATCCATGCAGATATAATACACTTGCCACCGAAAGAGTTACATCAATCAGTGATATCTTGGCCCTTCGCAGCTTGGGGCGGATCGATCAGCCCACCCTCTTCCCAGGGGCACCAATACATCTTGGCTGCAACAGATTACTTTTCCAAGTGGGCCGAGGCGGTGGTGCTTAAGAGTGTGAAGGCCAAACATGTCGAAGGTTTCATCCGTCATACCATATTATACTGACATGGTATTCCCGAGAAAATCACCACTAACAACAGAGCAACTTTCAAGAATGCCACCATCGACAAGTTGTGCACGAAATTCAAGATCAAGCACTATTATTCGACACCTTATTATCCCCCGCGAATGGGCTAACTGAAGCTTTCAACAAGACTATCGTGAAAATTTTAAAGAAAACAGTACCAGAAAATAAGAAAGATTGGGACAAGCGCCTGCCTGAAGCATTATGGGCGTATTGGACCACATACCGCACGGCCACCAAAGCCACGCCTTACTCACTGGTATACGGCACGGAGGCGGTAGTCCCGATAGAAATACAGGTTGAGTCACTGCGAGTTGCACTCCGGCACTCCTTGACATCCGAGCAAAACGCTAAGACTAGAATGGCCGAACTTAATGATTTGGATGAAAAGAGACTCACAGCTCAGCAAAGGCTCAAAATGTATCAGAAGCAGATTTCAGCCTCATACAACAAACGAGTTCATGGCAGGGCATTCAAGAGGGGTGATTTGGTACTAATGATGAAACGCTGGGTACCAACTCAAGGTCTTAAAAGCAAATTCGACCCGAAATGGGATCCAGTGTGCATCATCGATGAAGTTTATTCCAACGGGGCTTATCGAGTGATTGATTGCAAGGGGTAGGGCATCAGTTTGTTGGTGAATGGCCGATTTTTTAAAAGATATTACACTTGACATAAGCTTATTATTGTGATTTGTAAACGCCCAATCAGAGGGAAGTGTAATAAACAGATACCAAAAGAAAGGATACCACACAACGATTATATCTAAATACTAATCATCTATTTTGTGCTCGCACAGGTATCAGAAAAGTCATTAAGACTCAGGACACATCAGGTATGGCGCCCTGCCCTTTTCAAGATCGTCAAGAATTAGGATAAGCCCTAAATCAAAACTCGATCACATCCTTTTCACAGGGGCATAGGTTTGAGTCCTAATAGGGGGACGCTCTTTCCCAAATAACTCAATCAGTTTCCATCCAAACTCAAGTAAAATGGCGAATAGGCTAAAGACACAATATAAATCCAAAATTACAATAGCATACATATCATTACAATATCCATTACAACATGTTTCGAATTACAAGCGAAGACTATTACAGTTTATTCGCTCGCCTCAAGTGTAAGGCTGCGATGTAGTAATAAATCTCGGTAAGACCGAGGTCGATCCACAGGGAATTAGAGAACACGTTTTAAGTTATTCCGCAACTAGGATTGCAGTGATTAAGGGATTCAATTGAAAGAATTATACTAAAACAGTAACTAAAGGCACTAAGGCTTTCAAGGATCCACTTGTAGTAATTCCATGTCAATCGAATCAATCCAAGCATAAAACTCAACTAGATGTGAAGTCCTATCTCTCATCCAGTTGGAAGATAAAGCATTAAAACACATTCAAACTCACTTCAGTTGAACTTCCAAGTTCTAGTCCCATTCAACACATATAGAACTCGAAATCATAGCCTTCGGAGTAACAGCCATGCCTATGGACTATAGCATGCTCAAGGGTTACCATAATTCGAATCTAATCAAGCAAAACATGATAATCTCAGAGAATTGCAAGGAATCCATGTCTGGAGCACATGAACTCTCATAAAACTTCTAAAATATCAACTTTAAAAACTAGAACATTCAAAATTCTAACTTAAAGTAAAGCTACTTGAATTAAACTGAATCAAACATGAAATTGGCTACAAGCTTCACCTCTCAGCCTTAGCTGAGAGATTCTAGCCGAGCATTGTCATACTACAACTAGAACTCATAAAAGAAAACTAGAAAACATAAAAACCCGGAGTTTGGGGGGTTGCAAACGCTCCACGACAGCTTCCTTCCTCTCCCACGAAGTTCCTTGGCTTCTATAATACCCTAAGAAGAGCCCCTAGGTGTGCTTTTATAGTGGGGAAGCTCTCTTGCGTCGGAAACATTCAGAAATTGCGTAAGGTTACGAAATGCGCAGTGGATTACGGAGCTCGATTTGGAAACTACCTGTTTTTACCCATGGCCGACCGGTCACGGCTGGTCGATCTGGGCTGGCCAACCGGTCTTGACTAGTCGAACTAGTTGTTTGATAGTCCAGGGAGTGCAAGAAGGTTTCTGACTTGCTGGCCGACTGGTCAAGACCGGTCGGACCAATCTAATCTCAGTCCAGGGAGTAGCATGGAGGGTCCGACCTGTTGGCCGACTGGTCAGGACCGGTCAGACCAACTAGTCCTTTATCCAGCAGCTTTCTGAGGGTGGCCGGCAGGTCGGCCGACCGGTCAGGACCGGTTGTCCCTTGATCTTTTTCTTCTTTTTTCTCCCTCTTTCTTCTTCCTTCTTTGGTCCACCTTGGGCCTTCATTCAAGGGGTCCTAAATACATTCTTTTTTGTCTCCAATTGGGTGAAGTTTGCTCTCATTCCTACAATCACAAAACATGCATTGATGGGCCTTTTAAACATGCAAACCATGCACATAATGTGATGTAATGGGCTATACAATGTATAAATTAGAGGCTCAACACAGTTCAACCATCTAAATTCTTCATACATTGTTCTAACATATCAATTATAGAACTCTGGATACCCCTTTGTGCCGCCTCTGTTTCAGCCAAAACTTGTGCAGGGTCGGAAACGTTCTGAAGAAATTGATGCAGTTCTGTAATCTGGGCCTCTATATCATTACACTTCGCCTCATGTTGATCAATAGACGACTGCAAACGAGCTTTCTGACTGCTAAACTTGGAAAAGTTAAGGTGGACAACCAGACGCTCAGCCTGTAGCCGTACTATTTCACTATCAATCTCCTCTAGACGTTCTGTGGCCCCTTGACACCCAGTACTAGCAACCTGCCAATTTTGCCTCACCGCAGCTACGTCTGCCCTTTGAAGTTCTAACTTCGGAAGAAGGGACTGTAACTGGCCAAGCTTCTTCTTAATAGAAGGATCAGGCCTGAGATGCTTTGCACCAATGACACGAGCCATCTCTTCCTTGAACTGGACCATGTGACTGACCATCGAAGAGACGTCAATCCCGAGCCATGTGGCATTATGCTCAAGCGCTTGCAACCCTTCATCCAGAATACACCATTCATCTTCGTTCTTCAGGGAATCAGTAATAGTCGTCAGAAGACTCTTCAAAAGGTTCGCCTTTATTTTCGATAAGCCCTGAAGAGAAGAAATGAGTGCTTCAGACAAAACCACAGGGGCAGGGGCACGGATCGGAACTGCTGCTGTCAAAATAAACGATAAACGTCAGTACAGGGAAACCACCGTAAAAAAGAAAGCAGTCAAGACAGTAAAAGTAAGCAGCGACTTCAGGAACGCCAACAGCAAGAGCACTGGATGAGGCAGTAGGCATAGACGATATCGGGGCAGGTTCGGTCATTCTCTCAGTCGATGGTTTAGGTAATTCTGGAGAAGATAGCACCACGACCTCGAAAATATTGGCATCAGAGGTTGGCCCAACAGCAGGGGGAACTTCAGCGGCAAGCTCTGCTGATGATGGTACAACAACAGAAGGGGCATTCACGACAGGTTCAGTTGATGATGGTACAATAGCAGAAGGTGCATTCATGACAATTTCAGTTGATGATGGCTTAACAGAAGGAGGAGCTCCCACAGTAGATTTAGGTGCACTTGATTCGATAGCAGGAACTGCAATCCCTTCCACTGTGGCAGTGACAATCGCTTCGGGAACCATGCTTTGACTAGCTTCAGCCTCTGCCACAGGAGGATCAGGAGGAAGGAGGGATTCAGCAGGTGCATCATCATCTAGATCCATAAAGATTGCTCCCGTGTTTTCCTCAGGGACAAATCTCTCGAATACTGGCTCGTCGTCATTACTCTCCCTGGTATGGAAGTCTTCACTTAAATTGGCCTGAGAGCTTAATTCACCCTCTTCCCTGGCCTCCCCTGCACTGTTGGTTGGAGCGTCATCGGTGTCCTTGGAGAGTCGTTTCCATGAACGTTCGACTTTGTGTAATTTCCACATCTCCTTTATCTTCTTACCCCCACAAGCGACGGGAAGACTAGGGGTAGTTTTCACTCGAGGACCGGTGCGTTCAGGAGGCACCCCTTCACCACCATCATTAGCATCATCACCACCACCATCATCTCCAACTTCACCATCACCCATGGCGTCATCACCACCTCTATCACCACCATCAACATCCTCATTACCTTCACCCATACCACCATCGCCATCAACAACAACATCATCATCATCATTACCACCAACATTGCCCACATCATTATCATCATCATCATTGCCTTCTTCATCATCACCTTCATCCCCCCCTCTCGGAGTGTTGCCTTCTTCGGGTAACTCATCTATGGGCCCGAGGGGTGGAAATTTCGACTCCTCCAGTGTTACATTTCTCTCCCCACGAGCGACCCAACCTTCCAGAGTATGTTCAGGTTTTTCGTGGTCGATCACCACATTCAGGGAGGTCTTAAGTCTCTTTGTACTCGGCACTGCAGGCTAATGAAGATTTTCCAATATGTAGCCAAGCTCGTCAGTAAGAATGGGAGTAACAATAGGAGGCGTGACGGAGACGGACTCAGTAACAAACATTTTATTTCGAACCAGCGCATACTGGTGAGCCCACCACCTCATCCATCCAAAAGAAGCCCCAGTGCAACACTGTGTCCCCGGAATGGTAAAAGAACAACCAGTCCCCGTCAACATAAGTTGTCGCCACATCCACTTCCAAGGAATGGGCCCGACACCGTAAGCTCGTTGCTCATGTGTCACCGGCTCCAATATCTCGGGCACCCCTTGGTCCTACCCGAACTGACGGGCGAAATGATTGGGATAGTAGGGTTCCCTCCATAATTCCAACCCTTCACGACGCGGTAACGACGACGGACGAATTGCTGTCAAGAATGAACATTCGTAATAATCGATTCTGTCGTCGTCTATGCACAAGATCGATTCGGGTGCCGAAAAAATGGTAGAAGTATACATCATCGAATCGTCCAATGCTCTCTTCAATGGTGGTCAAATTATGACCGACCATCTTCTTCTTCTGGAAGAAATGCAATGAAAGCTTCCCCTCCTTGATATAATCCCCACGCTGCACACCATAGACCCAAGGGAAGTATACCCCGAGCCAGCAGGAGAAGAAATGCCACCCGTAGTAGGCCGAATTCATCCTGTAAGCGGCACGCTCCTTATTACTGATAATGAAGCTGAAGGTCGATAAAAAGAGCACAGTACCACTGGAGCTAACGCATACCGATTACCATTCGCCAGAGCTCCTGCGATGGCAAAACATGATACCCTTATATTATCCGCTTGCTTGGAGCTCGGTAGTGCTACGCAGCTAAGCTAGTATGCCAAGAAGCCGGCTAGCTCACAGGTTGGGGAGAGCTTGTTGGGGCGAGGGAAGTTTTCTTTCATTCGGCTCTCTAGAAATTTTTTATCCCCATGGCCTTGATCGTAAGCCGCATAGTCCAAGCTGAAAGAAAGAAAACAAGATGTTAACAAAAGAAAGAAAGGTGTAATGAAGTAATGGTGTGCAGCTCGTAACGAAACACTTACTTCAAACCATGGCTGAAGTAGACGAGTCAATCCTCAAACGAAAGTTTATCTTTGAAACCCCAGAACTGGGAAAGCTTTGCGAACAACTCATAACAGCCCTCGGAGAAGAAGCCTTCATTAACACCCTTTTTCTTCCGCGACAACTCATCGTCGCTCGGGACCCACTCGTCGTAAATTCTCCCACGGATTGGGAGATCCGCGATCCGATTAAGGTCCCAGAGCGAGATACTCATCTTCCCATATGGCATATGGAAAGAGTTGGTGATAGAACACCAATAATTGAGGAAGCCCTTGTGGACCCAAGGTTCCCGATAAAAATAGCTTGACGTAGCCTCAATGGCCTTATATAAGCCAACTGCTCGTAGAGTGGCCCTATGCTGTTCCAAGATGCGATTTGCCCATGCTTCATAACCGGGGTGGGGAATCAGATGGCCATGAGTTCGGAACGCTCCGATCAACCAGACTTCAGTATCCCCTAAATGATGAAACCTCTGGCAAAGGGTCTCGAGGTAGTGCTTGGGAAAAGGTTGATGAGGGCTATAGTTCAGTTCCAGGAAGATCATGTCCTTCGTACCGAGAATGGACTGACACTTCCCATTCTTGGACAGAGAACAATTGAGAAACAGTGCTGGACCGGATGTCCAAGCGTCAATGTTGTAGAAGGAATTACTCCGGCAGATGTCAGACGATTCGATGCTTGGAAGGGAATGCTGCCGCTGATAACTCTTCGAATATCGGATGCATTCTCGTGTATAAGGGTTCTTCATAATGAGAGGCGAGGTAACGAGCTTGACAGTAGACCAGGCCACCTTCATCTTATCGGATTTAGACTTGGCCTGGTTCTCTAAGTACACCTATTTGGCACCCTTGCCGGTTCTCTTCGGACGACCGCGCCTAGCAGTCTGCACAGAAACTGACGGGCTCACTTCACCGTCTTCAGATCCCACGGTCTCATCTGACCAAAAGCCACGTAGGGGAGCATACCAAGCGTCCCATTGTGCTTGTGTGCCCCTGTCTGGAGGAGGCGACACAACTCGGTCACAAAGGATCCTATGTTGCATATCCTTGGATAGCGTTAAGATGCGCTCGTAAAAGTTGAAGGTCTCCGGAGGGAAGAACCATTGCTGATTCTGGTCGGATGGCCTAGGTAGCCTTCTTCGAGGTCGCGCTTTTGCGCTTTGACGGAGTTAGTGGTGGGCCTGAAGGGCCAGCTTGCGATGGATCACTAGCCATTTTGATCTGCAAAAGCACACAAAAAGATCAGATCCAGCTCAAAAGAAGAAATCCACATGAAGGTATGCTTAAAACCCCACAAAAGTTGAGTCATCAAGATCACATTTTCGGCTTAGCACAATCTGAAAAAACCCCTACGTGTGCAAAGCTCCTACACCTCTTTGAAATAGCTATCGCAGGTACACTGATATAAGAAGGTGTAGGAACTTGCACCCTTTGAAAGGCTCGGATAAACTGATTATCTAAAATTTAAACTCCACAAGACTTAGTATCTGGTTGCGTGAGGTTCCATGCACCCGAAAAATCCAAAATATACGAGTTGAATTTCAGGGTGCGTAGGTCCCACGCACCCCAAAAATGTTCAAAATCCACCAAGTTGAGTTCCAGGGTGCGTGAGGCCCCACGCACCCCGAAATTCATCCAAAATTTGCCAAGTTGCAATTCGAGGTGCGTGTGACCCCATGCACCCTTCTTTAGAAGATAAAACCCAATTATTGGGTGCGTGGCGGGCAAAACCCTCCGAAGGGTTAGACAAAGGGTGTGTGAGGTCCCACGCACCCCGAAAGTCATCCAAAATTTCACCAAGTCTAAAAAGGGGTGCGTGGGACCCCACGTACCCCCTTTAGTAGTTTAAAAACCCAATTATTGGGTGCGTGGGGGTAAACCCTTAGCGAAAATTTGACGAAGGGTGCGTGACATCGCAAGCACCCGTAAATTGCAAAAAATCCCAAGTTTGGAATTTTCGGGTGCGTGTCAACCCACGCACCCCAAAAGTTGAAGTTAAAAAAACTTTCAAATTTTAAGGTGCGTGGAGGTCCCACGCACCCTGAAAATGGCATTACCTCGAATTAGGAGGTGCGTGCGAAATAAAAGGTTGCGTTGGCGAGCTTTTTTGGGTGCGTGAGAGAATAAAAGGGTGCATGGAAGGGGCTAAGAATGTCTAAGGAGAAATGAGAAATGATGAAAAAATAACTATCTTCTATATTTATAGCAGGGACCCAACGGTCTGATACGTCACACTGAATAGTCATACATCCATCGCAACGCATCGGAGGGGCATCTATTGGGGTTCCAAAATGTAGTGGGCCTTCGAAACAAGTAAAATAGCCACACAACTCCAAAAGAATCCCACAAAATACCTCCCGGCACACGTAAAATGGAAATTTACAAAAATCCCCTTAACCAATTTTGGCTGAAATCTCCGGCGTGCCTTGCGAATCACTGTGATCGAAACCGCTCGGAATCAAACCCATAACTTCATTATGATTTATGATGAACAGTGCATATGATTTCACAATCAAACGGGCCCCACAAACCCATCAAAATTCAAAACCCAAACGGTGGAGTTCAAAAGTCCGTCAACGCACCCATAAATTTAGGTACCCACGCACCTGAAAAATCAGGAAGAACAGAAATTGATTTAAAGGTTACATAGTGTCCCACGCACCCCAAAATGGGTCCACGCACCCTTAAATTCATCTCATTTCGGGATTTTCATTTATAGGTGTTTCAGTGTCCCACGCACCCCAAAAATGGGTCCACGCACCCTTAAATTCAACACATTTTAGGATTTTCATTTTAGGGTACATAGAGTCCCACGCACCCAAAAAATCAAAGTCCCACGCACCCAATAAATCAGACATTTTCAGAACACATTTTTTGATGCGTTGGAGCTCAGCGCATCGATTTTGGGGTGCGTGGGAGGTATTTTAGGGGTGCGTGGCACATGGCAGTCCCTCATTGGCCGAGTTCCGTTATTTTCGGATATAAATACCCCGTCCAACTATTCATTTTTACGTTCTAAAAGAGAGAGAGAGCTACTATCCTCTGGGTATTTGAGATTTTCGTCGGAAAACCCTCGCCGGAATACCTTTCCAATCGCCAACATCTTCCGTCGGAAGATTACTCTGACCAAGACTACTGCGGGTTTGAATTCTGAAAAATCACAAGTGTGGGCACGCACCCATAAATTAACTCCCACGACCCGAAAAATGGCCCACACGTCCATAAATTCGGGTCCCACGCGTCTATAAATTGGACGTAATTCAGACAAGTGCATCAGACTCCCACGCACCCGAAAAATGGCCTACGCGTCTATAAATTTGGGTCCCACACGTCCATTAATTCGACCTAATTCAGACAAGTGCATCGGACTCCAACGCACTCGAAAAATGGCCTACACGTCCATAAATTCAGGTCCCACGCGTCCATAAATTTGACCTAATTCAGACAAGTGCATCGGACTCCCACGCACCCAAAAAATGGCCCATGTATCCATAAATTTGGGTCCCACGCGTCCATAAATTCAATGTAGTTCAGATTTGCATGTTGGTGTCCCACGCACCCGAAAAATGCTCCACGCATCCATAAATTTATAAAAAATCAGGCACTTAATTTAAAGGTGCGTTGGAGCCCACACACCTATAAATTAAGTCCCACACACCCAAAAAATCAGTAAATTATAGAAAACATTTACGGGTGCACCGGACTCAATTTTAAGTACTTTCAAGTTCCGTTTGAGCCTATCTTGGGTATTTCGAGCACTCCAGACGTAATGGAATGGTTAAGCGGTCATTTCGAGATCTCTAAACGAGCAAAATTGTGCGCCTTCAAGGTTTGACCTGATTCAACGCGTTGAATGAAATGACTTCTCAAAAAGAAATCGCCAGCATTTAGAACTATACAAATACATCATTATTCCTAGCTACTGTAAGAAATGATCCAATTAGGGTCGAAAGCTAGACAAATGGGACTATGGTTATCACGATAAACCATATCAAAGAGTTTCAATTCGCTACAAAGCAATTGTTATGAACCGCCACAATACAACAGTCGATGCCCTTACCTATTCAAACGACATCCGTCGGTTGGCTACTCAGGTACACACAGCTGTAGATTAGACTTCCCGAGGTCACCTGTCCATACATGACAGGCGCGGGCCCAGAGTCGTCCTTCTCAGTCATAAACCCTGATAGTCTCAGCTCGGATCTCCGATCAAAATATGGGACATAGACATCTGACTAATACAAAGATGGTTCAGTACATAACAAAACAAATACAGGTCTCTATGACCACAAACTCTAAGACCATAGTCCTTGATGACTAGTTTTCTGCCTTTTAATCAAGGGTCATCAATCATTCGATGTAATTAAGGCCTCGTGCCAGATCACGGCCTGGAATGTACAAGATCTCAGGATCTCTGGAATAAAATTTGCCTTGCGATATCTCTTCTTGTGTACCTTTTGTGAATGCTTGTGATTGTCCATGAATGTTTCCATTACTCAGAACCCCAGAGCAACAATACACAGAAAATGCCATCGCGTCATTTTCTAGTTCTAACAAGGGGATCGCTGACGACTACATGGAAAAAATGGACCATCAGAAGGAGGCTAAGCGGAGCGACAAACAATCGCCAAAGTGCAGAAAATTCAACCTCGCCAAGCACTCGACCGGTCTTCATCGGGTGCCCGATCGTGAGCCTGAATGGTCTAGAGAGTTGCTAGACAAATTTTCGGAATATCAAGTGCCTGACCATTAGGTCATCGAGCACCCGACTATCATTGGACACCGAACTATCCCTTCATCGAGTGCCCTAAATTCATCCAAATTTTCATTCAACCCTCTGGACAGTTTTGCCCATTGTCGGGCTCCTGACAACCCATTATCGGGCGCTCAAAATTCGTCAGATTTCTTAAGTTTACTCGCTGGACTGTTTTTTAGTTCAGCGGTGTTGGGGCTCAAAATATCACCCATGGTAAAAGAACAAATGAATGACTCGTAAACAACATTTCGAACTAGCGGAGAAGCCCGAAAACGGTCGGGAAAAGTAACAGAGCGCCAGTGCGGCCGCTTACGCAATTGCGTTCAGGATCCATACCCATCATTTCGAAGCCGATCTGGACATGTGCTTCATGACCAAACGAACCAGAAGACCAAAAACCCCTAACCATTGAATTTGAGGTTTGGGCGATGCGTACTTTTGCCTGAGTGCTTCGAAACGCAGCTCTCCTAACAGAGCAGGACAGAAAAGACCCAAAAATAGGAAGCAACTACCAAAATTAACTGTAATTGATCTTCCGTTTGCCAACTCGTTCACTCAATAACACGATAAGAGGTCAAAAGTGTTCAGGCAACAATGACCACAATCTCCGAAAAGGTAGCTGTCCACTAGAGCACGCACGTGAGCCTAAAATCCTGATTTTTTTTAAGTCTGTGAGCCAGAAATCTTGAAATTTGCTAAGTTTGGAAGCAATGCCCAAATGTTTCTAAGTCTGGAGGCTATCCCAAAGGGACATGCACCAGAGCTAAGCCCACATACGCCTGAGGCATAGGCACATATGCCTGGGGCCTGTCCCCATGCGCCTGAAGCATCCCTCCTTTCCCTTTGTTATAGTTTTAGCTTAAGAAAAACTATCTCCCAAGACATGCGCCCAGGACACATTTCACATGCGCTTGAAGCATGAGTGTGTGCGCCTAACCCCTTCAACATGTGCTTGGTAATCTCACATACACTTCGCACCGATTAGATCCATGCCTGGAAAACCCGGCTATAAATAGCTCGAACTCCACATGACATGAACACGATGCAAGCATGACACAAGGTACATGCGCCTACCCCACAAAACCCTCGCCGGATGGTCGGAATCTCTCATCGAAAATCATTTTTTTCCGCCGAAGTGCAAGTGCAGAGAGAGAGAGAGAGAGAGAGAGAGAGAGAGAGAGAGAGAGAGAGAGAGGGAGGAAAATTGAAATTTTGGCAAAGTCTAGGGACTTCCCCTCTTGCAGAGTCCTACAACCCCTTTGGGGAAGGCTGAAACTTTCTAAGGGTTGGAACCCCATGTGCCTAACAGCCCTGTGGAAACTCCCATTGGACAAGCGTCCACTAAGGTGGATTTGAATTCCACCAAGGAAGAGTCTCACATGCACCCCCCCCCCCCCCCCCCCCCCCCCCCCCCCCCCCCTTTCTTTCTCTCACATGCGCCTGACCCCATTGGACAAGCGCCCATGAATCCTCTCCCTTCCACTGGACTTTGTGGCATGGCCCGCAACCCGTAGGACCCACCTCATTGTTGCCTGATGACTTCTCGGCACACATCAGCATAACCAAGCAGTCTCCCAGTCCCAAATGCCCAACGAATAAGATTAAAAGCACATAATCAATGATTTTCTCTTAAATGACCAACACTTAGCCATTTTCACAATCCTGAAAATCACTCCGGGAACACCTAAATCGATTGACGCCTAATAGAATGAAGCGTAATTTGATTGTTGCCTGATTGGATTTGGTATCTTCATAGTCTAAAGCAAATTAGTGACGCACTGGCATAACGATAATCACCGCCTTTAATCAGGAAAGCCATGATTAAGCGCTTAACAGCCCAAGTACTTAGTCATTTTTAGCACTGGGAAGTGCCATGAAGGCATGAAGATTGACTGACACCTACCAAAAGTAGGTGCGGTATCACTGTCGCCTAATTGGATTGGTATCTCCATAGTCTAAAGAAACTTAATGATGCACTAACATAGCAATAATCACCACCTTTAATCAGGAAACCCATGATTAAGCGCTCAACAGGCCAAGTACTTAGTCATTTTCAGCCCTGGGAAGTGCCCTAAAGGCATGAAGATTGACTGACGCTTACCAAAAGCAGGTGCGATATCATTGTCCCATGATTGGATTTGGTATCTCCACAGTCCAAAGCAACTTAATGATGCACTGGCATAGCAGTAAACACCACCTTTAATTAGAAAAGCCATGATTAAACGCTTATCAACCCCGATACTTAGTCATTTTCAGCCTTGGGAAGTACCTTGAAGGTATGAAGACCGACTGATGCCTACCAAAAGTAGGCATGATCTCATTGTCACCTGAATAGATTTGACATCCTTTGAGCCTAAATCAACCGAATCCAGCACTTACTAAGCATTAACGCTTAACCATTTATCATAACACAGTATTACTAAGTGCATATTGGACGAAGTATTTAGCCATTTTTTTCATGTCTTGTAATGCACAGCATGCTCTGTCATTCTCGCATCCTCAAGAGAAGCATGAGCCAACTCCATCCTAACTGATCGATTCATTCTTCTATTGCAAAGCATTAAAACTAAATTAAGCATACGCCTAAGGCGATTAATCTCAACCGAATGCATGTTTCCTTTAGTGCATTGCATCTATCTAGCATGATGCATACCAGCTACCAAGTGCAAATGTCTCGATACAATTATCATACATCTAAAGTCATTCCATTATAAACACTACATCTTGTGTATCCAGGAGCAGATATTCTACATTACTTCGGTTGAGCCCTAATCACCTAGCAGATGCTCAGGGACGAGAATGCTTCCAAATACAAGTCGCCAGACTCTAGCATGATTCAACACTTATATTTTACACACATTGTACATATATTCTTTAGCCCAGATTGAGGCTTTAGACTAAACCAAAGAGACTATGGTGACAACTAGTACTCGTAATCGAAGAGTTCAAAACACTCAAAACGACTTACTATGAACTGTTATCTCGACACTCGTCGATGTACTACAAATTCAAAATGGGATCCGCTCATTGAGTTGATCAGGTAGTCGCGTTGTACCTTCCTGCGGTCACCCGTCCACAACGACGGTCACTAGCTCTGTGTCATGCCGCTCGACGGTCGTAGTATGTGTCTTCCAATGGTCACCTGTTCACAGCAACATGCGTCCGCCCAGTTTGGCACGACTCAATTCAAAAACCTGACTGTCTCTCAACTTGGAACACCAGAAAAAACATGGGACATCCGACCTGTCCAAAAGATGGCTCAGTCCATAACAAAACTAAAATTCGGTCTCTACGACTGCGAAATCAAAGACCATAGTCCCCGATGACTTAGTCTTTTACATTTTAGTAAAGGGTAATCAACTATCGATGTAATTAAGGGCTCATGCCAGCTCACAGCCTGAAATGTACAAGATCTCAGAATCGCCGGAATAAAATTCACCTTGCGAGAGTTTCTCTTGTATGTACTTCTATGAATGCTTATGATTGTCTATGAATGTTTCCTTATACTTGGAACCCCTAAAGCAACAATACACAGGAAAATGCCGCCCTCAACCGGGTTTGTTCATATTTTCTAATTTTAACAAGCAGGCGCCCGACCTTCCTTCACCGAGCGTCCGACCATGCGCAAACCAGTTACGCAGATTTTGCGCAAACTTTCTAATTTGAATGTTTTTCTTTCCCAGTTCGTTTAGGACTTCTAATTTACGCATCTTAGGGTTTTTTTTTATGCAACCTAGGTTATAAATACTTGTTATAATTCATTTTTACGACAATTATTCATCTTTTAATAAAATTCTTTGAGTTTATACTCTTTTTGCTTGTGGATTCGAGTATTCCTTCATGGATTCGAAGAAGATCGGTTGAGGATTCCCAATAGTTCCGTGGATTCAAAATAGTTATCCATAAGAAGAGACGACGATCCCACACCCTCTCTACGCTGTGCCAAGTTGGTATCAGATCAAGGAATAACCTCAGGAAGATGGCTTCTAGTGACGGCCATGACAACAACCCCTCTGACGTTGCTCAAGGGTTCCAACTCCTTACAGAGAAGATTGAAGCTCTCCAAGAGGCACATTAGATGTCCATGGAGAGGATGTTCACTTCTCTCGAGCAGATTCTAAGGGCTCTACCCCAGCCCCAAGCCCAAAGTGATGCACAACCCCTAGCACTCGTGGTACGGAACAATCCTATATTAAATCAAGCACAACCACCAACACCTCGTAGGGCTAATTCCAATGATAACGATTACAGCGATTCGACGGCCCGCATAAGGGGATGAATGTGTGGGTCGCAATGACAGAGGCTTTCAAGGTAAAGGTGATCTTCTTAGTTTTAATGGTTCATTAAATATTAAAGATTTCATTGATTGGTTGGCAAAAGTCGAAAGATACTTTAATTATGTGGGTGTTCCAAAGGATAAACTGTTAGTGCACTAATTTGTGCATAGTATTGTCAATTGCGTGAACATAGAGTCAATCAAGTCGTGTGAGCCCCGACGAAGATGGAAGACTCAAGACTTGAAGACCAAACCAGCTTTCCGCACTGAAGTTCAAGCCAAATCAAGCTCGGAAGATAAGTTGCATATAGACAGCCTATAGGATCCCAAAACACCTAAGTCTATGGCATTCAAATCACACTTTATATTTGCCAGTTGATCCACGGACTTAAGGTCAAGATGATCAGTCTTGGACCTCCATTATGTAGGTGCCAATCAGTTGAAAAAGATAGGAAAATCATCTCTATGTGCACCATTAAAGACAAGGGAGTTCACCCCATTTCAGGTTGTGAAATTAAGCCTGACGACCGATCGGGCGACCGGTCAGCTAAAGCAGGGTCTCAGACAGAAAGCTTTTCAAAGAGAAAACCTCATCTCTGTCTGGTTGAGGACCGGTCTGAGGACCGGTCATTGGACTCCTAGGACTGGTCGCACGACCGGTCGCATATGGATGAAAAACGTCCAGTAACTTTTGGAGAAAATGTTTTGAAAGGAAAGACCAGTTGCTGACCTCCAAGATCGGTCGCTGACATCCCACAACCGGTCGTACGACCGGTCGCAAGTGGACCAAAAACGTCCAAAGACTTCAGGACTGTTTTTCATAAAGGAAGACTGGTCTCAAGACCGGTCGGAGGCATAATCAAGACCGGTCCTTGGGCTACTTAAACAGGTCACACGTGACCGTTTTCTGTCCGTTGAAGCCCGATTCTTGGAGCCTATAAAGGCATATTTCGAGGGCTTTGAGGGTATCTTTTACACACCCATTTAGAGCATTAAGAGAGGCTATTAAGAATTTTATCTAATCTCTTTTGCTCATCCTTATCTTGAGTTCATCCTTCAAACCTAGCCATTTATGGCACTACATTGAGTATTCAAAGCTCGGTTTGAACAATGAACTCAAGCATGGCATTCATGGCTGTCCCTATCATGGAATCTTCATCTTGAAGTCATTTATAGCCATTGAATGATCCGATTGATGGTTCATTCATTAACCATTGCATTGTAATAGGCATATGGAACATCAATACCTTCTCCCACCTACCCGGCACTAGTCTAGGAACATCATATGCATTGGTAGCTGATTGTGGGAGCTTGGAGAGGAGCTAAAGCATTCGTGGAAGCTGAAGCTACTCATCAACGGCGCTGAATCGGGGCTCATCTCTTGTAAGTATTTACGCTTATAGAGTCCATTGTTTGATTCCCCCTTCTTGTTGAGATTGGGGTCTAGAGATTATGACCCAATCTCAGAGTTGTCCTTGAGTAGGATGTGTAAGTCCTTGCGTAGGCCTCCGACACGGGAGAATACGTGCGTAGGAGTTGAGAAGTCCTTGTGTAGGTTGTAAAGGTTGAGAGGTGAACCTCATTTAAAACCTCCGATAGTGAATGCCGATGTACTCAAAGGAGTTGGGTACTTGAACCGGGAGTGGAGTAGACTTATCGTCAAACCACTATACATCGTGTGCAATGTGGTGAATGCATTTTGTCTATTATTGTTCCTTATTGATCAATCTTATAAGTGCTTAACTGTATGCTCATCTTGTGTTCGACAAAATGCTCATATGCCACCTTTGAATGATTGATACAAGCATGCATATGAACTGTTTGATCAATTGCTTCTTTTATTATAGTTTATCATTTAGAAGGACCTTGTGTGATCAATCTACGTGTATTCATATATATTATATTGGTAAATTGGTTTGAGTTGTTAATTGGCAAAGAATTTGTTTAAAAGTCCTATTCAACCCCCCTCTAGGACATAAGCATACCTTCAAGCTTATCTCACTAGCGGTAAAACCGCAATTTCATAAACAAGTAAAGCTTGTCATATACAAACTAAAATTTGGTGCTTCCGCGTGATGAGAGTAATTACAAACATCCCATACCCACCAGAACAAACTACCCATTCGAACATGGCCCATGATGAAATGATTGTTGAAATCCAAATTTACCTAACGGTAATGATCAAGTATTATTTCAACAATATCAGAATTGCAAGTAAGGATCTAAATCTGTCGTAGATTATCAGGAAGAGGTTGATCGTTTGACAACACGAAACGAGTTGTCAGAGATCGAGTCCTAGAAGACCATGATATTTAATGGGCGGTCATCCCTGATCCAGGACTAAATTCATCTACTATCGATTTGGACCGTGGCGGATGCGGCTCGATTAGCCATCCATGCTGAGACACAACTTGTAAAAATTCCTGCACAAACTTTTCCTACGGCTCGCGTTTTTGCAATGGGTCCTATACAAGATGCAACCTTATTTAAGGGAAAAGAACCAGTTGGTGGCCATGCTCAGCCACCACTAATCGCGCTGCGGGGAGCTGTCCATCCAGGTCATAAAGGGTTATCCCTATGACAGCCGGCTTGAGCCAAGCACTGAATCTATATGCTCGACTAAGGTCGGCTAACTATTTTCGTTGTGGCCAACCAGGCTACTTGTCGAATGCTTGCCCTCAGCGCCCCACCGCTAATCTAACAACGAATGAAGGAGAGGGTGAGGAAGACTACGATGAAGAAGAACCCGAGAATAAATAGTATGATCAATTCACCGAGGAAGAAGAGGCAGGGATTGATTGGATGGCTTGGGACCATGGCGAGTCCTTAGTTGTGAGGCGATTGTGCTTTACGCCTTGAGAAGAAGTGTACCCTCAACACCATAACATCTTTCATACCCTTTGCACAGTGTACGAGAAGGTTTGCGACATCATCATTAACAGCGAAAGTAGTGAGAATATTGTGTCCTAAACTATGGTCGACAAGCTTCGGTTGCCAACAACGAAACATTCGACCTCGTATTCCATCGGTTAGATTAAGAAAGTCAGTGATACTAAGGTAACCGAACAATGTTTAATTACTTTCTCTATTGGTAGAAGTTAGAAGATGAGGTGTTATGTGACGTAGTGGACATGGAAGCATGTCATATATTTCTCGATCGTCCGTGGCAGTCGGACTGAGACGTGACTCATCGAAGACGCGATAATACTTACAAATTTTTCAATGATGGGAGAAAATGGGTTATCGCCCCTATGACACCAGAGAGCTGCCTTGAACTTCTAAAGTGGAGGGGAGTTCTCTCCTTGCCATACGGGAGTTCGTGGAAGAATCTAAAGAGATGGGTGAAATCTATGCGATGGTGGTCAAGGGAGAATATCAAGGGGGTACGGTTATCTCCTGAGCCCTTCAACAATTATTAAATGAATTTCGGGAGGTGTGGCCCGACGATTTACCCCATGGCCTACCCGCAATGCAGGACATACAACACCACATCGATTTCATACCCGGTGCTAGCTTGCTGAACCGGCCGCATTACTGGTTGAGCCCGAAAGAGAATGAAATTCTCCAAGGGCAGGTGGAAGAGCTACTAAAGAAAGGGTTGCTCAGGGAGAGCATGAACCCATGTGCGGTTTCGGCCTTATTACTGCTAAAGAAGGATGGTAGTTGGCGTATGTGGGTTGATAGGAGGGTTATTAATAAAATTACCATCAAATACAGATTTTTTATACCCCGACTAAACGATATGCTTGGCATGCTTAAGGGGTCTAAAGTGTTTTCTAAGATGGACTTACACAACGAGTACCATCAAATTCGAATCTGCCCCAGGGATGAGTGGAAAATGGCTTTTAAAACAAAGGATGGGTTGTACGAATGGCTAGTCATGCCATTCAGATTGTCGAATATACCAAGCACTTTCATGCGCCTCATAAATCAAGCGTTGAAACCATTCATAGACAAGTTCGTCGTGGTTTACTTCAATGACATATTGATACACGGTCAGGATGAGTCAGAACATGTCAAACATCTTAGACAGGTTCTTCAAGTCTTGAAAGGAAACAAATTATACCTGAACTTGAAGAAGTGTAGCTTTTCGACAGATCATCTTTCATTCCTGGGTTCATGGTTTCGTCGACCGGTATCCGGGTTGACGAAGATAAAGTGAGGGCCATTTGTGAGTGGCCTACTCTTGCCAACATCCATGAGGTTCGCAGTTTTCATGGATTGCCCACATTCTATGGGCGTTTTGTCATAAACTTCAGCACAGTTGTCACTCCGATCACAGATTGCATGAAGAAAGGACCGTTTTAGTGAATAGAAGTCGTTGACTGTAATTTTACTAAGATTAAGCACAAATTGTCGTTTACTTTGGTCCTAGTTTTTTCAAGTTTCGATAAAGTCTTTGAAGTGGTCTGTGATGCGTTTAACGTGGGTATTAGCGCGGTATTATCTCAGGAATGAAGGCTATAGCCTTCTATAGTGAGAAGCTTAGTGAAGCCCGCAAGAAGTGGTCCATATATGAGATAGAGCTGTACGCGGTGGTACATGCCCTTCGCATTGGCGACACTACCTCATCCAGAGGAAGTTTGTTCTTTTTACTGATCATCAAACCTTGAAATTTATTAATAACCAAACTAATGTTAGCCGTGTGCATGCTAGGTGGATTTCATTTTTATAGAAATTCATATTCGTGTTGAAACATAAGTCTGGCCAACAAAACAAGGTTACTGACACATTAAGTCGCTAAGTTGCCCTTCTCGTCACTATAAGTACCGAGGTTGTCAAGTTTGACTGCCTCAAGGAGCTATACGTTGAAGATGACGAGTTTAAGGATGTATGGTTAACAAGCAAGGAGGGTCGACTGGGTGATTTCCACATTCAAGACAATTTCTTGTTCTATGAAAATCGATTGTGCATTTCGCAGTGCTCCCTCTGGGAGAAGATTATTCTTAAGCTTCATAGAGGTGATCTTGGAGGTCACCTGGGTCGTGATAAGATGAAGACTCTGGTTGAAGAGAGATACTATTGGCCTCACCTAGGCCATGACGAAGGTCAGATGGTTCAGCGGTACCAGATCTACCAATCCTCTAAGGGACATGCCCAAAACTCGGGCCTCTACACTCAATCACCTGTACTAGAAGGCCCTTGGGGGGACATTTCTACAGACTTTGTTCTAGGTCTCCCATGAACACAGCATGGCATGGACTTTGTGTTTGTGGTGGTAAACAGATTCTCGAAGATGGCTCACTTCATTCCTTACAAGAAGACATACGATGCTGCGGGTGTAGCTAATCTCTTTTTCAAAGAAATTATAAGGCTGTATGGCATCCCTAAAACCATCACTTCTGATAGTGATACAAAGTTCGTGAGTCATTTTTTTTGTGAATTTCGTGGAGTTGATTTGATATGCAACTTTAGTTTAGCAGCGCATATCATCTACAAATAGATGGGCAAACTGAAGTTGTAAATCTAACGTTGGGGAATCTTTTTCGATGCATGTTCAGAGACAAGCCAAAGCAATGAGACTTGGCCTTGTCACAAGCAGAGTTCACCTTCAATAATATGGTGAACCGCTCCGCAAGGAAGTTGTCATTTCATATTGTCTACAGACGAATTCCCCGAAACGCCCTCGACTTAGTTTCGTTACCGAAGATTCTCGGTAAGGGTATAGCTACAGAGAATGTGGCCAAGCAAATCACAGAATTGCATGGGAAAGTATGGACTAAGCTTGTCGAGTCGAATGAAAAATATGTGAGGGACACCATCAAGCATCGACATGCCAAGGTGTTCAAGGTAGGAGATCAAGTGATGGTCCATCTACGCAATAAGCGCTTCCGAACTGACACTTACAACAAATTGAAGAAGAAGAAGATTAGACCAGTGTCGATTCTCGAGAAGCTAGGTTACAATGCTTATGTAGTGGACCTCCTGGACGAGTACGAAATTTTATGAACGTTCAATGTGACAGACTTGTTTGAGTATCATGAACTGAGGTGAACGAGAACGCGGGGTCAAGTTCTTTTCAAGTGGAGGGGATTAATGTAGAGGGCGTCATTGACGACTACATGGAGAAAATGGACCATTGGAAGGAGGCCAGGCGGAGCAACAAAACAGTCGCCAAAGTGAAGAAAATCCAACCTCATCGGGCGCCCGACCATGAGCGCAAATGGTCTAGAGAGTTGCTGGACAGATTTTTGAAATATCGGGTGCCCGACCATCAGGTCATCGAGGGCCTGACCACCATCGGACGCCCGACCATCCCTTCATCGGGCACCTTAAGTTCTTTCAAATTTTTGTTCAACTCTCTGGACAGTTATGCGCGCCGTCGAGATCCCAATACCCATTATCGGGCTCCCGAGATTCGCTAGATTTTTTAAGTTTACTCGTTGGATTGTTTTTAACTTCACCAGACGATCGACCTTCCTTCATCAGGCGCCCGACCATGTGCGAACCAGTTGCGTAAATTTTGCGCGAACTTTCTAATTTGAATGTTTTTCTTTCCTAGTTCATTTAGGACTTCTAATTTACGCATCTTAAGGTTTCTTTTACGCAACCTAGGTTATATATACTTGTTATAATTCATTTTTTAGGACAATTATTCATCATTTAATAAAAAAAAAATTGAGTTTATACTCTTTTGCTCGTGAATTCGAGTGTTCCTTCGTGGATTCGTTGAAGAAGATCAGTCGAGGATTCCCGATAGTTCCGTGGATTCAGAATAGTTATCCATGAGGAAAGATGGTGATTGATCCCACACCCCGTTTACGCTGCGTCACCTCTCCCTAATTACCCCCTCTTCTATATATAGCCCTGCACGAGAGTCTAAGTGTGTGTATGTGAGTGCAAGTTCAGGTGTTGTTTTATGAGAAAATAAGGTTCAAAAGAGATGTACATGTGTTTAAGCCACCAATATGCATACACAAGCACGTGAATTTTAGGGTATTACTGCCACTCCCAATATGTATAAAATAAGGTTAACCAGGACTTATGGAGAAACTAGCATTTTAGTTATAGTTTTTTTTTTCTTTTTAATATTGTAAAGTTAAAGAACTCGAACCAACAATCTCTACATAAAGTACATGCCATCATTGATATATTTATTTGGTCCACCCATATACTAGAAACGATAGGATGGGTGGCTTACATTTTAAAATAAAACTCACGAGATAATCCTATTCATTATGTTTAATTGACCAATAAGTGTTTTTGTTTTTCACCTTCACTTTGATAGCTCTAAATAAGATGGACAGAATTGTCTAGTCGACTCAGTTTTTTAGTAATAAACAATCCATAATAGGCTCTTAAATATGCAGACTTTATATACAAAATACCCTGTAACATTAAAGTAAATAGATAACTATACCATTTTCCTATTCTTCCAATATTTCATTTGCCTTTCAGACAACCAGCTTCATTTTCCTTTGTTTGTTATAAGCTTTAGCAATAGATATTCTCTCAATTAGAAAACCAAAAGGTGATTTTATTTAGCTATTGTTTAGTAATATTGAAAAAGTTAAGATGTCAACAAACTCTATCCTCAATATTAGGGCGTATAAGTTGAGTTGAACACCCATGTGTAGACTCAAATAAAATCGTCCAAATCATGTTAATCATAGATAGCTTATAAACGAAAAAAAAAGAAAAAAAAATATCATTAACTAAATTGTTCTTATTGCTGATTTTTGGAATTTGTTTATTGCACTTGAACTGAATTATTTTTCGTGTTCAACATCCATTATATATCATCTAACCTCCTACTTAGGACATCTTTTAATATAACTATTATTTCATAAATCATTAAAAGTGAGTCTCGTAATCTAACCAGCTTTATTTGAGTCGAGCATATGTCACATGTATAATTTTTAAGTGCCTACATATCATCCATCGCACAAGCGTGGAAGTATATCTCTTATAAAATAGAGATTCAGGGCCTATTTGTTAAATATGAAGTCTAAAGCCTGAATCTGAAATCTGAATATGAAGTCAGCTGAAGTTTAAGGGGCTATGTTTTTACCACTTAATATCTCACTGAAATTTGATCGGCAACTTAATACGCTATTTGGGGTGTTTGTTTAACACACTTAAAAACAGTACTTAATCAGATGGATGTAAAGACTGCTTTCCTATATGGAGATCTCGACGAGGAGGTATACATGAAATAACCTGAAGGGTTCGTTCTACTAGGAAATGAAAAGAAAGTTTGTAAATTAATTAAATCATTGTATAGACTAAAACAAGCACCTAAACAGTAGCATGAGAAGTTTGATTCTAAAATACTTTCTCATGGTTTCATGCGTAATGTAGCAAACAAATGCATATATTCCAAAACAAGTAGTAACTATATAATTGTTATTTGTTTATATGTTGATGACATGTTAATAATAAGTAACAAAATGGAATGTGTAATTGAAATAAAAAAGTTTTTGTCTTCCATATTTAAAATGAAGGATCTTGGATAAGTTGATACTATTCTAGGTATTAAAGTAAAAACTCATAGTGGGGGTTATGCGCTGTGCCAATCTCATTATATTGAGAAAACAATAAACAACTTTAAACACTTGAATATTAAAGAAGCAAAAACCCCATTCGATCCAAGTATCAAGTTAAATGAAAATACTGGAAGAAAAGTTGCACAATTAGAGTATGCGAGTGTTATACGAAGTCTAATGTATGCAATGCAATGCACTAGACTAGACATCGCATATGCTGTGAGTAAACTAAGTAGGTTTACTTGTAATCACAGTGTAAAACACTGGAAGGCAATAGGTAGAGTACTTGGTTATTTAAAAGCAACCAAGGACTTAGGGTTATTTTACTTAGAATTTTTAGTTGTACTGCAAGGATATATCGATGCAAGTTGGATATTGAGTGTAGGTGACAACAAATTCACTACTGGATCGGTTTTCACCCTAAGAGGTGCAGTTGTATTTGGAGATCTAAGAAACAAACCTGCATAACTCACTCGACTATGGAGTCTGAGTTCATAGCCCTTGCTGCAAGAGGTAAAAAGGCTGAGTGGCTTATGGATCTTCTTTTAGAAATTTCATTCTATGCGAAGCCGATACCGGCTACATTGTGATAGTGAAACCACATTAGCTACATTATGATAGTGAAGCCACATTTGCTACATAGTGATAGTGAAGCCACATTAGCTAGAGCTTACAGTGGCACGTATAATGGAAAATCCAGACATATAAGTCTGAGACATAATTATGTAAGACAACTAATTCAAGATGGAATCATTGTAACTTCTTACGTAAAGTCAAGTAATAACTTAGCTGATCCTTTTACTAAACCTCTAATGAGAGATGTAGTAAGGACAATATTTAGAGGGATGGGGTTGAAACTTTTTTCAAAAGATTTCACCAGCGATGGAAACCCAACATAAAGTTAGAAAATCTCTATGTGTGGGTTCAATGGGTAAAAACAAGTCACTGATACGTGAACAGTTTCAGCACTAAAGTATATAAATACCCCATCTAGGATTATAGTGCTGGCCGTTACAGATAGAGGGTTAAGTCTTAGAAACTCTTAATGCAATCTGCTCTTAAGGACAAGTGTCTGAAAGTAATGGAGACACTGGAAGGACTTCACTTATAAACGTAGAAGTGGTGCCGCCTCTCATAAGAATGAAAGTTTTTCTCGGGATCGTTCATGAAACAGGATAAGCACAAGGCCATTAAATGTGCTGAGCAAGAATTGTGAAAACTCAAATAACACTTAGAAAGTATATGTGTGGTATTTTCGGTCTTGTTATTTAAAAATAACCAGTTCAAAGCTGTGGTTACCAGTAATTTTGATAAGTCTTTGAAATACTTACACTAAGGAAGGATTCAAATCGAAATATATATTTCTTTACGCATATGATCTTTTATAATCTAGCAGATGTCGTTTTTCCGTTTTAAATTATTTTCAACCAAGTGGGGGATTATTGAAATATTTTATTTAAAAATATTTTTTGGTTTAAAATATTTTGAAAAGTGAAGAAAAAACATGTTTTGTATTTTGTCCCATATCGGATGAGAGAAAGTTTGTCTACCTCTTTATAAGTAGGGTGTTGTGCACCTTACTTATTTATGGTGGGAGAGAGGAGAATGGTGGCTTGCGTGTTCTAGTGTGTGCACATCGTGTCGCAGATTGGTCATGACCTCGTGGATCGGAGTGAGACTAGTGTGATTCGTGGTGTGACAGAGGTTAGGTAGTAGGTCAGGTGGCTGGGTTTGGAACAAAGGAGGTGTTGTGGGTAGGAATTCTGATAAAGAGACCTCTCTATTTTTTATAGAGAGTTGCAGGGCTATTTAGAGGGACTTGTGTAACTGCTCATGCAGTAACGGTCCAAACCATGCAATAACAGCTGCATGTGGGTAGCCCAACAGTCAGAAAATGGCTAGTCACTAAGTCTAAACAGTAAGCATGCAGGTGTAACTCCCACATGCACAACAGTCAGAAACTGTTGGAAAACGGCTAGTTTCTCCCAACAGCCAGAAAATGGCTAGTGCCATTATGGCTCTGGACCAAAACTACCAGTCACCCTTGCCTATATAAACCAGACAGGTCTGGTTCATTTTACAACATCAATCACCACCATCTCAACTCTTCAACTGAACCAGCACCTTCCAAGCAATTAGCCTCTCTGTTTGGTTCATACGAACTAAGCCACTCAGATAAGAGTAGTGATCTACTCGCTGCTAGAAGAACACCGCCACTCTTTTCCTTCTTTCTTTTCATCATCTGCCAAATAGTGTTATTGAGTTCTATAGTGGTTTATTCGTTTCTTGCTGAACGCAGAACCACATAAGGCTCATCATATCCTAGAAGAAATCCGCCTGCAACCTATCAGCAGACTCAAAGTAATTTGAGTAGGGGCGAATTACGCTTTAAGGATAGCGTGTTTTTACGTGCTTCAACCTGTCCTTATTTTTCAATTTTTCCTATTAATTTATTTTCTAAGATAAAAAAATATTCAACATTCCCTTCATCCGAGTCTGTGTGAACTAATCAACAGGTTGGATGCTAAATAAAGATTATAGTGGCACCTAGGAACTTTTTAATGGTGGGCGTTCAATCACCACTATTTTCTTGTGGTTTAGTCCATTTGAGATTTGGATCTGTCTCATTTTTTGGTTCATGCCATAAAATGATTTGGAAAAATAGATGGATGGCGTGGATAAAACACATACATCATGGTGGGGCCCATAGAGCATTGTCTAGTAGCCACCTTGCTACTGGCAGCGTCAGTAGACAATCTGCGTTCAGATCATGTAGTGATTGGATACTAGCCCGTCTAGGATCTAGCTAGAGACGAACGGTCCTATTAGGGGCTCTATGGGGCCCACCATTATGTACGCATTTTATCCACACTGTCTGTCCATTTTTAAAAGTTATTTTAAGCTATGAGCCAAAAAATGAGGTAGATCATATGCTAAGATGGACCACACCACAGGAAACAATGGGGATTTATTGCCCACTGCTGAAAACCTCTTGGGGGCCAAAGAAGTTTTGGATCAAGTTGATATTCATGTTTCCATTCATCTAGGTCTATGTGATCTTATGAACAAGTTGGATAGAAAATAAACTTCACAATGGGCCTTAGGAAGGTTTCAACGGTGGGGGTCATTGTCACCACTGTTTCTTGTAGTATGGTCCACTAGAGCCTTCAATCTGCCTCCTTTTCAAGTTCATGCCCTAAAATAATATTTCAAAGTAGATGGATGGCTTGGATAAAATTCATATATCACAGTGGGCCCCATGGAGCCCCTAACAAGACTGTCCATCTTTCTAGCAACATTCATATGGGTAATTTTGGAAGTAAAAAAAAAAATTAGAAGAATTCGTGAAGCACATTCCGTATTCTAAATTCACCATTAAGCCAAGCCTATGATCTCCGAAAAAAATTGGGAACAAATCACCGAGTGCTTTCTGAATTCGGCATTAACAAACAATACTTCACGTGGATTATTTTCTGGTTCTGTATTCCGTTGTTTTTTCATCGTTAACAAACAAGCCCCAGTGTGGTTGCCAATAATAAATGCACATGGAGGGATAGTAGGGGTGAGAAATAAAATGCAGAGAAGCATGGATGGGTGAGGTTATACACTATACGCAGAGAAGAGAAAGTGGGTACTATGTTTTCAATAGTTGGTGACGCATCCCTACTTTGTTTTTAGTGTTGTAGCCTATTCTAAGGGCCTGTTTGTTACCACTTAAAAAAAATCACGTACTTTTTTTTTGGGAGAGAGGTCTGGCTTAATGGGGAGTAGAGAATGTGCTCTATGGTTTCTTCAGAAAACAAAATTCTTTACTTCCAAAACTTTCACTGCCACAAAGATTTCCGAATAGATTGCGTAATACACAACCCAACTTTTAATGTGTGGAACTTCTCTAGCTCCACCAAAATTTATGTGTTAAATTCATGCTGTCCATCAACTTTTTCACATCATTCTACAACATGAGCCCAAAAAATGAGGCATATCCAAAGCTCAAGTGGACCACCCCACAAAGATTAGCATGAATTGAAAAACTACATTTGAAACCTTCCTAGGGTCCATTGTGAATTTTATTTGTCATCTAACTTCTTCATGAGGTCACAAAGAGCTGGATGAAAGGAAAACACGAATAATAGATTGATTAGAGCCTTCTGTGGCTCTAAGAACTTTTTAACAGTAGGCTCCCAATTTCCACTGTTTCTTGTAGTGTGGCCCACTTGAGCCTTAGATTTGCCTCTTTTTTGTCTTATGCCCTAAAATAATATGAAAAAAATGAAAGGACAGCGTGGATAAAACATATACATCAAGGTAGGTCCCACAGAGCCCCTGACAGGATTGTCCGTCTCCAACTAGGTCCTGGTTGGGCAGTACCAGTCCCAGCCAGATTTAGGAAACAAATTACATGGTGTGCACACACCGACCTCCTTAGTGTGTTGATGTCGCCAATTTTTGTGGGCTCCACCATGATGTGTGTTATATCCACATTGTTTGCTCATTTTACGAGATACTTTTAGAGCATGGTCCCGAAAAGGAGGCAGATTCGAAGCTCAAGTGGATCGCACCATGGAAAGCTAGGGGGATTGAACGTCTACCATTGAAAACTTCTTGGGGCCATAGAAGTTTTCAATCAAACCGATATTTGTTGTTTCCCCTTCATCCATGTCTTTATGACCTCATGAACACGTTGGATGACAAATAAACATCATGGTGGGGCATAGGAAGGTTTCGACAGTAGGAATAATTATCTGCACTGCCTTTTGTTTTATGGTCCACTTGAGCTTTGGATTTGCCTCATTTTTGGTTCATGACCTAAAATGATATTGCTAAATGGATGTACAACGTTGTTAACGTCAGATTTTGTAACAGGATCCTCTGGTCGTTCACCTTCTCTCCAACAGGGATTTCCTCCGCCAGACCTGTAAAGAGACAGAAAGCAACTAAGGGTGGCTGATGTCCAGCCGTTAGCCCTCCGATGCTTAAGTCAGGCAAAGCAAGAAGAATAACCAAGCAAAACGAGACCAGGGATTGAATATTATGTACCTTTCTCTTAATGGAGTCATCCCTTTATATAGATCTGAAGCGATCCAATCTGTTACGTAAGATATCGAGATCCCGCTGATTTCGCGGGATAAGATTCTTTTCCTTAGATAGAGGAGTGATTTTATCCAACAACTCATCAGTCAATTACGTTCCTTGATAGCAATCCCTTGAGATTCGGAACCATTGAAGAAGGTAAGCCAGAATCGGCCTATACGGGCTACTGGAACTATTATACGAAGACTGTCCAAACCAAAAGCAAAGACTCACGATTGCTCAGATGTCGGGAGCTACTCGTGTCAGGAATGCTCGCATTCAGGAGATGCGACCCTTCATCGCGAGCACGAGCTGAGCTGCTCGCACACAGGAGATGCGACCCTTCATCGCGAGCACGAGCTTGACTGCTCGCATTCACTATATGCCGCGATCCCTCACTTCACGCTAAACTATATTTGCCTACAACAGATGCCCCCCAAACCCTTGGTATCGAGGAACTATGCCAAGGGTTTGCTAGTGTAGACAGCTGGCTGCTGGGAGAAAATCGCACATGATTCACTTAACGTGCTTCCGCATTTATGATGGCCAGCTTTCGTGCAGCTTTTTCTGCCGCTAGAAATGAGGCGTCGGGTGCCACGTGTTTTCGTATTTAATCCCAGCGCTCGTTCGTCTGGCGTGCCGGATAGAAGCTGCCGCGTGTCCATCAAATCAACCGGGATGATTGCGTATAAATATCGGACTTAGTCGAAAATCCTCCATTTTCGAATTCCATCAGCTGCGAAGTTTCCTTCTTCTTCTTCTCTGTTCCGGAGTAAAAACCTCTTTACAGAGGTATTCCTTCTTTTCTTTCTTCTTATTCATTTCTCCCACCCATCTCTTTATAATGGTGGAAATCTCTGACGAAGAGATTGTTCCTTTGGGAGACGAAACCCCAGATTCCTCTGAATCTAATAACGCCAGAGTACCGGCTGGGAGATATTCCGCCTCCGGCTACTCTTCCATCTTGACGGAGGAAAGACTCTCTAACCTTAGAGAGGTATATAGGGTCCCAGACTCTGTTTCGTTCAGATTGCCTGGGAGAGGGGAGACAGCCGATGCACCACCACCTGGGTGTGTGGCTGTTTATGAATATTTTTTCAAAATGGGCGTACGTCTTCCCCTCCACCCCTTCATAAGAAACTTCCTCTGTCTCTACAAGATTGCCCCGGGCCAACTAATAGTAAACGGCTGGCGAGTACTTTTGAGTGCTTTCGTCCTTTGGAAGCAGGCGGGTAACGAGGAGTTAACCGCTGAGGAGTTTTTAAGGTTATTCCAGCTGAAGAAGGCGCCAACTAGCGAGGGCTGGTACTACCTCTGCTTCTGGCACCGGAATAACTTTATCTTGGGGAACCCCTCTTCCAACTGCCCGGGATGGAGAAAAAAGTGGTTCTACGTTTCTGGCAACTGGGAGTCCGAATTGGGCTCCGACCCCAAAGGCCATAACGTTAATCGCCATTTTGGCGAAGGTGGGTCAAGTGTTCGTTTTATCTATCCGAAAGGAATAGTGCCTTTGCTCCATCGGTGATTTAACGTGCGTTCTTTTTTGTTCGTAGGAATCCCAACTGGTGTGAAGCCAAACCTGCGAGGAGGACTCAACGAAAAACTTGTCAGAGTCTACAAGCTCCCGACGGCTGCACGCCACGTCAACGCTGCTCTAGAACCTCATTGTCTCCGTGCGGCGGGTCTAATCTCTCAAGACAAAATGACAAACGTGGGAGACAAAAGAGGTGCACTGGGGGTACTTCCCCGTCTGAAGGGCGCGGCCTCGAAGAGGCAAAAGAAAAACACCGGGGGTCCGTCAAATACGCCTGCTCCCGCAGAGGGGTCTGCTCGTGGACCTCAATCGCGAGGGGCCGCCTCGGGAGGGGTCGCTACGACTTCTCGTACGACCGTGACTCCTCCGGTCAATGCGACCCCTCTATCCACCGTGCTCCCTCCGGTTGACTTACCCCGTCAGCCAATTATTGAAGTAGCTGACAACTCGCCTAAAGGCGATCGGAGAGGGGGAGGCCTCCCTCCAAAGGGGGCTTTAAGCGAGCCTACTGATGCTCGCGAATTGCTGGCGCCCGCCTCGGGCGTCGCGAGTGCTCGCGATTCGGGTCCCAAGGAGATGGTTGTAGCCCAAGCTTCTGGCTCGGGAACTTTTGTCATTCCTCCACACTTGCATCCAATATGCGAGTTCATGTTTGACAAAATTTCCCCCAACTCCTTCGGAAGCCTCCCCGAACCAAGCCCCGAAGCTCTCTCCACCGACATCGGGGTGAGATTGCTGCAGGTAACTAACCTTACACGATTTTTCGTCACTGATATGGCGGATTACTCTGATTTATCTCCTCTCTCACACACTTTTTTTTTATAGAGCTTGGATCTCACGCTTCGAGTCAGACGTGACATTGAAGCAGCCCGCTGCAGCGTGGAGGATGCGGAGAAGAAGAAGAAGACAATGGAAGCCGAGGTCCAAGGGAGGGACCGCTTGGTGAAGGCCTTGGAAGTTCAAATCGCCAAGCTGGACGAAGAGAAGAAGATTCTCCTTGTCAAGATCCAATCCCTGACTGAGCGCTTCCAGTCAGTGGACCTCCAACTCGCAAAGCTTCAAGAGCTCCCTACTAAGAGCGAGAAGGAGAAGGAGATTTTCCGCAAGGATAAGATCCAGCTTGAAGAGTGGCTCAAGGACGCTCGGACCAAGCTCGAGGAGGCCCAGCAGCGACTTAAACAGCTGAAGGATGACTCCATCCACTGGGAAGAAGAGCGAGTGGCTCTCGTTCAGATGGTATCTGATGAGGGTCCTCGCGCAGTCCAGGAGTTCCGTACTTCTCAACTTTATGACGAGGAGCGATATGAAGCGTATATCGCTGGTCGCGATTTTACGGTCAGAGTTATGCAGCAGATTGCTCTGACTTTTAACGTTGAGGAGTTCGACAGAGTGGCTTTCTAGGTTGCAGCTAGAGAACGAGCTGCCGCTGAGAACGAAGTCACTGGGGCAACAGATGTCGCTCCTGCTCCTGAGGCTGGTCCCGAAGCTGAGAGCCGCGAGCCTGCGCAAGATGAGGATTGACCAACCTTGACCTCGGCACCTTCCTATGTCTTGTATATATATATATATATATTTTTACTTTTAAGAAGAAATTTGTAACTGTCTTGACCTTTTGGTCATCATTTTAATGAACATTTATTTCTTCAGTGCTGTGTATTCTCCTTATCTTTCATTTTTGCTTTGTGTTGATCTCATGTTGACTCATCAGAGGATGCGACCCCTTAATTCGAGCACGAGCTGCGCTGCTCGCAATTAGGGTGTACGACTGCGACCCCTTAATTTGAGCACGAGCTGCGCTGCTCGCATTCTGGAAGTGCGATCCCTTTCACCAAGCGCGAGCATCTAACTCATGAAAAAATGAATTAGACTCAATCCGGGGGTCGTGTGACCGTGTCCGCGTTGAGATAGACTGATCTATCGATTGAGATTTTGATTCTACCAAGGGCAGAAGATTGGTCAAGAGAGCACGTATGCTCTCTTCGGGGCTATTCGAGTCCAAATAAATGGGATAGCGGACAAAAGGTGGTTTTAGCCCTACCAAAGGTAGGCAATGTCAAGAGAATGGTATGCACTCTCTTCAGGGCTATTCAGGTCCAAGTAAATGGAATAGCGACCAAAAGATATCTTTCACTTTATTCATAAAATGTTGTTATGAACTACATCGAATCTAGGGGTAATACCGTAGCAAATGCTCCACGTGCCAAGGACGACGTACGGGCTTTCCCTGCATGTCTTCAAGGTAATAAGTACCGGGTCGCACAATCTTAATAACCCGATAAGGGCCTTCCCAATTTGGATCCAGCGAACGAGCGGGAACCCCGAGTCTTTGTCTCAGGACCAAATCTCTGAGCTGGAAGGACCTAGGCCGAACTTTAGCATTTTGATAGCGAGCAATACGTTGCTGATATGCAACTGCTCGTAATTGGGAGGTATTTCTTCGTTCTTCCAAGAGGTCGAGATGAAGTCGAAGATCTTCCTGATTACCTGTGGGGTCATACTGTTCGATCCGATACGAGAGCACTTAAATTTCCACTGGTACTACCGCATCGACACCAAATGCTAAGGAAAAAGGGGTCTCACCCGTTGATGTACGAGTTGTAGTCCTATATGCCCATAATACCTCTGGTAGAAGTTCTGGCCATTCACCTTTGCATTCACCAAGCTTGGTTTTTAAATGGTGCTTAATGATTTTGTTCACTGCCTCGACCTGCCCATTCGCCTGAGGATGATATGGAGAAGTGCGGAGATTACGTATCTTCCATTTTTCACAAAATTCATCAAAGGCCGCATTGTCGAACTGCGTTCCGTTGTCGGTAATTATAGTGTGAGGGAGTTCGAAACGGCATATGATATTTCTCCATATGAACTTGGTAGTTTGTTTCTCAGTAATCTTGGCTAATGGTTCTGCCTCGGCCCATTTGGTGAAGTAATCAACCGCCACAATTGCGAACTTATTTTGTCCCTTTCCCATGGGCAAGGTGTGGACCCTCGCCGATTTTTCCGCGTTCCCACACGGCGTCGTTCTCCCTTTCCCTTTCCTTTCGGAAAAGGAGATGAGGAATGCGTGAGTGCGAAATCGCCGTTTGTGCCACTGGCTTGCCTCGTTCTCGAGGGCTTCGTTTGGTTGTCGTGTTTAAGCTGGATGTGTTTAAATGTGTTTATATAAGACCAGAGTCGCCACTAGCCAGTTACTTCGAATCTACAGTTGGCTAGACCCCGTAGAAACGCTAGAGAAGGGAATCCGAAGATTCCTTCCTCTAAAATGACTCCTGTTGATCTGCGGTCAGAGATTCGAGGTAAGGGATCACAGTTACAGGGTGGGAAGAGGTTAAGCACCCCACACACTGCCCGTACCGAAGTACGGTCTCTACTTCACAGAATCAATCGAATACTTGAAAGTCTAGTTTAATCCTCGTATATTCTCATGGATGACATGATGCATGAATGCGGGTCTGAACAGTAAGAGTTTCTGATGGGCAGGTTCCAACAACGGGCAAGCCCAGAGCGTACGCTCGAACTGACAGGTGCTTTATGCGAGATGATGCATGCTGTGTGCTTGAATATTCAAAGTGCTTATAGTGATATGTACGTAAATGCAGGTCTGAACAGTAAGAGTTTCTGATGGGCAGGTTCCAACAACGGGCAAGCCCAGAGCATACGCTCGAACTGACAGGTGCTTTATGCGAGATGCATGCGGTGTGTTTGAATAATCAAAGTGTTTGCAGTGAAGCAGGGGGGTGGAAGAAAAGTAAATGTTGCACTTATGCCAGATGCAAATGAGATGATGCTGGAAAAGAGTAACTGAGTGGACAGAGGTGTCGCAAGGGTTGGCTTCGAGTGGCTGGATCAAGACTTGGATGGCTTAGGAGGTTTGGACCAGTGGTCAGGCTGGGCTGGACCAGGGCTAGACTCTCCTCACTCGGGCTCTCCTTGGTGGAAAAATGGGCTAAGGGGTGGAGAAGGTCTCGGACCGCACCCGGATTGGCTGGACTTGAAGGGATGCTGAAATGAGAAGGGGAGGGGGGTATTTATAGCAACGGAGAGTGGCAGCTCTCGTAATTTTGTCCGGGCGGCCTGCCATGGGCCGCCCGTACGGCCGCTCCTCGGTTTCCAGCGAGTACGGTCGCTCCCTCGGGGCTGCTGTTGGACTCGCTGGTCGACTCAGTGAGTTGACTCAGCGGGTCGACTCGGTGGTTTGACTCGACGGGTTGACTCGACGGGTTGACTCGGTGTTTTGACTCGACGGGTTGACTCAACGGGTTGACTCAGCGGGTTAACTCAGCGGGTTGACTCAGTGAGTTTGACTTTTTTAGGATTTTTTGACTGGCTTTTCTTATGGGGGGTTTTTCAGGCTGATGTTTAGGACTGGGTTGACTGGGTTCAGGCTTGAACTGGGCTATGGAATGGGGCTTACAAGGGTGAGTTTGGCTGAGTTTGGACTTGGGATTTTGGGGTATGGTCCTTCATTCAACCAGCTATCTCTACCAACAGTGTAGTCGAAGGTGGGGTGTCTACAGATGCCCCTCTTTGGCAGAGGTTGCGTGCAACCGAATGCCAAAGCGAGTGGACACCCCACTTCTGACCCGGTCATTCATGGATCATGGTCTGAAATCTTTGCTTGCTTTTGCATCTGTGCCAGTTGCTCGTCTGGAATTCGATCACTCGCACATACTGCGGGAGTTTGGAGAAAACGTTGCGATTGTCCCTGCAGTTTGCTGTAACCTGGGTACCCAATCGCAACCCTTCCATTCCCGATCGGTACTAACATCGGAAAGGTACAGCAGAGCCTCTGCGTCGACAGTCTTACGAAGATGCTGACCCTGAGACTGATTGTATGATGTTTGATGTTTTTCCAGATCACTCCAGGAGTACTTGTTTCGCTTGACTGTCAAAGTGGTTAGACGCCCTGCGTCAGATAGTCTTACGGGATTCTACTACGCCGACTTGGACTCAGTCAAGGTACTTCAGGCATCCACGCCTAGGTATGTGCGGGTGGGCTTTTTCCACCCGATCTGCTGGCTTCGATGCTTGGTTTGCAATTCATTCTTTCCTTGATTGTGGTCTGGAATCTTTGTTATCTTTTGTATCTGAGTCAGTTGATTGTCTGGAAGTTGATAACTCGCACATACCGCGAGAGTTTGGAGAAAACGTTGCGATTGTCCCTGCAGTTTGCTGCAACCTGGGTACCCAATCGCAACCCTTCCATTCCTGATCGGTACTAACATCGGAAAGGTACAGCAGAGCCTCTGCGTCCGTAGTCTTACGAGGTTGCTGAGTCTTACGAGGTTGCTGACCCTGAGACTGTTTGTGTGATGTTTGATGTTTTCCCAGATCACTCCAGGAGTACTTGTTTCACTTGACTGTCAAAGTGGTTAGACGCCCTGCGTCAGATAGTCTTACGGGATTCTACTACGCCAACTTGGACTCAGTCAAGGTACTTCAGGCATCCACGCCTAGGTATGTGCGGGTGAACTCTTTCCACCCAATCTGCTGATTTTGATACTTGAGTTACAATTCATCGTTTCCACCTGTTCAAATGGTTTCTGTGACCGAGCCTTTTGGCTTTCATCTTTTGTATCTTGGCATGTGGTATGACCGCACTGACACTGGAATTCAGTTCGACCGCACTTTGAGTGCATTGGATCCGATGATCTCCGGGGAAACCACGAGACATCGGATCTTATTTGATTTTTGCATCGGCTCCTACCCAGAGATATGGAAGATCTCCGGGTGTTTTTGGAGGCAGAACGCTCCACTGGGAAAATATTTTGGATTTTTGAAAAGGCACCCACTCTGGGGAGTGATACTCCGTGGGGTTTTTTATTTGTAAATAGAAATATTTTTTTTCTTTTTGAAATGAAAATCTGGTTTGCATGTGCCTCCACTAGGGATGCCTGTGGGGTCTTTAGCTAACCGACTTTATTTTGAAAGCAGGTAAACATGATGATTGATGCGATGGATGCTGATGCATGAGAATGCATGATGAATGCATGGTTTGGCTCATTCTCTTTCATTTGATGATTTTGCTTTCTGGCTGCAGATGCTGAGAATTTTGAGCTTATTGCTTGCAGGGTTGTACTCCCTTGGGATTTTTCTTTTTGTATGCCTCCAAACCTGTCGCCCAACCAGTTCTAGGGCTGGGCACTAGCTAGTCCAGGTAGCAGGGTTCTACAACAAAGAAACGATTACTCTTACATGCTCCTATAGTAAGCTGAAGTTCTACAAGAAGACCCATATGTACCCTACTACTACCTACACCACAAACCAACGGGCAGAACCAGTTCTAAGGTTAAACGCCCGCTAACCTAGGCAGTAGGGTATGACACTTCACTCGCCTCAAGTTCTGAGGACTTAACATCACGACCCCTACGATTAAAAACACTAAAAAAACATTTATACACCAGGATCAGAAGTTGACTCACCAGTCCTATCTCTAGCCAATAACTTTTATGTCCTTTATAAAAAACACTAAAAGCTTTATAAAAAGCTACTTTCGTTCTCTTTATGAAAACACTAAAAACTGTTATAAAACTAACTTTCGTTCCCTTTATAAGCAGCTGGCATAGGCCCAACTGCTTCTATTTCACTCCCGGTAAACACTCACCGGATGAGAACGGTTGTAGGTACTCCAAGCGTCAAAAGTACCTAACGGTGTAAGATACCCGCAAAACAGTATTTGAAGTCGTGTCAACAGTGAGGCTAGTGTCTAACGTACTTCTTTCCTGGCAAAATCACTTATCTTCAGCAACTGATTAAATGATTCTAATTCGTGTTTCAACAGCAAAATGAAAACCAGGATCAAAAAAGTTCAAAGCTATTTAGAAACTTCACCAGACAGATGCGTTTAACGTGGGTATTAGCGCGGTATTATCTCAGGGAATGAAGGCTATAGCCTTCTATAGTGAGAAGCTTAGTGAAGCCCGCAAGAAGTGGTTCCATATATGAGATAGAGCTGTACGCGGTGGGTACCTGCCCTTCGCATTGGCGACACTACCTCATCCAGAGGAAGTTTGTTCTTTTTACTGATCATCAAACCTTGAAATTTATTAATAACCAAACTAATGTTAGCCGTGTGCATGCAGGTGGATTTCATTTTTATAGAAATTCATATTCGTGTTGAAACATAAGTCTGGCCAACAAACAAGGTTACTGACACATTAAGTCGCTAAGTTGCCCTTCTCGTCACTATAAGTACCGAGGTTGTCAAGTTTGACTGCCTCAAGGAGCTATACGTTGAAGATGACGAGTTTATAGGATGTTATGGTTAACAAGCAAGGAGGGTCGACTGGGGTGATTTCCACATTCAAGACAATTTCTTGTTCTATGAAATCGATTGTGCATTTCGCAGTGCTCCCTCTGGGAGAAGATTATTCTAAGCTTCATAGAGGTGATCTTGGAGGTCACCTGGGTCGTGATAAGATGAAGACTCTGGTTGAAGAGAGATACTATTGGCCTCACCTAGGCCATGACGAAGGTCAGATGGTTCAGCTGGTACCAGATCTACCAATCCTCTAAGGGACATGCCCAAAACTCGGGCCTCTACACTCAATCACCTGTACTAGAGGCCCTTGGGGGGACATTTCTACAGACTTTGTTCTAGGTCTCCCATGACACACAGCATGGCATGGACTTTGTGTTTTGGTGGTGGTAAACAGATTCTCGAAGATGGCTCACTTCATTCCTTACAAGAAGACATACGATGCTGCGGGGTGTAGCTAATCTCTTTTTCAAAGAAATTATAAGGCTGTATGGCATCCCTAAAACCATCACTTCTGATAGTGATACAAAGTTCGTGAGTCATTTTTTTTGTGAATTTCGTGGAGTTGATTTGATATGCAACTTTAGTTTAGCAGCGCATATCATCTACAAATAGATGGGCAAACTGAAGTTGTAAATCTAACGTTGGGGAATCTTTTTCGATGCATGTTCAGAGACAAGCCAAAGCAATGAGACTTGGCCTTGTCACAAGCAGAGTTCACCTTCAATAATATGGTGAACCGCTCCGCAAGGAAGTTGTCATTTCATATTGTCTACAGACGAATTCCCCGAAACGCCCTCGACTTAGTTTCGTTACCGAAGATTCTCGGTAAGGGTATAGCTACAGAGAATGTGGCCAAGCAAATCACAGAATTGCATGGGAAAGTATGGACTAAGCTTGTCGAGTCGAATGAAAAATATGTGAGGGACACCATCAAGCATCGACATGCCAAGGTGTTCAAGGTAGGAGATCAAGTGATGGTCCATCTACGCAATAAGCGCTTCCGAACTGACACTTACAACAAATTGAAGAAGAAGAAGATTAGACCAGTGTCGATTCTCGAGAAGCTAGGTTACAATGCTTATGTAGTGGACCTCCTGGACGAGTACGAAATTTTATGAACGTTCAATGTGACAGACTTGTTTGAGTATCATGAACTGAGGTGAACGAGAACGCGGGGGTCAAGTTCTTTTCAAGTGGAGGGATTAATGTAGAGGGCGTCATTGACGACTACATGGAGAAAATGGACCATTGGAAGGAGGCCAGGCGGAGCAACAAAACAGTCGCCAAAGTGAAGAAAATCCAACCTCATCGGGCGCCCGACCATGAGCGCAAATGGTCTAGAGAGTTGCTGGACAGATTTTGAAATATCGGGTGCCCGACCATCAGGTCATCGAGGGCCTGACCACCATCGGACGCCCGACCATCCCTTCATCGGGCACCTAAGTTCTTTCAAATTTTTGTTCAACTCTCTGGACAGTTATGCGCGCCGTCGAGATCCCAATACCCATTATCGGGCTCCCGAGATTCGCTAGATTTTTAAGTTTACTCGTTGGATTGTTTTTTAACTTCACCAGACGATCGACCTTCCTTCATCAGGCGCCCGACCATGTGCGAACCAGTTGCGTAAATTTTGCGCGAACTTTCTAATTTGAATGTTTTTCTTTCCTAGTTCATTTAGGACTTCTAATTTACGCATCTTAAGGTTTCTTTTACGCAACCTAGGTTATATATACTTGTTATAATTCATTTTTTAGGACAATTATTCATCATTTAATAAAAAAAAAATTGAGTTTATACTCTTTTGCTCGTGAATTCGAGTGTTCCTTCGTGGATTCGTTGAAGAAGATCAGTCGAGGATTCCCGATAGTTCCGTGGATTCAGAATAGTTATCCATGAGGAAAGATGGTGATTGATCCCACACCCCGTTTACGCTGCGTCACCTCTCCCTAATTACCCCCTCTTCTATATATAGCCCTGCACGAGAGTCTAAGTGTGTGTATGTGAGTTGCAAGTTCAGGTGTTGTTTTATGAGAAAATAAGGTTCAAAAGAGATGTACATGTGTTTAAGCCACCAATATGCATACACAAGCACGTGAATTTAGGGTATTACTGCCACTCCCAATATGTATAAAATAAGGTTAACCAGGACTTATGGAGAAACTAGCATTTTAGTTATAGTTTTTTTTTTCTTTTTAATATTGTAAAGTTAAAGAACTCGAACCAACAATCTCTACATAAGTACATGCCATCATTGATATATTTATTTGGTCCACCCATATACTAGAAACGATAGGATGGGTGGCTTACATTTTAAAATAAAACTCACGAGATAATCCTATTCATTATGTTTAATTGGACCAATAAGTGTTTTTGTTTTTCACCTTCACTTGATAGCTCTAAATAAGATGGACAGAATTGTCTAGTCGACTCAGTTTTTTAGTAATAAACAATCCATAATAGGCTCTTAAATATGCAGACTTTATATACAAAATACCCTGTAACATTAAAGTAAATAGATAACTATACCATTTTCCTATTCTTCCAATATTTCATTTGCCTTTCAGACAACCAGCTTCATTTTCCTTTGTTTGTTATAAGCTTTAGCAATAGATATTCTCTCAATTAGAAAACCAAAAGGTGATTTTATTTAGCTATTGTTTAGTAATATTGAAAAAGTTAAGATGTCAACAAACTCTATCCTCAATATTAGGGCGTATAAGTTGAGTTGAACACCCATGTGTAGACTCAAATAAAATCGTCCAAATCATGTTAATCATAGATAGCTTATAAACGAAAAAAAAAGAAAAAAAAATATCATTAACTAAATTGTTCTTATTGCTGATTTTTGGAATTTGTTTATTGCACTTGAACTGAATTATTTTTCGTGTTCAACATCCATTATATATCATCTAACCTCCTACTTAGGACATCTTTTAATATAACTATTATTTCATAAATCATTAAAAGTGAGTCTCGTAATCTAACCAGCTTTATTTGAGTCGAGCATATGTCACATGTATAATTTTTAAGTGCCTACATATCATCCATCGCACAAGCGTGGAAGTATATCTCTTATAAAATAGAGATTCAGGGCCTATTTGTTAAATATGAAGTCTAAAGCCTGAATCTGAAATCTGAATATGAAGTCAGCTGAAGTTTAAGGGGCTATGTTTTTACCACTTAATATCTCACTGAAATTTGATCGGCAACTTAATACGCTATTTGGGGTGTTTGTTTAACACACTTAAAAACAGTACTTAATCAGATGGATGTAAAGACTGCTTTCCTATATGGAGATCTCGACGAGGAGGTATACATGAAATAACCTGAAGGGTTCGTTCTACTAGGAAATGAAAAGAAAGTTTGTAAATTAATTAAATCATTGTATAGACTAAAACAAGCACCTAAACAGTAGCATGAGAAGTTTGATTCTAAAATACTTTCTCATGGTTTCATGCGTAATGTAGCAAACAAATGCATATATTCCAAAACAAGTAGTAACTATATAATTGTTATTTGTTTATATGTTGATGACATGTTAATAATAAGTAACAAAATGGAATGTGTAATTGAAATAAAAAAGTTTTTGTCTTCCATATTTAAAATGAAGGATCTTGGATAAGTTGATACTATTCTAGGTATTAAAGTAAAAACTCATAGTGGGGGTTATGCGCTGTGCCAATCTCATTATATTGAGAAAACAATAAACAACTTTAAACACTTGAATATTAAAGAAGCAAAAACCCCATTCGATCCAAGTATCAAGTTAAATGAAAATACTGGAAGAAAAGTTGCACAATTAGAGTATGCGAGTGTTATACGAAGTCTAATGTATGCAATGCAATGCACTAGACTAGACATCGCATATGCTGTGAGTAAACTAAGTAGGTTTACTTGTAATCACAGTGTAAAACACTGGAAGGCAATAGGTAGAGTACTTGGTTATTTAAAAGCAACCAAGGACTTAGGGTTATTTTACTTAGAATTTTTAGTTGTACTGCAAGGATATATCGATGCAAGTTGGATATTGAGTGTAGGTGACAACAAATTCACTACTGGATCGGTTTTCACCCTAAGAGGTGCAGTTGTATTTGGAGATCTAAGAAACAAACCTGCATAACTCACTCGACTATGGAGTCTGAGTTCATAGCCCTTGCTGCAAGAGGTAAAAAGGCTGAGTGGCTTATGGATCTTCTTTTAGAAATTTCATTCTATGCGAAGCCGATACCGGCTACATTGTGATAGTGAAACCACATTAGCTACATTATGATAGTGAAGCCACATTTGCTACATAGTGATAGTGAAGCCACATTAGCTAGAGCTTACAGTGGCACGTATAATGGAAAATCCAGACATATAAGTCTGAGACATAATTATGTAAGACAACTAATTCAAGATGGAATCATTGTAACTTCTTACGTAAAGTCAAGTAATACTTAGCTGATCCTTTTACTAAACCTCTAATGAGAGATGTAGTAAGGACAATATTTAGAGGGATGGGGTTGAAACTTTTTTCAAAAGATTTCACCAGCGATGGAAACCCAACATAAAGTTAGAAAATCTCTATGTGTGGGTTCAATGGGTAAAAACAAGTCACTGATACGTGAACAGTTTCAGCACTAAAGTATATAAATACCCCATCTAGGATTATAGTGCTGGCCGTTACAGATAGAGGGTTAAGTCTTAGAAACTCTTAATGCAATCTGCTCTTAAGGACAAGTGTCTGAAAGTAATGGAGACACTGGAAGGACTTCACTTATAAACGTAGAAGTGGTGCCGCCTCTCATAAGAATGAAAGTTTTTCTCGGGATCGTTCATGAAACAGGATAAGCACAAGGCCATTAAATGTGCTGAGCAAGAATTGTGAAAACTCAAATAACACTTAGAAAGTATATGTGTGGTATTTTCGGTCTTGTTATTTAAAAATAACCAGTTCAAAGCTGTGGTTACCAGTAATTTTGATAAGTCTTTGAAATACTTACACTAAGGAAGGATTCAAATCGAAATATATATTTCTTTACGCATATGATCTTTTATAATCTAGCAGATGTCGTTTTTCCGTTTTAAATTATTTTCAACCAAGTGGGGGATTATTGAAATATTTTATTTAAAAATATTTTTTGGTTTAAAATATTTTGAAAAGTGAAGAAAAAACATGTTTTGTATTTTGTCCCATATCGGATGAGAGAAAGTTTGTCTACCTCTTTATAAGTAGGGTGTTGTGCACCTTACTTATTTATGGTGGGAGAGAGGAGAATGGTGGCTTGCGTGTTCTAGTGTGTGCACATCGTGTCGCAGATTGGTCATGACCTCGTGGATCGGAGTGAGACTAGTGTGATTCGTGGTGTGACAGAGGTTAGGTAGTAGGTCAGGTGGCTGGGTTTGGAACAAAGGAGGTGTTGTGGGTAGGAATTCTGATAAAGAGACCTCTCTATTTTTTATAGAGAGTTGCAGGGCTATTTAGAGGGACTTGTGTAACTGCTCATGCAGTAACGGTCCAAACCATGCAATAACAGCTGCATGTGGGTAGCCCAACAGTCAGAAAATGGCTAGTCACTAAGTCTAAACAGTAAGCATGCAGGTGTAACTCCCACATGCACAACAGTCAGAAACTGTTGGAAAACGGCTAGTTTCTCCCAACAGCCAGAAAATGGCTAGTGCCATTATGGCTCTGGACCAAAACTACCAGTCACCCTTGCCTATATAAACCAGACAGGTCTGGTTCATTTTACAACATCAATCACCACCATCTCAACTCTTCAACTGAACCAGCACCTTCCAAGCAATTAGCCTCTCTGTTTGGTTCATACGAACTAAGCCACTCAGATAAGAGTAGTGATCTACTCGCTGCTAGAAGAACACCGCCACTCTTTTCCTTCTTTCTTTTCATCATCTGCCAAATAGTGTTATTGAGTTCTATAGTGGTTTATTCGTTTCTTGCTGAACGCAGAACCACATAAGGCTCATCATATCCTAGAAGAAATCCGCCTGCAACCTATCAGCAGACTCAAAGTAATTTGAGTAGGGGCGAATTACGCTTTAAGGATAGCGTGTTTTTACGTGCTTCAACCTGTCCTTATTTTTCAATTTTTCCTATTAATTTATTTTCTAAGATAAAAAAATATTCAACATTCCCTTCATCCGAGTCTGTGTGAACTAATCAACAGGTTGGATGCTAAATAAAGATTATAGTGGCACCTAGGAACTTTTTAATGGTGGGCGTTCAATCACCACTATTTTCTTGTGGTTTAGTCCATTTGAGATTTGGATCTGTCTCATTTTTTGGTTCATGCCATAAAATGATTTGGAAAAATAGATGGATGGCGTGGATAAAACACATACATCATGGTGGGGCCCATAGAGCATTGTCTAGTAGCCACCTTGCTACTGGCAGCGTCAGTAGACAATCTGCGTTCAGATCATGTAGTGATTGGATACTAGCCCGTCTAGGATCTAGCTAGAGACGAACGGTCCTATTAGGGGCTCTATGGGGCCCACCATTATGTACGCATTTTATCCACACTGTCTGTCCATTTTTAAAAGTTATTTTAAGCTATGAGCCAAAAAATGAGGTAGATCATATGCTAAGATGGACCACACCACAGGAAACAATGGGGATTTATTGCCCACTGCTGAAAACCTCTTGGGGGCCAAAGAAGTTTTGGATCAAGTTGATATTCATGTTTCCATTCATCTAGGTCTATGTGATCTTATGAACAAGTTGGATAGAAAATAAACTTCACAATGGGCCTTAGGAAGGTTTCAACGGTGGGGGTCATTGTCACCACTGTTTCTTGTAGTATGGTCCACTAGAGCCTTCAATCTGCCTCCTTTTCAAGTTCATGCCCTAAAATAATATTTCAAAGTAGATGGATGGCTTGGATAAAATTCATATATCACAGTGGGCCCCATGGAGCCCCTAACAAGACTGTCCATCTTTCTAGCAACATTCATATGGGTAATTTTGGAAGTAAAAAAAAAAATTAGAAGAATTCGTGAAGCACATTCCGTATTCTAAATTCACCATTAAGCCAAGCCTATGATCTCCGAAAAAAATTGGGAACAAATCACCGAGTGCTTTCTGAATTCGGCATTAACAAACAATACTTCACGTGGATTATTTTCTGGTTCTGTATTCCGTTGTTTTTTCATCGTTAACAAACAAGCCCCAGTGTGGTTGCCAATAATAAATGCACATGGAGGGATAGTAGGGGTGAGAAATAAAATGCAGAGAAGCATGGATGGGTGAGGTTATACACTATACGCAGAGAAGAGAAAGTGGGTACTATGTTTTCAATAGTTGGTGACGCATCCCTACTTTGTTTTTAGTGTTGTAGCCTATTCTAAGGGCCTGTTTGTTACCACTTAAAAAAAATCACGTACTTTTTTTTTGGGAGAGAGGTCTGGCTTAATGGGGAGTAGAGAATGTGCTCTATGGTTTCTTCAGAAAACAAAATTCTTTACTTCCAAAACTTTCACTGCCACAAAGATTTCCGAATAGATTGCGTAATACACAACCCAACTTTTAATGTGTGGAACTTCTCTAGCTCCACCAAAATTTATGTGTTAAATTCATGCTGTCCATCAACTTTTTCACATCATTCTACAACATGAGCCCAAAAAATGAGGCATATCCAAAGCTCAAGTGGACCACCCCACAAAGATTAGCATGAATTGAAAAACTACATTTGAAACCTTCCTAGGGTCCATTGTGAATTTTATTTGTCATCTAACTTCTTCATGAGGTCACAAAGAGCTGGATGAAAGGAAAACACGAATAATAGATTGATTAGAGCCTTCTGTGGCTCTAAGAACTTTTTAACAGTAGGCTCCCAATTTCCACTGTTTCTTGTAGTGTGGCCCACTTGAGCCTTAGATTTGCCTCTTTTTTGTCTTATGCCCTAAAATAATATGAAAAAAATGAAAGGACAGCGTGGATAAAACATATACATCAAGGTAGGTCCCACAGAGCCCCTGACAGGATTGTCCGTCTCCAACTAGGTCCTGGTTGGGCAGTACCAGTCCCAGCCAGATTTAGGAAACAAATTACATGGTGTGCACACACCGACCTCCTTAGTGTGTTGATGTCGCCAATTTTTGTGGGCTCCACCATGATGTGTGTTATATCCACATTGTTTGCTCATTTTACGAGATACTTTTAGAGCATGGTCCCGAAAAGGAGGCAGATTCGAAGCTCAAGTGGATCGCACCATGGAAAGCTAGGGGGATTGAACGTCTACCATTGAAAACTTCTTGGGGCCATAGAAGTTTTCAATCAAACCGATATTTGTTGTTTCCCCTTCATCCATGTCTTTATGACCTCATGAACACGTTGGATGACAAATAAACATCATGGTGGGGCATAGGAAGGTTTCGACAGTAGGAATAATTATCTGCACTGCCTTTTGTTTTATGGTCCACTTGAGCTTTGGATTTGCCTCATTTTTGGTTCATGACCTAAAATGATATTGCTAAATGGATGTACAACGTTGTTAACGTCAGATTTTGTAACAGGATCCTCTGGTCGTTCACCTTCTCTCCAACAGGGATTTCCTCCGCCAGACCTGTAAAGAGACAGAAAGCAACTAAGGGTGGCTGATGTCCAGCCGTTAGCCCTCCGATGCTTAAGTCAGGCAAAGCAAGAAGAATAACCAAGCAAAACGAGACCAGGGATTGAATATTATGTACCTTTCTCTTAATGGAGTCATCCCTTTATATAGATCTGAAGCGATCCAATCTGTTACGTAAGATATCGAGATCCCGCTGATTTCGCGGGATAAGATTCTTTTCCTTAGATAGAGGAGTGATTTTATCCAACAACTCATCAGTCAATTACGTTCCTTGATAGCAATCCCTTGAGATTCGGAACCATTGAAGAAGGTAAGCCAGAATCGGCCTATACGGGCTACTGGAACTATTATACGAAGACTGTCCAAACCAAAAGCAAAGACTCACGATTGCTCAGATGTCGGGAGCTACTCGTGTCAGGAATGCTCGCATTCAGGAGATGCGACCCTTCATCGCGAGCACGAGCTGAGCTGCTCGCACACAGGAGATGCGACCCTTCATCGCGAGCACGAGCTTGACTGCTCGCATTCACTATATGCCGCGATCCCTCACTTCACGCTAAACTATATTTGCCTACAACAGATGCCCCCCAAACCCTTGGTATCGAGGAACTATGCCAAGGGTTTGCTAGTGTAGACAGCTGGCTGCTGGGAGAAAATCGCACATGATTCACTTAACGTGCTTCCGCATTTATGATGGCCAGCTTTCGTGCAGCTTTTTCTGCCGCTAGAAATGAGGCGTCGGGTGCCACGTGTTTTCGTATTTAATCCCAGCGCTCGTTCGTCTGGCGTGCCGGATAGAAGCTGCCGCGTGTCCATCAAATCAACCGGGATGATTGCGTATAAATATCGGACTTAGTCGAAAATCCTCCATTTTCGAATTCCATCAGCTGCGAAGTTTCCTTCTTCTTCTTCTCTGTTCCGGAGTAAAAACCTCTTTACAGAGGTATTCCTTCTTTTCTTTCTTCTTATTCATTTCTCCCACCCATCTCTTTATAATGGTGGAAATCTCTGACGAAGAGATTGTTCCTTTGGGAGACGAAACCCCAGATTCCTCTGAATCTAATAACGCCAGAGTACCGGCTGGGAGATATTCCGCCTCCGGCTACTCTTCCATCTTGACGGAGGAAAGACTCTCTAACCTTAGAGAGGTATATAGGGTCCCAGACTCTGTTTCGTTCAGATTGCCTGGGAGAGGGGAGACAGCCGATGCACCACCACCTGGGTGTGTGGCTGTTTATGAATATTTTTTCAAAATGGGCGTACGTCTTCCCCTCCACCCCTTCATAAGAAACTTCCTCTGTCTCTACAAGATTGCCCCGGGCCAACTAATAGTAAACGGCTGGCGAGTACTTTTGAGTGCTTTCGTCCTTTGGAAGCAGGCGGGTAACGAGGAGTTAACCGCTGAGGAGTTTTTAAGGTTATTCCAGCTGAAGAAGGCGCCAACTAGCGAGGGCTGGTACTACCTCTGCTTCTGGCACCGGAATAACTTTATCTTGGGGAACCCCTCTTCCAACTGCCCGGGATGGAGAAAAAAGTGGTTCTACGTTTCTGGCAACTGGGAGTCCGAATTGGGCTCCGACCCCAAAGGCCATAACGTTAATCGCCATTTTGGCGAAGGTGGGTCAAGTGTTCGTTTTATCTATCCGAAAGGAATAGTGCCTTTGCTCCATCGGTGATTTAACGTGCGTTCTTTTTTGTTCGTAGGAATCCCAACTGGTGTGAAGCCAAACCTGCGAGGAGGACTCAACGAAAAACTTGTCAGAGTCTACAAGCTCCCGACGGCTGCACGCCACGTCAACGCTGCTCTAGAACCTCATTGTCTCCGTGCGGCGGGTCTAATCTCTCAAGACAAAATGACAAACGTGGGAGACAAAAGAGGTGCACTGGGGGTACTTCCCCGTCTGAAGGGCGCGGCCTCGAAGAGGCAAAAGAAAAACACCGGGGGTCCGTCAAATACGCCTGCTCCCGCAGAGGGGTCTGCTCGTGGACCTCAATCGCGAGGGGCCGCCTCGGGAGGGGTCGCTACGACTTCTCGTACGACCGTGACTCCTCCGGTCAATGCGACCCCTCTATCCACCGTGCTCCCTCCGGTTGACTTACCCCGTCAGCCAATTATTGAAGTAGCTGACAACTCGCCTAAAGGCGATCGGAGAGGGGGAGGCCTCCCTCCAAAGGGGGCTTTAAGCGAGCCTACTGATGCTCGCGAATTGCTGGCGCCCGCCTCGGGCGTCGCGAGTGCTCGCGATTCGGGTCCCAAGGAGATGGTTGTAGCCCAAGCTTCTGGCTCGGGAACTTTTGTCATTCCTCCACACTTGCATCCAATATGCGAGTTCATGTTTGACAAAATTTCCCCCAACTCCTTCGGAAGCCTCCCCGAACCAAGCCCCGAAGCTCTCTCCACCGACATCGGGGTGAGATTGCTGCAGGTAACTAACCTTACACGATTTTTCGTCACTGATATGGCGGATTACTCTGATTTATCTCCTCTCTCACACACTTTTTTTTTATAGAGCTTGGATCTCACGCTTCGAGTCAGACGTGACATTGAAGCAGCCCGCTGCAGCGTGGAGGATGCGGAGAAGAAGAAGAAGACAATGGAAGCCGAGGTCCAAGGGAGGGACCGCTTGGTGAAGGCCTTGGAAGTTCAAATCGCCAAGCTGGACGAAGAGAAGAAGATTCTCCTTGTCAAGATCCAATCCCTGACTGAGCGCTTCCAGTCAGTGGACCTCCAACTCGCAAAGCTTCAAGAGCTCCCTACTAAGAGCGAGAAGGAGAAGGAGATTTTCCGCAAGGATAAGATCCAGCTTGAAGAGTGGCTCAAGGACGCTCGGACCAAGCTCGAGGAGGCCCAGCAGCGACTTAAACAGCTGAAGGATGACTCCATCCACTGGGAAGAAGAGCGAGTGGCTCTCGTTCAGATGGTATCTGATGAGGGTCCTCGCGCAGTCCAGGAGTTCCGTACTTCTCAACTTTATGACGAGGAGCGATATGAAGCGTATATCGCTGGTCGCGATTTTACGGTCAGAGTTATGCAGCAGATTGCTCTGACTTTTAACGTTGAGGAGTTCGACAGAGTGGCTTTCTAGGTTGCAGCTAGAGAACGAGCTGCCGCTGAGAACGAAGTCACTGGGGCAACAGATGTCGCTCCTGCTCCTGAGGCTGGTCCCGAAGCTGAGAGCCGCGAGCCTGCGCAAGATGAGGATTGACCAACCTTGACCTCGGCACCTTCCTATGTCTTGTATATATATATATATATATTTTTACTTTTAAGAAGAAATTTGTAACTGTCTTGACCTTTTGGTCATCATTTTAATGAACATTTATTTCTTCAGTGCTGTGTATTCTCCTTATCTTTCATTTTTGCTTTGTGTTGATCTCATGTTGACTCATCAGAGGATGCGACCCCTTAATTCGAGCACGAGCTGCGCTGCTCGCAATTAGGGTGTACGACTGCGACCCCTTAATTTGAGCACGAGCTGCGCTGCTCGCATTCTGGAAGTGCGATCCCTTTCACCAAGCGCGAGCATCTAACTCATGAAAAAATGAATTAGACTCAATCCGGGGGTCGTGTGACCGTGTCCGCGTTGAGATAGACTGATCTATCGATTGAGATTTTGATTCTACCAAGGGCAGAAGATTGGTCAAGAGAGCACGTATGCTCTCTTCGGGGCTATTCGAGTCCAAATAAATGGGATAGCGGACAAAAGGTGGTTTTAGCCCTACCAAAGGTAGGCAATGTCAAGAGAATGGTATGCACTCTCTTCAGGGCTATTCAGGTCCAAGTAAATGGAATAGCGACCAAAAGATATCTTTCACTTTATTCATAAAATGTTGTTATGAACTACATCGAATCTAGGGGTAATACCGTAGCAAATGCTCCACGTGCCAAGGACGACGTACGGGCTTTCCCTGCATGTCTTCAAGGTAATAAGTACCGGGTCGCACAATCTTAATAACCCGATAAGGGCCTTCCCAATTTGGATCCAGCGAACGAGCGGGAACCCCGAGTCTTTGTCTCAGGACCAAATCTCTGAGCTGGAAGGACCTAGGCCGAACTTTAGCATTTTGATAGCGAGCAATACGTTGCTGATATGCAACTGCTCGTAATTGGGAGGTATTTCTTCGTTCTTCCAAGAGGTCGAGATGAAGTCGAAGATCTTCCTGATTACCTGTGGGGTCATACTGTTCGATCCGATACGAGAGCACTTAAATTTCCACTGGTACTACCGCATCGACACCAAATGCTAAGGAAAAAGGGGTCTCACCCGTTGATGTACGAGTTGTAGTCCTATATGCCCATAATACCTCTGGTAGAAGTTCTGGCCATTCACCTTTGCATTCACCAAGCTTGGTTTTTAAATGGTGCTTAATGATTTTGTTCACTGCCTCGACCTGCCCATTCGCCTGAGGATGATATGGAGAAGTGCGGAGATTACGTATCTTCCATTTTTCACAAAATTCATCAAAGGCCGCATTGTCGAACTGCGTTCCGTTGTCGGTAATTATAGTGTGAGGGAGTTCGAAACGGCATATGATATTTCTCCATATGAACTTGGTAGTTTGTTTCTCAGTAATCTTGGCTAATGGTTCTGCCTCGGCCCATTTGGTGAAGTAATCAACCGCCACAATTGCGAACTTATTTTGTCCCTTTCCCATGGGCAAGGTGTGGACCCTCGCCGATTTTTCCGCGTTCCCACACGGCGTCGTTCTCCCTTTCCCTTTCCTTTCGGAAAAGGAGATGAGGAATGCGTGAGTGCGAAATCGCCGTTTGTGCCACTGGCTTGCCTCGTTCTCGAGGGCTTCGTTTGGTTGTCGTGTTTAAGCTGGATGTGTTTAAATGTGTTTATATAAGACCAGAGTCGCCACTAGCCAGTTACTTCGAATCTACAGTTGGCTAGACCCCGTAGAAACGCTAGAGAAGGGAATCCGAAGATTCCTTCCTCTAAAATGACTCCTGTTGATCTGCGGTCAGAGATTCGAGGTAAGGGATCACAGTTACAGGGTGGGAAGAGGTTAAGCACCCCACACACTGCCCGTACCGAAGTACGGTCTCTACTTCACAGAATCAATCGAATACTTGAAAGTCTAGTTTAATCCTCGTATATTCTCATGGATGACATGATGCATGAATGCGGGTCTGAACAGTAAGAGTTTCTGATGGGCAGGTTCCAACAACGGGCAAGCCCAGAGCGTACGCTCGAACTGACAGGTGCTTTATGCGAGATGATGCATGCTGTGTGCTTGAATATTCAAAGTGCTTATAGTGATATGTACGTAAATGCAGGTCTGAACAGTAAGAGTTTCTGATGGGCAGGTTCCAACAACGGGCAAGCCCAGAGCATACGCTCGAACTGACAGGTGCTTTATGCGAGATGCATGCGGTGTGTTTGAATAATCAAAGTGTTTGCAGTGAAGCAGGGGGGTTGGAAGAAAAGTAAATGTTGCACTTATGCCAGATGCAAATGAGATGATGCTGGAAAAGAGTAACTGAGTGGACAGAGGTGTCGCAAGGGTTGGCTTCGAGTGGCTGGATCAAGACTTGGATGGCTTAGGAGGTTTGGACCAGTGGTCAGGCTGGGCTGGACCAGGGCTAGACTCTCCTCACTCGGGCTCTCCTTGGTGGAAAAATGGGCTAAGGGGTGGAGAAGGTCTCGGACCGCACCCGGATTGGCTGGACTTGAAGGGATGCTGAAATGAGAAGGGGAGGGGGGTATTTATAGCAACGGAGAGTGGCAGCTCTCGTAATTTTGTCCGGGCGGCCTGCCATGGGCCGCCCGTACGGCCGCTCCTCGGTTTCCAGCGAGTACGGTCGCTCCCTCGGGGCTGCTGTTGGACTCGCTGGTCGACTCAGTGAGTTGACTCAGCGGGTCGACTCGGTGGTTTGACTCGACGGGTTGACTCGACGGGTTGACTCGGTGTTTTGACTCGACGGGTTGACTCAACGGGTTGACTCAGCGGGTTAACTCAGCGGGTTGACTCAGTGAGTTTGACTTTTTTAGGATTTTTTGACTGGCTTTTCTTATGGGGGGTTTTTCAGGCTGATGTTTAGGACTGGGTTGACTGGGTTCAGGCTTGAACTGGGCTATGGAATGGGGCTTACAAGGGTGAGTTTGGCTGAGTTTGGACTTGGGATTTTGGGGTATGGTCCTTCATTCAACCAGCTATCTCTACCAACAGTGTAGTCGAAGGTGGGGTGTCTACAGATGCCCCTCTTTGGCAGAGGTTGCGTGCAACCGAATGCCAAAGCGAGTGGACACCCCACTTCTGACCCGGTCATTCATGGATCATGGTCTGAAATCTTTGCTTGCTTTTGCATCTGTGCCAGTTGCTCGTCTGGAATTCGATCACTCGCACATACTGCGGGAGTTTGGAGAAAACGTTGCGATTGTCCCTGCAGTTTGCTGTAACCTGGGTACCCAATCGCAACCCTTCCATTCCCGATCGGTACTAACATCGGAAAGGTACAGCAGAGCCTCTGCGTCGACAGTCTTACGAAGATGCTGACCCTGAGACTGATTGTATGATGTTTGATGTTTTTCCAGATCACTCCAGGAGTACTTGTTTCGCTTGACTGTCAAAGTGGTTAGACGCCCTGCGTCAGATAGTCTTACGGGATTCTACTACGCCGACTTGGACTCAGTCAAGGTACTTCAGGCATCCACGCCTAGGTATGTGCGGGTGGGCTTTTTCCACCCGATCTGCTGGCTTCGATGCTTGGTTTGCAATTCATTCTTTCCTTGATTGTGGTCTGGAATCTTTGTTATCTTTTGTATCTGAGTCAGTTGATTGTCTGGAAGTTGATAACTCGCACATACCGCGAGAGTTTGGAGAAAACGTTGCGATTGTCCCTGCAGTTTGCTGCAACCTGGGTACCCAATCGCAACCCTTCCATTCCTGATCGGTACTAACATCGGAAAGGTACAGCAGAGCCTCTGCGTCCGTAGTCTTACGAGGTTGCTGAGTCTTACGAGGTTGCTGACCCTGAGACTGTTTGTGTGATGTTTGATGTTTTCCCAGATCACTCCAGGAGTACTTGTTTCACTTGACTGTCAAAGTGGTTAGACGCCCTGCGTCAGATAGTCTTACGGGATTCTACTACGCCAACTTGGACTCAGTCAAGGTACTTCAGGCATCCACGCCTAGGTATGTGCGGGTGAACTCTTTCCACCCAATCTGCTGATTTTGATACTTGAGTTACAATTCATCGTTTCCACCTGTTCAAATGGTTTCTGTGACCGAGCCTTTTGGCTTTCATCTTTTTGTATCTTGGCATGTGGTATGACCGCACTGACACTGGAATTCAGTTCGACCGCACTTTGAGTGCATTGGATCCGATGATCTCCGGGGAAACCACGAGACATCGGATCTTATTTGATTTTTGCATCGGCTCCTACCCAGAGATATGGAAGATCTCCGGGTGTTTTGGAGGCAGAACGCTCCACTGGGAAAATATTTTTGGATTTTTGAAAAGGCACCCACTCTGGGGAGTGATACTCCGTGGGGTTTTTATTTGTAAATAGAAATATTTTTTTTTTCTTTTTGAAATGAAAATCTGGTTTGCATGTGCCTCCACTAGGGATGCCTGTGGGGTCTTTAGCTAACCGACTTTTATTTTGAAAGCAGGTAAACATGATGATTGATGCGATGGATGCTGATGCATGGAGATGCATGATGAATGCATGGTTTGGCTCATTCTCTTTTCATTTGATGATTTTGCTTTTGCTGCAGATGCTGAGAATTTTGAGCTTATTGCTTGCAGGGTTGTACTCCCTTGGGGATTTTTCTTTTTGATACGGAGGTTTGGACAGCGGGTTGGTCAAGATCCCGACCCGTGATCGATCAGGTCCATCGTCCCAAGATGTTGTTTCTTTGCTAATGAGAATGTACGAGGATATCATTCGACTTCAAGATGTTCTTCTGGGTATACATGGGATTGAGATGGTGTTTGGTTGCCCGTCTTGGTCAAGATTCCAATTTGCGGGCGATTGGATCCGTCATCCCATACTGTGAAGTGAGCGGAGTTCAAGACTCCTGAATTGTAGTGCTGGGGATGCTAATTTTTGTGATTTTTTTGTAAATATGTGGTCCTAGTCTTCAACTGAGTGGTCAGGATAGAGATCGGTTATTGAAAATACAGGAAATATTTTTTGTGATTTTCGAAATATTTTTCGATGAAAGCAAGAGAAATACTTTTGTGATTTTTGACAATATTTTGATTGAAAGCAAGGGAAATATTTTTGTGATTTTTGACAATATTTTGATTTGAAAGCAAGGGAAATATTTTTGTGATTTTTGACAATATTTTGATTTGAAAGTAAAGGAAATATATTTGTGATTTTTTGAAAATATTTTGCAATGTTTTTGTATTTTGGTGATTTTTCTGAAATGCAGGGAAAAGTGTGGAATTTTCATCCACTTCCAGCTTCTACTGCTGGTAAGGCACCCGATCCATTTTACGTCAGCGAGCAAGACGAGTCTTACACAGTTAAGTGTCGTGGTTTTACATCTTCGGATGAGGAGATTTTGAGGGTTTTCAGTCAACACACCCACAAAGTTGCCTGTTCCTCATGTGCAATGCACATAGACCATGTATCGTCTGACGGACTCCTTCGGCCACAAGATGAGCCACATCCTCACATTTCCCTTAGTCAATCCAGTTTGGGGTCTTACGTTGCTCACAATTCCGTGAGGGTGAGCTTCACCTCCCAACAGCCTTAATCCCCTTCATGAGTTTTAGGAACAGGGAACATCCGTCAGCTTCAACAGCGACTTCCAAATCAAGGTTATCTATCACGGTGCGTTCAACACGAACAGGATTGCGGAGTTCTGCCCGCCTCAGCCCTTACCTGTTTAAAAGATTCCAAACACCCGTACGATCAAGTGTCAGCCATGTCCGGAACAGGTTAGGAAAGAAAGCCCCCGAGAAGTTAATCCTAGTGTAGTTTTAGGTCTTCGGACCGCTGGGGATAAATTGGTGGGTTGAAACTGGTGGTGAAAACTTTTTTGTTTTATATTGTATATATATATATATTTTTTTTATTGTTTTGAAAAGGTTCCAGACTTTAACTCGAGTAATCGAGATTGACACTGGTTTTTATGGAAAGCTTAGAATTTTTTTTTTTTGGTATTTTGGAAATGATCCGGGTCGTCAGATCCTGGCTCGAATGGCTGGGATCGATGCCGGTTTTTGTTGAAGGCAAGAAAGGTCCCCCGAGAAACTAATCCCAGTGTAGTTTAAGGTCTTCAGACCGTGAAACTGTACAAAAAGGGGCAAATATATATATATTTTTATATATTTTTTTCGAAATGATCCAGATCATCAGATCTTAGCCTGAAGGGCTGGGATCGATGCTGGTTTTTATTAAAAATCCCTCGGGATCTCGATCCCGACGTAGTTTTAGGTCTTCGGACCAGAAACTGTACATGTGATGTATATATTTTTTTGGTTTTCTGAAAATGTCCGAGATCGTCAGGTCTTGATTCGATCCAAACCGATGTCGGCTTTTATTGAAAATCCCTCGGGATCTTGATCCCGACGTAGTTTAAGGTCTTCGGACCAAAATCTATACAAGTAAACAGTAATCAAGGGCGGAGATTCTTGGGATTCTTCTTGGAATGGTTTGGATCATCTGGTCATGCCTTTGGATGGTTGAGATCATTGTTTGACCAAGTCAAATTCTTCTTTCTTTTCTTTGAAAATTCCATGGAACTTTTCCACATCATCAACCCAATTTCTCACCCATTTCTCATGAGATGAGATTTTGGTGAGATTTCTTCCTTTTTCTCACCGTTCTTTTCCATCACTTCATTCTTACATGGAGGTACAAGATTCACTTGCAACCACCCTTCCCAAGGAGGAGTTCTTCCCAAGGAGAGGGGGTGAGAGGTCGTTTCACCTAGGTAGGGGCTAGGACGGCCTCCCATGGGCCGCCCGACCGGTCTCTGCCTTCTGGTCTCTTCAGTGGGCTGGGTAAAAGGGTGCCCTCCCCTTTTCTATATAACATGGGGCACCCTTACCCCCTCAAACGTGCAATCTCTCTCTTCTCTCTCTCATACTCTATCTTTTTTCAAGTTTTCTCTCTCTTCTTTGGTGGTCCTTTGCTCTTCTCAAGTGGTGGGCCTTAGAGAAGCTTTGAGACAGCAAGGTGGTCCCTCTTTGGTGAGTAGTAAAGGTATGGACTACTTCTTTTTCTTTTCTTGTCTTTTTCCTTCTTCATTATCTCTTCTCATTGCTCTTTTCTTTTCTTCATGTAGCTATTCTAAGAGGTGCGAAGGTGGGCCCAAGTATTCTTGACCTTTTTCTAGATCTCAAGTTTCTTTCAAAGGTGGTGCATGGAGAAGGACATTGCAAGCTCTCTACTTCATCATTTTTTCCTTTTTCACACTCCCTCCATGTGCATGTAAAGAGTGATTTTGCCATGTCATCAAGTGTTCATGGCAAAATACTCTATCTTTTTCATGGGAGTTGGGCCTCTTTTTATATGTATCAAATGGGCTCAAAGTGAAGTCATGGCCCCTGGTGTATTTGATGGGCTCAATGCTTCATTTTGGGCTCCCTCATGCTTTCTTACCCTTGTCATTTTTCCTTAATGCTCTTCCTTTCTTTTCCATTTTCTTTTCAAGGTTTGGGCCCATGGGCATGGTAGGGCCCATCTCAAGTTTTGGGCTCATGGGGCTCACTTTAGGTGACCCCATCTTTTTTCACATATGTATGGATCAAGATGACTAGCCCATTCTTCATTTGGATTTCAAGTGGGCTAGATTTCCTAGTTGGGCCTATATGGACAAGTGGCCCAACTCTTCCGTCATTTCTTGATTATGATGTACATCTTTGCACAAAGTGTGGTGGGCTCCTTGGAGTTTTTTATGTGGATGGGCTTTTGGGCCTTCATTGGAGCTTGGATTTCTTTGGACCATGTGTGCACCACTACACTTTGCCCATGTAGGCTTTTTCTTTCATGCTTTTTCCTTAATGGATGGAGGACTTGAGCTACTTGACCATCTACAAGTCCCATGAGTGAGTTGTTCCCACAATCTCACTAAGTTCAAATGGTTTTCTTTGTGGTATGAATACGGTTCTCAAGAGTTTCCCTCTAATGTTATCAATCTCAAATGGATGATCCTCAAGTGAGCTATCCATACAACCATAGCTCCTTGATCTTTTCTTTGGGGCTTGGTGGGTCATCCACCATCATTCTCAAGTATGAGTGATTTCTTCTTTCAATTTGTGGGAAAGAATGATACCCATAAGTTGCCCAATTTTGACCCATGCTTTGGATTTTGATCTCTAAGTGGGCTATGTGTATCATTTTTAGCCATTTATGATGGTTGGGCGACTCATCAAGCCATGCTCTTTTGTGCTCAAATGGTCTCCCTTTTGGTGAAAAAGTTGGTGCAAATAAGTTGCCCAAACTTGCCTTTTCATGGGCATTTTCAACTTTGATTCTTCATATGGGCTATGTGCATCAACTTTCTACCCCTAGCTTCTTTGACTCATATGTTTATGGGTAGACCTCCTTGTTGCATTTTCATGGTCAAAATTTTCATCAAGATGAGGCACATAAAGTTGCCCATGGTTAACCCATGAATGGGTCCTCATATTCTTCAAAGTGGGCTATGTGCTCTCTCCAATCCATTGAGATGAAGCATTTAGGTTGCTCTTGGGGGCCCACTTCCTTTCTATTCCCCACTTGTCCATACACATGTGTAAAAAGATGGAAACATCTTAAGGTAGGAACATGGCCTTGGCATGAAAGTGGATCAATCCTTGGCCACATATGGACTTTGACGAGGGACTTCTCATGTGAAGTGGGATTCTTATCCTTTGTTGATCTCATGGCACTTGGGTGCATTTGTTGTCCAAAATGTGTCCTTAGGTGATGGACTTTCTTGCCTAAGGCATGCCATGCCACCTTCTTTAAGGTGGGCCTTACTTTTTCCAATGGGCCCAACACATATCCTAAGTGACACATGGAGTTGGACTTTAGATTTTGCATTTGAATGTGAGTCCAATCCCATGGGTTTCTTGGATGATAATTTGGATTTTAATGGGTAAAGGGATAGGGACTTACCTTGTCGAGCTTGTAGGATTCAATGGCGGATGGTACCAGAGGTCACCGAGTAATTGACGAAGATGATCCCGCCTTCATCATCCGCCGAGGGGACCACATGTGTTCCTTAGCTATGGAGCATCAACCTCTTCCCGCTATTAAGGGTCGAGGTACCAGGGATCGCTGGGATGACTGGATGAAGGATCCACAGCCCTTGCTTGAACGAGTACTGGATGGTACTCCTTTTGCTGGCCTCCTCACCCTACGTTTCCACAATAATGATGCTAACCGCATGATGCTTGCGGCCCTTTGCGAGCGGTGGCGAGATGAGACCCACACCTTTCAGCTCCCTTGTGGAGAATGGGGGATAACCCCCTTGGACATTTACATGCAGATAGGCTTCCCGTTTCATGGGGCAATTGTCCCTCAAGTCAGCTCTCTAGCTCCTCTCACTTCCACCGACTGGCTACGGCTTGTCGGTGACGTCCCACCCGAGGGCGAATTCCAAGGCCATCAAGTGAAGATGCGATGGTTCTACAACAGTTTTGGCTCCGTCATCCCCAACACTGAGCGAGAGGCCCTCCACAAAGCGCGGGCCATGATCACCTATGCTTTTGGATCCTTTCTTTTCTGTCATGCGAATGAGAGAGTTGATCCCAAATTTCTTCGTTTAGTCGAGGATCTTCATCACCCCTATAACTGGAATGGGGCTATCTTGACCCGTATCTTTCAAGGTCTGGACAAGACCTGTCGGCATAGCCGGTCCTTCACAGGCTTCTGGCCTGTTGTTGAGGTACCTTTTCTTTCGTCTTCCTTGAAGTCATTTACCTTCTTCTTCTCTCTGATCATTAGATGTGCTTTTGTCCAGACCTGCTTTTATGACCATTTTCCCCATCTTGCACCGAGGATGAGGGATGATGTTGAGCCCTCTCAGTATCGCCACATGTACTGGCATCAACAGCACCGTCAGCGGAACTCTCGAGTTCCCGGGGACAATTGGCGTGCTGACATAGACGGGCTGACTATCGAGGATGTAAGTATCTTGCTTGTCTTTGTCCTCGTGCCGTACTGTAACTGATCATGGTGACTTCATTTGCTGCAGCTCGCTCGGATGCCGTATGCTAGTTTCCCTCTCTATTACACCCCCCAGCGCGTGGAGGCATATGATGCTTCATGTCTCCGTATCATGCTTTCGGACGCTGAATCTTTTCAGTGGTACCTGGGGGAGAGGTTGCTTCGGCAAGTCACTGGGGTGGCTCGGGTCCCTTGTTCTGCACCTCCTCCAGCTGCTCGGATGCCGGTTGATGAGAGAGTTGAGGCTCTCGTGGGCCAACCTGGATTCCGTTTCACGATCCCGGATCGTGATTATGATGAGTGGTATCTGCTGTTCGGCCAGGGGCCTCTGCTTCCTTCGCTTTATGTTCCAGGTGGCCGTCGCAGGTATGCTGGAGGTTCGGTGACTGCTCCTTTGATGGATCTTTATCGTCGGGAGCGGGACACGAGGAGGGACGATGATGATTATGTTGGCAACTTGTAGCCTGCTCGGGTGCTCTGCTTTGTATGGCCTTGTATTTTTGCTTTTATCTTCTTTTGTATCAAGCTCTTTTTGAATGAATATACAGTCTTTGACTTGTCTCAAATTCTTTGATGATGTCTGGACGCTTTGACTTTTGACTTGTTCCTTCATGATTTGAGACTTCTTAGCTACATGGATGATGACTTGAACGGTCCAGATTGCTTGTTTAGTCCTGGTGGGCCCACTTGATGATTAGATCTTGGATTCTGGCACTTCTTTTGATGATCGAACCTTTGATCTTGCTGCTCCATGACTTGAGTAAGCTTTCCAACGGTTTGGATCTTGATGATCTAGTCCTTGAATGGTTCAGATTGATAGATTCGGCCCTGTGGGCCCACTTGAGACCTTAGCTTTACTTTGGAGCACCTCTTTTGATGATTTGTGAGACTAAGAAGGCTTCTCATGGTGTGGATGATGACTTGAACATCTCAGATCACTTGACTTGGCTTTGTGGGCCCACTTGATGATTAGATCTTAGATTCTGGCCCTTCTTTTGATGATCCGCCCTTTGATCTTGTTGTTTGGTGGCTCATGTAGGTCCCTCAATGGTTTAGATCATGATGATCTGATCTTGGAATGGCTTGGATTGCTTGTGGCCCTCACTTGATCACCTTTCCTTCTCTTTGACTTGATCAGCCATGTTCTGGCCGCATTGCTCCGTGATTGGACCGGTGGGGCACCTTTTATATGATCTTGATCAATCTCAGTCGAAATCTGGAGTGGACTGGAGCCTTGGGCGGCCCATGGAGCGCCATCTGCTGACGTGGACTGTCAGCCTCACCTACCAAGAATCCTGGAGCCAATCCCGCGGAGAGAGGGGAACCGCGTCCGTACGGGCGGCCCAGGGCAGGCCTCCCAGAGCTCGTCTCTTGAGCGGCCTGGGCTGGCCCTGGTTCGGACAGTGAGCATATTCCTCTGGCTGTTGTCTCCCTCATCATCTGCATCCGATTCTTCGATTCAGCCATGAATCACTTCCTTATCTCTTCTTTCATTCTCCTTTTGTCTTTTTCTTGGTTTGTCCTTTCTTGGGCAATGGATGGTGGAGATTTAGGGGCTGTGGGGGCTGTTCAAGGTGGGTCCCACACTTCAGATTTTCAACTGAGCTTTGATAATGGGGAGATGCCTTTAATGGATGGGGTAGATGGGGCATTAAGAGGGGGCATTGATGAAGATTTAAGCTTTGTGGTTGGTGGAGCTTTGAATGGCCCCATTAATGGTGGGATGGCTGAAATTTCTGATTTGAATGGGCCTTTGATTGTGGGAGAAATGGATGGTATGGATAGGATGATGAGGTGGGACATGGGTGAAGCTATGCACCCCTTGAGTGTGGGCCCCATGGATGATGTGATGGATGGTGATGATGGGACCATGAGGGACATAGATGGGCTGATCTCATGCTTGGATGGGATGGATGGTTCAGATGGTACCTTTGACGGTTTGGATGCTCTGGATGAGGGCCAGGATGTGCGGTATACTTCTTTGGGTGGACTTGATGTGATCATTGATGATGTCCCCCTGATGATGGACGGTGTGGATGCCTCGATGATCCCTTTGATCGGCCAGGATGATGATTGGATTCATGATTTCCTATTGGAGGGGGCCGCAGGTCCAGATCTGACCGTTGATTCTTCGATCGGGGCTGCCGGGACCCTTTTTGATGGTTTAGATGTATTCTTTGACGGTCAGATTAGCCAGGATGTCACGATGTGCGGTGTGATCTTCACTGATAGTCCTTTTGATGGGGAGCATTGTCCTTCCCTTAGTCATCGATCTTTTGCGCACTCTGTTCATGAGGTGGGCGAGTCTTCCCATGCGGCTGAGATTATGACAGTTTCAGACAGCGATGCGACTATATCAGACATAGCCGTTACTGAGGGCAGGTCAGGGGCTGTCGAGTCTGCAGAGGTTCCAGCTTTTCCTTCTCCTTCGCCCGTTGACCTTCCGATCCTTGATGAGTCATCATTGATTTCTGGGCCTTTTGTGCTGGAGGGGGTACCAGTGAGGACTTGTCAGCTGTTTCCTCGTTCTTCCTGCTCGCCACGACTGCTTGCTTGGCTTGACAGCTTGTCAGTTTATGAGATTCGAGATTTGGAGTCTTATGGCTTCGGCGGTCTGATCCATATGGCCAGACTTGATATTGATTGGAGGATGCTTGGAGCTGCCTTGATTGACTGGGTCCCTTCGTTGAACTTGTTCGCGTTCAACGATATGGAGATGGGGCCTTCTTTGGAGGAGCTTGCACGCTTGACAGGCTTACCCTTGGATTATACTCAGTACTTTTCGCCGAAGACGTCGCCGAAGACTGCCACACCGCAGAACTGGTTCGGGATTTCTTATCTTATTCATCCTGCAGCTGCCGGCCAGGATGCTGTAGTGTTCTCCTTGGACTTATTGTATGATCTTTTTTCGGGTCCTTGGGGTGTGGCCGGTTCTACCTTTGCTCGGAACGCACTGATGTTCTGCTTGATAGCTGAGGTGCTGTTCTCGGGATGGCGCAGGTCCCAGACTCCTCTGCTTTTTGAGGTGATGAGTCGAGCTATCCGACGGCAGGGGATCATTTCTCTTATCTTGGCCGAGCTGTTTAATGGGCTGACTGACTGCGCCCTGGGCCGCACTCATGTTCTTCGCGGCTGTTGTGCCTTTCTGCAGGTATCCTTTCTACACATTTTTTTCCTTCTTGCTTTGTTGGGGATTGCTTTGCTTTAGCTGAACTTCTTTTCCTTTTTGTGATCAGGTCTGGCTATGGGAGCGTCTTTCTTTGACTGTTCCTGTACCCCTTCCTGGCATTCCTAGCTCTGACATCATGCGTTATATCATGAAGTTCCTTCCTCATACAGCCAGGATGAGCGAGCCCTTGTATCGTAGGATGTTTGCTGAACTTCGTGACTGGAACGTTCGTTGGGAGTCATCTTGGCTTTCACTTCCTCCAGTGCTTTGCGATGCACACCGCCATCCTCTGATGTTGGTAGGCTTTCGATCCTACTTTTCTTACCATCCCATTCGGTTCCTGCGGCAGTTTGGATACGAGCAGGATGTTCCTCTTTTTGCTTTCACGAGTATCGGGCGTCGAGTGCTTCCATCTAGGTCCTCTGACTTCAGGACCCGGATTGATTGTTCCTGGGCGAGTCACTTGACTGCTGATTTGCTGGGTTTTGAGCTGCGGACTTTTCCGATGGCGACCGCCCCATATCAGTATTGGGTTGCTGAGCAGTCTTTGTATCGACGTATCCCTTGCTGGCATCAGACTGCTGATGAGGATGAGCGGGATATCCTTGGAGATGCAGGCTCTTCATCTGGTTCATATGAACCTTTTGAGGAGAGCCCATTTATCGATCCTGGCTTCCTTTTGGCCACTCATGGCCATTTGCTGTATGAGATCTCCGCACTTCGGTATCATTGTGAGATGATGTCGAGGAGATTGGCTGCCGATCAGAGATTGTCTGATGAGGAGACAGCGATCCGTACCCTTGAGCGCGATGAGGCGCATTACCTGCGTATGGAGGTGAGCAGGTTGAGAGCGAGACTACTTCATTATGAGTCAGAGGACTCACCTGATGTGGCCGAGGAGGAGGGTAGAGATTGATTATGTTGGCCACCTGCACACTGATTTTTTGCATATATGATTGATGATGATGAAATTTTTTGTATTTTGTTGTATTTTTGAAAAAGATGATATGATATGTAAAAGAAACATGATGCATTTAATTTTAAAAAGGAAAACTGTTTGAAAATCTACTGTGCCATGAGTTGTCTTGTGAGTGTGTCTGGATTTTGTGTCGGGATATAGGAATCAGAACGGGGGCTCGGCCAATGCTTTGACCGATGTCTCGAAATTAACTTGCTTGATCCTTTGGTTCCCTAGAGATGTAGGTAATGGAAACTCTTGCTTCCTGAGATTGTCAGAGTTTGTAGAGCTCTTTACTCCTAACTGCACTTCTTGTTCTTGAACTGTAACTGCTTGAACCGATCTGGACCGCCTGATTTCTTGGTACCTGCACTTTTAATTTTTCTTTTTTTTTCTATTTGAGCCATTTTTGCCTGCAGTGCTCTTTCGAGTTTTCACTACAGCAGGCATTTTCCCGTCGTTTTTGCCCGTGGCGCCTTTTCGGGTTTTCACCACGTCCCGGGTGTTTGATCTTGCCTGCCCCTTGGCAGCTATGCTGTTTTTACCCTTGGCGCCCTTTCAGGTTTTCACCAAGTCCGCTGTATGCCCACTGTTTTTACTCGGAGCGCCCTTTCGGGTTTTCACTCCGCCCTCTTTGTTTAGGCACACATTTTCTTTTTCTTTTTCTCTCTTTTTTTTTCTTTTTCTGAATCCTTGGATAACTGCGGCGGCTAGAGGTCGGGAATCCGTCGTTGCCGGCCGATGGCAGTCTTTCAGCCCTTATCCTAAGTTACGATGATAGAGCTGTCGGTCTTTGCTAAAGACCCCTCTGAGATGAACGGATGGATGACTGTGTTTCTTCTTGGACTGATTTTTTTTCCTTGGGTGCCTTGCTTTGGCTTCCCTTTTTCTTTCTCTTTTCTTCTCTTTTTTTTTGTATTCTTTTTCTCTCTTTTTTTGTCTTTTCCTTTTGAATCGCCCCCTTTTTTTGTATTTTTCTCTTTTTTGAATCCCCTTATTTGAAACATTTGTTGGTGGACGAAAATGATTTCTCAGAGGTCTTAGCTTCGACCTCTTGACTTCAGCTCTATTAAAGTAACCTTTGATAAGGTCAGAATAACTTACCCGTGAAAGATCTTCACGTTGTCGGCGTTGGTTGGCTCAGGAAGATCCACCCCTCTCATGTTGGTGAGTCTGAGGGCGCCTCCGGGAAGTACTTCTCTAACGATCAGTGGCCCGTCCCACGAGGGTTTGAACTTTCCTCTGGGGTCTGGAAGGTGCGACGGTAGAATCTTCTTCATGACCATGTCGCCTACCTTGAAACTTCTTTTCCGGACTCTCTTGTTGTAAGCCCGAGCGATCCTTTTTTGATAGCACTGTGAATGACTTAGTGCACGCATGCGTTTTTCATCTGCTAGCGGCAACTGATCGAACCTGGCCCGTTGCCATTCTCCTTCCTCAATTCCGCTTTCTAATAACACCCGTAGTGATGGTATTTCCACTTCGACTGGTAGAACTGCTTCCATTCCATAAGTAAGCTCGAAAGGAGAAACGCCCGTAGCAGACCGTACAGACGTTCGATAGGCCCAAAGTGCATATGGGAGCATATCTGACCAATCTCGATAGGTCACGACCATCTTCTCGAGTATCCTGACGATTGTCTTGTTGGCGGCTTCTACCCCACCGTTCATCTGGAGACGGTAGGGGCTTGATTGATGACGTTGGATCTTGAACTTGCTGAGGAAGTCATCCATCTTCTTGTTGACGAACGGGGTCCCATTATTTGTGATGATGGCATTGGGGATTCCATACCGGCATATGATGTTGTTCTTTATGAATTTGATCACCTGAGATGCTGCAATCGTGGTGTAGGAGGCTGCCTCTACCCACTTGGTGAAGTAGTCGACTGCCACAAGTATGTACTCATGACCGTTTGATGCTTTGGGACTGATCTTGCCGATGATGTCGAGTCCCCACATGGAGAAGGGCCAGGGGGTGGTCAGGTTGTATAACTCTGATGATGGGGCATGGATTTGATTCGCATGCTCCTGACACTTGAAGCATTTTCTGACGTGCTGGCAGCAGTCTGTCTCCATGGTGAGCCAATAATAACCGAGTCGTAGAATCTTCTTTGCCATCATGTGCCCATTCATGTGTGGGCCACAGATTCCTTCGTGTATTTCTCTCATGATTTTTGCAGCTTCTGTTTCATCGACGCATCGAAGGAGGATGTGATTATAGGATCGCTTGTAAAGAACTTTGCCACTGATGGTGAACTGGCCGACCAAACGCTGAATGGTTCGGCGATCTGTTGCTGTTGCTGACTCTGGATACTCCTGGGTTTCGAGATATTGCTTGATGTCGGCATACCAGGGTTTGTCAGGGACAGCTTCGGCTTCTTCTATTTGCAGGCAAAAAGCAGGTTCATCTTGAATTTCAACTGTGAGCTCCCATTCTGAAGCTCCTTTCGGGATCTCGAGCATTGATGCCAGTGTGGCGAGAGCATCTGCAAACTGGTTCTTGGCTCTGGGCATGTATGAGAAGGTGATTTCCTTGAATTCTTCGATCAGATTGTCAAGATACACATGATATGGTATCAACTTCTTGTCTTTGGTCTTCCATTCGTCATTGGTCTGATTGATGATAAGCTGTGAGTCTCCAAATACTCGTAGCTTCTTGACGCCCAAGATTATGGCTTCCCTTAAGCCAGCGATGCATGCTTCATACTCTGCTATGTTGTTGGTGCACTCGAATGCTATGCGCCTCGAGATAGGAATAGGGACATCATCTGGAGAGTAGAGGATTGCTCCAATACCACTCCCTTTAGAATTTGCTGCGCCGTCGAAGAATAACGTCCACTCTCCTTTCTTCTTTTCTTCTTCTTCAATAAGCAAGAGATCTTCATCAGGGAAGAATGTCTTGAGCGGTTGATAATCCAGGAGTGGGTGAGCGGCAAGATGATCGGCGAGGGCCTGTCCCTTGATTGCCTTCTGAGTGACATAGGTGATGTCGAACTCAGACAGGAGTAGCTGCCATTTAGCTATCCTTCCAGTGAGTGCCGGCTTCTCGAACAGGTACTTGAGCGGATCCATGTGAGCGAGGAGGAGAATAGGGAATGCAATCATGTATTGACGGAGTCGCTGAGTTGCCCAGACTAGGGCGAGGCAAGTCTTTTCGATCGGGGAATACCTGGTCTCGTAGTCGGTGAACTTTCGACTCAAATAGTATATTGCTTGTTCCTTCTTCCCGGTCTCGTCGTGCTGGCCGAGGACACAGCCAATGGCTTCTGCTGCTACCGAGATGTATAACAATAGTGGTCGTCCAGGAGTGGGCGGCACTAGGACTGGAGGATTCATGAGATATCTCTTGATGCGATCGAAGGCAACTTGGCAATCATCATTCCATTCTTTTGGGACGTTCTTCCGAAGGAGCTTGAATATGGGCTCACAAATAGGTGTGAGCTGTGCGATGAAGCGACTGATGTGTTGAATTCTGCCGAGGAAGCCACGAATTTCTTTCTCTGTTCTAGGAGGGGGCATCTCGATGATTGCTCTGGTTTTGGTCTCGTCGACCCTGATGCCATCCTCGCTTACCATAAAGCCGAGGAGCTTACCTCCCATTGCACCGAAGACACATTTCTGAGGGTTGAGGCGGAGCTTGTACTTTTCTAATCTGTTGAATAATTTCTTCAGATCTTCAAAGTGTCCTTCAATTGTGCGAGATTTGACGATCATGTCGTCCACATATACTTCGAGCTCTTTGTTCATCATGTCGTGGAATAGTGCTGTCATTGCTCGCTGATATGTTGCTCCTGCGTTCTTCAGACCGAACGGCATTATCCTGTAACAGAAGGTTCCCCAGGGAGTGATAAATGCTGTCTTCTCACGATCTTCGACGGCCATCTTAATCTGATTGTAACCTGAGAACCCGTCCATGAATGAGAAGATCTTGTATCCAGCAGTGTTGTCGACCAGAGTGTCGATATGTGGCAAAGGGAAGTCATCTTTTGGACTGGCTTTGTTGAGATCTCGGAAGTCGATGCACATTCAAACTTTGCCATCCTTCTTCGGTACTGGTACGATGTTGGCGAGCCATTCAGGGTAATTGGAGACTACCAAGAATCCCGCGTTGTATTGTTTGATGACTTCATCTCGAACTTTCAGAGCTCATTCTGGCTTCATTCTTCGAAGTTTCTGCTTCACTGGCTTCATATCTGTCTTGGTTGGCAGATGGTGTACAACGAGCTCTTCATCGAGCCCCGGCATGTCTTCATATGAGAACGCGAAGTTGGACAATCTTGGAGCTAGGAACTCTATCATTTTCTGTTTCATCTCAGGTGGCAACGATTTTCCAATGCGCACTTCCCTAGGGATCTCAGGTGTCCCCAAGTTTACTATCTCGAAATCATCGGCTACAACATTAGCTTTAGATTCGAACTTTTTGAGGAGATCCTCAAGTTCGGGAGCAGGATCATCATCTTCCTCATCCCGAGCTTCTTCCAGACCCATGAGCTCGAAGTCTAATTCGATGTCGAAATCATATGATTCGACTTCAAACTCATGCGACTCTTTAGACGAACTTGGCACACTATTGAATGCAGGGAAAGAAATATTTTTTTGGTTTTTGAGATTTTTCTGAAATTGAAATGCTAGATGTTTTTGGCTTTTGAAAGTTTTTGATTTTTTTGGTTTTTTGAAATTCGTGGGACTTTGAACAAGCAGGCATCGCAGACCATGATTGAGCCCAACTTGTTCCAAAGTTCCGGTCACTGCTTAAACAGGCTTTTTTTTGGAAGCCAGAGCCCTCAGATGGCTCTTTGGCTGATTCAAAAGTTAGGGGAACAGATGACCATTCAGGACCCCACACTCCCTCCCCTGGAGAGGTGGGGGTTGATGCTTTGGGCGAAGAATCATGGTCTGGCCCAATGACCATGACTTCTCGCTGGTCGGGTTCGGGATCTGAGTCGCACTCAGTCCCTCCCGGATCACTTACCTCGCATTGTAGTTCGTCTGGTTCCACAGCTAGACACAAGTTTGGAATCTGGACATCAGACCAATCTAGGGCTGGCCACTTCCCTTTCTTGGTCCATTGGATGGGCTGCTTCTGCCCCTGGCTGACGGTTGAAGAAGTTGACTTTGCAGAGAAGGGCAAGTCGTGCCCCTTGCTAATTGGTGCTGAGATGGGCAAGTTGTGCCCCTTACTGATTGAAGTGGGCAGGTTGTGCCCCTGGCTGATTGAAGTGGGTAGGTTGTGCCCCTGGTTGAGAGAAGTGGGCAAGTTGTGCCCCTGGTTGGGAGCAGGTGTCAGAGTAACCTGGTCCTGAAGCTGCTGTATTTGACTTCCTTCTTCGTCTTCATCCTTTTCTTCTTCTTCTGGAGGCTTAGATGGTTTGAGAATCTGATCCCATCGAATGGGGGGCCACGTGGCCCAAACTAGGCTCATCGGGAGGCCTTTGTGTAGTGCAGTCGGTTGATTCCCTCCTGGATCTTTGCAAGGTTCTCCTGGCTTGACGAATTGGATGGGTGAGCATCAAAATTTCTTCCTTCTCTTGTCTATGAAGGTTGCCCTGTATCCGAGTCCCCATTTGCGTTGGTTATATACCAGCGGTACCTTTCTAGACTTGAAGTGATTCTTCATTCGGTATTTGAGGCTCAGACGCTCTGCCGGTGAGAAGACACGGTCCACCCTTATCGGTTCTGGATTGGCGATAGAGTTCACAGTCTCAAATTCGAAACTGTGAAATGGGATGTCTTCTTCAGAGTGCTGGATATCGATGACCGGGATGTCTGGTTTAATGGCAGCAGCATTGGAAGGAATGATGAGCTCCTTCTCTGCGTGGATAGAGATCACTTGATTTCCACAGATGTACTTCACCCGTTGATGTAAGGTTGATGGCACAGCTCCAACCTTGTGCAGCCACGGCCGTCCGAGCAGCATGTTGAAAGAGGCTGATATATCCAGGATTTGGAATGTGATGGTAGAAACTTCTGGACCTATCTGTACCTCTATGTCGACCTCCCCTTCCACTGATCGGCGGGTGTTGTCGAATGCTCTGACGCATATGGTGCTGGGTCGGAATGAAGAAGGACTGATTCCCAAAAGTTCCGTAGTCTTGAGCGGGCAGACGTTTAAGCTTGAGCCGTTATCGATAAGGACCAATGGGACGCAGAGGTCTTTGTATCGTAAGGCTATGTTGAGGGATCGCCCATGATCGCGTCCTTCTGGTGGCAACTCATTATCAGTGAAGGTGATGGCACGTGGAGCCAGGAGCTGTCCAATCATCAATGCTATCATCTCTGGTGCCGTATTGGAGGAGACATGAGCATCGCTCAAGGTTTTGGCAAACATTTCTCGGTGTATGCGAGATGTGCAGAGTAGCTCCCATACTGAGATTTGAGCAGGGATTGACTTGAGCTGAGTTGCCACATCGTATGCGGCTTCATTTTTGTTGCCGAGGCCTGAGAGAGCGCCTTTGGGATCTCCTCTGTTCTGATTATCTCTTCGGATGCAACGCCCATTGGGATTCATGTTCCCCACTTCCGCACATTCTGGATAGTGCCATGGAACCTCTTTGTAGCTTTCCTCCCTTTTGCCTTCTAGGACCACCGGTTCTTGCAACGGTGCTGGTGTGGGTACCAGATCTTCCTCGTATGGAGCTTTTGCCTTGAGAACTACATTGTTGCCTGTGCTGAAAGGGTAGTATCGAGGCTTGTCTTCATAGACCACATAAGGTCGTGGTCCTGGCTTGATTGTTCCTGGAGCGGGAGGCTCCCATGGAATGAATACTGGTCCTCTTGATATGGCAGGAGGTTTCTCTGTTCGTCCCAGCTGCCGTAGCGTGATTGACACGCCTCCGGGGTTTGCCCCTTAAAATACGACTAGCTCGACTGGAAGAGCTCCTTCCAATACAATGGGTTCTTGTGGATTGGATTGTTCTTGAGTTGCCCCTTGCAAGATGACAGGTTCGTATGTGGGCTCGATGTATGATTGTGCTCCTTCCAGGACGACTGGTTCGGAGATTAAAGGAAGAAAGGGACCTGCCCCTTGCAAGATTGGAGGAGGATTTGTCGGCCCATAGGTGTAGGCGTGAATGGATTGGATGGGGGAGAAGAAGCGATCGAGATGGTCCCCTTCTTCTATACTATTGACTGCAGGGCCACGAGACGAACTGGGGTCCGTTGGATGCTGAGGCAGAGGATTCTGAAGGATGTTGGTGGAAGCTGCTGGAGAAGTTCCAGGGACCGAGATGACGATCTTGCGGTCATCAATCAGGTCTTGTATGGCATTCTTCAAAGTATAGCATCGATCAGTGGCGTGGCCACGTCCTTGATGATAGGCGCAATACTCATTTTCTCGGTAATTCGGTGGCAGAGGATGAGGAGGAGGCCTAGGTGCCATTAGAGTAAGTAATTGCTTCTGCACTAGAGTAGCCATGACTTGACTGAGTGGTTGAGAGAGGAGAGTAAATTTCCTAGACTCCCTGTAGTTTTGCCTATTTTGATATGAGTATCGACCGTTTCCTCTGAACTGCTGCTGTTGTCGAGGTGGTTGTGGCTGAGGATTCGGTTGTGGCTGATACCGCTGAGGCTGATGCTGAACTTGATTCTGCTGATACTGTTGACGTCCCTGTGGGGGAGCATGTTGATTTCCTTGAGCAGTGGTGTTGATGTTGTTTACCTCTGTTGGGCGGGGAGGAGAACCACTGCAGTTTCCATTCCCGTGCCCGATAGGTCTTCCTTCCACTCTGTTCCTCTTTACTGGAGTGGCTTGATGAGGCCATGGGGAGATCGTCCCAGCCCGGATCCCTGCTTCGACTTGCTCTCCAGCACGGATCAATTGTGAGAAATTCGCATATGGATGCGAGATGAGATACCCGGATATGCTTGGATATGTTGAATGAACAATCATGGAGATTTGTTCTTCGTCGTCGATAGGTGTCCGCATTCTGGCTGCCATAGCTCGCCAACGTCCTACGTAGGCGGATAGTGTTTCATCACTCCTTTGCCTGAGAGCTACGAGATCGGCTCTTCTGGGTGCCATGTTGAGATTGTACGCGAATCTGTCAACGAAAGCCTGGGAAAGCTGTTCCCATGTCCTGATGTGGTGACAGTCCAATGAAGTGTACCAATCTAGGGCATCGCCCTTCAGAGACTTTTGGAACAAACGTATGAGGGCCCCTTCATTTCCTGCAATTGCACTCAGCTCTCCACAGAAAGCCTTGAGATGTGCTGTGGGACAACCGCTGCCATCGTATCTTTTGAATTTTGGTACCTCAAAGTTTTAAGGTACTTGAGCATCTGGGAAAGGACACAAGTCTCTGAACTTGGTCGAAGGTAAGTCGATTCCTTGCTGTCGCTGAAGCTGATTTTGCAAGATCTGGAACTGCTCCCGCAACTCGTCCAGTCCTGAGTGATCTATTCGAGCGACTGGTGTCTCCTAGAGTAAGGCACGTTCTTCTTCGGCATAGTGGTCGATGTCTTCGACCCTATGTGCTTGCTGAAAAGCAACCGCGGGCTGCTGAAGCTGATTTGATGACTGAAGTGGATTCTGATGAATTGGTGCTTGAAAGGATTGTAACTGAACTGGAGATTGTACTGAAGGTTGAATTGGAACTTGCTGGAAATTAACTGGAGATTGCTGAACTGAAGATTGCTGAAAATTAACTGGATTTTGCTGAATTGAAGATTGCTGGAAATTAACTGGATTTTGCTGAATTGAAGATTGCTGGAAATTAACTGGAATCCCATCGGCGGGGATGTGCTGGAATTGAAAAGTGCTCCTGTTTGCAGGAGGCTGAGATGCTGGGAAGTGACCCCCTTGTTGGGTATTCGCCACTGTCTGCTGATTGATGTGGGCTTGACACTGACCCCCATTGTGGGCATTCACCAGTGCTGTCCCTGTTGCTGGAAATTGAATTGAAATCCCATCGGCGGGGATGTGCTGAAATTGAAAAGGTGTCCCATCGGCGGGGACATGCTGAGATCTACTGAGATTGTTGTTTGCAAGATTGACTGGAAGCTGACTGGATGTCCCTGCAACGGAAGTGCTCTGAGATGGCCTTGTCGTCGCAGGAAGATATTGAGAAGGATGCCCCATAGCGAAGGGCTGAGATGGCTGTTGTCGGTAGTCTTGGGCAGACTCCGATGGTTGTGCTTGATTTGAACTGGAGGCCGGGAGGACCCGGCATGGTTGCTGAGATTGCTGAACTGGGCCAACCTGATTGTTGGCTGCTGTGGTGGTTTGTGCTTGCATGAATTACAAGAGCATTTCTTGCATTGCTCTCATTCCTTATGCCAATTCTTGTATGATTGGCGTATTGTCAACGGGCTGTTGCGCTGGAGGTTGCGCTTCGGTCATTTCAAGAGCAGGGAAGTGATGAGTTTCTTCTTCGTGGTCGGACATGGCTTGCTGAGCCCGAGTGCGGATTATACTGCGGTAGGGAAGTTGTCTCCGCGTACGTTGAGCCCGAGGAGGCGCAATGGTGAGGACTATACTCTACTCTTTTTGGGTTTTGGGATTTTCTTTTTTTTTTTTTTTTGGAATTTTCTATTTTTTTGGGTTTGGGTAGAATGCTATGCAGATGAGATTGTATGAGGATTAGTGACTTTTAAGTACGGGAAGGATTCTGTTTTTCAAGTCGGATCACAACTAGTGGGACTAGCTTATCCCCAGCAGAGTCGCCATTCTGTGGACCCTCGCCAATTTTTCCGCGCTCCCACACGACGTCGTTCTCCCTTTCCCTTTCCTTTCGGAAAAGAAGGAGATGAGGAATGCGTGAGTGCGAAATCGCCGTTTGTGCCACTGGCTTGCCTCGTTCTCGAGGGCTTCGTTTGGTTGTCGTGTTTAAGCTAGATGTGTTTAAATGTGTTTATATAAGACCAGAGTCGCCACTAGCCAGTTACTTCGAATCTACAGTTGGCTAGACCCCGTAGAAACGCTAGAGAAGGGAATCTGAAGATTCCTTCCTCTAAAATGACTCCTGTTGATCTGCAGTCAGAGATTCGAGGTAAGGGATCACGGTTACAGGGTGGGAAGAGGTTAAGCACCCCACACACTGCCCGTACCGAAGTACGGTCTCTACTTCACAGAATCGATCGAATACTTGAAAGTCTAGTTTAATCCTCGTATATTCTCATGGATGACATGATGCATGAATGCGGGTCTGAACAGTAAGAGTTTCTGATGGGCAGGTTCCAACAACGGGCAAGCCCAGAGCGTACGCTCGAACTGACAGGTGCTTTATGCGAGATGATGCATGCTGTGTGCTTGAATATTCAAAGTGCTTATAGTGATATGTACGTGAATGCAGGTCTGAACAGTAAGAGTTTCTGATGGGCAGGTTCCAACAACGGGCAAGCCCAGAGCATACGCTCGAACTGACAGGTGCTTTATGCGAGATACATGCGGTGTGTTTGAATAATCAAAGTGTTTGCAGTGAAGCAGGGGGGTTGGAAGAAAAGTAAATGTTGCACTTATGCTAGATGCAAATGAGATGATGCTGGAAAAGAGTAGCTGAGTGGACGGAGGTGTCGCAAGGGTTGGCTTCGAGTAGCTGGATCAAGACTTGGATGGCTTGGGAGGTTTGGATCAGTGGTCAGGCTGGGCTGGACCAGGGCTAGACTCTCCTCACTCGGGCTCTCCTTGGTGGAAAAATGGGCTAAGGGGTGGAGAAGGTCTCGGACCGCACCCGGACTGGCTGGACTTGAAGGGATGCTGAAATGAGAAGGGGAGGGGGGTATTTATAGCAGCGGAGAGTGGCAGCTCTCATAATTTTGTCCGGGCGGCCTGCCATGGACCGCCCGTACGGCCGCTCCTCGGTTTCCAACGAGTACGGTCGCTCCCTCGAGGCTGCTGTTGGACTCGCTGGTCGACTCAGTGAGTTGACTCAGCGGGTCGACTCGGTGGTTTGACTCGACGGGTTGACTCGACGGGTTGACTCGGTGTTTTGACTCGACGGGTTGACTCGACAGGTTGACTCAGCGGGTTAACTCAGCGGGTTGACTCAGTGAGTTTGACTTTTTTAGGATTTTTTGACTGGCTTTTCTTATGGGGGGTTTTTCAGGCTGATGTTTAGGACTGGGTTGACTGGGTTCAGGCTTGAACTGGGCTATGGAATGGGGCTTACAAGGGTGAGTTTGGCTGAGTTTGGACTTGGGATTTAGGGGTATGGTCCTTCATTCAACCAGCTATCTCTACCAACAGTGTAGCCGAAGGTGGGGTGTCTACACAAGGGCCCAATGATATCGACCCCCCACTGAGCGAAAGGCCAAGGGCTATCAACTGGAGTCATCCATTCGGATGGTACATGAGGTATAGGTGAATATCGTTGGCACTTGTCACATTGTTTAGAAAATTCAATTGCATCTGCTTTCATAGTGGGCCAATAATATCCTTGCCGCATCGCCTTATATGCTAGGGATCGCCCCCTGGGGTGATTACCACATGCCCCCTGGTGTACTTCGTCTAGAACACGAAGTGCTTCTTCTGGATGAAGACACCTTAAATAAGGCAAGGAAAAGCTCTTGCGCAACAATATTCCGTCTTGCAAGGTATACCTGGCAGCCCGAAGACGAATTTGTCGTGCAGTTTTCTTGTCCTCTGGTAGGTATCCGTCTCTGAGATACAGGATGATAGGATCCATCCAGCATGGAGATGATTGTACCGATATTACTTTCTCGAGAGTCGTTTGGTCGATACTTAGGTTCTGACGATGCTCGATGGGGACCGAATGTGATAACTCAAATTCTGGTGCAGAGGCGAGCTTTGCAAGGGAATCGGCAAGTTGGTTCTTCTCGCGAGGAATATGAATTATTTCATAAGTCTTCAGTTTTGCGAGTAGGATGAGGACACGAGACTTGTATAAGGCCATTCTTTCTTCTTTGGCCTCGAATTCACCAAGAACTTGGTTGACAATGAGCTGGGAGTCGCTATGAATTAACAGATTCTGAATTGCGAGGAAAATGGCCAGTTCGAGACCAACGATCAGGGCCTCATATTCTGCTTCATTATTTGAGACGCGAGAATCGAAACGTAAAGCATACTGGAAATGCGACCCGTCGGGAGCCACTAAAATCAGGCCCGCTCCACTGCTAGTGGCCCGCGACGACCCGTCCACGAAGAGTGACCAAGAAGGCTGGTCGCTGGTCATGGTATTATCATCGGAGGAGTATGTGAATTCGGTGATGAAGTCAGCCACGGTCTGGCCCTTGACTGCGGTCCTGGGACAGAATGAGATATCGTGCTCGCTGATCTCGACCGCCCATTTAGTCAAGCGTCCGGAAGCCTCAGGTTTTTGGAGGACTTGCCGTAGTGGATGATTTGTTGGTACTAGAAAGCGTGAGCTTGGAAGTATGGTCGCAGTTTTCGAGCTGCCGTGAGTAAGGCTAGGGCCAGCTTCTCCATATCAGAATACCTAGTTTCTGCATCAACCATTGCTCGACTGATATAATAAACGGGCCTTTGCACCCCGGAATCTTCTCTTATTAAAGCGGCGCTAACGGCCGTAGAGGACACAGATAAATACAGAATGAGTTGCTCATGTGCTACAGGTTTAGATAAAATGGGGGGTGTGCTCATGTATAGCTTCAATTGTTGAAAGGCTTCCTCACATTGTGGCGTCCATTTCCAATCAGACTTGGCCGTTGCACGAAGGAGTTTGAAGAATGGTAAGCACTTGTCAGATGCTTGCGAGATGAATCTATTCAATGATGCGATGCGACCAACTAGACGCTGGACGTCCTTCAGAGTGGTGGGGGATTTCATCTCTACCAATGCTTTTATCTTTTCAGGATTTGCCTTAATTCCGCGCTGACCAACCATGAACCCGAGAAATTTTCCTGCAGACACTCCGAATGCACATTTTTCTGGGTTCAATTTCATTTGATACCTCCTCATTAGGTCGAAGGCTTCTCGAAGATCAGAAATATGATCATCTTCTACGGTGCTTTTCACGAGCATGTCATCAACATAAACTTCCATATTCCTACCGATTTGAGCGGCGAATATTTTGTTGACGAGACGTTGATAAGTGGCCCCTGCATTTTTAAGACCGAACGGCATTACCTGGTAGCAATATAATCCCCGATCTGTGATGAAGGCGGTATGCTGGCTATCAGGTGGATGCATCATGATCTGGTTGTAACCAGAATAAGCATCCATAAAACTGAGCAGAGCGTGTCCAGCTGTTGAATCGACCAACTGGTCAATCCGCAGTGTCGGGAAGCTATCTTTGGGGCATGCTTTGTTCAAATCTGAATAGTCGACGCACATTCTCCATTTGCCATTAGCTTTTCGGACGAGAACCACGTTCGCAACCCACTCTGGGTAGTCTACTTCTTTTATGAAATTGACCGTGAGTAGCTTCTCGACTTCAGCTTTGATCGCCATTTGTCTTTCTGCAGTGACGGCACGTCGACGCTGGTGTACGGGCTTATGTTTCGGGTCGATATTGAGACGATGTACAATGACATTGGGGTTGATGCCTGGCATATCTTTATGAGACCAAGCGAACACGTCCTGGTATTCGGTGAGGAAACGGAGCAGATCTTCATGATGGACACTGGTTAAAGAGGATCCAATGTATACGACCCTGGACGGGTCGCCTTTAGTTAAGTGAATCGCCACTGTTTCTTCCCAAGGAGTTCCTGATTGGAGAGTATTCTCTCTCGGATCCAACGAAGTGTTGGTGGGAAAGTTGGGTGAACCCTGTGCTATCTCCATAACGGGCGTCGCTTGAGCCTTCTTTCGATCTTGTAGGGCTATCTGGTAGCAAGACCGTGCCTCCTGTTGACTTCCTCGCACGACCCCGATACCTTTTGGGGTAGGAAATTTGACACACAGATATGAAGGGTGCAAGGCTGCCCCAATCTTAGTAAGAGACGGCCGCCCCAAAATGGCGTTGTACGCTGATTTTCGATCCACCACGAGGAAGTTTACGAAGACGGTAGTCTTCGTTGGATTTTCTCCAAAAATAACTGGGAGATCAATGCTTCCTTCAGGTGTAACTACCTCACCTCCGAAACCGACGAGGGGGGTCGAAACTGGCTTGAGTAGGCTTCTAGCAAGTGCCATCTTGTTGAAAGCCTCAAAGTATAGAATATCGGCTGAGCTACCTGTATCCACTATAATTCGATGTGTCAGATAATTTGATACCTTTAATGTGACTACGATGGAATCTTCGTGAGGGAAGTGAATTCCCGCTGCATCTTCGAGGGTGAAAGAAATGGGAGGATGGCTGGCTTTTGACGAGCTGGGCGTCTGTTCCAGCCAATAGATTTGCTGGGGTTCTTTGGACGCCTTTCAAGCGTATGCTTTTCTTAAAGCTTGAGAGTCGCCCCCGCAAGCTGGTCCTCCGACGATGGTGTGGATTTCTCCCGTAGGCTCAGCGTCCTCTTGGTCAGTTTGATGATGAGGTTGTTCCTTTTGGCGAGATGAGGTCTTCGCCCTTTCTGGTGATTGATTTTTACGAGCAACATAATCCTGGAGATGGCCTTTTCAAATAAGGGCTTCGATATGGTCTTGTAGAGAGATGCAGTCTTGGGTTCTATGCTCGTGATCTTTGTGGAAGTAACAGAACTTACTCTTGTCTCTCTTTTCAGGATCGGATTTGATCTTTGCAGGCCACTTTACATATGGCTTGTGTTTAATCTCCATTAGAACCTTTTCATGAGACCGATTAAGAGGAGTGTAGTTATGATATTTACCAGAATAAGGCTTCTTGGGAGAACGATCGCGTTGATCACGACGATATTTTTTATCTGTAGAAGAGGCTCCTTCTGGCTTGCGTTTCTTACCCTGTACTCCATGGCGTATTAATACGACTTCTTCTGCATTGATATACTTCTGAGCTTTGGCTTGGAACTCTGCCATAGTTTTTGGAGGGCTCTTATCTAAAGCAAACCTGAATTTCTCGCTCGTTATTTCGGCTATGAGGGCTGTAAGACCTTTTTCTTCAGTATAACCCTCAGTTTGAACGGCTTCGGCAGTAAACCATACTATGAACTCCTTTATTGTCTCCCCATGCTGTTGTTTCAGATCCATCAGATGGGAGGCTGGCTTCTTAGTGCGAATGCTTCCCATGAATTGAGAAAGGAATATTTCCGATAACTGGAAAAAGGAGCTGATGGAACGAGGCTTTAATCCCCGGAACCACGTACGAGCTGCTTCCTTCAATGTTAGGGAGAAAGCCCTACACATGATTTCTGAGCCATGTCCCTCCAACTCCATGAGAGACCTGTATGTTTCTAGGTGTTCAAGAGGATCACCAATACCTGTATACGGGGTGATAACAGGCGTTCGATACTTTCTAGGTAACGGCGCCTCCATAACCTCGCTGGTAAAGGGGGACTCGGATTGATGTATTGCCGCCATGACGGCAGATGGTCGATTTGCCTGATACTGCTGTTCCATGACGTCAAAACGATCATGGATTCTTTTAAGATCTCCTTCCCATGGTAGGCTATAGCCTGAAGTTTCGGCGGTGGAGCCCTGAGGTTGAGGTTGTCGAGACGAACTAGAATGTATAGAATGTGGAGACGGTACAGGGAGATGGCTGCCAAGTGGTGGGACCTGTGCTTCGTCCATAGAATGTCTGGATGCCACTGGTATGGGCTGCGGTGGTAACCCCTCGGAAGGTTATCTCTGCGGTTCGAGGAAATGCTGATCAAGCCGATTCGACAGGGCCTGAACTCCGGCATTTAGAGTTAGAAGAGTATTTCCGAGGAAACGCAGGACATCGTCTTGATTTCCAGAAACCTCCAATAATGGGTTTGCTGATGGCATATTTGGGGCTCCTTGAGGGATATTCGTCGAAGTGGGTGGAAGAGCAGGTATGGATTCCGTCTCATCGGGTGGAGGTGGTGCCTGCCTTGAAGTCGAAGGATGAACAACTTTTTTAGGAGGCAACGCAGAAGGATTTTGATCGGTGGTTAGAACGATTGATTTTGACGATCAAGTCGTTCCCACAGACGGCGCCAAACTGTTAACGTCAGATTTTGTAACAGGATCCTCCGGTCGTTCACCTTCTCTCCAACAGGGATTTCCTCCGCCAGACCTGTAAAGAGACAGAAAGGAACTAAGGGTGGCTGATGTCCAGCCGTTAGCCCTCCGATGCTTAAGTCAGGCAAAGCAAGAAGAATAGCCAAGCAAAACGAGACCAGGGATTGAATATTGTGTACCTTTCTCTTAATGGAGTCATCCCTTTATATAGATCTGAAGCGATCCAATCTGTTACGTAAGATATCGAGATCCCGCTGATTTCGCGGGATAAGATTCTTTTCCTTAGATAGAGGAGTGATTTTATCCAACAACTCATCAGTCAATTACGTTCCTTGATAGCAATCCCTTGAGATTCGGAACCATTGAAGAAGGTAAGCCAGAATCGGCCTATACGGGCTGCTGGAACTATTATACGAAGACCGTCCAAACCAAAAGCAAAGACTCACGATTGCTCAGATGTCGGGAGCTACTCGTGTCAGGAATGCTCGCATTCAGGAGATGCGACCCTTCATCGCGAGCACGAGCTGAGCTGCTCGCACACAGGAGATGCGACCCTTCATCGCGAGCACGAGCTGAGCTGCTCGCACACAGGAGATGCGACCCTTCATCGCGAGCACGAGCTTGACTGCTCGCATTCACTATATGCCGCGATCCCTCACTTCTCGCTAAACTATATTTGCCTACAACAAACGTGGTTATAACACATACATCATGGTGGGGCTCACAGAACTTAGTAATGTCAACACAACACTGAGCACTGAGCACCAAGAAATCGCATCCTAGATCCAAATGCGGATTGCCTATTAGCACGGTGGGTAATGGACAGTGCTCTGTGGGCCCACCATGATAAATGTGTCTTGTCCATGTCGTCCATCTATTTTTCCATATCATTATATGTCATGAGCCCAAAAATGAGACAAATCCAAGTCTCAAGTGGACCACACCACAAGAAAACAATTGTGATCCAACTTCAAATTTAGACTTCAAATTCAAATTTCAGATTCAGGTTTCAGACTTCAGATTTAATAAACAAGGCCTAAGTTTAAATTTGCATTTTCCTTAAGTTAGTATACTAGTGCAAGGTGGTGCAATAGATGTATGGAATGGATTTCATATAATTATTATAGTACATCCAACACACTTTTATTGCTAAACTCCCTAGCAAGCTACACTCACATGAAAGGAAAGTGAGGTACTTAATTTTTTTTTTATTTTTTTAGGTGAAATCTAAACTGTTTAAGGTTTCCTGCACATGAATCTGAACCGTCCAACAAACAACAACTATATTTTTTGGTTTCTAAAATTAGTGCGGATCGCCTGTGTTGAAGGCACATGAAAATTCAGTGTCATCTCTTCTCATTGGTCCACGCCATGGCCGATGACTCCAACTAACAAGATACATAGGATTTATCTCTACCAAATAGATTGTGTGCTACACAACACAACTTTTAATGTATGGAACTTCTCTAGACCCCACAATGATTTATATATGTTTTAGATCCACAATATTGTTCGTCAATTTCTAAAGATCATTCTAGAGCATGAGCCCAAAAATGAGGCATATCCAAAGCTCAAGCGGACCACACGACAGAAAGCAGTGGGGATTGAATGACTACCGTTGAAACCTTCCTAGTGTCCATTGTGAGGTTTATTTGTCATCTAACATCTTCATAAGGTCACACATACATGGATGAAGGGAAAACATAGATATCATATTAATTAGAGCCTTTTGTAGCCCCAAGAAGTTTTCAACCGTTGGCATCCAATTCTCGTTGTTTCTGTAGTGTGGCCCACTTGAACCTTGGATCTGCCTCGTTTTCTATCTCATTCTCTAAAATGGCATGGAAAAGTGGATGAACGGTGTGGATCTGATACATACGTCATGATGGGGCCCACAGAAATTCTATGTGTCAAAACTTTTGGCTTTCTTCTCTACCTGGAATGTGTTGCACCACATAGTGGATTAGGTGAGACCTCGGCCTCACTAGGGATTGTGCATACCTTACCGTGGTGCCCACCTTGATGTGTGTATTTTGTATCCACCCTGTCCATCTGGTTTTCGAGATCATTTTAAGGAACTATTCAAAAAATGAAGCAAATCCAACTATCAGGTGGCCTGTACCATAGGAAACAGTAGTGATTGACCATTAATGGCCCACAAGTAGAGCTGGGCACAAACCAAGCCAGCTCGAAAGCTCGGCTCGGATTGGTTTGAAAAAGCCTACTTGGATTGGCTCGAATAGAAGTTTAAACCAAAACAAGCCTCAGAGTCAAGCTCGTTTGAAAAAACAAACCAAGCTTAAACTAGGGCAGTACGACTCAGTTATGCTCGAAGCTCGGTTTGATTCAACTTGATTTAGCTCGTAGATTATAAGAACGCTGTTTTATGTGGTGTGATCCACTTGAGCTTTGGATATGATTCCATTTTGGGATCATGTCCTAAAATGATATGCAAAAATGGATGGATGATGTGGATAATAGATATACATGATGACATGGATAATATATAATACATATACATGAATGCACACTGTTTCCTTGCACTTAAAAAATTATGCTAGAGTACTTTTGTTTGGAAAAAGGCTCGTATATGTCTATTTTGAAGTCGCACTCCTTTGAAGAATGTTAAACATCATGTGGTAAGATATTTTTGTATTTTTTTTCTAACTTTTTAAATCTTTTCTATTTAAACAAACAAACAAACAAACAAAATGAGTTGCCACCTCCTCGAACTCGACCCAACCCAGTTCGAAATTTTCGACCAAATCGACCTCAGCTCGAACTAGGTTTTTACGGAGCAAACCAAACTTGGGCAGCATGGGTCGGCCTGAAACCCAAACCAGGCCAATCCAAAAACTAGGGCAACACAAAAACAAGCCAAACCAAACTAGGGCTAACTTGGCCCGGACCGAATCGTTGCCCACCTCTACCCACAAGTTTTGGATCAGGCTGATATTTGTTTCTTCCCTTCATACAGGCTTACATGAACTAATCATAAGATTTGATGGCAAATAAAAACTACGTAGATATTATAGTGCAACTAAGAAGTTTTTAATGGTAGTGTGTTCAATCACCAGTGTTTCCTGGAGTATGTCCGCCTGATAATTATATGTACTTAATCTTTGGGTTTGTGCTATAAAATGATATGAGAGAATGGATGGATGGAGTAAATAAGTAAAACACACATCAAGGTGGTCCCCATGGTAAGGGCTTCACCGTCTTAGGTGAGGTCGGGGTCTAAACTAATCTACTCCCCCGCACCATACGGCAAGCAACAAAATTTCTTTACATGTGAAGTTTACGTGGGCCCCACGATGATGTGTTTCTTAGATCCACATTGTCCATCCATTTTTTCATATCATTCTAAGACACGAGCCCAAAAACAATGCAGATCCAAACCTAAAGTAGACCACACCACTGAAAACAATAGGAATTGATCCTATCGTTGAAAACTATTTGGGGCCACGGAAGGCTTTGATCAAGCTGATATTTGTATTTTAACCTCATCAAGTATGCTTGATCTTATAAACCTGTCAGATGGAAAATAAGACTCACGGTTGCCCTAGGAAAGCTTCGACGATAGTTTGTTCAATCCCCATTGCTTTATGTGGTGTGCTCCTGAGCCTTGGATGTACTTCATTTTTGGGCTCATGCTCTAGAATTATCTGATTGATGGACAGTGTAGATCTAACAAAAGGTCATAGTGGGACCTAGAAAAGTTCTACGCGCTAAAAGTTGTGTTGGGTAGCCATCGGGGAGAGAGAAATCCGGCATATCTTGTTAGCCGGAGTCATCAGACATGATGTGGACCAATGAGAAGCTAAGGAATGCGGACGATCCACACTCTTCTAAAATACACCGACTTCATTTAAAATATCTATACGTGCTCCCAAAACTAATTGCAATATTGGTAAAAATGTCAAAAAAAAAAAAAAAAAAAACCCTTATGTCATATAAGGTGTATATTAATAAGAATAAAAGACAACCAAATCGACAATTAAGAATGGGCTACACTAAACTTCGATGGTCCACACCACGTGTTTACAGGAGTAGTGAAGTACTTTTGTTTAGCTGATACTGTGTATGTACAGTGCAATATGAGTTCCACCACATGGACGAGAGTGTTGATTTAGCTGCCTGCGGTTGGCTGTTTTCTCAATTTGCATGATCTGCGTCATCACATATGTACATTTGCCTTTGTCATTTTAGGAAATCTTTGCTCTGTGTGCACAGCATTTAATTTCATTGGTTGGCCATCATTTGACTGTTCCGTTGCATCCAACAGTGGATTGAAAATGCCTTCTTAATATGCTTAAAGAGTCCAGGCCCTCTATTCGAGCCTAGCAGAGAACCGTTTTGATTGGTCCACGTCAACTGATGATGACAGCACTTTGTCGGCTGTCATGGACTAATAAGAGAGGCGCAAAACATGATTTCTCTGCAGGGCTAATCAGAAGATCCGAATTCCTAACGATGCATCAATGGCCTATAATCAATTGAGGAATTCCTAACGATGGTCATCAAGATCTTACAGTCTGAGAGATGTTTTTTTAGATCAAAGGTCTGGATTATCGAATTATGGCCCCACTTGTGAGAATTTACAACACGTGTTTGCTGTACAAACATGAGGGCCACGTATCATAATATTCCAGTGGGTGTACCGGATCACAGACTCTGCAAGCTGTCTTTGGACCATTCTAGGGGCAAAGCATGCAATTTCGGGACCTGCAATGCACGAAGTCGTCCGCATCTCGAGAAAAGTTCTGATACTTTTGTGATGATTGCTACACATGCACTACTAAGTTGACACGAGTCATACGTGTACATCAGATTTTGAACCGTCCAATTTGTGGACCTCAATTCAGATAGATCTGAAACGAGGAATATGGTCCACAATTCAGATAGATCTGAAACGAGGAATATCTCTATGTTATCACACATCTAGCTGATTGGTGGCCATTTATTGGACGGTTGAAAATCAAAATGTCCAATGGTTAGAATTCAGAAAATCAGTACCTACGAATCAAAGGCCATGATTGTTCAACCTATATGAGAGTTAAGCATCACGACTTATCTACACTGGGACCCGTAGTTTGGACGATTAAAACTCGAGTAAGTGTTGGCCACTCGTAATTCTGAGTGAGTGAGTATCAAATATCACACTCTGCCGGAGTATTAAACAGAGCTCTGCTCATCGTCTCATTCAAGGCAAAAGCTGTTTTTTTTGTAGAATCATGACAAAAACTTTAATATTCTAGCGGTGTAAATGGATGATACGCGGGCACTTAAAATTTACTTAGAAATTGTTTATTTTGAATAAAATTAATTTTTTTAAAAAAGTTCGATTTATGGATCTCAGTTTAGATGTCCCATGTTTCAAAAATTATACTTATTTTATTACGTTGATATCATATTAGTGGATATTTATTAGATGGTTAAAAATGAAAAATATCCAATGGTCCACGAATCAGAGGTTAGGATTGCTGAACCAATCTGATATTGGAAATGTGATTTTGGTGGAAGTAGGCTCCACAATTAGTCTGTTTAACTTGAGTTGACAAGTTGATGTACACCGCATAAACAATTTCTTAGCGCCTGTGTATCAAGTGTCATATGCAGCCTGAGTATCATGTAACTCGTCTTCAATTTTAAATTCGTATTATAGGGCTGAACAGTTCGAATTTGGTCGGACCGTTGTACCTGCTCATGGGTCGGAATCACATGCAACACCTGTTTTACGCAAGAAAGCTCTGTGGGCCCATCATGCTGTCTTTGGGACATCCACTCCGTCCATCAGCTGTGCCCCCTTATCTAAGGGCTTATGCAGAAATAAGCTCTATCTACTACTCGTCTGAGCCACACCCAAAGGGGAAAATGGAGATAGAACTCCAATAATAGGTTTGCAAGTGACGCCACCTTAGGGCCCGTTTGGATACTATCATATAAGTTACTTTTGAGGCAGATCCAAGGCTCAAGTGGACCCACAGAGATCAGCATGAATTAAAAAACTACATTTGAAACATTCCTAGGGTCCATTATGAAGTTTATTTGTCATCTAACTTCTTCATGAGGTCACAAAGAGCTGGATGCAAGGAAAACACAAATAATAGCTTGATTAGAGCCTTCTGTGGCTCTAAGAACTTTTTAACGGTACGCTCTCAATTTCCATTGTTTCTTGTAGTGTGGCCCACTTGAGCCTTAGATTTGTCTCGTTTTTTTGTCTTATGCCCTAAAATAATATGAAAAAAATGAAAGGACAGTGTGGATAAAACATATACATCAAGGTAGGTCCCACAGAGCCCCTGACATGACTGTTCGTCTCCAGCTAGGTCCTAGTTGGGCAGTACCAGTCCCAGCCGGATTTAGGAAACGGATTACATGGTGTGCACACACCGACCTCCTTAGTTTGTTGATGTCGCCAATTTTTGTGGGCTCCACCATGACGTGTGTTATATCCACATTGTTTGTTCATTTTACGAGATACTTTTAGAACATGGTCCCAAAAAGGAGGCAGATTCAAAGCTCAAGTGGACTGCACCATGGAAAGCAAGGGGGATTGAACATCTATCATTGAAAACTTCTTGAGGCCATAGAAGTTTTCAATCAAACTAATATTTGTTGTTTCCCCTTCATCCATGTCTTTATGACCTCATGAACACGTTGGATGACAAATAAATATTATGGTGGGGCATAGGAAGGTTTCGACAGTAAAAATAATTGTCTGCACTGCTTTTTGTTTTATGGTACACTCGAGTTTTGGATCTGCTTCATTTTTTGTTCATGACCTAAAATGATATTGCCAAATGGATGTACAACGTGGTTATAACACATACATCATGGTGGGGCTCACAGAACTCAGTGATGTCAACACAACACTGAGCACCAAGCAATCGCATCCTAAATCCAGACGCGGATTGGCTATTAGCATGGTAGCTAATGGACAGTGCTCTATGGGCCCACCATGATAAATGTGTCTTATACATGTCGTCCATCCATTTGTCCAGATCGTTATATGTCACGAGCCCAAAAATGAGACAAATCCAAGTCTCAAGTGGACCACACCACAAGTAAACAATTGTGATCTAACTTCAAATTCATACTTCAAATTTAGATTTCAGATTCAGGCTTCAAACTTCAGATTTAATAAACAAGGCTTAAGTTAAAATTTGCATTTTCTTTAAGTTAGTATACTAGTGCAAGGTGGTGCAATAGATGTATGGAATGGAATTCATATAATTATTATAGTACATCCAAACACACTTTTACGCTAAGCTCCATAGCAAGCTACACTCACATGAAAGGAAAGTGAGGTACTTAATTTTTTTTTTTTTTTGGGTGAAATTGAACTACTTCAGGTTTCTGCACATGAATCTGAACCATCTAACAAACAACAACTATATTTTTTGGTTTCTAAAATGAGTGCAGATCGCCTTTTTGGAAGGCATAGGAAAATTCAGTGCCATCTCTTCTCATTGGTCCACTCCATGGCCGATGACTCCTGCTAACAATATACGCAGGATTTCTCTCTACCAAATAGATTGTGTGCAACACAACACAACTTTTAATGTATGAAACGTCTCTAGACCCCACAATGATTTATATATGTTTTAGATCCACAGTACTGTCCGTCACTTTCTAAAGATCATTATAGAGCATGAGCCCAAAAATGAGGCACATCCAAAGCTCAAGTGGACCACACGACAAAAAGCAATGGGGATTGAATGACTACCGTTGAAACCTTCCTAGGGTCCATTGTGAGGTTTATTTGTCATCTAACATCTTCATAAGGTCACACATACATGGATGAAGGGAAAACATAGATATCATATTAATTAGAGCCTTTTGTAGCCCTAAGAAGTTTTCAACCATTGGCATCCAATTCCCATTGTTTCTGTAGTGTGGCCCACTTGAACCTTGGATCTACCTCATTTTCTGTCTCATTCTCTAAAATGGTATGGAAAAGTGGATGAACGGTGTGGATCTGATACATATGTCATGATGGGGCCCACAGAAATTCCACGTGTCAAAACTTTTGGTTTTCTTCTCGACCTGGAATGTGTTGCACCATATAGCGGATTAGGTGAGACCTCGGCCTCACTAGGGATTGTGCATACCTTACCGTGGTGCCCACCTTGATGTGTGTATTCTGTATCCACCCTGTCCATCTGGTTTTTTAGATCATTTTAAGGAACTAAAAAATGAAGCAAGTCCAACTATCAGGTAGACAGTACCATAGGAAACAGTAGTGATTGACCCTTAATGGCCCACAGGTAGAGCTAGGCACAAACCAAGCCAGCTCGAAAGCTCGGCTCGGATTGGTTTGAAAAAGCTTGCTTGGATTGGTTCGAATAGAAGTTCAAACCAAAACAAGTCTCAGAGTCAAGCTCATTTGAAGAAACAAACCAAGCTTAAACTAGGGCAGTACGACTCAATTCTGCTCGAAGCTCGGCTTGATTCAGCTCGTAGATTAAAAGAACGCTATTTTATGTGGTGTGATCCACTTGAGCTTTGGATATGATTCCATTTTGGGATCATGTCCTAAAATGATATGTAAAAACGGATGGATGATGTGGATAATAGATATACATGATGACATAGATAATATATAATACATATACATGAATGCACATTGTTTCCTTGCACTTATAAAATTATGCTGGAGTACTTTTGTTTGAAAAAAGGCTCATATATGTCTATTTTGAAGTCGCACTCCTTTGAAGAATGTTAAACATCATTTAGTAAGATATTTGTGTATTTTTTTTTCTAACTTTTTAAATCTTTTCTATTTAAACAAACAAACAAACAAAATGAGCTACCACCTGTTCAAACTCGACCCACTCGATTCAAAATTTTCGACCAAATCGATCTCAGCTCGAACTAGGTTTTTCTGGAGCAAACTAAACTTGGGCCGCATGGGTTGGCCCGAAACCCAAACCAGGCCAATCCACAAACTGGGGCAGCACAAAAACAAGCCAAACCAAACTAGGGCTAGCTTGGCCCAGATTGAATCGTTGCCCACCTCTACCCACAAGTTTTAGATAGGTTGATATTTGTTTCTTCACTTAATACAGGCTTACATGAACTTATCAACAGATTTGATGGCAAATAAAAACTACGTAGATATTATAGTGCACCTAAGAAGTTTTTAATGGTAGTGTGTTCAATCACTAGCGTTTCCTGGAGTATGGTCCACTGATAATTATATGTACTTAATCTTTGGGTTTGTGCTATAAAATGATATGAGAAAACGGATGGATGGAGTAAATAAGTAAAACACACATCAAGGTGGTCCCCATGGTAAGGGTTGCACCGTCTTAGGTGAGGTCGGGGTCTAACCTAATCTACTCCCCCGCACACCATACGGCAAGCAACAAAATTTCTTTACATGTGAAGTTTACGTGGGCCCCATAATGATGTGTTTCTTAGATCCACATTGTCCATCCATTTTTTCATATCGTTCTAAGATACATGCCCAAAAATAATGCAGATCCAAACCTAAAGTAGACCACACCAATGAAAACAGTAGGAATTGATGCTATAGTAGAAAACTATTTGGGGCCATAGAAGGCTTTGATCAAGCTGATATTTGTATTTTAACCTCATCTAGGTATGCTTGATCTTATAAACATGTCAGATGAAAAATAAGACTCATGGTTGGCCCTAGGAAAGCTTCAACGATAGTTTGTTCAATCCCTACTGCTTTATGTGGTGTGCTCCTAAGCCTTGGATGTACTTCATTTTTGGGCTCATGCTCTAGAATTATCTAAAAACATTGATGGACGGTGTAGATCTAACGAAAGGTCATAGTGGGACCTAGAAAAGTTCTACACGCTAAAAGTTGTGTTGGGTAGCCATCGGGGAGAGAGAAATCCGGCATATCTTGTTAGCCGGAGTCATCAGACATGATGTGCACCAATGAGAAGCTACGGCACCGAGTTTCCTAAGCCTTGATCGCAGATGATTCACTCTTCTAAAAGACACTGACTTCATTTAAAATATCTGCCTGTGCTCACAAAACTAATTGCAATATTGGTAAAAATGTCAAAAAAAAAAAAAAAAAAACCTATGCCATATGAGGTGTATAGTAATCAGAATAAAAAATAACCAAATCGACAACTAAGAATGGGCCACACTAAACTTCGATGGTCCACACCACATGTGTTTACAGAAGCACTTTTACAGATTTCCTAGTGAAGTACTTTTGTTTAGCTGATACTGTGTATGTACAGTGCAATAAGGGTTCCACCACATGTACGAGAGTTGATTTACCTGCCTGCGGTTGGATGTTTTCTCAATTTCCATTATCTGCGTCAGCATACATGTACAATTGCATTTGTAATTTCAGAAAATCTTTGCTCTGTGCACACAAGCATTCAATTTCATATGTTGGCCGTCATTTGACTGTTATGTTGCGTCGAACAGTGGATTGACAATGCCTTCATGATATACTTAAAGAGTCCGGGCCCTCGATTGAGCCTAGCAGAGAAATGATCTGATTGGAACATATCAACCTGATGATGTCAGCACTTTGTCATGTTTTCATGGACTAATAAGAGAGGCGCAAAACAGGATTTTTCTGCTTGGCTAAGATCCGAATTCCATAGTTAATAGAGCAAACTTAGATTTAGGATTTTTAGAAGAAAAGATGCATCAATGGCCCATAATCAACTGAACTGAGGAATTCCTAACGATGGTCATCAAGATCTTATAGTCTGAGAGATGTTTTTTTAGATCAAAGGCCTGGATTATCGAACTATGGCCCCACTTGTGAGAATTTACAACTAGTGTTTGCTGTACAAACATAAGGGCCACGTATCATAATATTCCAGTGGGTGTACCGGATCACAGACTCTAAGCTGTCATTGGACCATTCTAGGGGGCAAAGCGTGCAATTTCGGGACCTGCAATGCACGAAGTGGTCCGCATCTCGAGAAAAGTTCTGATACTATTGTGATGGTTGCTACACATGCAGTACTAAGTTGACACGAGTCATACGTATGCATCAGATTTTGAACCGTCCCATTTGTGGACCTCAATTCAGAAACGAGGAATATCTCTATGTTTATCACACATATAGCAGATTGGTGGCCATTTATTGGACGGTTGAAAATCAAAATGTCCAATGGTTAGAATTCAGAAAATCAGTACCTACGAATCAAAGGCCATGATTGTTCGTAATTCTGAGTGAGTGAGTATCGACTATCACTCTCTGCCGGAGTATTAAACAGAGCTCTGCTCATCGTCTCACTCAAGGCAAAAGCTTTTTGTTTTTTGGTAGAATCATGACAAAAACTTTAATACTCTATCGGTGGAAATGGATGATACGTAGGCACTTAAAATTTACTTAGAAATCGTATATTTTGAATAAAATTAATTTTTAAAAAAAGTATGAATTATGGGTCTCAGTTTACATGTACCATGTTTCAAAAATTATACTTATTTTATTAGGTTAATATCATATTAGTGAATATTTATTAGATGGTTAAAAATGAAAAACTCTAATGGTCCACGAATCAGAGGTTAGGATTGTTGAACCAATCTGATATTGGAAATGTGATTTTGGTGGAAATAGGTTCTACAATTAGTCTGTTTAACTTGAGTTGACGAGTTGATGTACACCGCATAAACAATTTCTGAGCGCCTGTGTATCAAGTGTCATAGGCAGCCTGAGTATCATGTAACTCATCTTCAATTTTAAATTCGTATTAGAGGGCCGAACAGTTCGAATTTGGTCGGACAGTTGTACCTGCTCATGGGTCGGAATCACATGCAACACCTGTTTTACGCAAGAAAGCTCTGTGGGCCCATCATGCTGTCTTTGGGACATCCACTCCGTCCATCAGCTGCGCCCCCTTGTCTAAGGGGTAATGCAAGAAATAAGCACTATCTAATACTTGTCTGAGCCACACCCAAAGGGGAAAATGGAGATGGAACTCCAACCATAGGTTTGTGCCTTATGCCACCTTAAGGCCTGTTTGTATACTATCAAATAAGTTACTTTTCAATTGAACTTAAGACGTTAAGTTACTTTTGGCACTTAAGTTCATTTGGCAAGTATAATTGAAAAGTAACTTCTCTGTTAAAAATTACTCATTAAAATAAGTAAATTTTTTTAACTTTTTGACTCTTTGCTTTTCTACTTCTCTCTCTTATGGGGTTAGTACACACCCACACTGTAAGTCACCCTCCACCAATGTTAATTAACCACCCTCTCTCTTAGGTCCCGCTACATATCAAAGTTCTCTCTCATGAAGGCCCCATATGATGGACTGTCCCATCAAAGGTGGGGCTCACAGAGAGGACAGCCCACATCAAAGATGGGCCCTACATTAATAAGCGCAAGATCCAATCCACCAATCAAGTTGATCTGATCTTCTACATCTTTTCCAAAAATCAAGTTGATCTCTCTCTTATGGGGTTAGTACACACCCACACTGTAAGTCACCCTCCACCAATGTTAATTAACCACCCTCTCTCTTAGGTCCCGCTACATATCAAAGTTCTCTCTCATGAAGGCCCCATATGATGGACTGTCCCATCAAAGGTGGGGCTCACAGAGAGGACAGCCCACATCAAAGATGGGCCCTACATTAATAAGCGCAAGATCCAATCCACCAATCAAGTTGATCTGATCTTCTACATCTTTTCCAAAAATGGTTCTAGTCCACTCACCATGTGGACTAACGATTGGAAACTAGTGAATGGTTTAGAAAACTTTAACCAAGTCTTCTAGAGCCGTACATTTGTTTTGCAAACTGTGGCCCACCTCACCAGTGGATTAACCTGATTCTTGTGCCAGGGCATTCTGTTAGGAAACCTGCCTCAATGCTTAGCTTTTTCTTCTCATGTCAATATGTTGCTTATTATATGTAGATTTGAAATTTTCCTTCGAAAGGTTACTTATCAATGTGTTATTACCAAACATACTTATTTACTTATTGAGTGATAAGTATGTTATTTACCAAACATACTTATCTGCTTAATAAGTAAAAACTAAGATAAGTAACTTATCTATAGATAGCTTATCTTAAGTAACTTACAATCCAAACGGGCCCTTCGTGTGTAGATTTTCACCCAACCTGTTCATCATGTGTGATCCACAAAGATGAAGGGAAAAGACAATAAGGGCCCGTTTGGATACAACTACATAAGTTGCTTCTTTCTATTGGTGACAATCATATTAAGTTACTTACTTAACATAAGTTTGATTAAATATTATTTATAAGCTACTTTTTTTAGTTAAAAGCACAATAGCATTTTAGTTTTTTTTTTTTTTTTTTTTTTTTTTTTTGCTTTTTTACTCTTCTTAGCAACTGAAATGGGACATGATCAAGCATTCCCAACAAGAAAATCCCAATTATCATATTAAAACAACCAGTATTGGGACATGTCTTCAGTTGTATATGGTTTTTAACCTTTTATTTGTTGACAAAAAATACAGAGGTTAATATTCCCCTATCAAGATTAGTTTTTAAGAATAGTCCATCCACGGTGGGTCACAACATACCAATGGTCTAGATTACTGATTGATGTTACTAATTTATTAGAACTCAGAACCGGTGCACACTGTGCAAAAATGCAGACCATGCATAGTAGAATACCTTCTTATTTCTGTCTCCGCGCAAGAGAGGAATCATCGGATCCGTTCGTCAGCAATCATACGTATTGCATACTTTTGATAGGGAACGGTTTGGGTGGAACCCCGGATTCACCAAGGTCGGTGGATCCCTAACTGTGGGGCTCACTGTGATGTATGTTATTTACATCCACACCATCCATCTATTTTGACAGATCATTTTAGGGCATGAGCCCAAAAATGAAGCAGATCCAAAACTTAAGAGACCATACCACAGGAAACAGTCTTGATTGAATCCTCACCATTAAAAACTTCACAGGGCCACCGGAATGTTTATTTTCCATCCAAACTGTTGATAAGGTCACAAAGACCTGGATGAAGAAATCACACAAATATCAGGTTGATCCAAACCTTTTGGGTCCAATCAGAAGTTTCTAATGTTGGATTACAACTGTTTCCTGTATTATGGTCCACCTGAGATTTGGATCTACTTCATTTTTGTTATAATGTCCTCAAATGAGTTTTTAAAACAGATGCACGGCCTGGATATAAGGAACATACATCATGGTGGAACCCACATTCAGGGATTCACCCACCTCTGTGGATCCGGGGATCCACTTAAACCGCGCTCCTTTTGATAGCCGTTGATATTCTGAACATGTGGGACCAGGGATCCTTGATCTAAACCATTGATCTGATTTTCCTTGATGTAAGAGATTACCATTCTACGGTAAATGGGCTACGATAGAACAACGGTTCAGATTCAACTTAAAATGGTCTAAACCGTTGATCTGATTGTCCTTGATGTAAGAGATTACTATTCTTGTGGGTAATCCCCCTATCCAAAGTGAGACACGTTGCATCAACGGCCTTGATCATCAAACCATATTCCAACATGCACAGAATCTTGTGCATCTCTGATGAGTGGGATCCACACATGTCGACATCTTGAAAAGAAATTTCGCATACAGAAGACACCACGTGTCAACTGACAAAAAGGGGGCAAGTGATAAAACGAAGTTTCCTGGAATTTCCCCGTTACAAATCGTTTTCAATGAAGAATAATGGTGATAGTTCACCTTCCTTCTAAAACGGTAGTGAATCATCAATCATTCACATGTCGCTGACATCTAATGCCATCTGGACCGATCAAATTCTCAATGACATTTTGGATGGTTCATATCAAAGAGATCATATCATCCAACGATCTAAATGATGCAACTCATGATAGAGCAACCTTCCAGTGTCCATGTGGCATGTATATAGGAATGGGACCATCCATCTGGTAGGATTTCTACTGGCAGCCCTTGATTTCAAGAACGCCCCATCTGGGCCACTCATCGTGGGCCCACTCTAAGGGGCACTATCATACCGCTTGTCATGAAATAGATGCATGAAACCTGTGGCAAAATCAAATCAGCAAAGTCTGCTCAGTCAGTTGGATTTTTCTTTGGCTCTGGTCATTCCACCCCGGAAGCGGTTTGCGTACTGAGTAAACATAGCGTACTGAGTTAACTCTGTGGGCCCCACTGTGATGTATATATCTTATCCATTCCGTCCATCAGTTTTGAAAGATAATTCTATGTTATGATTCCAAAATTTAAGAACATTAAACTCTCAAGTGGACCACACAACAGGAATCAGTGTTAATTGAACATTTACCGTTGAAAACTTCTTTGTGGCCACAGAAGTTTTTGGATCAAGCTGATATTTATGTTTTCCCTTCTTCCATGTCTGTGTAACCTTATGAATAGGTTGGATGATAGATAAACATCACTGTGGACCCTAGGAAGGTTTCAACGGTGGAAATCATATCCCCACTGTTTTATGTGGTGTGGTCCATTAAAACTTTGGACGGTTGGATCATGTACTAAAATGAGCTGCTAAAACGAATGGACAGTCCGGATCTTTCCACCACAATCTTTGAAGCCGTGGTGAATTATCACTATAAATCAACCGATGGAAGATATTCATTTAGCATGGCCTTGCCATTTTCCAGCCATCCTTCTCCACTCCTCTCACCTTCCATGGCCCCTGAGCAGCAAGATGAGCTCCTCTTCTCCGGCGACAAGCGGTTCGCCGTCCACGGCGAAATCATGATGCTCGTCCTCGTCCTCCTCTTCGCTCTCTTCCTCATCGTCCTCATCCTCCGCCTCTGCCTAAGGCATTCACGAAAACCCCAAGTGGACGACTTGGAGCGGGTCCCACATACGTTTGGTGGCCCACTACAAGCACCAAAGTGCCAATCAAATGGCCAATTGGCGCTCGTGGCACAATCTCAGCATATGTAAGGTTGATTAATGGTACAGATTGCATGTAAAATGTTACTTATTACACTTAGGAGCTTTGGACTGTAAATATATGCAACGACTGATTTTTAAAAATATACAAGTCTGACGTTTGAGATGAAGCGAAGATCTTTTCATAGATTGAGATGCTGAAGGTGGTCATAGAATGGATGGCTCAGATGATTGTATTCTTTAGTAGTGCTTTACTTCTGTATAATCTTGTACCATTGAAATACTTGTGTAACAATTTCTTTTTTTCTTTTTTTGGGGTGTTGTGTATTTAGGCCGTTGATCGTGTTGATCTTGCTAGGTTTTGTGGCCATCAGATGTACTGTATTGTACCAAGAGATGGAGTATGAATGAGTGTTATGCTATCTATGGCTAGTTTTTAGTTTGAGAGAGGAACCATCTGAACCCTACATCCTTGTGTACGTTCTCATGTTGGAGTCTTTGTAAGATGAGGGCTGTTCATCAGGTGGGCCACGCCATCTATCTTCCGTGTGCTGAAAACCAGGTCGGTGTGGCATGTGGTTTTAAGACTCGTCTGAGTAGGGTGTGACCCGTTTGAGTAGGGTGCAACTTGTCTGAGTCAACTCTATCCGGTTCAAGACCATGAGTCGGCCACATGCCCCCCCCCTTCTCTGTGGGGCCCACCATGATGTCTCCGTGAGTTCCAATCCATTCATCAGTTTCATAAGCTGATGTTAGGACATGTCCCTAAAATTGAGACTGATCCAAAACTTAAGTGGGCCACACCACATGAAACAGTGGGGTTGGAAACACGCACCGTCGATACCTTGTTGGGCCCACCATGGTGTTTATCTGTCATCTAACAGTGGTGTGGCATACTTAAGTTGTTTGCCTGCTTGATTTTTTTAGCCCATGGTGGGTCGATGGAGTGGATATGACAAAGACATCCTGGTGTTGAATCAACAGAGCTTCTTGTAAAGAGACGTACGTGGACTGGCTCGTCTCCAATGGACTATCGTGCCTCTATGTCATTTCTAGTCTGCGTTGCACACATGGTATGCACGAGCGAGATCTAAACCGTTCATCTGTTGTTTCCTATGTCAATGGGCCTTGAACAGACATACACAAGGCTTGGATACTCTTAGCCGTTTAGTGGCATATAAATGGGCACTAGATGACACAAATGATCAGCAACGGTTCTCATTCACTGATAACTGATAAAAGGTGCATATGTTAGATTATTAGTGTTATAATGCAGTCCAACCAAAGCAATTTTAAACCATTGGTCAAACAACTGGAGTCCACAGCATACATGGTTTGGATCATCACACCCATTCCAAGTGTATGATAAGAGTGTGGAGGAACCAAAAGGTTGCACACCGTGTTGGTTGCGTTTCACAAAAACCTTAGGATATCGCCCCCAATACATTAGAATTATGGGCTATGATAATGCAATAATCAAAAGCAAATAAACAACCTCATGACACAAGAGATTTTTATGCGGAAAACCCTCGAAAAGGTAAAAACCACATGACCTAGTCTAGAGCAACAATTCACTGTGAAGTAAAACGTTACAACCGATCACAAGCATACACTGCTTGGATCAAACTTTCTTCACTCACGTAGGAGTGGATAAACAATAAGAGAATAATGAAAACAGAGAGATCTCACTGATCACGAGGACGTAGAAGCGCTGAGATGACTATTGCGTCGAAGATCACCTCTTCAAGCAGTATCTCCCTTTTACAAGCTTCCTGTCTCTCTTTTCTCTTTCTCTCTTCCTCTTTTTTTTTTCTCTCTCACCTTGGACGTAAAAACACCTTAATGGGATAACTTAAACTCGTTTTGAAACCTCTTAAGTAGAGAACCGGAGGAGTTAGAACCAAATAAGGAAACTGTGTACAAGCAGTCCGCGTAGGGTCGGGCGCCCGATCAGTGGACCAGCGGGCGCCCGCCCAAACCAAAAAATGTTCGGCAGGCTTTAAGGAGAATCTGTTCAATTTTGGGTGCCCGGAACATAGTGGTCGGGCGCCCGCCCTGGGCACCGGGCGCCCGGTCATCGGACCATCGAGCACCCACCTGTTGTGAAATTAAATCAGCGACAACACACCCATTTGGGTGAATTTCAGTTGCCCGACCACAGTTGGTCCAAGCGCCCGACCACACCCAGGTGGCACTTTCTCTCCTCTGCACTGAGGAGGAATACCCCATCAAATCTTCCCCTTTCCAACTTAGGAGATTCATCTTCTTCAAGCCAGTCAGGTTTCTGTAAACCTCAAACTTGCCCTTGAGTAAAGCCTTGGTTATCATGTCTGACCCGTTATCGTCCGTGTGGACCTTCTTAAACTGTAACACCTTCTGTTCTAAAGTATCCCTGATCTAGTGATACCTAATCTCTATGAGTTTCGACTTGGAGTGCTAACTTGGATTCTTGCTCAAGTTTATAGCACTTTGGCTATCGCAATAGACCACGTGCTCTTCTTGCTTTAGGCTGAGTTCCTGTAGGAACATCTTCATCCAAAGCATCTCTTTACATGCCTCTATGACCGCAATGTACTCAACATTTGTCGTCGACAATGCTACGACCTTCTATAGCTTGCTCTGCCAAGAGACCGCTCCCCTTGCAAACGTGAACATGAACCCCGATGTAGACTTCCTAGAGTCTATGTCACCTACCATATCTGCATCTGTGTAGCCTTCTAATACAGGTTTTCCGTCACCATAGCATAAGCTTAACCTGGATGAGCCTCTCAGATACCGTAGTATCCACTTCATCGCTGCCCGATGTTTTTTGTCAAAATTGGCAAGATACCGGCTAACAACACCAACAACATATGCTATGTCTGGGCGCGTACACACCATAGCATACATCAAACTTCCTACTACTGACGCATAGGGTATCTTCCGCATCTCTTTCACTTCTGCCTTCCTCTTGGGACACTACTTGTCGCTCAATTTGAAGTGACCATCCAGTGGAGTACTGACTGGCTTCGTTGCATTCATATTGAACCGCTATAAGACTTTCTCAATATACCGCTTTTGTGACAGCCAAAGCTTTATGTTGCTTCTGTCATGGGTTATCTCTATTCCTAGGATTTGTTTTGTCGGGCCCAAGTCTTTCATCGCAAACGACTTGCCCAACTCTTGTTTCAGCCTGTCAATCTTTTTGATGTCTTTTCCCATGATGAGCATGTCATCAACGTGAAATCACCATCTGAGAATTTGCGCGTGAACACACAGTGGTCCGACTCCGTTCTGTCATATTCATGCTTTAACATGAACGAGTGTAACTTCTTATACCATTGCCTAGGAGCTTGTTTTAACCCATACAAGTTCTTCCTAAGCCTACACACCATATACTCTTTGCCCTTGACTTCGAACCCCTCTAGTTGGTGCATGTAGATCTTTTCTTCTAGATCACCATAGAGAAATGCAGTTTTAACATTTAACTGCTCTATCTCCAGATCCATGTTGGTCGCCAACCCAAGCAACACCTGTATGGATGTTATCTTCACTATTGGTAAGAATATCTCCTCGAAGTCTATACCTTTCCTCTGACCAAACTCTTTCACTACTAACCTGGCCTTAAACCTTGTTTATGAATTATTCTGCTCATTCTTCTTTCTAAACACCCGCTTGTTGCTCAAAGTTTGCTTGCCGTTATGCAATTTCACCATATCATAGGTGTGATTCTTATGTAAGGATTACATCTCCTCTTGCATAGCTTTCAACCACTCTCCATTATACTCGTTAGCTAGGGCCTTAGAATAGTCTTCTGGCTCTCCTACATCAGTGAGCATAATGTACTCATGCGGTGAGTACTTCTTGGATGGATGTCTGTCCCTTGATGTCCTCCTTACCTGTGGCTCAACAGGTGGATCAAGTGAGGGCTTCTCCCCCGGTCCATCTTCTATAGGGACTCACTCATCCTCTGCATCTTGTTGTACTCCATCGTCATCAGGCACCACATGAGAAGTAACCGGATCCATGTCCTCTAGCTCACTTGAACTAGGCTGACTTTTCTCTGGCTTACAAATGTCTTCTATACATTAATCTTCAAAGAAAACCACATCTCTGCTCCTGACGAGCTTTTTCTCGGTCGAATCCCACAATCTATAACCGAACTTTTCATCACCGTAACCCCAAGAACACACACTGTCTGATCTTCATATCGAGCTTGGACCTCTCGTCCTTTGGTATGTGAATGGATGTCCTGCATCCAAACACCCTAAGATGACTGTACGACGAATCTCGTCCAGTCCACTCCTTCTCAGGTACTTCTCCATTCAATGGGGCTAATGGAGACCTGTTTATCAAATACATCGTCATATGCATTACTTCTCCCCAGAACATCTTGGGCAACTTTGCATGGGATAACATGCATCTGATTCTCTCTACAATGATGCTGTTCATTCGCTCAGCCACACCATTATGTTGGGGTCTTGGGAATCGTCTATTCATGCCGTATACCCAGTGACTTACAATACTCGTGAAAGTCACCAATGTATTCACCACCATTGTCAGTGCGGACGCATTTCAATGATCTACCTGTCTCTCTCTCAATCATAACATGAAACATTTTAAACACACTAAAGACCTTGTCCTTGGATTTCAAAGCATAAACTCAAATCCTCCTACATGCATCATCTATAAAAGTGAAAATACAATGCCCCACCCAAGGTTTTGTCCTCATCAAACAATAAACATCAAAATAAACCAAATCTAATGTATACAGTTTATTAACATGGGAAGCAGATTTAACAAATGAAACTCTATGATATTTCCCTAATAAACAGTCAATACAAGTTTTAAGAGGTATACCTGTCATGTCTGGAAGGAGCTGCTTCTTAGCTAGTAGTTGAAGCCCTTTTTCACTCATGTGGCCTAGACGCCTGTGCCACATGTCAGTAGCTGAATCTTTCGATGCGTTCAACCCACCCTTGCATACACCGACACTTTCCTTGTAAAGGGTGCAACACTTCTTTCCTCTGGCTGCGATCAATGAACCCTTGATGGGCTTCCAGCGCCCACCAACAAATCGGCTTTCATAGCCATCATCATCCAACCTTCTCGTCGACATCAAGTTGAGGCGAAGGTTTGGAATGTGCCTCACATCCCTGAGAATCAATGTGCGGTTTACATCAGTCTTCACACAAATATCACCAACCCCTACGATCTTCGATACGCCAGAATTTTTCATCTTCACTATTCCAAAGTCACCTGACTTGTAGCTTATGAAGAAATCTCTGCGTGGAGTCGTATGAAACGAGGCTCCCGAGTCTATCACCCAGTCGGTGTCTTAACTCGTAACCGTGAGACAAACATCGTGATCTGCTGAAAAAATAACCACAACGTCGCCATCTGAAGTAACCGCGGTGGAATCTGATTCATCTTCTTTCTCCTATTCCTTTTCCTTTCTTGTCACTTTTCTTCTTGTAACATTCATATTTGTAGTGGCCTTTCTTGCCACAATTTCAGCATTCAACATCTTTCCTAACACTCGACTTTCCTCTTGATTTATCTCGGGCCTTCCCGCCCTTTCTGTTCTTTCCTCTCCCCCGATCTTGTGTCACAAGGGCCTCTTGTCGAATAGACCCCTGAGACTTCCTCCTTGTCTCCTCATTGAAGAGACAACTCGTTACCTGTTCCATGGATACCTTTTTGTTTGGCGCGGAGTTACTCAAAGACACCACCAATGTCTCCCAACTGTCAGGCAATGAGCTAAGCAATAGCAAAGCCTGTAGTTCATCGTTCAAGACCATCTTCATAGCGGAGAGCTAGTTCAATATGTTGCTGACCTCATTCATGTGCTCAGCCAAGACCAAAGATCCACATCTGATGATTAATGCATTAAATTTTGTATATTTGTAATTGTTTTCATTAATGTATTTTCATTTCAAATTCGGGACATTCGGTTTGTATTAGTCCTTTGGGCATTACTTTGAATTGTATATTGTATCTTTTCTACATGTATGGTTTGTTTCTTCCGTTGTGAACGCCCTCTTTGAAATGATACGTGGAAATGGAAGGAAATGTGAATTTTCTCCATAGACTAACGCCCGGGTTTTCGATACATGAGTTTAGAACTCAAGTTTCGAAAAACTGAGGCGTTACAGAAGTAGAACATTACAACCGATCACAAGCACACACCGCTTGAATCAAATCTTCTTCACTCACGTAGGAATGGATAAACAATAAGAAAATAATGAAAATAGAGAGATCTCACCGATCACGAGGACGTAGAAGCGCTGAGATGATTATTGCGTCGAAGATCACCTCTTCAAGCAATATCTCCCTTCTACAAGCTTCCTCTCTCTCTTTTCTCTTTCTTTCTTCCGCTTTTTTTCTCTCTCTCTCTCACCTTGGACGTGAAAACACCTTAATGGGATAACCTAAACTCGTTTTGGAACATCTTAAGTAGAAAACTGGATGATTTAAAACCAAATAAGGAAACCGCGTACAAGCAGTCCACGTAGGGTCAGGCGCCCGGTCAGTGGACCGTTGGGCGCCCGCCCAAGCCAAAAAATGTCCAGCAGGCTTCAGGGAGAATCTGTTCAATTTCAGGTGCCGGGACCATAGTGGTTGGGCGCCCGTCGTAGGCATCGGGCTCCCGGTCATCAGACCATTGGGCGCCCACCTGTTGTGAAATCAAATCAGCGATAACACACTCATCTGGGTGAATTTCAATCACCCGACCACAGTTGGTCCGGGTGCCCAACCACACCCCAGGTGGCACCTTCTCTCCTCTACACTGACGAGGAAAACCCCATCACACCGGATGATGGGACAAGCCTAATTTTTCAACATAGGCACCCTATGGCTGGGGCAATCAGATGAACGGCCCAGATTTGTTGGCGGAGAGTAGGATGGGCATTTCCAGGAAAAATATATACGCTTCCACAAAGGGTCTGGTCCGTTGGGGATCGGCGTCCTCGCGGCAACATCTGTTTTAAACAGCGAGTAAAACACCCTAACTGTGTGAGCTCACCATGTTGTCTGCATGATATCCTCTCCGTCCATCAGGTGAGAACCTCGATGATGGGTCCTGTGGCAAAATATCAGCCACATGGACAACTCAATTGGGCCACAGCATTGGGAACGATAGGGATGGACGCAAATCGGATGTATCTTTCCTCACATCCGTTCATCAGGTGTGGCTTGAGATGAATTGACCAAACAGCCTAATTCCATTTACACGTGTAGCCCATCTGATAATCAGATGTGCCTGATTTCTGAGACATGGCATGCAGACGGTGGGGATTGCTTGATCAGGTGCTTCGATCTTCCACATCTGATTTTCCTCCCCACGTGTGAAGCGAAATTAGCGAATGTCCATTCATTCACTCAATCCAAAGCATAAAAGGTACTCAACAACGGACGAGAATTGTCCATCCTGTAGGGCTCTCAATGGATCAGATCTGGATCGGATCTCCAAGTACATATATCTGTAGAGGGATTTGGATCGGATTGGGATACAACTTGGATCCAAAAGGTGATATCCATGTCCGATCCATTTATAAATTATTAGATCCATGTCCATCCAAAATCCATGTCACTATCAGATTTAGGTCAGATCTAGGTCCGAATTCACCCCATTACAAATCTAAAAACATATATTATATAATATATAATATATTTAATTTAGTAGAAAAATGATGCAAATCCCACTATTTACTGTGGCACGGACGACCTAAGAGTGGCATGTCTCAATTTTGAGACATGGCCTAAAATAATCTGTAAAACAGATGGCCAGCATGAATATAACATATACGGTAAGGTGACAATGAGTGGATCTTAATCGGATCGAATTTGGATATGTCCTGTAAATCCAAATTCGGTCCATTTAAGATCTATATCCAGTCCATGTAACTAATCAGACCTATTTTAAGATCCAAATCCGCATTATATGGATTTGGAGTGAATCGGATCTCGGATCTGACCCGCTCCATTGAGAGCCCTAATCCTAAGGGTGGAACGGGGCGGATTGCTGGGCTGCAGGGCCCACCGTGATGTATGTGTTATATCCACTCCGTTCATTCATTTTGCCAACTCATTTTAGGGCATGAACCCATAGATCCAAAGCTCAAGTAAACCACACCACATAAAACAGCGGCAACTGAATGCCAACCGTTAATCAACTGAATACTTTGGATCTGCCTCATGTCTGGGCTCATGCCCTAATGTGAGCTGACTGAATTGATGAAGGGCATGGATGCAACACATACACCACGATGGCCCATATATCTTAGGTATGAAGGAATCCCTGCAGCTGGGCACGAGGCAATCCAACTTGATGTATTTTTTATATATCTACCCCATCTATCTCATTTTAGAATTCGATCCCAAACCTTAAGAAGATCCAAATCTCATGTGGATCATAGAATTAGAAAAAGGGTTAAATGATCATTAAAAACTTTTTGTAGGCCACAAAAGTTTTGGATCAAGCTGACCTTTGTATTTTACCTTCATCTAGATCTTCTTAACATTATCAACAGGTTGGATGGCAAATAAATGGCAAATAAACATTACGGACACCTTACAACGGGCCCTTTGGAAATTTTAGATGGTGATTTGAATCTGCTTAATTTTTTGGACCACGTCCTAAAATGGACTGGAGAAATGGATAGACGGTGTGGATATACAACACATCATCAAGGTGGATGGGCCCATGGTAAGGGTAACCCCTACTAGAGGTGGGCAATGATCCGGGCCGAGCCGAGTTAGCCCGAGTTTGGTTTGGTTTGTTTTTGTGCCACCCCAGTTTGTGGATCGGCTCGGTTTGGGTTTCGGGCTGACCCATACAGCCCAAGTTTAGTTTGGTCCAGAAAAGTCTAGTTCGGGCCGGGATCGGTTTGGTCTAAAATTTCGAACCGAGCCGGGCCGAGTTTGAACAGGCGGCAACTCTTTTTTTTTTGTTATTTGTTTAAATGAAAGTGCCGATCCACAAGTAATTCAAACCAAACCGTTCAAATTGTAGGTCCTATTTTAGTTGTTACAAGAACTAAAAGTTACTTTTATCGGGTTATCATACTATTAGATTGCCAGGTATTTACTGGACGGTTAAAATGAAAAATATCAGTGATATTTATTTCATAAATACAAGTATCCACGAATCAGAGGTCAAGATTGTTCAACCCAATTTGGGTTTGGAGAATATTTTGGAAACACGTGGTTCCAAAATTTGGTTGGTTTAATTTTAGCTAATACAGGCCACGTATACCATCTCTAAGTGCCTGCGTATCAGCATCATACGTAGCTAGAGTATCAAATAACTCCCCATTGAAGATAAGCACGCACCTAATTGCACTCCGAAAGTAACGGCGCGGATCTGGTAGTCCTGTTAGCTGTTACCTTACGAGCTGAGCTGGGTCGAGCCGATTCAAACCAGGCCGAGCCAAACTTCGAGCCGGACCGGGCCGGCGCCACATAAGTTTGAGTTCGGCCCATTTATTAAACGGGCCTCATTAGAGTGGCTCATTGCTGGATCAAACTCAACTTCAAACCGGTCCAAACCAGACTTTTTCGATACGGACCGGGCCGAACTATTGAGCTGCCCGGTTTGTGCCCACCTCTAACCCCCACTAAGCAAATTAGGTGTTATATTGGTAACAGCTTAGTGGGTGTTAACCTTAACTTAGGCCCACCTTGATGATTTTATGTATATCCACTCCTTCCATCCATTTCTAATGACTATTTTAGAATGGGGTACCAAAACTTATGCAGATCCAAATCGCAGTTGGACCACACCACAGGAAGCAGTGGTGGTTAAGTGCCTCACCATTAAAAATTCCAAGGGCAATGTTTTCTTAATGTCTATTTGAAATCCAACCTGTTAATAATGTTAAGAAGATAGTTTTGAAGCAAAATTAGAAAGATCAGATTTGTCTAAAACTTTTGTGACCCATAAAATGTTTTTAATTGTTATTAATCACTGTTTCTATTGGTATGATCCACCTGAGATTTAGAGATTCTAATGATTTGGGATCTCATCCTAAAATGAGATGGACGGAGTGGACATACAAAAAATGCATCCACGTGGGCTCCACACAGTAGGGGTAACACCCACTAAGCTGTTACCGGCTGTTACCCGGGTAACAGCTACTTTGCTCCCCTTATGCGGCCCAACGCAGACGAACGCGGATCAGGTACTACCCCACTTGCCCCAGCTTGGAACAGGCTGGGGCTATGAGTGGTCCACCATGATGTATGGATTTATCAACACCGTCCATCCATTTTTCCATATAATTTTAGGATGTAAGTCCAAAACTGAGGCAGATCCAAGTCTCAAGTGGACCACACAGTGGAGATTAAACACCTGCCATTAAAATCTTCTTCGGAGCTGCATAAGTTTTGGATGGAGTTGATATTTGTGTTTTGCCTTCATACATGTCATTGTGACCTTATGAACATGTTGTATGGCAAATAAACATCACGGTCAGCCCTAGGAAGGTTTCAATGGTGGGCGTCATTATCACCCGTCCCTTCCTGTGGTGTGGTCCACTTGGGGAGAGGATTAGCTTTTACTAGGGGCCATCTTGATGAACGTGTTTCATTGGCGCCCATCTGTTTTTTAGCTCATTTAAGGACGTTATCCCAAAACCTAAGCGGATCCAAATCTCTGATGGACCAGACCACTGAAGAAGTGGCGAATGACCATTAAATGCTTTTTATAAGCCAAAGAAACTTTGGATCAAGCTTACTGTTTGTCTTTTCCTTTCATCCAGTTTTGTTTGATCTTATCAATGGGTTGGATGGAAAATAAACATTTAGGATATGCTTACAGTGGGAGTTGGGAAGTTTTTAATGGTTAGCTTTCAATATCACTATTTCTTTCGCTCTGGTCCACCTGAGATTTGGATATGCTTGATGTTTGGGACCGTGTCGTAAAATGAGCTGGAAAAATGGATGAACAAAGTGGATATGTCAAGGTGGGCCCTATGGTAAGTGTAACACCCACTGAGTTATTACTTGGTAACACTTAATCTGCGCCAATCCATTTGAGCTTGGATATGTGGTTTTTTTTTTTTTTTCGCTTTTATCCTAAAATTATATAGAAAAAAAAAAAATGAATGGACAGTGTTGATAAATCTATACATCATGGTAGGCCCCTCATGGTACCAGCACATTATGAGCTTTGGACATACAAGGGTAGTACCTACTAGCCTTCTAATGTAAACTTGCTTTTCTTTTTTTTCTTTTTCTTTTTCTTTTTGTTTTTTTTACAATGAATATCCCAGCCTAATCCGGATTAGGTGAGATCCCAGCCTAATCCGGATTAGGTGAGATCCCAGCCTCACCCAAGATGGTGTGGCCCTTACCGTGGGGTTACCATAGGCCCACCTTGATATATGTATTATGCATCCATGTCGTCCATCCATATTTTTCAAATCATTTTATTAGTATTATTCAAAAAATTGAAACAGATCCAATTATCAGGTGGACCATACCATAGAAAACTGTGTTGATTGTCACATGAGCCTGGATGAAGGGAAAAATTCACATGTCAGCTTGATCTAAAACTTTCAAATTTTTTGTGGCCCATTAATGGTCAATCAACACAGTTTTCTATGGTACGGTCCACATGATAATTGGATCTGCTTCATTTTTTGGGAAAATCCCCTAAAATGATTGGAAAAGGAGATGGACTGGGTGGATACATAATACATACATCTAGATGCGGCCATCATGCATGAGAGCGGATTGGCTGAGACTCAAACCTCACCTAAGACGATGCTGCTCTTACTGTGACATTACATTGGGGCTCACCTTGATGTATTATTATGTATCTATATCTCTATCTATTTTTCGAGATCATTTTAGGGCATTATTCAATAAGCTGAAGCAAATCTAATTATCCGGTGGACCATACTATAAACAATAGTGAACGACCTTCCTACCAGTAAAATCTTACTAGAGAGCACCTTATAATGTTTCCATAGTATTTATTTACCATCCAATCTCCGATTTGTCATAAGCCAGGATAAAGGGAAAAACCAAATATGAGCTTGATCCAAAGCCTTTGTAGGCCATTAATGGTCAAGAAACACTATTTCCTATGATATGGTCCACCTGATAATTGGATCTATTTCATTTTTCTAATAATGTCATAAAATGATCTGGAAAAATGGATGGATGGAGTGGATACATAATACGTATATGAAAGTGGGCCCCAAAATAACCCCATGGTAAAGGCTGCACTGTCTTGGGTGAGGCCCGGGTCTCCCCCGATCTGCTCTCATCATGCATCATGCAGCTCGGGTTATAGGCAATTCCTGTCCCTCAACCACTAGGCATCCCCTTGGATGGTGATGAATGGATGAATAGGGTGCCATATTAACTCAAGAAATAGCATGGTCAACTTAGATTTCTTACTATCTAATGAAGCTCAAGGTCGACCGTGAGCTAAATACCGTATAATCATTATGAGTTAGTGAACCAAAGACTTTCCAACTGGAGTAATTCCTGTAGTTGGTTTGTTACTGAAGAGTCCAAATAAGGGCTCCATTGACACACCCACACCTTTGGACAATGTTAGACTAGTGAAGATAATCGTGTTTCAACTTAGGTCTTGGTATCGATTCCAAACTCAGGGGTGGCTAACATTGAAGTGTGACTAACACTGTGGGTGTGTATTAACCCAAAAAAAAGATTGACAAAGAATTTGCTTTATGGGATTTAACCTGCACATAATCATTCTGACATAAATAAAGGTAAAACATAAATTTTAGCTTGATTCAAGACTTCTTGTCCCGTGAAGTTATCAACAATAGGCTTTAAAATCCCACTGCATGCTATGGTATGGTTCACTAGAGCTTTGACCCTGCCTCAAGTTAAGACCATTGGTACGTTGTGACCCACCGTCGTGGATGGGCTGTGATTCAAAAATAACTTTGATAGGGCAATATTAACCTCTGGTTTGTGGACAACAAATAAAAGGTTAAGAACCATATGCAACTAAAAAACAGGTCCCACTATTGATCATTTTAATCTCCTAATTGGGATTTTTTTGGGCATGCTTGATCAGGTCCTAGACAACAGACCAACGGTCTGGATTACCGAGCGTTGAGCATATGTTGTAAGAAATTGGAAACGCGTGAATAATGTTGGACCCAGGTTCTGATGGACCCACCATCCTCTGTTTGTGATATCCACACGTCTCATCTGGTTCGCACGCTTAATCTTCCCCTGTATAGAAAATGATAGACCGATAAAAAAAACAGATATTGGCCACACCGACGATGTAAACTTACGGCTAAAACCTCTCAATTTCCCAACCGTGTAGCCGTCCTGGGTTTTCGATCAGGTTGCTTTTTTATATTTTCCCTTTATCTTAGTGGGCTACACAATATGAACGGGTTGGATGAAAATATACACACTAAAGGGGCCTCACACGCAAACCTATGGTTAGAATTATATCTTCATTTTTAACCTTTTTATGTGGTTAACGTGAGTAGTGGATCGAGCTTATTTTTCTTATTAGAAAGTATCATAAGAGGGCGCACCTGATGGACGGAGTGGATTTCTCAAAGATAATATGGTGGGCCCACAAAGATTTATTGCGTAAAACAGGTGGCGCATATGATTAGAAAGCCCATGAGTAGGTGTAACGCTCCGACCAAATCGGAACTGTTAAGGCTCGTATTGCGATTCGAAGAGGAGTTATATGGTACTCAGTCGAAGTATAAATCTTGATATACAGGCGCTCAGAACTTGTGTACACGGTACACATCAACTAAGTTAAACCGACCATTAGTGGAATCTATTGCCACTAAAGTCACATTTCGAATATCAGATTGGTTCAATAATCCTTACCTTTGATTCATAGACACTTGTTTGTAGTAGTTGGACCGTTGGATTTTTTTTTCATTTTTAACACTAATAAATATCCACTAATTTGATATTAAGGTAATAAAATAAGTATAATTTTTGAAACACCGTACATCTAAACTGAGACCCATGATTTGTACGATTTATTTTGGATTAATTTTATCCCTAACATATAATTTATAATTAATTTTTTTAAGTGCCTGCGTATCATCCATACAACCGCTAGAGTATTAAAGTTTTTGTCATGATTCTAAAGAAACGACGAGCGGAGCTCTATTTAATGCTCCGACAGAGCGTGACAGTTGATACTCAATCACTAAGAATTACGAGTGGTCAACATCGACTCAGGTTTCAACCGTCCAAACTGCGGATCCCAGCTTAGATAAGTCGTGATGCCTACCTCATATAGTTTGAACAATCTTGGCCTCTGATTCGTAGGTACTGATTTTATGAATTCTAACCATTGGATGTTTTTATTTTCAACCGTCCAATAAATGCCGACCAATCAGCTATACGTGTGATCTACGTAGAGATATTCCTCATTCCAGATCTATCTGACTTGGGATCCACAATTTGGACAGTTCAAACACTGATTTACTCGTATGACTCATGTCAAATTCGTGGTGCATGTATTGCAACCATCACACGGGTATCAGAACTTTTCTCGAGATGCGGACCACCTCGTCCATTGCGGGTCCCGAAATTGCACGCCTTCCCCCCCCCCCCCCCCCCCCCCCCCCCCCCATTAGGTCAACAAGAGCTTGCAGTGTCCGTGATCCACTGCTCCCACTGGAGTCCTATGATACGTGGCCCTCATGTTTGTACAGCAAACACGTGTTGTAAGTTCTGACATGTAGGGCCTTAGTTGGGTATAGGCCTGGCAGAATTACACAACCCTCCAAAAGAAACCAATGTTCTTTTTCGTGTAGACCCTAAGGGCGTGTTTGGTGCACGGGGACTAAGGGGGATTAAGTTGGATTGGTATTTGTAAAATTGCTATTAATGCATGCGTAGGTGGATTGTCACCTAGCCTTTGGGATTAACCATGGAACAAAAGTGACATTTGCAAATCAACAGTGTTTGGAAACCATTTGCATGGTGTGGCACCTTGATGTGTGTTGACGTCACCAAGTTTTGTGGGCCACACCATGATGTATGTGTTATATCCACACCGTCCATCTATTTTACAATATCATTTTAGGCCATGATATAAAAAAATTAGGTAGATCTGAATCTCAAGTGGATCACACCACAGAAAGCAGTGCGGCTTGAACGTCTACCATTGAAAACATTTTGAGGACCACAAAAGTTTTGGATCATTTTGATATTTGTTTTCTACTTTCATCCAAGTCTTTGTGATCTTATGAATAGATCGGATGACAAACAAAAATCATGGTGGGCCCTAGGAAGGTTTCAACGATGGAAATTAACTACTTTTTATGGTGTGGTCTGTTTAACCTTTTGATATGCCTTTGTTTTTGGATCATGCTCTAAAATGATCTCGCCAAATGGTTGGACGGTGTTGATATAACACATACATCATGGTGGGTCCCACCACAATGAAATGCGTACGGCTGAAATTCAAGAGGGATTGCGAAATCAATTTGCGGTACTTGCACAGGATTCGAGGCTTAAATCCCGGATGTAGGTTGTCTTCACCAAACAACCGTTGGGAAATAAAAACGTGATTGAGGGTGCCAATCCCGTTACTCCCATGCACCAAACACGTCCTAACATAACGGGTCCTGTTTGTATTTCACCGAAGATAACGCATTTAAATCATTTTGGTAATTATCCTTTGTGCAGTGAGAAATCCCTAAATAAGATTCTCTCTCTCACACACACTTGAAAATTTTCTCAATCTTTCTACCCACGGCCCCACACGACTACACTCCAAAATCTCTGTCGAATTAAGCCCCTTCTCTGTATCTTTGCCCATAAAAGCACGGCCGCTTCTTTAATGGGTTGAACAAGTTAGGTTACGAGTAGCTGTTAAATTAATGAATGGATTTGAGTTTCTAGATTTTGACCCATTAGTAAACAGGAAGCTGGGTTTGGGTAAGCAAAATTTTGACATGCATGGCACGAACACGGTGCAACGTGACTGGATGCCAGACCTAGTTTGGTAATCCAGGCCGTTGGTAAATTAAAAAAAAAAAAAAGATCTCTTAGACTAAAAGATCTAGATGACCATTGTTAGAAATTCCTCAGTTAAATACGAGCCATTGATGCAACTTTTCTTCTTCACCGTCCTATAATGGTAAAAATCCAAAATCTAAGTTTGTTCTGTTAAGTATATCATAGAGGCATTCTCAATTCACCATTGGACGGAACAGAAAAATCAAACCATGGCCCCACCTATGAAATTGAATGCTTGTGTATGCAGAGCAAAGATGCCTTAAAATTACGAATGCAATTGTACAGATGTGATGATGCAAATAATGCAGATCGAGAAACCACCTAAGCACAGGTACGTAAATCAACTCTGTAGAAGTGGCCGAACACTTATTTGAACCGAACATCACAGCATCAGCCAAATGCCTGTGACCCTATGGCTCAGTGGTAGACTGATAAGAATTTCAACAAGAGGTCGGGTGTGAGTGGGTGGGTGTGTGTGGGATGTGGGGGTGCGTGGAAAATAAAAATAAATAAATGAACCATCGTTACTTACGATGGTGCGTTAGGTAAGTGCTATCTCAGCTATGGGTGAGAACACAGTTTTATGTCGCATTCCCATAGATGACGCCAACTATTGCTGCTGAAATCCTACAACAAGTATGACGGACCGAGCTCCGTTGTGGGGGGATGGAGGCTTCATCGAGCTCCTTTAGGACGACCTGCAAAGAAGAAAGAGAAAGGCGGACAAAAAAGGGGGTCGGGGGTCTACCATTAGCCCTCCTAAGCCTAAGTTAGGTCGGGAATCCAAATGGGCAACAAGTCGGCTAGGGTTGATTTGTTGCGTACCTTGGCTCTTAGTAGCGGGGGTATTTATAGGTGAAGGACATTCCTCTCTTCGATGGCCTGATGGGATAGGACGAGTAGGCGATGGGCTTCCACCAACTCTCTGACCGGATGTGACGGGACGAGAGGCGCAGCCTATCCTACGGCGCGGAATGGCCGCGGCCAGTGGCACCATACGCCTCCCCTTACTGCATTTATGGAGGGCAGGTGTGGCGTCATGCCGCTTGTCAGAGCATTTATGGAGGGTCCGTACCTTTGCTCGACGGGTGCCTTGCGGCATTTCTGGTCGTCGATCGAGGTGGAGGGTCGACCTGAGGTTTCTCCCCGGGCCGTCTGTCCCGTAGCCCAAGAGGTCAATGCTGCAGCCCCCTCCCGAGCCGTCCTACATCCGGAGGTTGGTCACACCGTGCATGACTGTGGCCATTCGGACGTGAGGGTCCGTCACCTCGGGGGCGATTCCCCAAGGAGTGACCTACAGCTCGGGTCGAAATATATCCCCATAACATAATAGACTAATATACATCCAATACACTTGCCTTTTTATCGAACTTTGCCCTATCAACGGCCGATGGTCCACGTTAAGTACAAACTCTTGTACCTGTGTGAGTGGCTTCTTTACCTTCTCAGGAACTAGAAATGGGTCCCTGCAATCAGCTTAGTCAAAACTTACTCTTTCAGAACAGGTTGTGCTCTGAGGAATCTCATTTGTGCCTCCTCTTTCTCCATCCTTTCTCTTTCTTCCATCTTCCTCTGCATCTCCTCTTCGTTCCTCATGAAGTTCTCCAATTGGAAAGCTTCCGGGTTTGTGCATTCTTTTTGCTCTGGTTTTGGCAGTACCTGAACGAGATGATTACAACATATCAACATATTCTACTTACTAATCTTTTGATTACAAAGAAATTAAGGGCGTGATTGGATATGAGGAATCAATGATTGGATACGAGGAATCAAAGGGAGAAATATATGGGGGGGGGGGGGGGGGGGGGGGGGGGAGGGGGCCGCGAGGGGACAATATTAATGATTATTTTCAAGAACACTTGTAAAGGGGATTCCATATATGCCGTCTGGATAGCAAGTCACCTGATTTGTTGTTGCAAAGAATCCCAACTAGGGATCATTGTAATGATTACTTTGTGTAATCCACAATTTCCAAACAGCCCAACTATCTATTCAGTGGAAAATAATTTCATTTCCACATGGTTTCCTTGAAAAAGGGATTCCATATTTAGGCCCTAATACAGGAGCATTTTCACATCGGGCTCGAATGGGGCAGTTTATATGAGGCGGGGGCACACTTGAAGTGGGCGATCCATGTGAGGCGGGTGTCTCTTGTGAGGCAAGGCCCATGTGAAGTGGGACCCACGAATGAGGATTCAACCGAGGGCCTAGCCTGTGTGAAGCAGGAGCCTGAGATATGAGATAAAGAGATTGATTTGCCACGCTCTATCAATTCAAGCTTTTAGAGCAAGTGGATAGTCATCCTACCGGAGGTGATTAATGCAGTTGCATTTTCACATTGAGTTCGAGTTAGGGGATGGCCCGTTTGAAGTGGGAGGCTCGTGTGAAGCGATGCCCATGTGAAATAGGGCCCATGAAGGAGGGTTCGGCCAAGGGCTTAGCCTATGTAAAGCAAGAGCCTACGCTATGAGATAAAGTGATTGATTCGCCACGCTCTATCATTTCGAGCCTTTAAAGCAAGTGGTTAGTCATCCTGCATTGGCCCCGTCTGGATCACAAGTGGAATCCTTATATTCATTAGACAATAGTCACCGGTTTTTTGTGCCAAAGAATCCTACGTGTAATCCTGACTAAATGTAATGGTTACTTTGTGTAATCCACAATTTCCAAACAGCCCAACTGTCTATTCAGTGAAAAATAATTTCATTCCGCATTTATTCCTTGTATTCAGAGTCTAAAGACGCTCCAATGATGTTTGATGAGAAAAAGCTTCTTAATTACCACACGCTAGTCGGTAGTATATGGATATGGTTTAGCCTTAAGAACACTCGCCCTCTTCACCTCTTAACTGTTTTCTCACTATTTCTTCTCTGAACTACCTCTCTCTCCAGTCCCCGCTCCTACGTCAAGGAACAAAGCACAGTCAAAATGAATTCGTTTGGGAGCTCCTTTTGGGAATTGAAAAGGTACAAAGTACATAGAGGGTGGCCTTAAATGAGCTCCACAATCTGATTGAAGGGTGCAAATCAAAAGCCTAGATAGGCCATTGAACGAGCTCCCTAATCTGATTGAAAATAAAGGCAAATATTAAAGACTCATTTCTTGACTAGGACATAACATTTTTCAAAGGCATGTTCAACACCACTTGTACAAGTCCGTTACTAAAAACTAGAAGGAAAGGACTCATAAGCATCGATATTTTCTTCAATAGATCTTGGAAAGGTTTAGTCTCTACCTCTGTGTGGAGATGGTAGGGATTAGGTATTGTGATTCTGGGGATTTGTTGCTGCTCGTGATGATGAGGTTCTTAGTGCAAAGAAAGCTAGAGAACAAAGGAACAGTACACAAGTAAATCATCAACAATCTTTAATTAAGCTAAATTGCTATGAAAGCCATCTTTCTTCCATTCACGTACCTTGCTGATCTGATCAGCAACTGCTGTTGGTGGTGGTGGTATCCTTTTGTCAGTTGCAAAACGAAATTCCTGAGGTATTTTCAGTTGACGTTTGCATTGCAAAATACTCCAAGGTCTCCTCTGCTCTCCAATATTTACAAGTTTTATTCAAACAATAAGTTGACAAACATTCTGTAGAGTAAGGTGGTGAGTAGGATGGTGAGCATTCTATCTCATATAATATATGTAAAGAAAAATATCAAGCTAGCAACCAATCTGTACATGTAGCAGAAATCTACATGCTCTAGATTGTTCATTTGTTTTGCCCTGCCATTAATCGGGCACATCCCGAAAATCAGACAGCTGGTTTCTCAACTCTAATTGGACAACTCTGAGAATTTCAATTGGACAACGGTTAGAAAGAGCCAAATGACGATGGTGTGTTTATGGGCCATTTGGGGAGAAAGAAATAGGCAGTACTTTGAAAACAAGGCGGCTTCTGTGGAGAGCACAGTTTGAAAAGTCATTGAGTTTTTGAATGGGCAGCAGGCATCAAGGAGTTGGATGCTTGTATTCTTATAGCTCTTCTGGGATTGTAATTAGTCCTCTTTTCTTTTTATTCTTTTCTGCACTTGGCGGTTTCTCAATGAAATCGTTACCTTTCAAAAAAAAAAAAGAAAAAAAAAAAGAAGAAGCAAAACCACAGTCAACATCCAAAATCCATATTCAGATGAATGGGATGTGACCATCATTGGACGTGTGGTTTTTGTCATATGGCCCATTCACAGTTGGGTCAGATGGAGTCAAACCAACAATCAACATTCAACGGCCCATTGTGAGCAATATTGTGTACTGAGATTAAGTGCTCGACAACCAACTTGGCTTATCGGATCTATTCCTTTGTATATGGGGGTATATAAGACGGTGAACTAAAAACAGTTATGATCTGAATTCCAACCTTTTTGTTGAGTATCCTAGCCTTGAATTTAGGCATCTTCTCAACCTTCTCCAGCTCAAGTTCTTGAGAAGTTTTGATCCTGTAAGTAGTCAGCTATGTATGATTTATAACACACATTAAAAGTGGCAACATTCTTAAAATGCCAATTTAAGAATGCTTACTTTGGTGGACATACCCATAGCAATGTTTCAAGGTGTGGTGCCTTAGGTTCTGTAAGCTTATGGAGTTTGCCTTGATTCTGTCTTACACAAATACCATTTTTCCAAGCAAAGTCACCACATACTCTTCAAGCGGGCAAAAGATTTAAAGATAACAACAATAGAAGATTATCTTACATGGCACGAAGAATCTGTACATAGAAGATAAATTTGATGGAGTTCCAACACACTGTTTAGCTCTCTTCATAGTCTTTAAGTAGAACTCCTGACCAAATAAACATCGTTTTAGAGCAATCAGCTACATCTAACCTTTGTCCATAATCCCATTTGATTGACTTTCGAAACTCAATTTACCTGAAATTCAGGTGGCTGAGGAGTACTCCTTGGCAGTGCAGGCAATGAAGGAGCTTCTAGGATCCATAATGGGGAAAGAAGGTCATGTGAACAATTAAGAACACTTGGGTCATAAATAATATACAGTGTCATCCTCAACATTCACACTGCAAACATGTATGCTGATTGGGACCTTTGATCATTTTGAGAGTTAACCATCCATCCCTTCTAGACGCCCACCACCCACAGTCCAATCAAGCTGAACATGGATCGTCCCTCTTAGAGACCGACTAAGAACACAAGATGGCTACCAGAGTCCAATCAGTTTTTGGTATATGGATCATCGATGTGGTGGTGTGACCCACCAAACCAATGGTTTGCATGTGGAGCTGTGTTACTGGTCGAGCTATGAACTTCACCTTGACGGACTGTACACGATAGGCAGTTTCAAATTCTGGTTCTTTGGGGCGCGTCAAAGTAAGTTTCGGTCTCCGTTGGATGACCCAAGAAGCATCATCCCGAGAGAACATCATGCCAATACAAAATCGATCATACCAGATGGAACTAAAATAAATCAAGAAATGCACCGAGAGGAGGGAGTTCTGTAATAGTACATATGAAAGAGATTTGTTAAGTGACAGGTCCATCTCTCTTGGCCCCGACTGGAATTTCTTTGCCAATTCTACCATCGAAACGAATGGGACTGCTTGTTCACGAATATAAACCTGCAATACTTGAATTTGGGATCAGTACTCCGCTTGGTTGGATTGAAACAGGACACAGTAGAAATGAGTTTATGCTAATCAGGAGGTGTCACAAAACTTTCTTCCTGACCCGTCATTTTTCTCATCTCTGCCTTTACAATGAATGCAGTTAAGCTGGTGTTATTGCTTAAACCCGGTTTGGATTTGTTTGGGAAATTCCTATTTTTTATATCAAGTATCTGTAAAAATTGTGATGTTAGACACGAAAAAACAAGGCCAAAATTTTCAAATCTTTTGGGGAAAAAAAAGGAGATAATGTTGCAACAATCACCTTTTCTGGCTCTCCCACTTCTAGCTTTTGACTCTTAATAGCCTGATTTTCTTGAGATGGAAGATGACTGTTCGAACCTCGTACAATTGTAACCACTCTTGATAAAGAGGTTTCATCACTCGGTTTTACAGACTCCATACAAGAGGAGTTTTCCACCGAAATGCTGCAGTAATCAAAGCAAGTTGATGATGATATTAGATTCACACTATTAGTATGAGAAATCTCGGGCCCTCAGATTGGTAGACACCTAAAAACGAGTTCATTTCATTTTAGTTAACTACTTGACTAGAATTAGATCAAGATCTCTAAGGGGTCGTTTGGATAGGCTGGAAATCATTTACTAGTAAATGACTTAAGTGCTAGTAAATGATTTACTACCTTCTGTTTGGATGTAAGTTCTAAATGATTTACTAGTAAATCATTTACAGTGTTTGGATAGCCTGTAAATGGGTTATACCCTGTAATCATATATTCACACCTGAAAATCAATTTAGCAAATAACATTCAAATTACATGTTGGAATTTCCTTTCAAGTGGATCATTGGGTCAAGCCCATGCCACTAAAGCTTAGAGTTAATCCTAAAAAAAAACCTAGTAGTATGTGCGCCATACAAGTGGGCCCATGAATTCAAATGCTACTGTCAAAAGCCATACAGGTGGAGAGCCATACAGGTGGAGAGCCGCTGCCGGAAGGGTGTTTGAAGCTTGGAAGATCACAAGAGGAAGGCAGGGAGGGAGGGAGGGAGATTGTAGAGAGGGAGAGGGAGAGGGAGAGGGAGCCATTGGATGTGATTTCATAGCAGGTGCGAATCTGCTTTTAAAGCAAATATTTGAAAATAAATCCATTGCCATCTATCTCATTTACTAGTAAATGAAATCTCACCTTTTTACTAGTAAATGGGAGAGGGGATTTGCTAGTAAATCATTTACTACTAGTAAATTATTTACTAACAAATGGGGGCATCCAAACACAAAAAATGCCCATTTATTAGTAAATCATTTATTAGTAATAAATGATTTACAGCCTATCCAAATGACCCCTGATACATACATATAAGGAAATGTACCAAACTGGGCCTGAGTGTTTTTTTTTTTTAACAGAAAGGGGTTTGAGAGTGCCAATGTGGCTGTACACACATGATGCGGGCCGTCATCCATTGTGACCACAATCAGATTGCCCTGGCCAAAAATTAGGTTAGTCCACCCGTCAGGTGGGAGAGTACAATGATAAAAATCGATAGATAAAACGATCAACTGTCAATTTCCACTGTATATGTGTAGCCCCACTGATGAACAGACCCATCTGATTTTTGGTTTTGGGAAAGTTCATGATGGCCTTCAGATGTCACACACATCTGGGCAAGTGTGAGCTGCCAATCGCCTGTTTAATCCCTCTTGAAAAAAATTCCAGCATTCCCTGATTGGTATTTCAAGTTGCGTTGAGCACACTTTGGGAGGACGTGTCTTCCATTCTCCCAGGCATTCTTGCTATTTTCACAAGGCTTCGCATTAGGGGTGCACACAGATCCGGTGGAACCGGTTGGTTCGGTTCGGTTTGGTCCAGTTTCAGTTTCGAAAATAAAAAAAAAATCCGTTAGCTTGATTCGGTTCTGTAGAACCAAACTGGACCATAAAACCAAACTGTGGAACGAGACCACATAACTGAACCGTGGAACCGAACCCTAAGTGTTCAACCCTCATTGTTTTATGTCAAGTAGTCCACTTAAAATTTGGATCTATCGGTTTTTTTTAATGTGGCCCACCTAAACATTGCCTAACAATGAGGATGGATGGTGTAGATCTAACAAACACATCAAAGTATGCCCATGGTGGGCCCTAAGGTATGGATGAGATGGATTATTAAAAAAAAACCATCCAATTGGACTGGATTATAAAAACAAGCAATGCAATTGGGCTGGATTGTAAAAAATCCAGAATTATAGAACGAAACCAGTTTTTTATGGTTCAGTTCTGGTTTTGGTTCAGTTCTAGGGTGCACACGGTCCAGTTTTGGTTCTGTTTTTTTTTGGAATCGTTGGGAACAGTTCAGTTCCAGTTTCACCCCTAACCAAACCAAACCGAACCATGTGCACCCCTACTTCATAGAAGTAGAAATCTGAATCATGGGACTTTTCATATCTTTCTCTTTCGTTTCGTGAGACCTCCTCATTAGAATCTTCCGGCTCGGCAGGATTCCTTGATATTTTCAGATGAGTGAGAAGGAAGTTTATCAAATTACTGCCACAAATGGTCCCTACTCATGGCTCAATGGTAGACCCTGTGGGATTTCAACGCTAAGGTCATGGGTTCAAGTACCCATGTGGTGTGTGAGAGGGTGTGTGCGTAAAGAATAATAATAAAAAATAAAATAAAAATAAAAACTCTTTTTTTTCTTCTAACAAACGGCAGTGAGCCCAACCCGGTATCCTGTCCGGGTGCCGCCAAACTCGCCTCATGCATCATATTACTGCATGCAGTTGCTTTTGGGTCCGGTCCCGCTGCTTATCATGGTATAACCACCGAAAATCCCCCGATCTTTTATTACAGAAAGAAAACAAACCATACAATCAAAGGAAAAAAAAAAAAAATCTAATTTCATTTATATCATGAAAGAAAAGGCGGTGATGGAAATTTTGTAACTTGTGACCGCTGAAATCACATAGGACGTCAAGCTTCACTGATCGGCCCGTCTTGATCCTTGGCATGAAAGCTGCATCAACACCAACCAAGAAAGAGTAAAAACCCCAGTGCTTTTTTCAACCCTAATAAAACTTGAAACAGTCCAATCTTCTACTGTTATCATGAAAAGTAAATCCTAGTAAACACCCAAAAAGGATTAACAAAAACCCTAATAATTAGAAGTAAAAAAGCACAAATAAGCACCCTAAATCCGTTATATGATATAATCAAGAAAATACCTAATTTTAAGAAGAAAAAAATCCAAGGGAGAACACTAGTAGAAATTGTAGTACCTCTATTTGGTGAGCCCCACATGATTATCAGGTGGGATCATATAATTAAATTACTATGATGAGCATACCGGTGGGCCCCACTGTATGCGTGATTGTTAGAGATAGGTCCGAACGGTTATGCTCATGTTCCTATCTACAACAATTTGGACAGGCAAACTCTCAATGTGGAGACTCTTGATGGAGGAAGAAGCTGTGAGGGACTCAACCGCTATGTTTACGGTCTTACCCAAACACTAATGGCTTCGCAAGTTACAATCATTTGATTATAAGGTTATTATCTTGTCGATCTCCATCATTGATGTGTTGTAGGCCCGTTAATTCACAAATTAAGTCTAACCATTGGTGTCAACCATTGGTGTCAGGCATAACTATGCACTAATTATGGCAGATCAATATAGTTTCGAAAATTCTTTGTGAATTCTTAAGCCAACCTGTATGAAATCCTTCTAATTAAGATGGGATGGGTATTATAGACTATCATGATCAAATCTCGATTGTTATTCATGTATCTATTGAGTGTTAGATGGAGCCTTCATTCTTGACAGATCAGGGGGTCATCGGTCAACTGACTGCTATGGTCTATGGAGATTGGTCTATGGACAATTTTGGACAAGTTCGGTCGACAGAACTTGGAGGCTCGATCGACCGATGATATTAAAAAATATGTAGAAAACTCTTTAGACATTTTTTGGCATGATCGGGCAACTAAACATGTGGTTGTCGGGCGATCGAGGGATAGTCGAGTGATGTCAATTGACCGACCGATCGACCATCAACTTCCATAGTTTTGTGTTAATACGCTATTTTGTTTCTAATTTCAATTTAGTGTTATATAAACACTTGTAATCAAGATTAGGGTTAAGGCTAAGACGCATTTAAGGTTTGAGAGGGTTTTGGAGAGAGAAAATCTAATGTTTTCTCTTGGGAGCTTTTGATCCGGGTAAGTTCATCTCTTGTAACTTTGTTATTCAGAGTGCATTGGTCACTTTGTGCAGTGATTTTTTCCCACAAGGATTTTTTCACGTAAATTCATATTGTTCTCTGTGTGGATTTGCTTGTGCTATTGTGAGTGCTTTGCTTGATTCTATTGTGTGTTTTTGCGAGTCCTAACATTGAGGCTAGATTTAAACGAATAGCAATCTAGATCTGAACTGTGCATATGAGAATCTTCAAGATTAGATCTAGACCATCGAATTTTAGTTACTGATAATCAAATCTGAACCGTCATTCATGAACCCCTTTGAACTAGATCTTAACTATCCATAGCGAACTTTTAGGGGTCAGATCTGGGCCATTATATTTAAACAGTATAGTGGATGTTGATATCCTACATCCTATGCAAAGGGGTTTTTTTTACAACGGATCGGATCTGATTTATGTGAGGTGTTCAGCATTCTGGTCGATCCCAAACAAATATTCGTGGAAGAAGCATCCAACCCTCAGGAGCCTGGCATCTTAGCCTTAGACGTAAAATGCTCCGATGAGGACATTCCATACCATAATCTCGAGGTAGAAATTATGAATTATATCCATCATGCATGTCCCATCGGATCCAACTACGTCTTTTATCCTGCCGAGCATCAAATCTTTTATTATCGGCTTGAATACCAAGACTTGAATCGAGTCATGGAGGTTCGAGAAAATGAAGACAAAAGAAGACTGGGATATCAACTTCTGCTAAGAGACAAACCAAAGCATAGGAGCTACAGAAGAAGGAAAGATCGTCAAGAGGAGGGCAACCCTTCCATCTGCACACCAATTCGACTCATCAATGTGGGGATTATTTATCTCGATGACAGGCTGGATTTCACCCTAGAGGATCAAAGTAGCGGATTGAGCCTAACTGAGATGCCTGAAGAATATTCGAGCAAGGGGTAAGAATTGCTCCCGATTGACTGGACCACAATTCTAGTCCTACCCGAGCGGGATGCACCCGAAGAATTGAAATGCATCGGAGATGAGCCGAGAGAAGCTGCATTCGACACCAACTTGGAACCCAATCTCAGATTTATCATGACGTTTGGGCACAACGATGATGACCTACCTACTGATCCCTTTGGCTTTGCCTCCTGAGGGGAAGGAGTGCAGGCAATAACTAGTTTACAATCCCCATGATAACAAAATAAAAGCCGACAATGATCGGCCTCCCCAAGTGGAATCAGGCAACCCCTGGTTTGCAATGTCGTCTTGCTCGGAATCCCTTACAATCAAAACTAAAAAAATCCAGATGTTTCAAAATTCTAAAAAAAAATCCAGATATTTCAAATTCCAAAAAATCCAAATGTTTTAAAATTTAAAAAAAAAAATCAGATATTTACAAAATTCCAAAAGACAAAAAAAATCTTTCAAAACCAACAAAAAATTCAAAAATCTTTCAAAATTTTCAAGCAATAAAATGCCAAGTCTGATTGTCAAACACTTGAATATGAAGTCAACTCGTATGATTTTGATTTAGAGTTGGACTTTAAATTCAAGCGTTTGGACGAAGCTAATAGTGTGGAAGATGATGAGCCAACTTTCGAGCTAGAGGGTCTCCTCAAAAGTTCGAAACCAAAACTTAATGTCATCTTGAAATTTTTTCGAAATCAGAAACCTAGGATCTCTTGAGACCCTTAGGGAAGTGCGCATTGAGAATCCTTGTCCTTGGAAAATAAGTAGAGAATGATCGAATTCTTGAAGCCATAACTACCCAATCTCACATCCTATGAAGATTTGTCCGGACTCGATCAAAAGCTTATCAACAAGGTTGAAAATCAAGCCCATCGATCAAAAGTTACCAAGACCATGCCCATATTCCACGCTGGAGTATGCAGCCTACACATGAACAAATATATAATGACAAAAGAGATCTTGCAGCTTCACAAAGACATATCACTGCAACATGTTAGAAGGTACTTCAAGTGTAAGGAGCACTCGCATCGGATCCATGTGCGTACTTTAAAACTCTACAACTTGAAAAAGACCTAGCCATTCTCTATAAGGGGTATCGACATCAGTAGGAAATCAACGCATCGGTATCTAGCAGTCATGGGCACATACTAGTGGTAGCCGACAACTACACAAAGTCAATGAAGGCAAAATTCTAACCTCATGTGATAATATACAACAATATTATCAGTCACTAAGGGTTCTCACATGCCGTCGACATCAACAATGAGACACCAAAGAGGAACAAGGGCTTTGAGAAGCTCAAACTCAGAAGAATTTTCCATTTACACACCTTGGGCTAATAGGACATCCGTACATAACTATGGGTTAAACTCTTTATAATTTCACTGGTGAGGTGAAAGTTATCCTACAATTTCAAGTCAAAATCCCATCAACACAAGTGCTGAAAAAGAGTGAAGTCAAGGCAAGAAAAGTCACATTGGGTTTACAACAAGCATCACCGCATCTATCAAACGCAGGGGGCAAATTCAAAGCTCGCATACAATGGCCCCATGATCAGAGAAGTTCCTCCGGAAGGTGCCCTTTGACTCACCAACTTGAGGGGCAAGGATCTTCCAGAGCCAATCAATGCCAACAACGTGAAAATCCTTCATGGGTAAGTTAATCTAACCGTGTCGATATTTACATTAGTAAAGATGAAGTCAAATGGCTAAATCTGGACTGTCTTAGAATCATCCTCCCCTGTCCCCCAATAAGTGCTCCAACAAAATGGTTAAAAGAAAGAAGAAAAAAAATGAAAGAAGCAAAAAAGAAAGAAAAACAAAAAGAAAAAAGGAAAAAAGAAGAAAAAGAGAAAATAAGAACAAATAAGAGCGTCAAGTCTGTGAAAGAGAAAAAAAAGAGAGAGAAAAAGGAGAAGAATCGACAAAAAACAAGAAGCACAATATCATCTCAACTCCCTCATCCTTCTCAGAAAGGTTCTTAGCTAAAGTCGATAACTTTCATATTGTGACTTAAAACAAGGTCAGAAAAGCGATCCAATTAGCCGACAATTATGGAATTCCAAGCCCTCTGCCACCGTCAAGATCAAATAAAATAAAATAAAAATAAAAAGAGAAATATGTGCCTAAACAAAAGGGCAAAGTGAAAGTCCAAAAGGGTGTTCCGAGTAAAAACAGTGGGTATATAGCGGACTTGGTGAAAACTCGAAAGGGCGTTAAAGGTAAAAATAACACAGCTGCCAAGGGGCAGGCAAGATCAAATACCAGGAATATGGTGTAAACCCGAAAGGGCGCCATGAAAAAAAATGATGGGCAAGCCGGAGGTGGTGAAAATCTGAGAAGGCGCTGCGGGTAATAATGGCTACAGAAAAAAACATGTACAAAGGTCTAAGCAACAAGAAGATTCAACAGATGCAAAGAAGGCAACAATGAGTCAAGAATTCTTTTAAACTCTGCTCAAATCTTAGGGCATGATACCATTGTGCACTACCTTAAGGGGATCGACATCCTTGGTGAACAATTAGAAAACCGAGTATGGCATCTAATAGAGTCAAACATTCTAATTCCTACATCTATAAACAAAAATCCAGACTCACATACCCACAGAAACACAAGGCACAAGTTTTTCAAAAGTTTTATTTCAATCCATCATATCTTCTTTTACATGTATATGTCTTTCCCAAATACAAAAACAAAAACATCACTTCCTTGTCATTCACAAACCATACAAAAGAAAAGGGTACAAGCGACCAATAACAGGAATAACTCATCAATCCTCATCAGACTCCTCTCCCAGTAAGCGTCTCTCCTTGCACTCATATTGCCTTAATATTTCTCTCACTTTGATCAAGTCCATGTGCAGGTAGTGTGCCACATCTCTCCCCAATAACCCAAACTCGATCCATGCCATACACTATTAAGCATCAAACCATCACAATCAAGCATCAAGAAGGTTTAACCATGGAATAAAAGGCACAATCCATTACTCAAGACCATGCAAGCCATACAAAGGGGGGGGGGGGGGGGGGGGGGGGGGGGGGGGGACATGCAAAGGAGAGGAAAGGTACAAAAAAGTATTTTTTAATTAAAACGAGCATTGACGTGGTCCGATAGTCCGAATCATCTTTCAAAAATGAAAAATATTTTCAAGTTTTGCCAATAAAAACCGGCGTCGATCTCAACAGTTCTAGTTGAGATCCGATGGTCCAGATCATTTCCAACAAAGCACAAAAATATTTTCAACATTGGTCATGACCGGTCTCAGTGGTCTGAAGACCTTAAAGTACACTGAGATTAATTTCTCGAAAGCTTTCTAAATAATTTACAGACATGGCCGACACTTGATCAGTGTCAGGTGCTTATCCAAAATTTACAAAAATAGTGATCATAATCGCAACCCTATTCGTATTGAACACACCGTGATAGGCAACCTTGAGTGAGAGTCTCTATTGAAACCGATAGATGTTCCCCGTTCTTAGAAGTTATAAAGAGATTAAGGCAACTGGAAGGTGAAGCACACCCTTGTGGCATTATGAGTAGTGTAAGACCCCAAACTGGATTGATCAAGGAAAGTATGAGGATGTGATTCATCTTGTGGCCGAAGGAGTCCGTTGGATGATACGTGGTTTATGTGCATTTCACAGTTAGAACATGCAACTTTGTGGGTGTGTTGGATGTAAACCATCAACCCTTCATCCGAAGATGTAAAACTACGAAACTTAATTGTGTGTGCTCATCTTGCTCACTGACGTAAAATGGATCGGGTGCTTTATCAGCAGTAGAAGCTAAAAGTGAATGAAAATTCCACACCTTCCCCTTGTAAAACTTTTTAGAACGGTGTCACTTCCAATAAATTGCCCCTAATAAAATCCCATCCCCGGGGAAACACATTCACATCTGTTCATCCAACGAAACGACAGACATAATCAGCCTTGAATAGGGATCCAAACCATTAAGGATTGATAGATGTTCACCATCCATAGTAAGTCTAATTCTCCCGTGAGATGACAGAGCCGATTAACCATCCTGGATAAGTCGAGATCTTGATTACAGCCCCTAATTAGATTGGCACCACTTCTAAACTATCCCAGGTGGTCCAAAGACCTTAAACTACATTGGGATTAATTTTTTGGGGGCTTTCTAAATAATTTTTTGACATGGTTGATACTTGATCATACGGATGTCTAGAACTTATTTAAAATTTACAAAAATAGTGATCATCGTCACAATCCTGTTCGTGTTGAACACACCATGATAGATAAACTTGAGTAATGCATAATGGACAGTGCATAATGCATATGACAGGTATACAGATATCAGAGTAAGTAAAAATAATGGAGGGCTACACTACCAAGTCTATGAATGCTATCAGCAATCACGAGGCTATGCAATGCAAGGGCCTATATGGCCGAGTGTCATATGCTAAAGATGCAATGTGCACATGTTAATCCTCAACTGCCATATATCATACGGTTTACAACTGGGACATCACCGAAGTCTAGTACACTCCTGACATTGGCTGCCGCTTATCGCGTGCATAACCAAGTGAGTGAAAGAGACCTCACTATCCGCCTTGTTAATGACATACAAAAATCCACTCGGCTCGTCGATAGCAAACTCATTCACGAGCTAGTCAGACTCAACCTAGCATATAGCCCTTTACACTCAGGCGAGTGAGGTCACACCCCCTTCCAACCAACCTCGACACAGTGGGAGACGCGGACTATAGGTATTCGGCCCTCATGCGCTCATTCATCCACTCGGTCCAGACATTGGAGCATCCTACTGGTACCACAGGGTTTGGGGACTTTCACCCAAGGATATCTTTGGCGCCCAAGTGCTAGAACATATTTTCGGTGTCCATTTCTGCCCTCCATGATGTGACTGTGGTGGCCACAACCCCGATGCCGCTGGGGTGAGAAGATGATCATGACATACATATTGTGAGATGCATGAGTCATACTATCAAAGTCATCCACTAAACATGCTCATACTACACAATCATATGGGGCGACCTTATCTCGTACGGGTCCCTTAAGTATCTAAGCCATAAGGCATATGCTATGACCAATCATCATCCATGACAAGCATACAGATGGTGCGTATGGGCGTATGAATGGGTATGATATGCAGTACACTAAGCATGTTATCAAACATCTCATGTGGTAGTTGACCTTAAATGGCCCAACATATTTAGAGAGTGGGACCCAGACTGTGGGCCCTATTGAAATGTAAAGGTCTTCGTGGCATGGCCCACTTGAGACTACATCCACCCCATAAGTAAGCCTACACGCACAAAATGGGCTAACGAAATAGACATACGACATTGATAAAAACATATATATCGATGGGGGACTATGGCAACCCCGCCCACCAGTTGGATGGCAAATAAACATCACCGTAGGCTTTAGGAAGTTCCAATGGTAGGCATTCAATCACCATCATTTTATAAGTGTGGCCTACCCAAAATTGACCCCACGCCCTTTCCAAGACGGGCGGTGTAGTATACGATACATCCATCAAATTAGGACCCAAAGATGGCCCCACACCCTTTGGTGGGTGGAAAAAGAAAATAAACATTATAGTGGCCTTAGGAAGGCTTCAACGGTACCCCTTTCAATTTCCACCGTTTCGTGACAGTGGGGCCCACATAATTTATGGATCAAGCCGATATTATGTGGGTCCTTCATACATGTCTCTTTGACCTTATCGATAGGGTTGGATGGCATGAAAACATCAAGGTGGGCCTGGGAAGATTTCAATAGTGGACGTTACCATCCCCACCATTCCCAATGGCGCGACCTAATTAAAGTTTGGTTCTCTGATGGACTTGGGCCTAAAATGATCTGGGAAAACAGATGGACGGCTTGGATGAAACTAATACATCATGGTGGGACCCATGAGGTGGGCCACCTGCTGGACAGCGTCCGCACGCACGCTGCCTGCAACGTGGACCAATGTTTTAGATAAAGCTAATATTTATGATATTCCATCACCCAGACCTGTGCCACAGGTCTGGGTGGTATATAAACATCATGTGGGCCTTAAGAAGGTTTTAACGGTGGACTTCATTATCCCCACTGTTTTCAGTTGGTGCGGCCCACTTGAGATATGTATCCGATTCATTTTTGGGTCCATGCCTTAAATGACATGTCAAAATGGATGGACCGCTTGGATAATGCACATGAATTAGGGTGGGCCCCACGAGGTGGGCCACTGTTGGGCAACATGCTTGGCACGCTGCCTTTAGCGTGGACCACGCTCATGGCCCTCGTGAAGTTTTGGACCGAGCTGATCTTTGTGTTTTCCTTCACGCAGGTCTTGTGACCTTAACAATAGGTTAGATGGTAAATAAACCTCACGATGGAGCCTCACACGTGCAACAGTGTTGGCCCTTAATTTCAACGATGGCTGCTCATCCCCACCGCTTCCCATGGAGTGGTCCACCGGAGTTTTGGATCCAGCTGATACTTGTGTTTTCCATTCATGCAGGTCTGCGTGAACTGATGGATGAGCTAGATGGGAAATAAACATGGTGGTGGGCCTTGAAAAGATTTCAACAGTAGGCGTTCATCCTCACAGTTTTCTGTGGTGTGGCCCACTTGAGATCTGGATATGCTTCATTCTTGGGCTTAGGTCCTAAAATGATCTGGAAAATAGGATGGACAATGTGGATAGTACATATACATCATTGTGGATCCCACCAGTGGAGACCCTCTCCATACCACCTTCCAACGTCCTTGACGCTAGACGTTCATAGCGTCTCAAACACTGGAACTGTCCAGCATAGGACAGTCTCTTGCTCTTTTTTTTATATTGATTTTTATGTTGATAAGGAGCCCACGTGTGGGTAATCCACTCCATCCATTTGCTCGACCACCTCGTGGTGGGCCCAAAAATCTTTGGATCAAACCAAAAATTGCATTTACCTCCATCTAGATTATATGATCTTATGGATAGGTTGAATGAAAAATAAATAGCACGGCGGGCCATACATGGTGGTCCAAATTGTTAGACAGCGTGCGAGGCATGCTGTCTTATAATGTGGCCCAGTTGTGGGTCCCACATCAGTCCATAAATCATGAAAGTTGAATGGAAAAGGAAAGGAAAAGACAGAAAGTAATGAAGAGGAGAGTCGACCATCAGATGGACTCCTCACTACTATAAGGTCTATCATACGAATCTAAACACACCAAACACATATCAAGATGGATCCCACCATCGTGGCCCACATACAAAATGAAAAACAATTAAAATGGAGATTATGTCCTCCCTAATTGCACTCACCACGAAGGAGGTTGGATCGGGTCGAATAGTCGATCAGACGGCTTGATGGGGGTGGATCTTCTCCTCTAATTACCTAAGCTCACAAATACTCTCTTTTGTCTTTTCAATCTCACTCTTTTCCCACTAATCTCTTTCTTTAATCCCTTATTTTCTTAATTCTCTCTCTCTCTCTCTCTCTCTCTCTCTCTCTCTCTCTCTCTACAAATGAAAGTGGCTACATATGGGCCTTTTGTGGTGGTAGAGACTTTGGAACATAGATGGAATTTTGAAAGAGAATGAGGGTAGAAAGGAAATGGAGCATTTATAAGGGGGTGGGCTTAGTTGACTTGTGAGGAGAGAGAGGGATGTAATTGATGGGACATTTGATTGATTGATGTGATGCTTGATTGATTGATAAGATGTTTGATTGATTAATGGGACAACATTGGGATTTGTACAAGTGGGGCCCACACTATGCATATGTAGTGTGGTCCGTCTTGATTTGCGCACATGTATGCATCTTTTAAACTCGGTATCGAAACGGAGTGTGCCATGTGACGTTGGAGTCGTGGCGTCCACGCGGTCGCCGGGGTACAAGCCTCGAGTCGTTGCGGTACTAAAATAGGGTGCCTAATCAGAACTCGCCGGTTTAGACTGTTCCGAGTATGCCGAGTTTGAAAATGAGGTGTACAGAGGGCTAATTAGGGTACGGGTGTTACAAGCCGTATCCATGCATATGCATCCATCGCATCCCATCTATTTATCATGGATGATCTCGATCCTAGCCATCACCTACGAGAAGAAGGATCAATCCCTTTGCATGTTTTCAATAAAAACTAGCTTACCAAAAATCCCATGGTACCCTCAGTGGAGATGACTTGCTAAGCTGGACTTATTTTCAAAATTGTTTTGCAATAAAAACCCCCATGGAGTCCTACTCCCCAGCGTGGGGTAATTGCCAAAAAATATATTTTCTTTTCCCCAGGAGCACTAGGTTTCCGAGGCACTAAGATATCTTCCATATCTCTAGGTGAAGACCAACACAAAAACAAATAAGATCTAACGATTCATGGTTTCCCTAGAGTCATCAGATCCAAATGCACAAATACAGTTAGTCTAAAACTAAAAGTCAGATTAGCCGTATCAAATTATAATGCAAGGAACAATAATAGGCCAAGCTCAGTCAGAAGAAACTGTCAAAATGGTGGAGAAGACAAATTGTAACCTAAGTGTCAAAACCAGAAAATCGAATGTAAAGAAGTCACCTGTACATACCTAGCCGTGGATGCTTGTGAACCTTGATTGAGTCCAAGTCGGCATAGTGACCCCGTAAGGCCACAGAAAACATAGGGCTAGCTAACAACTTTTGACGATCAAACAACACAAGTACTCCTAGGGTTATCCAGGAAGCAACGGACATTCAATTTCCAGACGGTATCCTTGTAAGGCCGCAGAACAAAGCGCAAGGGCTCTACCGTGATTGGTTTTACCGATGCTAGTACCAATTGAGAGTGAAAGGGTTATGATAAACAGTCTGTAAGCTATCCTTGAGCAGGGACAATCACAACGTTATCCCCAAACCCCTGCGGTATGTTTAAGTTATCAATTTTCAAGCAAGCGGCTAACACAGACACAAAGGCAGGTAACAAATCCATACCACAATCTATGACTGACTAGCAAAGGTGGGGTGCCAACTCACTTTGGAATTCGGTGGCACACAACCTCTTCTAAACAGGGCATCTATAGACACCCTACCCCGAGCTGACAAGTTGATTATGATTGGACGGCTAGGATGAATAGCAACCCATACCCATCCAAACCTAAACCCTATATAAAACTCATCTAAACCCTAACTCAATCCCAAACCTTAATCAAAGCCCCATCTAAACCCTAACTCAGTCCTAAACCCTATCCAAAACCTAACTCAGTCCTAAGCCCTATCTAAAACCATCTAAACCTCAACCCAGCCGAGAACCTCTATCCTATAACTCGACTTAATAAAACCCAAGCCAATTAGGTTAGTCAACTCGACCCCAAAACCTTAGAACTCGCAAAAATGAACCTTGAGTCAACTCTCCGAGTTAATCCTTTTAGTCAACTCTCTGAGTCAGCTTTTTGAGTCAACCTCTCGAGATAACTCTTTGAGTAAAAAAGAGTTGACTCTCTGAGTCAACCCTCTGAGTTAAACCTCTTAGTCAACTCACCCGGTCAGCTCATTCAGCCCCCACAACCCTGTTAACTCACCTAGTCAAAACCAAACCTAAAATCATATCCCAAGATCATTTCAGTCCCGAACGAGTCGTGTGAGGGGAAAACCTTTCGAGCTAAACCAAAACAAGAGCTCTCCGCACGTGTGGGAGAGCTCCCTGTCAAAATTGAGCCGCCGCTGGATGAGTGGTGCCCACTAGCGTGACACGTCTGTCTCCTCTGAGATAGTCTCTTGCGACCCTCGTTTCCTTTGTCTTTTACCACCTTGGTACATGTGAGGAAATTCACATTCGATGATACCCCTCCCCCTTTGTACTATTTACAATCCTACCACAACATCCAACCGATGAGATGTTATCATGTGGCAATCTTAAATCCTAACCCTTGTAACCTATTTTGACCCCCATCTTACTTAGAATTGCAAGAATACCAGGGCCGGAGGCTATAAATAGCCCCCTCCCCTTCTCATTTCAACACACCCAATATACCAACACCATCTCCCATCCCTCCAAGTGTGAAAGAGGGGCCCCTAGCCTTAGCCTAACCCTTGGTCTTAACCTTAGCCTAAGCCCTAGCCATCCCTCCACCAAGGAGAGTGAGATTGAGGAAGTGATCCTAGCCCTGGTTTGGTCTAATCCAATCCTAGCCTTAGCCTCTTGAGCCATCCAGTTTCCAATCCAAGTCACTCGATCGAATCCTTACGACACCTCCATCCATCTAACGTCCAATCTTTAGCCAGCTTTGTTCAACCTTGCATCAGCATTTGTGTAAAATCTATTCCCTTCTCAACCCCCCTACTTATCTCATCCATATATAGTGTATATCATCCCGCATTTATACTAATTTGGGAAAGTATGCTTTATGGCCTGCCGGTATAATTGGATCTTGCCCATTAGAAATCTCGGTTGGTACGCATAGCATTCATGCATAACATTTCAACCAGTCAGCTTGAGTGTATGCTCTGAGGCTTGTTAAGAAACTCAAATCCTGCCCATCAAAAATGCGAGTTGGCTGGTTTATCTGCCAACCAATACATGAGTCAAGGATTGATTCGTCTTGTCCCGAGACACTATTAGGAAGCGAGGGTGCATTCCATTCCAGTATTCCACACATCATCCCCACACACAGCATAAGCATCTATTCTCTAACCACCAACCAATACGTGAGTCAGGGACCGATTCGTCTTATCCCGAGACACTATTGGATACGAGGATTCATCAAAACACAATGTCATCCCCACACACTGCATTTCATCAAAGTGCAAGAACCAAAACTAATCCTCATAGTTTGTGAAATCCTGTAAAGTAGAAACCGTACACCTGTATGGGTAGAGTGGGTGCCTAACCCCTTTCCTCTCTGTAATTACGGTCCTTACCCCGAATCTCTGAACGCTGATGTTAAAACTAGAAAAATGCTCAAAGGCAGTTTTTCTTGTGTTTCGTTGTTCTGGGGTTTCTGAGTATAGAAACATTCATAGACAATCATAAGCATTCACGAAGTACACACGAGAAAGCCTCGCAAAGCGAATTTTATTTCAGAGATTCCAAGATCTTTTACATTCCAAGCTGTGAACTAGTCATAAACCCTTAATTACATCAATGGGTAATCACCCTTGATTAAAAGGCAAAAGTAAATGTATTCATGCATCATAAATAAATTAAATAAAGTGTTAAAAGAGCATAAATGTAAATGAAACAAACCACAAACAACACAAAGATTTTTACGTGGAAACTCTTACGGGAGAAAATCACGGCACAAAGCGACAAGATTCCACTATGAATTATATTTGTACAATAGATGAAATATCAGGGAGGAAGCCCAGATAGATCGAGTAAGTAATTTAAATTATTAGGGACTATGGTCTTGAGTTTGCGGTCATAGGGACCAGGTTTCAGATTTCTTATGGGCTAAACCTTCGCTAAGATCAGTTAAATGTACATCTCATATTCTTTCTGGTATTCCTAGTTGAGAAGCCACCAAGATTTTAGTCGAATCATGCGTCACAGTGTCACTGACCATTTCTGTCGATGAGTGACTTTTAGTAAAACATACCACGACTCATGTAGTGCAACTAGTGTCATTGACCGTTTCTGTTGGTGAGTGACTTTCAGGAAGACATGCCATGGTTTTCATTTAGTGTAACTAGTGTCACTGACCGTTTTTGTTAGTGAGTGACTTTCAGGAAGACACGTCATGGTTTCCATTTAGATTTCTTATGGACTGGTCGTAGGGACCAGGTTTTAGATTTCTTATGGACTAAACCATCGCTAAGATCAGTTAAATGTACATCCCATGTTCTTTCTGGTATTCCTAGTTGAGAAGCAACCAAGATTTTAATCGAGTCATGCGTCACAGTGTCACTGACTATTTCTATCGATGAGTGACTTTCAGTAAAACATACCACGATTCTCATGTAGTGCAACCAGTGTCACTGACCGTTTCTGTTGGTGAGTGACTTTCAGGAAGACACGCCATGGTTTCCATTTAGTGTAACTAGTGTCATTGACCGTTTTTGTTAGTGAGTGACTTTCAGGAAGACACGTCATGGTTTTCATTTAGTGCAACTAGTGTCACTGACCATTTCTATTGGTGAGTGACTTTCGGGAAGACACACCATGGTTTCCATTTAGTGCAACCAGTGTCACTGATCATTTCTATTGGTGAGTGACTTTCAGGAAGACACGCCATGGTTTCCATTTAGTGCAACTAGTGTCACTGACCGTCTCTATTGGTGAGTGACTTTCAGGAAGACACGTCATGGTTTCCATTTAGTGCAACCAGTGTCACTGACCATTTCTATTGGTGAGTGACTTTCAGGAAGACACGCCATGGTTTTCATTTAGTGTAACCAGTGTCACTGACCGTTTCTATTGGTGAGTGACTTTCAGGAAGACAAGTCATGGTTGCCGTATAATACCTCACAGTGTCACTAACCATTTCTATTAGTGAGTGACTTTCAGGAAGGCATATTACGGCTGCTATATGATATAACACAGTGTCACTGACCATTTTTGTTGGTGAATGACTTTCAGGATACGTCATGGCTGCTAAATGGTACAACGTAGTGTCACTGACCTTTTCTGTTGATGAGTGACTTTTAGGAAGACACATTATAGCTATCAAATGGTACGACATAACGTCTCTGTAGACGGGTGACCACTTGAAGACACATTTATGGCTATTGGGTGGTACAACACAGTATCACTGATCGTTTCTGTCGATGAGTGACTTTCGGGAAGACACACCATTTTACCTTAGCTTCTCAACTGATGGATCCCACTTTGGATGGGATATACATCAACTAATCTTAGCGATGATAGTTCATAATGAAGTATCTCAGATGTTTTGAAACTCTTCGATTACGGTTTTCGATGATAACTATAATCTCTTTGATTTAGTTTCGTATCTCGATCTGGGATGAATAAAATTCATATAATGGATGCAAATGAATACAAAGTAAATATACTTGATGTATGCTCGAGAGAGGATTGCATTTATGCTTGATGTTTAGTGTATCAGATGAATTATGCATTTGATTTGATTAATCTGCTTTATGCATATTTTTAATTCAACCATGTCATTGTTAATAATCGATATTTTGAACGATTAGGTCACTGGGAGAAGCTGTGTTGAGCTATATTTCTTTGAGAAGTTTAAGTTCAATGGATTGGATTGGCCATTTCTGATGCCTGCAAATGGCTAAGTATCGATTCTGATAAATGCCCGTTTATGCTGATATTTTATAAACGATAGGGGTCAATGCCTTGTAAATGTTTAACTCAGTCATTTTATAGCATGAGGACATTAGCTTTGCCTTAGCGTCTTTGAGATCGCGGTTAGTTTTACTTGGCATTAGTCAATCTTCGAGCCAACAGGGCACTTCTCAGGGCTGAAAATGACTAAGTATCGGGCCTATTTACTGCTTAATTAGGGTATTCAAGGATCCTGAGATCAGATAATCTCATTACGGTATATCATTATGGTGTATCATGTTGTGGAGAAGATAACTCTCTCTCTCTCTCTCTTGGGGTCGGTCAAATTTCGTCCGATTCTTCTCGATTTCGGTCGTTTCCCATTCTTTCGAAGGGATTTCAGGTTTGCAAATTTGGCTAAGTGTTGGTCATTTTTAATGAAATCTGTTATTTGAGCCATTTATCATCGACCGTTGGGGAATCTGATTTGGGGGATGGATAGATATCGCCGATATGCATCTAAGAGAGTCGGTTTGATCGGAAGGCGGGCCACACCACAGAAATTTCCAAGTCCCATCAGTATCTGGGCGCATGGGGGTAGGAATGGACGCATGTTGGACTGGGTATGGGCGCATGTGCCCTAGAGGTGGGCGCATGTCCCCCCCTCCCAGGTGCATGTGCCCGAATTTTTAAGGAAGGAGAGAGAGAGAGAGAGAGAATCTCTCGGTTGCATGTTGCAAGGCACATGCGCCTGCCCCTAGATGTTGGGTGCATGTGAATATGCCACTTAGCCATTTTTCCACTTTTTTTTGCCAAAAAGGGTGGGCGCATGTTAGTGCATTTTCAAACTTTTAAGAAGGTGGGCGCATATCCCCCTTTTCGAAGAGGGTTTCCGGCGAGGGGATAGGCGCATGTCCCTTCCGGCAATGATTTCGGTGAGGGTTCTACCTTGCTCTGGCGGTCCTTCCCAGAAAATGAAAAAGTCTCTCCCTCTTAGAAAGGCAAGTGTGCTATTTATAGCAGGTAATTGGGTCGGTCCAAGAAAATGAGATTTTTGCTGAGCGCATGTATTTGTAGAAAGGGGCCATGCGCATGTGCAGAGAGAGAGAGAGAGTGGGCACATATGCCCATGCAGTGCCCCTGGTGTAGGCGCATGTGCCCCTATGGTGAGCGCATGTACCCATACTTAGCATTTTTTTTTAACTTTTTATAAATTTGAAAATTTGAAAAGGGGAGAGATGGGGCTCTCATGCGCATGTGGTAGGAGTATGGGCGCATGCCTCTTTGTGGTGTACGCATGTCCTTCTTTGTGGTGTACGCATGTTCTCACACTTAAAATATTTTAGGATTTGGCTCTGACGGGCGACCTCCAGAGGACAACTGCCTTTTTGAAAACTGAAGTCACTAACACCAATCCACTTTTAAGCCATGATCGGCCTATCAAATGAATGAGATGGGGTATGGATGGTCATCTGCTGTGAATTTTGGTAGTTCCTTACGCTCCAGATAGGGGCAAAACGTATTTCGAGGTGCACAGGTAAAAGTATACATCATACAGCATTCAAATTCGAGAGTTAAGAGTTTTTAGGTATTTCGGATCATTTGACGGCAATACGCATGTCCAGTTCCACTCCAAAATGGCATTTATAGACTTTCGAACCCTTACAGTCAGATCCAAACAAGGCAAAATACATTTCGAGGTGCGCAGGTAAAGATATGAGCCACGTGACTTTTAAACTTGGTACTTAAGGGTTTATGGACATTTTGGATAATTTAGCGGCAATACGCATGTCCAGTTACCTTCAGAAATAACATTTATAGGCTTTCAGACCCTTACAGTCGGATCCAAACAAGATAATGCATTTGGAAGCACACAGGTAATAATATGCGCCGCGCGATGTTTAAACTTGGTACTTAAAGGTTTCTGGATATTTTGGATCATTTGGCAACAATACGCATATTCAGTTCTACTCTAAAATGGTATTTGTAGATTTTGGCCATGACTACGCAGGTTAGGGTTATGCTGGCGCCCAATCACGTTTTCTAGGTGTTTTTCGATCTTGAAATCGATCTGAATCGTCGTAGATGGACCGTCGTATGTTGTTTAATCATGGGTGAGATTTTAAGCCCCAACAGTTGATCAAAGAGTCATTCTTAGGACTAGGAATCTTTGGGTTCCTACTCTTAAGTGATTCTATAGGGTCTAGCCGACTGTAGATTCGAAGTAACTAGCTAGTGGCGACTCTGGTCTTATACAATCCATTTTAAACACCCCAAAACTACAACACCTGCACCCTAAAGCCCCTCGAAAGAGGCAAGCACCACGTGGAAGCCCTGATTAGACGCCCCTCGTGTTGGATCCCAGTATCCAAAGAGGTCCACTACATGTTTTTGTACATTCTTGGGGGCTAATATTATTTCTTGGTTTGCCAAGAAACAACCAATTGTCTCCAAATCTAGTGTTGAGGCTGAATACAGGTCAATGGTGTCCATTACAACTGAAATTACTTGGTTGTGCTTTATCTTGCGAGATATTGGTGTTTATCTTCATCAGACTCCTATTTTGTATTGTGATAATTTGAGTGCTCTCCACATGTATGTGAATCCTATGTTTTATGCTCGCATGAAACATATAGAACTTGACTACCATTTTGTGAGAGAAAAGGTTGCTTTAGGTCTACTGGTTACCAAGATTATTTCCTCCACTAGGCAACTTGCCGATGTCTTCACCAAGCCTCTATCTTGAAATGTATTTTGATCTATTCTTGTCAAGCTTGGCCTTCACTCTTGTCCATACTTGAGGGGGAGTAAAATGGAAGAAGAGAAGATAAGAATGCAAAATCATCATCAGAATACACACATGGCACGTGCCAAGCTATCGCATTGCTTACCAAGATATGTTATAACTTTACTTTGAGTGCAATTCCTTCATTGTGAGAGTTTCTGTACTAGTAAAACTCTATAACCGTATGAAAGATAATTTTATTATTTAATGAGATATTCTTTGCTCAATGATTCAGTGAACCAGAGTTCCTCAAAGCCTCCTCTCTACTCTTAGTTATTATCTTCTTTAAGCTGGCTAGTGGTCCCAATGGTCATTCATAAAAATACTCGCAAAGCCATAATTGGAGTAGCCAAAGGGGCCTTCAACCAGACGAGGGCCATTGGAAGAAAGGGTGTACAAACTACGATATAGGTGAGAGAGAAGGAATGGAGCAAGTCCTACTTACGTGCCGGATGCAAGGTCGACTAGACTGACATATTCCTTGGTTATTTTGTCAGCTTTGACGCATAGCGTATTCCCGCATCAGGAGGAAAGCACAATGCTCCTGATGAGAGACTTCCCCTTTGATTTCGCATTTTTGTTCCATGAATGTATTATACGACGAACGAACGCTAGAAGTATCAAACGAAGGATCGTCGGGGATGCACCCTGAATAGAATTGGTATCCTAATGGGAGAAGAGACGTCAAAGTACAAATATCCATAATGGTCAGACTCAAAGGACCTCATTGGAAGTGGAAAGAGATAGTTGAGTGACTCCAGAAGCAAGTCGTCGCGAGAATAAGGGCAAGATTAGGCTTTTTCTCGTAAGTTGAAAGATAAATGCATTCAGCAATCCCAATCTTGGTCTAATTAGTGAGGAATTTTTGTTTAACACAATGGTACCAGAGTACCAAGTCATTAAGAATTTTTTGCCACAAACGAGGGGTTTTATCCAGTTCCCAACATAGCTAATCAAAATATTTATGGGAAATCAAGAAATTTTCCTCCTTATCAGTCAGAAAGAATTCGACAATGTCAGAAAGATCAAGAGAAGAAGTGGGATAAAAAGCTGGCCCAAGATATAAAATAGAATTAGAATCCTTAAAGTCAGATGATAAGATTACCTCTGTAGAAGCAAGAGGAAGAAGTGGCTAAAAAAAAGTAGCAAAGAGAAGAGGTCGAAGAAGCCGAAATATCATAAAGCTTTGATTTCTTGGAAGCCATGATAATAAGCAGTAGAGAAAGAATAGGGTTTGCGAAGCAAAGACAAAGCAAGAGAAACTAAAGAAGATAAGATTGCATATATAAAGTCACCGCATGGGCAACATTTATTGCCACGTGATGATCCAAACGACTTCTGAGACAAAAACTACTTCAAAGATACGAAAACGTATTCTCTACATGACATGTGGCAATGTACAACGGAAGGAATAAGAAGGCAACAACATTGTTTGTTAACTAAGAAGCATAGAGCATAGCGGCACGTGGCCAGTTCATTAATGCATTGCCACATTTTCAGTCATTCTTTGCCGAATAACCATAAATGTGAGGGGGCAATGTTTGTACTAAAATCGTACGAACCAGATAAACGGTGAAGATTGAGCCACATGGCATATAAGATATTTGAGAAGCATGCGTCAGAGATTCGGAGATCAACTCATCTTTCCAAGGGTGTTTTTGGTATTTTGGTTTTCTCCAGTTAAAGGTAAGTAGTTGTTCCAGCCACGCCAGTCATAAAGCACGTTCTGAGTATTCAATGAAGATGAGATCATGGTTGATAAAATAGAATTGTTCTTTCCTAACTAATTATATGTAGAAGGGCCACGTAGATAGGCGGTTGCTTCCCTATCACTTCTGGAAGACTATAAATAGCAGAAGCATATATGAAGAAAACTCTCCAATACCTAAATAAAAACCAGACTACAAAATTTTTTTTCCATCGCAACACCGTGGGCCTATTTATTAACGCTGAGAATTTTAACTTAATGCGGAATCTAAAAACGCTCTGCGTTTATTGATGTTTGTTAACACCGAACGTGGAAAGCGCTCCGTGATTTTTTACCAAATTTTTTCGGCAACGGAGGTTAGCTTAATGGTGAATCCAGAATGTGCGCCGCAACTCTTTTAAAAAAAGCCAAAATTGCCCACCCCCGCGAGAGAGATTTTCTCTTTTGCGTAATACATAATACAATTTTAACGTGAGGCACTTCTTTGAGCCCACCATGATTTATGTGTTAGATCCACACTGTCCATCAATTTTCTATATAGTTCTAGATCATGATCCCAAAAAATGAGCCATGTTGAATGCTCAGGTTAACCCCACCACAAGAAGCAGTAGGAATAGAACGACTACCATTAAAACCTTTCTAGGGTCCACTGTAAAGTTCATTTGCCATCTAACCTATTCATAAGGTCACAAAAATCGGGATGAAGGGAAAATAGAAAAATCAGCTTAATTAGAGCCTTCTGTGGCCCTAAGAAGTTTTCAATGGTAGACACCCAATTTCCACTATTTCTTGTAGTGTGGCCTACTTAAGCCTTAGTATGCCTTATTTTTTGTTTTGTTCCCTAAAATGATATGAAAACTTGATGGATGGTATGGATAAAACATATACATCACGGTAGACCCTACAAAGCCCTTTGACACTACCCTCATTAACACTACCGTGTGCCTTTAGCTAGATTCGGGGTATTGCTCAATCCCAGCCAGATTTGGGACACCTAAAGCTACTACAGTGTGAGCAATGAGATTCCTACTAAAGTCACGTCTTCAATTTTTGTGGGCCCCATTGTGATATATGTGTTGTATCCACACCTTCCATCTATTTTGAGAGGTCATTTTAGGGCACGAGAGAAAGAATGAGGCAGATCTAAAGCTCAAGTGGATCCCACCACAAAAAACAGTGGGGACAATGACTCCCACCATTAAAACCTTCCTAGGTCCCACCATATGTTTTTCTTAGATCCAACCTGTTCATAAGTTAACACAGACATGGAAGAAGAGAAAACACAAATACTAGCTTGATCAAAGACTTCTATGTAGGGTTCAATCCCCACTATTTTCTATGGTGGGGTCCACTTGAGCTTTGGATCTCACTCATTCTTTGGCTCATGCTCTAAAATGATCTCTTTGAGTGGATGAACGATGTTGATATAACATATATATCATGATGGGCCCCATAGAATTGGTGACGTCACTTCATTAGCAAATCTCGCTACTCAGGCGTCACTAGCGGGAGCAGATTAGGTGAGACCCTAGATCCACCGAGGTGGGTGGGACCCCTGACCATGGGGCTTATAGTGATATATGTGCCTTAAATCCACACTGTCCAACCATTTTGAAAGCTCATTTTAGGGTATGATCCCATAAATGAAGCTGGCTTAAATCTTAGGTGGACCACACCACAGGAAACCATTGTGATTGAATCATCACCATTAAAAACTTCATTGACTCCACTGAATGTTTATTTTCCATCCAACCTGTTAATAAGGTCACAAACACCTAGATGAAGAGACCACACAAATATCATCTTGATCTAAATCCCAGATGAACCATAGTACATGTGATTGACCATTAATAAGCCATGAAAGTTGTGGGTCAAATGAGATTTGGATCATCCTCATTTTTGTGGTCATTCCCTAAAATGGTTTGGAAAAAAATGGATGGATGGCGTGGATAAAACACATATATTATGATGGGGGTCACACAACACTGTCCAATAGCTGGGCCTACTGGCATAGTCAATACACAATTCGGATACACTGAGGTGGGTGGGGGCAAATGTGTCACATTAATATATTTTAAACATTTAAGACCTTAGTTAACAAACAGGTTACTCTAGATTCTACTAGTCTTCTGTCTTCTGTCTTCATATTCAGACTTCAGATTCAGATTTCGGGTTCAGACTTCGGACTTCAGATTTAACAAACAGGCCTTGTGTATCTAGGTTTAACTATCTCCCTGCTATTTAGCAGCAGACCATTAGGGTAGATTTAGTTCTAGTTCGACATTGCATACACGTCGAACCTTCTCTCTCTCTAAACACATGCACTCGCGCCCCCACACACACTTGCGCACTCACACTACAATGGATATTTGAACCCATGACCTCATTTTGAAACTCTTGGGAGTCTAACACTAAGGCATGACAATTGGTGCCCAGGCTTGTCATCAATGGCTTTAGCTTGGCTTGGCTACACGAACCAGGCTTGGATTTCAAGCCCGCGCACTTGGTGGTCTGGCCCAATCTCATGCAAAAGATTTGATTTTAGCTCAAAGAATAATATATTCTAGAACTCTAATCAAAGGACCTCTTTCCTTCAATGAGCAGATTACGTGTGCCTCTACCTCACCCAAGATGGTGAGGCCCTTACGGTGGGGCCCACCTTGATGCATGTATTCTAATTTACTCAGTTCATTCATTTTGATTATTTTAGGGCATGAGACCAAAAATGAAGAAGATCCAATTCTCAAGTGGACCATACTATATGAAACAATTGTGATTATCATTAAAAACTTTCCTGGGCTCACCATAATGTTTATTTGCTATCCAACCTATTAATAAGGTCACATAAACTTTGACGAAGGGGAAAAACAAATATAAGCTTGATCTGAAACTTTTGTGGCCCATTAATGGTCAATTGCATTAATCCGGCAAAATGGATGGATGGTGTGTATATAGAATATAAGTGTTGGGATTGGACGCCTCAATCTTCACGCATGAAGATCAATGACCGGCCGGCCGGTCACGTTGGATCAAGGCAGCAGGAAATCGGTGGACTGTTTTTAGGCCATTCGGCCGATCGGTAATATCCTTGTTGGACTTGGTCTCTTGCGCGATTTTGTTGCACAACGAGTTTTTAATTTCAGTTTTTCCCTATTTAAGGGGATGTGATTCGAGATTAGGGTTGCCGCCTATGGGCCAAGGGATTGGGAGAGTTCTAGGGTGAGAGAAAGAGCTAGGAGGAAGCTTGGAGTTCTTTGGGATGAAGGAAAGGGATGAGTTTGTCCTCCTCATATGAGAATTAGCTTTGTTTGCTTAGGTTTTCTCTTATGGGCTATGATCCGGGTTGTGTTTATTCTATCTCTTGTAACTTCTGATATCATAGTGGATTAGTGTCGCTTTGTATCATGGTTTTTTACCCGTGAGGGGTTTTTCCACGTTAAAATTTAAATTGCCTCTTGTGGGTGTCGATTTGCTTGTGTGATTTCTATTGAGGTGTGTTCCTCGCCTGCTTTGATTGATTCCGCTGTGGGGGCTCCTAATTACCCCAACAAGTGGTATCAGAGATAAAAGTTGGGCAGGAAGCAGAGAGAATCTGAGGCAAGGTATCAATGACGTCTTCTAGCATGAGATTCGACGTGGAGAAGGATTCCGTGAAAGAAAAACATGAAAAGCGATTGGCATCTACGAAAGAAGAAGAGTTGAAGGAGGATCGGTATGTCAATATCTCAATCAAGTTTATCGACTGCGATCGGATTTGATCAGGACCATTATTCATGGTGGAGCTGTGGGATCGACAACGGGATCCACGATTGCTCGTGTGTGGCGTGCGCAAGGGCCACATGAGCAAGCGGGTGGTAAAGGTTCAAGGATGAAGTCGATAATGCATGATAAGTGATAGAGCTATGATGATGATGGAGTAGAGATGAAGATGGTACGTGGCAAGGTGTTGCATGAAGATTTGAGTCGTGGTGGAGTTTGTTGGGATTGGACGCCTCAATCTTCACGCATGAAGATCACTGATCGGCTGGCCGGCCCGTCGGTCACGTTGAATCAAGGCAACAGGAAATTGCTGGACTGTTTTTAGGCCATCCTGCCGGCCGGTAGTATCCTTGTTGGACCTGGTCTCTTGCACGATTTTGTTGCGCAAGGAGTTTCTAATTCCGATTTTCCCCTATTTAAGGGGATGTAATCCAAGATTAGGGTTGCCGCCTATGGGCTAAGGGATTGAGAGAGTTCTGGGGTGAGAGAAAGAGCTAAGAGGAAGCTTGGAGTTCTCTAAGATGAGGGAAATGGATGAGTTTGTCCTCCTCGTGTGAGAATTAGCTTTGTTAGCTTGGGTTTTCTCTTGTGGGCTGTGGTTCGGGTTGTATTTCTTCTATCTCTTGTAACTTCTGATATCATAGTGGATTAGGGTCGCTTTGTGCCGTGGTTTTTTACCCATGAGGGGTTTTTCTACATTAAAATTTGGATTGCCTCTTGTGTGTGTCGATTTGCTTGTGTGATTGCTATTAAGGTGTATTCCTCGCCTGCTTTGGTTGCTTCTGTTGCGGGGCTCCTAACTCCAACAAGTGGTATCAGAGCCAAGGTTATCTGTCCAAGCCATGCTATGGGGAGGGGGATTGTTGGTTTGTCCCACATCGGTTGGGAGGGGGATGGAGTTTGTCTTCATATATCCTGGGGTTACTCTACCTAATAGGTTAGCCTTTTGGGTCACCGGCCCGCCGGTGATCTTCATGCATGAAGATTGAGGTGTCGTAATCGGCTCTCCTCAGTCGGGTGGTCGGTGGGGCCTACTAAAGGGGCACCCTTAGAAAGAATCACGCAAGTGAATGGTCTGGCTGTCCAATTAATGGACCTCAACCAGTCTGATTCTGTGTGATGGGAGCCAGGCCACTAATTTTTAAGGAAAACTTTTGATACTCTGAATGAGCAAAATGGTTCATACTCATGCATAGCAATTCATGCATGTGGAACATATCTATCTTAATTTAAACGGTCCAAATAATGGAAATGCCTTAGTGGATTATAAAAGTAAAAGAAATCTCCCAACCGGTCTAATAACTAGCTGTCTAGCAGGCATCTAATGGATGTCTAAGATAAAAAGTAGTGGACGGTTCAAATTCAATAAAAAATTGTACACGAATGAGAGGTTAATTTATCTATATCAGTCTAATTTTGGGTTTTTGACTTATCTACAAAGGTCCGAAGATCTAACGGATTAATTTGTGTCACGTATGCTCCATGTTTACAATTGTTGAGTGCATGAGTATGAACTATTCCACTCCGCCAGAGTATCAATTAACCACGTACCGGTTTTTAGACATCTGCTACTCGTCATTCTATGGCGTGCGCATTGAATCGAATCTCCATTCGAAGCAAACCCAACTGAGGAGAGGCGAAAGGAAAAAACCCGCTCCCTTTACTCTCCCTCTCTCTCTCTCTCCACCGATCGATCGAAAACCACCAGCGGTTTTCCAATACCGCTTCCGGTATTGAACACCCTTTCTGAGCGGTTTCCGCTCCTCTATAAATCGAGCTTCCGGAAGAAAAATCCTCGACCAGACGCCATGGCTGCTGCCAACGCTCCAATCACCATGAAAGAGGCCTTGACAGTGAGTTCCCTTCCTCTCTTTTCTCTTCCTCTCCTTTTTTTCTCTCATTTCCATTGATTTTGTAAAATTCCATCTCAATGTTGAGATTTTTTCCTTTTTTTCATCAAATTTTCAGTTGATTTGTTGTCGATCTGTATAGATCTGCCGGAGAGATCACGATCTAACTATTGATGTCAGATCTTCTCTGAGAAAATCGAGATATTGTGATTACGGAGTTCCAATTCAATTGCATTTCCTTGAACATGTGATGTATCAAAATTCAGCAAAACTAATCTCGCTTGTGATGGTCTGATCTTGACCGGAAGATTCGGTTGTCCTATAATTGAGTAGCATGATGTAATGATTTTTGCTCTTCATTTGAAATTCTGTGGTTCTGGAGAGTTATGAGTCAAATGCATTTGATCAAACATGTATTTAGCATAATGTGGAGTGAATTTTTTGAATTGTGTTTTGAGTTTGATTTGGTTGATGCAGTTGCCAAGCCTTGGAATAAATCCGCAATTTATCACGTTCACACATGTAACCATGGAATCAGAGAAGTACATCTGCGTTCGGGAGACTTCACCACAGAATAGTGTTGTCATTATTGATATGAGCATGCCGATGCAGCCGTTGAGAAGGCCAATCACTGCAGATTCGGCTTTGATGAATCCCAACACCAGAATTCTCGCGCTGAAAGGTTCATAAAATCATCCCACACTCCTTTGGCTTTTATTGCAAACTCGTCTATGAGTTAGGTCTTATTGCGCTATTTTTCTTTTCAGTTTATATTCGATGTTGTACTATGTTCTTGGGGTTATCTAATTTGAAGCCCCTTTCTTTATGAGAGATGACCATTCCTTTAACCCTAATGAAACGAAAAGGGACAAGCTTGGGACCAGCTGCAGAGGTGATCGTCTCATTATCCTATCCTGCACAAGACTAAAGAAAGAAACAAAAACAAAAACAGTGTCAAGGACAAGCAAGCCCAAAGCAAGAGCTACTAGCCGAATACAATATAAGTCCAACACCTTAGCATTGCCTCAAATGATAATCCTATGATTTCCGGCTTCTCCGTAGCCCAATCGAGAACCATGGATTTAATACCCAATTCTGAGGTAAGAAAGGGGGTGACTTTATCACCGAGAAAATCCTGGTGTCTCTCTCTCTCTCTCTCTCTCTCTCTCTCTCTCTCTCTCTCTTTCTCTCTCCATATGCCCCAAAAAATAGCATATGGGGGTTGTCTTCCAATTTGAAGACTTCCCATTACATTATAGTGAATAGACCTTTTGTGCCTTGCCATTACCAATTTCCAATTGAATCTTCTGCCCTACCTATTATCTCTGGAAGTTGACCCTGTCTTCAGATATCATGGACCGTTGGATGTGGCCATCATTGATTTCACTATTCTGAAAAATGAATGGTTAGACAATTAGATGCATTTGATGTATTGAATATGGATGAAATTTGACAATTGATTACAACCTTGAAATGAGAGTGATAGAGATAATTTCCAGCAAGCTATCCACAAATATAGAGTGATCTCTACTCCACATCACCAACCACGGCAATCCAGCAATAAGCAGTAAAACACAGGAATATGGTGCCATAGAATTCAGGAAACGTGTACTAGAGCTCACTGTTAGTTAATCGGCATGAAATCTATGGTTGATGAATGTTCATGGTGGGCCCGCTAAATGAATGCCTTGGATTTTGCACATGTTCCACGTGGCATGTGTGTAGTGAGGCCTCTTCTCCTCTGTGATGCAATGCTGTTATCTACGGTGCGATTCAATTCCCTAATTGTTTGAATGGACAAAGAAACACCACAATGATATTGGAATAGAGGGGGATAAGCAAATTACTAAATTGAAACTCCTTCACTTCTTACAGATACTTACCTAAAATCTCACAAAACTCAGAAAATGTAATGCCTTCTACCTACTAGAACAACCCCTTTTATAGACCCTAAAAGATGCTCTAAAATCCCTTCAAACATTTAATTAAGGTTTCGAACTAATTGATTTCAAATCAATCTAATCTATCTGAGATAGCACCAACTTTTGGCCAAATTGTAATTGCCTAAAAATAGTATAAGTTGATCTAGAAATTCATCCCCAAAATCTTAAGAGAATCTCCAAATCAACAGCCACAATCTTCAAATGAGCACTTGTAATCTTCCAAAAATAGTAAATGGTAGTCTTTGAAATTTACCCCCCAAACTAATATCATATAACCCAAAATTGAGCACATATTGGGCTCTATGGTGGGTCTTGGGTCTACACCATTCCCTTAGGTTGGAAAAAACTTGACTTGATGACTTAGATGCTTCATAAAGTGGTAGTGGTCCAATCCCAGTCTATACAATTCATCACCTGTGATCCACGTTCATTCAAATTTGGCTTGTTCTTCTGTTTCACAAAGCACTACTTGTATTAGTGTTAGGAGTCTTCATGTGCAACACTTATTCAACTTCATCTTTTCCTTTAGGAGTTATTTGTTTATATCAGCAATAATTTTGACATGCATGTTAGGCACTTACCATGGTACTCCAATAAATCAGCTAGGTTCAAAGTCAGCGAGATATCTAAATCATGTGGTAACTTGATCTCATAGGCATTTTTGCATTACTTCCTCTTTACTAAGCATGGACCAATGTTCTTTAACTTGAGCTTTTGAGAAGTTTCACGCATGAGAAAACCACGACAAAGTTGTCTTTTTTATGTTTCTATTGGTGATTTTCGCTTCTAGCTTATTGGAAATTGGCTTCGCTCTCTTTAATATACTCCTTCCGTGTCTTTTTTTTGCTCTCTTTTTCTGAACTTCTGTATACTGAAGCACTTCTGCTCCTTTCAATCAGTTTGTGTATTGGAAACTACTTCATCAGCCGTAACATGATGTTAACACCATCCTTAACGAAGGAATAGGTGTTAGCCCGAGTCAAATACACCATATCTCGGTTTGACAACCATGGTCTTCCAATAAAATCTGGTATGCATCCATGGGGGCTATGTTACACTACACCTTACCCTTGTGTGTTGATCCAATAGAAAAGGAAGCTAAGCACTTAAGAGTTACGGAGACTTCACCTCCTTTCTTGAACCAACGGATCTGGTATGGATGTGGATGCTTATATTCTTTAAGTTACAATTATCTACCATTTCTTGCGATGTATGTTTTCATTGCTTCCTCATCTACCAAAATTGTGTATATCTTCTCACAAGAAGTGTAGTTGGTGCAAAAGATATTGTGCTGCCACCATTACTTCTCATCAATTACTCAAAGCGTCAATAACATCGGTTACTAGATAACTAATGTCTCCCCAATATCTCAATACACATCTCTTAAATCTTGTACAGGTTGTGTCCCATCATCATATGCATGTTCTTCATGCTTACTTGTTTGTGTACGACTAGTGACGTCTTTGACATATTCTCCTTCCTCGGTGAAGTTCACTTTAACTACAAACTGATGTAAAGCATTCAAAAGAACGTTGTCTAGGTTGTCGACATTTAAAGCATTTAAAGGCATGATGCCTTGTCTTGTCTTGGGTGCAATAGTCCGGTTGATGTTGATTGTCTTCATTTTTGAATTTATTTCGTTGATGTTGATTGTGACATCCTTTATAGAAGTCATGGACATAAGTCTTGGGTAAGGACCTCCTTTCTAATTTCTTCTTTACCTTTTGTGAAGAGTTACTTTCTACTTACTTTGACGGATTTGTTTGGCTTGGAGATCATCCCACTTTGCTAACACGTGAATGGAAAACTTTCTGGCTACTAATTTAACCTTTTGATAATTTGTGATTTCCTTGTACTCGAATGCCTTCTCCACCTTGTTTAGCCAATCAATGAAATCGTTCACATATAAACGACTTTGAAATTCTGGAATTTCTAGCTTTATCTCATGTTCTCTGTCACGTTTCAACAATTGAATAATTCAATCATTGGTGTCCTCACCAGCCGAGTCACCTATTGTTGGTTAGGACTGTGATGCAGACCTTCCCGGCTGTGTCCTCGTGCTCCACCTTAGGTCTTCAGATTCCTTTCACGCTGGATCTCTGTCATTTGATTAGTGAGGTCACCCATTGCATGCGTGAGTTGATAACTATCAGTGTGTGGATCAGTTGCGTTACTTGTGCAAAATCTTCTTATGTTACTTCTTGCAAAGCTATTAAGAAATGTGTAGAGTTGAAATTTGCCAAAAATCAATTGCTTTTTACCAAATGATGCTAGATGGTTATGGAATTAGTGAAATTTAATTTTCCAAATCCTACAATGGATGAAGAACGCACTGACAAGGATATTGAAATAGAGAGGGATAAACAACTTAATAAATAGAATCCTCATCACATGTTACAAATAAGGGTGAAAATGGATCTGGTTGGTCAAGGGGAGTTCAACTAACCAAGTTACAAATTGGGTTTGGATTTTCTCCCTTTAACTAACATGTTAAAATTTAGGTTGGGTTCAAGTCAAAATAAGTCGGTCCAATTATTTGATGGGTCGGGTCTGGGGTAAGAGAATCCAGACCTGACACATGAAATTCATGGGTTGGGTCCTAGACTAAGGCATTCCCACAGTGATCCCTACTTGATGGATGCCCATGTCTCGTTTTGCATTGGTGGCTTGTGTGTTGTAAAGTTCCCGACACACGGGCAACTAGGCCTGTCAAGAGCATTTCTTGGGATGGTCGTCTTTCCTTTCTTTTCTTCCCATTCAATAGACATAGCTGAGAAATGAGGACTATGGTTGTATATCTACTTCCACATCATTCCATTTCCTTCCCACAAACTTGTCACATGTGAGAACATCCAATCCATTAATTAATTGATTATAATTTCGCACCTAATTAAACTTACTAATCATAGATAGTTTCCTAATTCTCACTTTTCCTTAGACTTGTAGTAAACTACTTTCTCGGGTTCGGGACTCAGTCAGGTCTACTCCAGGTCTATTTTAGGAGGCCCAAATTGGACCCATTTAAAAATCAGGTCCGGGTAGGGCCGGGTCAGGTTGATTTTGGGAGGTTCTAGATCTAAGTCACCCAATCCATTTAGTAATCGGGTCAAACTTTTAGACGTGCACCTGCTCCATGGGTCCAAAATTTGGATTCATACCCATTTTATTTCAGGTCTTATCTACTTCCAGGCGTACTCACAAGCACTTGAATAAAACCTCATAAAACTCAGAAAATGTAATACCATTGACTCCTAGAACAACCCCTTTTATAGATCCCAAAAGACTCACCTGATCCCTATGAGTCTTTATTTAATATTTTCCAACTATTTGATTTTTTTGAAGGATTATGAATGATTTTTATTAAAAACAGCTTGGCAGAAGCCAAGACCAAAAAATACAACTAAGGACAGCTACTAGGAAACATTACAATTCCAACATAGAACATACTACATTACGATCGGTAGAAAGACGCCCAGTAGCCCACTCAATCACATCCCTTTTGACTCTCTTCACGATTTGATCCAAGGATGCTCGCTTGTTATCAAAACATCGCGAATTACGTTCCTTCCGCAAATGCCATAAACTGGCCATAAGCAATAACCGCCAGACAGCTAATTTATCGTTTGCGAAATGCACACCGTGCCAGGCCCATAACATCTGTGGGACTGATTGTGGCATTACCCAGACCACCTTAAATAGTTTGAGAAAATGCGACCACATCTGGACCGCGAATGGGCAATGCAAGAGAAGATGATTGACTGATTCTGCCCCGCTCATGCATAAAAGACAAATGTTTGGTAGGATCATGCCTCTTTTTTGAAGATTGTCTAGTGTTAGAATCCTCTTCCTGCTCTCTAACCACATGAACGAAACGACCTTGGGGGGAGGACCGTAAAACCAGAACGTTGTAGGGATAGGGGCATCGTGATGTTCTCCATGCGGCCTGATTATGTTATGGAAAGATTTCACCAAAAAAGAACCTGAGGGTGAGACCGGCCATACCAAAGAATCTGTGGACTCCAATGATGGCTAAAAGTGCTGAAGGTGAAGCAAAAGCCTGACATAATCTTCACATTCCGTCTCTGTTAGGCCCCTCGTACACGGGGGGCACCATACTCCCAAGCCTTCACGAGAGAAGCAACGATCTACTGTAATGTTCTTCTTGGGAGATAGGGAAGCAAGAGATGGGAAGTCTTCGGCCAGTGGTCTTGAACCACACCACGCGTCCTACCAAAATCTGATACGAGCTCCATTTCCGAGAAAAAAAAGCTGATAAAGAGATGATGAATGGAGAGACTGATTGTATGGCTTTCCATATGGCCAAAGAGTGATAGAGCGAAGAGCTCTTGGTCGTCCATCCTCTATCCTCCAGACCATATTTGTTGGCTACGAAATCTCCCAAAGATTACCTTCCTCAACCCCAAACCTCCATTGCCATTTGCCAAGCAGTGCCACATTCATAGAATATAGGTCTCTAACGCCCACTCCACCCTCTGCTTTAGGTAAACATACCTCATTCCAAATTTCCAATTGACGAGATGAAATTTATGGGAATCCTCCTTGCCTTGCCAAAGGAAATCTCTTCTAAGTTTCTCGAGCTTTGCTATCACTGATTTAGGGCATTTGAAAAGAGACATGACATATAGTGGAAGGTTGGATAGGGGCTGCTTTGATGAGGATGATGCGGCCAGCTAAGGATAAATGATTCCTTTTCCATTTGGATAATTTCCATTCAAATCTTTCTATAACTTTGTTCCATATCTGTTTAGGAGGCTTTCCCAAGCATAGAGGAAGGCCCAAGTATGAGGACGGGAAGGATCCCGTGCCGCAACCGAAAATATCCGCTGGTGAAGAAACCTCTTCTTCAGATAACCCTATCCACAGCATTTTGCTCCTGTGAATTCATTTTCAGACCAGAAACCTCTTCGAAACAACCCAATATTTTCTGCAAATTATCTATCTTGGACTCTTCTGCGTCACAAAAAAGAAGCGCATCATCTGCGAACTGCAAGTGAGATATAGATGGGTCCGTATTAGATCCTCTAAAACCTGAAATGAGTCCCAGTTGTTGACCTTTGTCCAACATATGGCTTAGGGCTTCAGACACAACTAAGAAGAGAAAGGGAGACAGGGGGTCCCCCGGTCTTAGACCTCTAGAGGTTTTGAAAAACCCTTTTGGAGTCCCATTGATCAGTAATGAAAAGAAAGCTAAGGATACGCATTCCATCATCCACTTTATCCATTTGCTGCCACAACCAATCTGCTTGAGCATATATCTCAAAAAGCTCCAAGCAACATGGTCGTAGGCCTTTTCGATGTCGAGCTTGCATACGACACCCTTTTTTCTTTCCCTGTGTCTTGAATCAATACATTCATTGGCCAGAAGCACACAATCTAAAATTTGCCTATCTGCAACAAACACCCCCTGGTTTTCTGAGATTGCTTTAGGTAGAACCTTTTTGAATCTTGAGGCCAGGACTTTTGCCAGGATTTTGTAAGGACCCCAATGAGACTTATGGGTCTGTAATCTGATAAAGTTTCTGCTCCTTCTTTCTTTGGAATAAGAGCTATGAACGTGGCTCCCATACCTCTCGGGATGTGACCTTTGTTTTGGATTTCCTGGATAAAGTCCACTAGATCTTTCTTAATCGTATCCCAAAAAACTTGGAAAAAATGAATGGGAAACTCGTCCGGCCTCGGCGCATTATCGCTGCCTAAAGAATCTACAGCTTCCTTGATTTCTTGTTCTGAAATTGGTCTCCCTGGAAAAGCTCTATCTGGGTCGGATAACCTGCTGAAAGGAAGGTTGTCTAAAGTCGGACGTGAATAATCTTCCTTGGTTAGTAAATTGGAAAAAAAACCGAACTGTGGCCTGGCATACTGCATCCCTGTCATTTGTTCTATTTCCATCGATCACCAAACTGCTGATTGTATTAAATCTGGCCCTGGCACTGGCTATGCCGTGGAAGAAAGAAGTGTTACTGTCACCTGCTTTGAGCCACGCAGCATGAGACCTCTGTCTCCACATAATCTCTTCTTGTTTAAGGAATTTAGCATATTCTATAGATAGAGAGAGGCATTTGTTGAAGTCTTCTGAGGATAGAGAATCCGCTTCCTCCTTCAAATCTAAATCGTGGATCTCCTAGATAACGCTGGTTGTTATTTCTGATATTTTGCTGAAAACTTCATTTTTCCAAATTAGGAGCTTCGATTTGAGAAGTTTAAAATTTTGAAATAATTTGTTGGCCGCTGAACCTGCCACTGAGAAAGACTGCCACCAATCTGCTATCATCGATGCGAAGTTGTCTGTTTCCAACCACGCCAGCTCAAAGCGGAACGGCTTGGGTCCCCAACTGTCCTCTCGAATTTGGAGAATAATTGGCCGGTGATCGGATGTAGTTCTAGGAAGACCTTGCAGACAAGCCAAAGGATACAAAGTAGCCCAGTCAGATGAGATCAGGAACCGATCTAATCTAGCCAAAACTGGTTTCTCTCTCCCATTCAACCAAGTGTATTTTGCCCCTCCCATAAGGACGTCAATCATCTCGTTGCGACTGACCCATTCCTCAAAACCTTTCATGCTTCTGGTAACACGTCCAACATGGTTCTTCTTGTGTGCGAATCTGATGACATTGAAGTCCCCCCCTACTCACCAAGGGAGGTTGAATTTTGCTCTGACTTGATTGAGTTCCTCCCAGAAAAGATATGTGGGCCTTGCTGGAAGTGCTGGCGTTGTCGTAATTAATTGTGCTTCCAAGGCTGAGTAGTTCTCTCCATCCTTTTGGATGTCTGGTTTTGGATGTCTGTTTCACATGCATTCTCGACTTGCGCTTGCAACGATCAGCCACAAATTTCCTAAATGCTAGGACATCGTGGTCCCCAACACCAAAAGACAGTCCGATTGATCTTCCTGCTTTGCCTAGCATGTCCTCAACCCACTCCCTTTTTGAGTCTGACAGAACCTCTATACCCTGACCCTGCATGGATTCAAAAACCACTGATGAGAGACATCCTTGGGTGGATGGTTCCCTGGCTGCCTGTAGAGGAGTTACGTCGAGCGCATCGTCGAAGATTTCGACGTTGGAGACTTCCTTGATCGAGTCTCCTGCTTTTGAAAGCCTGCCGAATAGCTGAATCGCCCTCGTATCTGTTGGACTGCGATTTTATCCATGTCCCCTGATGGAAAGTGTGGACTGTTGGCGGGATCGTGAGAGGACGGGGTTCTTCCATCGTTTGGAGCAGAGGGAGACAAGAGATCTCCTATCTCAGAACTATTAGCCAATATGATAGTATTAGGCAGAACATGTGGTTTCGAAGGCACGATCGCTGTTTCGATGCTAAATGGGTTCGCACGTGTCGCTCGGGTGGAATAGAAGTGACTGGGTGACTCGAGTTCCTGGCTGACCGCGTGTGAAATAGTATCTTCTGCCACGTCTGTTCTAACAAAAGTCTTTATCTGACGTGTCTCCCCCGAAGCAAGAGGACCCTCGGAACTGAAGCTCTCTCGAAAGCTTGGAAAGCTAGGTTCTCCTTCCACCATGTCACCACACGCTTGGCTTGGGCTCCAGACCTTCATCCGATCCTTTGGAATGACGTATGATTCTAACTCCCAGCCTATCGAAAGATGAGATTGATGATCGTGGTCATCCACGTTCATCTCAGATCTGCAAGTGTCCATCGAATGTTGCCACGCGTCCTCGCCCGAACAGGAGTGATGTCGCTGTTGTTGTTGTACTCCGCGTGAGCTCTGCAAGTGTGCTCCTCCTTCCTCTGTGATCACTGGAAAATTGTTGATGGTTCGCGAGCATACATATCTCATCTTCCAATCTTCACCCCACGTACAAGCCCCCCCCCCCCTTGGGCAGTCTAACGACTCCCACTGAAATCAAGACCTCCCCCACCCACAAATCAATAGAAGGGGGATCTTTGTGGTAACTTCTTCTACGAACTCGGATCTTTGCCGTGCTGATGTCTTCACCACTTCTGGTATCCTTACCGATCTCCAAAACTTCTCCCAGACATGATCCGATGGCCCCGAACACATACTCATCCCAGAGCTCTATTGAAATGCCCCACAATAGATACCAAACTTCGATTTCACCGAAAATTGAAATGTCCTCCCACCTATGCATCTCCAACATCGGCCCATCCATGAATAGTTTACCTGCTGCTAACACCTGATCAATGTTTACATTCGGTGAGATTGTGGCCCACGGTTCGCCCTCTCCAATTGGTTTAAGCACGAATACATATGGATTGAGCTTACAGCAACTTTCAAACCACGAATAAATATCAGAGAACGTAACCCCTTTTCTGGTTCTGATGAAGAGGGAATTCAAAAACTGGGACTGATTCCTCTTAAGGAATTCTGGCTTCACCCTGATCACCTCCCGGTCTTTCTCCCGATCTTTCTAGACCCATGATGAAGATCCGTCAACAGGTCCGGTAGAGAGCTTCGGATCGATTGGCTCAATAAATAGATTCCCCCGCTTTCCGACCACAGCCTCCAAATAGGATTTCGGAATCCATATGGATCTTTGTTTTCCCCTTTCAATCAGTTCCTTGACCGTGGCTTCTTTCACTGGCTTATGGATGCTCTCCAGCGTGGGCCTGGTCTTCGCGAAACCCACCATCCTGTGACGGGGCAACTTTTCGTTTTGTGAGATACTTTTGCCTGCTTGTTTGTCCCTCATCCTTTCCTGCCCGAAGTGAGCTTTCTGCGCCACTATTGGTATCCAATCAAAAGTTTTGCCATGCACTTCTCTGATTGCTCTGGATAATTCGTCTTCAGATTGCGTTATGATAAATGCAAATCCCCTGGGCGTCTTAGAACCTCTGTCCAGAGGAATGACGACTTCCCTAACCCTTCCAAAGCTCCCAAAAAGCTTTAGCAGCTGTGATTCCTTCCATTTAACTGGGAAATTATTGACGAAGATCGGTGGAAATGCTTGGAGTTTGCTTTTTGATGTTTGGTCCCTCCGTCTATTGCTTCTGACTTTTGTCCAACCTTCCTGCTCTTGGACTCTAGATTCATCGATTCTGGTTTCTTCGTTGAGGATTTGTTTACCCTTTTCTTTCGTAGATGGTTTCTCCGAATACGGTTTCGGCAGGAAAACCTTCTCTCGGACGATGAGTCTTCGACGGGACGCCATTTCCCCGAAGCAGGTTCCTCCCCAACTATTTGATTAATTTCAAATAAATCTAATCTATTTAAGATGCAACAACTCTATATACAAAGATCTAGCCAAATTTCTAGTAAAATTAGATCTAGGAAAGCCCCTCAAGATCTTTAGAGAATCTTCAAATTCAATGACCACAATCTTCAAAATCAGCACCTGTATTCTTTGGAAAATAGTAAATGGTTGATTGGATGCCACCCTGCAGCACTCTATCAGGCTCGACGGTTAATTGGATGCCAGCCTGCAGAAGATTTCTTTCAGAGAATGAAATGGAGGAGCTTCAGTCCCTCCTAGTGTGCCTTCAGATCGTGGTTCCTTTGGGAGGCTCTAACTCTATGGTGTGGTCCTTGCATCCTTCGGGGACGTTCACGGTCAACTCATTTTATACGTATCTCTCTTCTCTTGAGATCCCTTCACTAGGGGCCTTCGCTTTTCATGTCTGGCACTTTGGGGTTCCCCCAAAGCTAGTGGTGTTTCTATGGCTGGTTGGCAGGAATAAAGTGTTGACTATGGATAACCTCCGAAAGCGGGCTATGCCTATACCCAACATGTGTTGCCTATGTGAATGTGATGCCGAATCCGCGGACCACCTTTTCCTTAGCTGTCCCTTTATGGCTAAAGTGTGGGCTTTATTTTTGTCAACCTTCGGTGTATCTTGGGTTATGTGTAAGTCAGCTTCTGACCTGCTGTGGTCCTGGTCCGGGTATGGAGCTTGCGAAAAGAGGAGGCCAATCTGGAACTTGATTCTTCCAGCTATCTGGTGGTCTATTTGGGGGGAGTGGAATAGGTGACATTTTTAAGACTCTGCGGGGCTTTATGGTCTATATAGTGCTGCATATTAAATTTCTCATTTTGAAATGGGCGGCGGCGCCGAATGTTGATATAGACCTTGTCAAGTCTATTTTTGGGTTGTAATTTGTTGGAATCCTTTTATCTTTGTATTCTTTTCCCGCGTGCCTTGCAGCGGCCCTTTAATAAAATCCTCCATTATCCTTCAAAAAATTCTGCTTCTGGAAAAAGCCCTTCAAATCATGGAAATATCATTATAAGTGGTTGTTGTGATGCTGCTTGATCGGGCTCTTCAAACGATCATAGAATTTTGGAAAAGCAAAAAACAGAAGTGGTTGTTCACTTGTCTGTGAAGCTGAATAATGTTTCATGGCTCTTGCCACTATGAGATTGTTTGGCTTCCATACCTTCTTTTGGAAATGGGATTTGATGTTCTGCCGCCTATTCCACTACATTGTGATAATCAAGCTGCAAGTCATATTTCCTCCATGCTGTCTTCCATAAGAGGATAAAAAATATCAAAGTTGATTGTCACTTTGTTAAGGAAAAAATTCCCTCCAAGTTGTTGTGTACTCCAGTTGTTTGCTCAGATTTTCAACTTGGTGGATATTCTCACCATTCACCAATGCATCTAGTTCTCATTTTTGTTATACATTGGACAAGCTAGGCATGTGTGATATATTTGCTCTAGCTTGAGGGGGACTAGAGAATGTGTGTGCGTGTCATATTATTGCACTCCCTCAGGGCACTATTTATTATGAATAACAAGTTTAGAGTGTTGAGACGGAACTCTCACACAACTCTTTGTCAGTTTACTTCTTTTCCTCATCTCTTTCTCTCTTTAGAAAGCTATTGATTTGAAAATTTTTCTTTTCTTAGCTTTTGTCAGCTATTCTTCTCTGAACTTGTCTTTATTTCTTGATCACATCCTATACTTATTCTTTTTATCCAGTCTAGTTTTTTCTTGTACCCTGCTGGGCCTTTGTCTCTTAGCAGTTCACTACTTGGGAAATAATTCTATCCAGAAATGAATGTTCCATCCATTTTTTTTTCCTGCTTCCATTAATTTTGTATATTAATGCCTATTACTTATTTGGGAGCTAATTTGTTCCATCTCCATCTGATAAATGGTTGTCATGGCTGTTCATGGATTGCATGTGTATCATTATTTAGCATTGTCCCAGCCATTTGGCATCACCTATTGAATGCATCTGTTTCTTTGTGCTTGTTTTGGTGACCATCTTTGTCATTTGATCTCATATCTGACTAGTGAACTGTGACATTCTATTTGAAGCTCAACTTCCGGGAACTACTCAGGACCACCTACAAATATTCAACATTGAGATGAAGGCAAAAATGAAATCACATCAGATGCCTGAGCAGGTTATATGTCATCCACTTTAAAACTTTATTAGCTCACCGTTCTATTTGTTTCATAGGCTGTTTTGTTCCTCAATTAGTTTCCGTGCCACATTGTTATATTTACAGGTTGTGTTTTGGAAGTGGATTACCCCAAAGATGTTGGGGCTGGTCACACAAACAGCAGTGTATCATTGGTCAATAGAAGGTAATATTGCATTTTTCATTTTGTACAAGGGTTGTGTTTCTTGAACTTTTTTTTGATAGATCAATTTATATTTCAGTTAGTAACTTCCATTACGTTGTTGAATTGCTGGCTGTAAAATTTACAAAACTTCCAATTTGTATGCAGGTGATTCGGAGCCTATAAAGATGTTTGATAGAACAGCTAATCTGACAAATAACCAAATAATTAACTATCGCTGTGATCCCTCTGAAAAGTGGCTTGTCTTGATCGGAATTGCTCCTGGTGCACCCGAGGTATGTGGTGGTGCCATGTCTGTTACCTAGAATTTTTTGTTTCATAGCGAGTCTTAGCATTCCACAAGTTGATATGTTGTTAACTTAGCCCATCACATTAATTTAAAGGGGAATGGCATGGAAGATGCGCTGCCAAAAATTGCAGTTGTTCTGGATTGGCTTTAATCAGCCGGGCTCATCCAAAAACTGACTAATGTCCATGGGTCAGTCCCACCGTAGGGGATTAATCATATGCAGATGCTAACTGCAGCATTCCTTCCTATGCCAACTTCTGAGTTTAAATAGCACAATGGTCGCTTCAGTTCCAAAATATGATCCATCTTGAACATAGAAGAACAAATTGACAAGTAAATGTTGACATGATGTAATCTCTTGATTGTACACTGTTCTTCATGTCTGTATTGTGGCATTTGCATCTGGATTGCAGATTTTTTGGAATTATGTAAGTTTTACTGATTGAATACCCTGGGGAATAATAACAGAGAAAAAATTATGTTAATTTTGACTTTAACAACTTAACAATTAGCTTTATCAGGAGAGGTCTTTCTATTGAAATGCTTTGTTTGCAAGCATTTCTCATCAAGATTGGGTGTGGTGTCAAGGCCATATATATATATATATATATATATATATATATATATATATATATGGAAAAGGTACTATGCGCTCAACCTCATGGGAAGTTCCCATGAGGTCAAGCTGTGTGTGCCCCACTGTGATTGTGTGTGTGTGTGTGTGCGTGTGTGTGGAGCAATGCTCACCTGCGCACCAGTTCTCACGAGAACTTGTGAGCACTTTTTGAGGACTCATCACACATGATGTGAGCCCAAAATTTGAGCCGTCCACGTGATGCAGCACCCCAAAAAACCCCAGGGCCTAACTTTCAACCTTAGCCAAAACTTTGGTGGGCTGTAGCAGAGAGAGAGAGAGAGAGAGAGAGAGAGAGAGAGAGAGAGAGAGAGACAAATCAAGGGAGGAAATGGTTTCCTTTGCCATGGCCCACCAAAGTTCTGGACCAGGTTGAAAGTTGGGCCCTAGGGTTTTCTTTTGGTATGCTGCATCACGTGGATGACTCAGATTTTGGGCTCACATCACGTGTGATGAGTCCTCAAAAAGTGCTCACGAGTTCCTGTGACTCGTGAGGACTGCCCCCCCTCCCCGCTCTCTCTCTATATATATATGAATGAAATTTAGACTCAGGTGCTCACATGTTTGCACATATGTGAGGAATTGTAGGGTCCTGCTCACCTGATTCCCACTGAATTGCTTGTGGAATTCATAGATTTTTTTGGCCATCACTGACCTGTTGCTGAGGTGCTTGTAGTGATGCATAGACACATTGTCTCCCAACAATTTCAGTTTCTGTTCATCTCTGCTTTTACAGCAGCTGTCTGCATCAAGGATTCATTGCAAATGGGACTGCATTGCATGGTATAAGAGTGGTTTCCTTGGAGATCCTAGGACCATTGTTGCTTCTGGTTGATCTGAAGGTACCCACGTGGCCATGCACAGATCAATTATGAAGATGGAAATGTTTGTGAATACTTAAATTCATGCTTGAACAAGTGAAATAATATGATGAAAAGCTTGAAAACATCATTTATTGTCAAGATCAAATAGAAGATCACATTGACTATTAACTGTTGAATCCAGAGATTCAAAAGAGGAAGTGCTTGAGATTGTTGCAATCCATGATGATGAATACCATGAACCTACCATTGATTCTAATGTCTATTTGAAAGATGCTGATGATTCGACAATCATATCTACAAAATTTAAGGAGATTGCTAAAGTTGATATGGATGCATTGGTCTATCCAATGACAGTTGAAACGCATAGATCAGAGGCTAGCTGCAATAATGACAACACTGCAACTACTGGATGCCTACCTAGAGTGAGGGACAATGCCATGATAGACAACCCATCATTCGTGAATTGTAAGGGAAAGGTAAAAGCCCGGTTTATGGAGTAAGGAAGAAGCAAAAATGGAAGTGGCATGATTTACAATGCCATTCCGTGCAAGTGATGCTGATCAGATGCGTTCAGCTCCATCATTAACTCCTACCAAGGACTGCAAAGGAGAGAAACAAAGGTGGATCATGGCAATGTATTAATGCAACTTTGAAACTTGGGCAAGTTTATACGGGGAGTTTGATTTAGCCATGCTTGAAGTCTAAGATCGTGTAAGGATTGGATCACATTGCCGGATTGTTCTTGCACAAAGATTGTGCCCACCAGTGAGCCATAGATGTTATTAGTTGTTATTTTTGTGTTTTGTTAAACTCGGGTTAATTAAGATTTATTTGGGCTTGCTTAGTGGTTTACTTAGGGCTTACTCAATTGTTAAGGGCTTGTTTGGTTGCAGAACCCAGATTCTAGAGAAAATCTAGATTCCACTATTGGAATCCAAAATTGCAGAAACTAGAGTGGAACCCAAGTTTCATCCATAACTTGCTGTTTGGTTGAAAAAGGTGCAATCCAGATTGTGTTCCAACTGTTGCTTGTGGCATGGCCCACTTGGGCTTCCGATCCACCTGAGAACCTTACCCCTGGCCTATTATAGTCCCGCAAGACAGATGGCCAGGTTGGATGACAAATAGACATTCTAGTCGGCCCTAGGAAGTTTTTAATGGTGGATGTTCAATCAACACTGTTTTCTTGTGGTGTGGCCCACTTGAGATTTAGATCTGCCTCATTTTTTGTCCAATGCCCTTAATTGAGATTTCAAAACTAATGGACCGTGGAGATATAAAACATATACAACATAGATGTACAATGCATACATGAGGTGGTGACGCTCACTTCCGCCTCTTCCCTTCTATAGATTCGGTCACCCACACCGTTTCCATTAATCCCTGTTCCACTCAATTTAGGTTTCTAGATAGAATCCTGTTTGGCTGGAACTTGCCACCAAACACCCCAGTTAAAATCGGATTCTGCTGGAATCCAGATTTTAAGCTGGAAACGGGTTTCCAAATGCCAACCAAACGGGCCCTAAGTTAGCTTAAGGTTTGAGCAAACTTTCTCTATAAATAAGTTATAATAAGGATTTTCCTTCATAGTGAATTTGATTGGACTTCTCTTAGACTCGAGGATCTCGTCTGTTTTAGTTTCCAACAAAGGAATTTTTCTTGGTCTAGTTGAAGGGCTCCGATCCAATTCCTGTTGAGTTGCTCACAGATTCCGTTGTTTTTGTTGGCCATCACTAACCCATTACAAGTAGGCCTGGCAACGGGTCGTGTTGAACCGTGTTCGTGTCGCGTTAAAAATTTGCTCACCCAAACCGGCCCGTTACTTAATGGGTCGAAATCTAGAAACCCAAACCCATTCGTTAATTTAACGGGTTACCCGTAAACCAACCCGTTTAACCCGTTAGGCCAGTCTACTCATTAGTTGGCCACACCGTTGATGAGGACAACTGACAGTTTGACCCAACATACAGCTGTGGTCCACCTAGTGGGCCCATTCTATTACCGAAAACAATAGGATTCACTCGTGAGACAAGGAGGAATCACCTGTACATTGCAATATTGCATATGATGGAGTGCCAAGGTTCATAGGTGGGCCATGGTTTGGTGATCTAGACCATTATGTTAATGGGTTAAACGGGTTCGCGGGTGAAACACTGACCCGGCCCGTTATGTTAACGGGTCTTAATGGGTTGACCAGACATGATAAGGTTGGACCCGAACACTGGTTTTTTCATGCGGGTTGGCGGGTTGTGTGGAATTTTGCCAGGCCTAATTACAAGACATTTGCAAGGACACGTGGACAGGTTATCCCACGATGATTTTGGTTGCTCTTTATCTCTGCTTTTATCGTAGCCGCATGCAGCGGGGATTCATAAGAAATAGGACGGTGGTAGGCATGGTTCTCACTTTATCAGGAGCAATGTGTGCTGGAGCGGTAACGGTGGGCATAAATATGGCAACCATTGTTACCATTATGATATGGACCATAACGGCCGTTACGGTCTCTCTCTCTCTCTAAAAAAAGAAAAAGGGAAAAAAGAAGAAGACAAAAACCTGTATTGGTACAGGGCTATTATGGCTGTTATGGTTCATTTCTTCCGTTACGGCCGTTACAACCCCTTCCGATAATGTATAACGGTTGGCACCGTTACTGATACGTAACGGCCAATATGGCCCTGTAACGGCTGTTACGGCACACCTTGATCAGGAGGTAGTGAGTGTTCTTTGTTGTGCACCCTTTCCTGTTGTTCTAGTTTTGCTTTTTCTATAAAAGATCTTGACGTAGGACATCTGACCAACTCACCAAAAGCTCCAGAGCTGATGGGGGAGGAACGAAATATCCTTTTATCTCATAGCCCAGGCCAGGCCAGGCCAGGCCCTTAGTCGAACCCTCCTACGTGGGCCCCAAGTCGCATGGGTCGCATCACACGAGCCACTTGAGTCACACGGGTGGGGCCCGAGTCGCACGGGCTACTCGCACCGGTGGGGCCTGAGTTGCACGGGCCACCCACCTCACACAAGCCGCCCACCCCGAGTGTACCTCTGAGTTGCACAGGCCGCCCCACTCGAGCCCGGACTGTGAAAAATGCTCCTGCATTATTCATCCTCGGTGAGGAGTTTTGAATATGAGACCTCCTGCTCTGATACCAATTTGACGCAGGACATTCGACTAACTCACCAAAAGCTCCAGAGCTGATGGGGGAAGCACGAAATATTCTTTTATCTCATAGCCTAGGCTAGGCCAGGCCCTTAGTCGAACCCTCCTACGTGGGCCCCAAGTCGCATGGGTCGAGTCACACTAGCCACCCGAGTCACACGGGTGGGGCCTGAGTCGCACAAGCCACCCACCCCACACAAGCGGCCCACCCCGAGTGTGCCCCCGAGTCGCACATGCCACCCCACTATAGCCCGAACCGTGAAAAATGCCCCTGCATTAGATTTGTTGTACATAAAAAAGAGTTTAGTGCACTTAGGAAACACTTGTTTGATAGAATGTTACAATCGTTAAATTTGTAGTTATGCTTGATGACATATGAAATTTTGACTTGTTAAGTGATTATGTTTATAAAAAATTAGTTTTCAACAGTACTCTAATTTATTCTATAGGAGCCACTACTTATTTACCCTCCTTGATTAATAAATACACCCTTTTATGTTTGGTGAATGGATATATAATAGTACAAAGCTATCCTATTTGATTACCATAAGTAGAAAGGCATACTTACTAGTAGGGTGGGTGTCAATATCCTATTGTTAAAAATGTTGTATGTTAGAAGTTCTAAAGAGTCATATTTTTATATGTTCCTGTGGAGCACCATAATTGGAGGATCTTATTCACATTTTTATTGTCTTCTTATCTCATATTCTCATTTTTGACATTCTTATCTCTTGAAACCATCTATTATAGATAAACCATTATTAGAGGGATAATTCATCCTCTCATACTCCATCATTCAATCTCTTTCATTACTCTCTCTTATTTCTCTAATATCATGTGCTAACATGGCATCAGAGTGGGATCGGGGTTTTTTCATCAAGTCATCATCTTCATCAACATGCTGCCACTACTGCCTTCATCTTCACAACATCAGCACACCATCATCTCATTGCTGCAATCATGTCATGATCTCCAATGCAAATGCCACAATGCAAACATCATCTAAACGATATCCATTCTTCATCCATACATTGTCTAGAAGGTGCTATCCACTTAGGGTTTGATGTTGTGCACCTGTTGTAGATCCATCCCATGATGACTAGGAAAGCGATAATCTAACATTACTATCATGTCACCTGTTGAAGATGGTCCATATCACGACAACTGGGAAAATGATGACCTAACAGTGTTTTCCCTACATATGCTATGGGTGAACCATCTCATCTTGACAGGGGAAGAGATAATCTAATAGTGATGTCATGGCATCTACTATAGATGAACCATCCCATGGTGATTGGGACAGCGATTATCGAACAGTGATGTCGTGGCACCTAATGTAGATGATCCATCCCATGATGATTGGGAAAGGGATAATCTAACAGTGATGTCACAGCATTTGCTATAGATATCCATCCCATGTGATTGGAAGAATAGTCATGTGATGTGCACTTGTCGTTCTGATATTTCTGGAAGTTGGGCATGTGGGATACGGATCTCTAATGCTCCAGCTTGAGGGAGAGTGTTGAGAATGTATTGTGTTAGGAGTTTTAAGAGCATTGGATTTGCATGTTCCTGTGGAGCACCATACTGGGAGGATTTCATTCACATCTATTATGTTTGTGCCTTTTATGCTCATTTTATGTGTTTTCATCTCCTGTAACCGTCTATTATTGACGAAACCATTGTGAGAGGGATAATGCATCCTCTCATACTCCATCATTCAATCTCTTTCATTAATCTCTTTTATTTCTCTAATATCACATGTTAACAAACTATGAACGGTACAAATCTGTGGAGCTAAAGAGAAGTGGTAGTAGTAACTAGTAGTGGGAGCGAGAGGAAGTTCTGAAGTGGGAGCTGATGTGGGATTCTGGAGTGGGACCAAAACCTTTTGTTGAATCTTCCTTCCATGAAAGTGTACTGCTAACTCCATCCAGATTGCACCTGTCCCAATTGTCAATTAGCGCATGTTGCATAAGCTGATTTTAACTTTGTAAATTAAAATCGATGAATTTATTGATTATACAGTTTTATTGCTGGAGAGATTCGTTTGTGTTTGTTTCCATGCACCTTGGTTAGACTACCGAGCTGGTTTACCAGGAGCTTGATCTTACCGTGATTTGTTATCTTTGTTGTTAGATTGTTTAATAAGACTGTCATGTGATGCCACTTTCTGCTTCATATTATCCTGGCACAGATAGCCTACTTCCTCAGCATCTTTCGTTTCCTTCAAACATGGAAGTGATTAGAATTGAATTCAGTAGTAGGTGAAAATAAAATTCTATTTCTTATAACCTTGAAATTTTTTTATGTTTCTAATTCTTCTGTTTCGTCTCCCAATTTTGCTTGTAGAAGCCACAGTTGGTGAAGGGGAATATGCAGCTTTTTTCTGTGGATCAGCAGCGTAGTCAAGCTCTTGAAGCACATGCTGCATCATTTGCTTCACTAAAAGTGTGGGCCTTTCCTTCATTTTGTTTATCAGCTCGGATACCAACATATCCTATTCATATATTGTTCAGTTTGCTGTTGTTTGACTTGGTTTGGTGCTTTTTTTGATGATCGTCATGTCTTACACAGGTTGCTGGAAATGAAAAACCTTCCATTCTTATTGCCTTTGCCTCAAAGACCACCAATGCAGGACAGATTACGTCAAAGTTGCATGTTATTGAACTTGGTGCTCAGCCAGGTTTGTTCCCTGAATTGATCACATCTATATGTTTTATGCCATTGGCTGTCTCTCTTTTAAAACTGCAAATGGCACAGATGGTTTTCTATTCTATGTGATTGATATTGGTTATCTTTTGCCTTTTAATGCTACTGATGGAGGCAAATAAAGGCAATTGTGTTGGCATCTAGATAATTGCTGTTGCTATGCAGCTTGGAGTTTACATTTCAAATCTCATGTGTTCTTTGAGTTGTTTGGTCACACAGCTTTCTAGTCATTGATGTACTAATCCTTTTGAATTCTTTACCAGGTAAACCTGGTTTCACAAAGAAACAAGCAGATCTTTTCTTCCCTCCAGATTTTGCGGATGACTTCCCAGTGGCAATGCAGGTACTCGTTTGTACCCATAAACACTTGGACCGTGTTCAGAAGTATAGTATCAATGCTAAACCACCTACTTGTAATTTTTGCAGATAGCCAATAAGTACAATTTGATATATGTGATCACAAAGCTTGGGCTTCTATTTGTGTATGACCTTGAGACAGCTACTGCAGTTTACAGAAATCGAATTAGTCCAGATCCTATATTTTTGACAGCAGAAGCTTCATCTGTAGGAGGTTTTTATGCTGTCAATAGACGAGGGCAGGTTCTTCTTGCTACTGTCAATGAAGTAACACTGGTACCTTTTGTCAGTGGCCAAGTATGTCTATGAGCTTGATTCTCTTTGTGCTATCACATCAAATTCAGTTTTATTCCCTTTTTTTATTTTTTTTATTTTTTTTATCTTTCTTACTTCTAGAAAATTTTCTGTTTACAGTTAAACAATCTGGAGCTGGCCATTAGTCTTGCTAAAAGAGGAAATCTTCCAGGGGCAGAGAACTTGGTGAGCACTACCTAGTTGATCTGTTTCTTCTCCTTATGATCTCCTTGCATAATTTCTGAATATTTTGAACAGAAATTTGAACATTAATCTTTTAATTTCTGTAGTCAAGTGAAGACTCTAATGCCTGGAATAGTCAGGATGAGAGTTTTTCAAGTGTATAATCAAGGTTATTATGAATAACGGTATTGGTAAGTGCATTGGCCAGGCCCAACAACGGTATGCTATGGGCTGTATTGTACTGCATCGGATGATACAGGCTCATACTGGCTGAAGTTTTTGGCAAAAAAATCTTGAAAATCCAGGAAAAAAATGTAAAGCACCAGCATCTTCTTTTTGCTTGCGAGTTTTTGACATGTATTAAACGGCATATTAGGCCATTCTTTGATAAGATTGTTCTCTCAGCTTGACCTGTTGAAAGTCAATGAAATAGACCCTAACTGAACACAAATCAAGCATGATTTGGTGGATTACATGTGAATAAAACAAAAAGAAGATGAAAGACGAAAAAACTGCGATAGTTTACCCCTTTCAGAATTTCTCAAAATGCTCCATCAATCAATGAATCCCACTCAAATCTTGTGTTTTGATTTTCAAAGTAGGCCTGAATCTAGCTTAGGATTATTTTCTAAGCTTATCTATGATTGAATGAAGAAGTGGAAAACAAGGTAACAGCGGTTAATGTTTTATGGAAAAAAATGGCCCGTAACGGTCTGTTACGGACCAATACAGGTTATTTATAATAAAAAAGGCTGTAAGAGCCATTACAGTCACCATTACTGTTATTGAATATCTTGGTGGAAATCGAGAGAAATTTTGAAACTAAAATTTTCAAAGCTGGCCTTTATGGCTGTATGGGTCCCGATATGGTCCATATTTTTCATAATGGACTGGTTCACCCCCATATTGCGAGAGAAATTTTGAAACTAAAAATTTCAAAATGGGGCCTTTATGGCTGTATGGGTGCCAATATGTTCCATATTTTTGATAATGGACTGGTTCACCCCCATATTGCGTAAAAGGAATGGCCGATACAGTTCCAATATGGGCATACTTAAAACCATGCACATGATGCATTTAATGGTAGTCTCATATTCTGGGTGAATTAGGGTGGGTGGTGTATGCTTTTACAACATTGCTGACTGGCAATGTTTCAGGAATATTTGGGCATGGATTGCACTAGGAAATTGTCTTTGAATCTATTTTTGGTTAAATCATTGCAGAAATGAACACAACACATGTTTAGAAAAAAAAGGTCTCCAAAACATGATTTTCGAAGTTATAAACACCACTCTGGTTATTTAGATATTTTGATATTAATTTGCATACATATATATTGGTAGCAATTTTGTGGAAACATGTTACCATCATCTAGTAAGCTTAAGAATTCATTAATTTTCCAAAATTTAGTGGTATAATAGCTGCATAACTGCATCGTGCTATGCTTAACTTGATGAGAAGATATTATCATTTTATTTCCAAATGTTTATGGCTGTCATGGAGTGAATTTCAGGAAATCACCTCCTAGAGTATCACAGCAATAAGGCTATAGTATGCTGGTCATTGGTCACTTTGGGGACAATGGCATGGATAGTACTTTATTTTCCTTGTGCCATAAAAATTAATGGAGAATTGCTAATAATCATTACTGTAGGTCTAATTTTGCCAGATAAAATTGACGCACTTTTGCATCACTTCAGAGGCAACATATAGATATCAAACTATTCATAAATCCAACCTCAAATATCTGGGACAAGGCTTTGATTTACATAGTATATGTTGGAGATTTGCTAATCTTATTAACATGTATGGGCAGTCCTCATAAATGCCAATGTGCCACGCATGTGGAGCATCAGAGCATCTGTCGGCGAGTGCCCACTGCATAGACAACAAAACCAAGTTCCTTTAGATGTCCAATTGTTTTGTATGCGAGCCCATCTGATGGACTTCCTGATCTTTTGCGTCAGGACAGCTAGGATGGGTCCAAATCAAGGATGGCTCGACTGTTTCACAGGTGTACCATGTTGCACATGTGAAGGCGTGTGTATGGGGATCAGTTATATTGTGGGATAAAAAATGCCCTATATATTGAAGTTGCAAAAATATTTGATAATATAGGCTAATAGCATAAACTGAGATCTAAATTTATGAAATAGGGACTATTATCCTTGTGTTGAATGCATACCAGAATTTTTTGTAGACAAGTCAGACTTTATCTGTTGAGTTCTATACTTTGTTGCATGCTACCTACTCTTTCATTATCCTTTCTGTAAGTCAGGTTGTTCAGCGGTTTCCAAAATTGTTCTCTCAGACAAAATATGAGGCCGCAGAGCTTGCAGCTGAATCTCCACAAGGCATCCTTCGTACTCCTGATACTGTTGCTAAATTTCAGGTATAGTTATCATTTTTTTGTTGCATTTATCTCTGCTCTCCATCTAGTCACAACGTGAATTTTGTTATTTGCCATTCTCACAATTGTTTATTGTATCCTGTCCTCACTGCTGGTTTTTTTTTTATGAGACTATATCTTACACTCAGTCTCTTACTCATTTTCGTTTTTTTTTTCTCTGTTGGCTTTCTGAATCCATGGCTTCCTCAATCAGTAATAAATGAATTTTATAAGTACTTTATTTGTCTGTGTGTCTGTTTTCCAACATTGCAAACTTGAAAAAAATGTACTTCTCAGGATATACTAACACTGTTGATATTGTGCAGAGTGTTCCTGTGCAAGCTGGGAAAACACCACCATTGTTACAGTACTTTGGGACATTGTTAACTAGAGGAAAACTCAATGCCTTTTGAGTCTTTGGAATTATTCCGCTTAGTGGTGAACTAGAATAAAAAGAATCTTTTGGAGAATTGGTTGGCTAAGGACAAGCTTGAGTGTAGTGAGGAACTAGGGGATCTCCTGAAGGTTGGGTTTTAACTTTTCCTTTCTCAATTACTCAATGGTTTCATTATATGGTAATAATTTACCCTCTCGATAATTCGTGGAAAGTATATTGATTATAATTGGTGTTTAAGTTTCACTAAAAATGAATTTTGTTCTCATGCAGGGGTTAATTTTGCTTGGTCTTTGCTACTTTCATGGTTTCTTTTATCCCTATTGCAGCTTAGACTGTTTATTATCTATTGTGTTTTCAAATCTTGGTTCTTTTTTCTATTGTAGACTGTGGACAATGACCTTGCACTGAAAATATATATCAAGGCAAGAGCTACCCCAAAAGTTGTCGCTGCTTTTGCTGAACGAAGGGAGTTTGACAAAATTCTCATTTACTCGAAGCAGGTAAGGAGTATGCTTCCTTCTCCAACATCTCATCAACAGAGATTGTTATTCTATTGAATCTTAATTTAATATACACAAATCAGTGTGATAAAAATTAATTATACACCTTCATGTCTTTCTGTATTCTACTTGTATACTCACATGACAGCAATGCTTTCTACCTTAATGCAGGTTGGGTACACGCCTGATTATCTTTTCCTTCTGCAAACAATTCTGAGATCAGATCCCCAGGTATTCTAATATCATTTGCAAGAAATTTGAGAGGTTTACAGCTTCTGCATAACCAATTACTGATTGTAAAAAAAAAAAAAAGTGTAAATATGATCTGTGGAAGCATGCGACATTTAGGGTACATTTGCTTGCAAACCATTTACATATGTAAACGCTTTCCATGGTAAAGTATTGTATTAGGAAACCAGTTATATATGTAAATGTTTTACCATCTGTATTTGGTCTTTTTTCCCAATGTAAATCGCTTTCCCATGTTTGTTTGTGTGCTTCTGCATACAAGTGGGAATATCTTGTTGGGTCCATACTTGCCTGTTTCACGTCCCAAACAGCCCATACATATAAATTTTTTCATCTTAATCAATCATATACAATGAAATCATCGCAAATGGGCCCCACCATGCACGTTGATACAGGTGATGCCCGCATTTTTAGGTCCAGAAAAGGGGCATACGCATGTTTGTACCTGTTCAAAAACATGATATGGCTATAGAAAAACTCATGTGGTTCATTACTTCCGTTGAATCATCGCAAGCGGGCCACTTATTTCCCCACATTGATTCAACCCCTAAATTGTTTTTTCCCCAAATCGATTTCAGGAAAGTGATTCAAGCCCCCAAATCAATTTTCCCAAATCATATCAAACCCTCAATCGATTTCCCCACATCGATTCAACCACCGAAATTGTTTTCCACAAATCTAGTGAACCTCCAAATCAATTCAAGCCCCCAAAATGATTTTCACATATCATATAAAATTCCCAAATTGATTTCCACACACTGATTCAACTCCAAAATTATTTTCCCCAAGTTAAATTGACCCCCAAATTTCGTTGGAAAAATCGATTCAAGCTCCCAAAATTGATTTCCCCAAATCATATCAAACCCCCAAATTGCTTTCCCCACATTGATTCAACCACCGAAATTGTTTTCCCCAAAATCTTATTAACCCCCAAATCGATTTGGAAAAATTGATTCAAGCCCCCAAAGTGATTTTACCAAAGCATACCATCATCATCTAAGCTCCCAAAATGATTTTACCAAATCATATAAAATCCCCAAATTGATTTCCAACACACCGACTTAACCTCCAATTTTTTTTTTCCTTGATTCAAGCTCCTGAATCAATTCCTCCCCTGGCTTGCCACACACTCGCACGAAAAATCCATTTCAAGGTTTTCAATAATGTATTAAAAACTAATATACTCAATCGTATGCAAATGAAATGGGAAAAATAAAATCCTACAAGATGAGCTGCCATTGAGAATATGAGCAATTGTTTCCAGTGGGGAAAATGATTCACAAAATCGTTTCATAAGAAAAGACCACCTACAGTAGAAAAGAAAAGCCATCCAGCAATGAAGTTGGTTTTAAAAAAAAGAAAACATGTAAAAAAATTAGTATTATTAATTATTTTTTTTCTGAAAGGCAATGAAGCTTTTATTAAAATGCCAAAAAGTGCCAAATCCTTTTTATGTTGTAAATCCGCACACCAGAGAATGTAGGCATTGATTGTCGGTGGGGGGAAGCATCGCCAGCCAGAGGGAGGGAGACCTTTTTATATGGTGGGAAGCAAAAGCCCCTTATTTACATGTGTAAAAATGCTTTCTCATGGGGGCGGGTGTGAAATTTTTTCGCCCATTTGCATGGGAAAATGAGAATGGCAAAGTCTTTATTTATGTAAACTTTGGTGCAACAGACGGGGTAAAATGTCATTTACATATGTAAATCGGATTTACATATGTAAAGGACATGCAAACAAACATACCCTTAAAGGTTTTATATAGCACTACTGGAGCTCAAGAACCCTTTTGTGCTCAAGTCATAACCCATTCTATCCATGGTTTTAAAAGTCGTCCCATGCGACTCAGTTTCAAGTCATTCCATTTTTAGCCTGCAACAAAACAAGTCACCAGACCAAAATGGGACTGGAACTGACCACAGTGGACTGAAATGGATTAGTCAGGGTGAGTTGCACTGGTTTCAGTCTCCTGGCAGTGGCAAGTCACACTTCAAAAGGCGATTGAAACCCATGATTCTATAACAGAAAATTACGCCTTTTGTGAATTGGGATGTCAAGTATATTGCATGATCTCTTGCTTTTCTTTTGTATAGCATATTTTGCTTTTCATATCTTTTGTTCTGCCTTATTTTCATTAAGACGGGACATTTTTGGACTGCTTATTTAGTCCTAATGTTGTATGACAGGGAGCAGTAAATTTTGCTCTTATGATGTCACAAATGGAAGGAGGTTGTCCAGTTGACTACAATACTATCACAGATCTCTTCCTTCAGGTTTGATTACTGTATTCTCCGCTTTGTGTTGCTTCAATGATGTTAATTGATAATGGATCATGTCCATGTTTTCTTAAACATATGAAAGTGCAGTTTATCTTGCAAATGTGCTACATTTGTGGTTTATGCTGCATTAGAAGTAACCACCAGAACATGTTTCCAGTTATAATGTTTTGAAGTCACTTGGAGCTTAGAAATTGCCCTGTTCGGAATAGCAGGGAATGGGATCCCGTATTGAGCAAGCTACATGCTTCCCAGCAAACTGGCCTGAAATAATTTCTCATGTTTCTACTAGTCGTAGAAATGGGTGGGCTATCTGTTTTACACATTGTTTTTTGGAAATGAATCCATCCAGTCCCTATTTCAAGATGGTCAAAACATCTTTAATGTCTAATTCCGCTATGCTTAAACTTTGCTGAATTCAGGCTTTACTTTAAAAAACAAATAAGAACAAAGATTCTTACTTTTGGTTTTGTCTTTGGCAGAGGAACATGATCCGAGAGGCAACAGCCTTTTTATTAGATGTTTTGAAGCCAAATTTACCAGAACATGCTCACCTCCAAACAAAGGTTGTCATCCTTTTTGTGTTGAGCTACCAGAATTCATTTTTCTTTTCTTTTTAGCTGACCAAAATAGCTTGTAATTATGAAGATGATGATGATATTCAAGATTGCAACACGTGTTTCCTTACAGGTCTTAGAGATTAATCTAGTGACATTTCCAAATGTAGCAGATGCTATCTTAGCTAATGGAATGTTCAGTCACTATGACCGTCCTCGGATTGCACAGCTATGTGAAAAGGCTGGTTTGTTTGTGCGTGCTCTTCAGGTAACTGACTTTGTGAAGGCTATTGCATGAAGGAAATTCTTTCCTGAGAGCCTAGATTATCCCCTGGATTGAACCTCATGTTTTTTTATGCAGCATTATACTGAGTTACCTGATATCAAACGTGTCATTGTCAACACTCATGCCATTGAGCCACAGGTTTGTAGTTTGAAGTACATTTCTTTCCGTCAGGAAGATGCAGCACTGGGACTAATTAAATTATGTATTTCAGTCACTTGTGGATTTCTTTGGGACCCTTTCCCGAGAATGGGCACTGGAGTGCATGAAGGACCTTTTACTGGTGAATCTGAGAGGAAACCTTCAGATAATTGTGCAGGTAACTTTCCAGCTCTTACCACTAATGTGACTGCTATTTCAGCATTAATGGAGGTTCTAACATGTATCCCTGCAGACTGCCAAGGAGTATTCTGAGCAGTTAGGCGTGGATGCTTGTATAAAACTGTTTGAGCAATTCAAGTCCTATGAGGGTCTATACTTTTTCTTGGGATCATATTTGAGTTCTAGGTATCTCCCATCCAGAAAAGCGTAATGCCTCTCTGATTCAGTTTAGCGCAGTTTATCCTGTTGCTGAATTCTTATATTCTTCTGGTGACTGGAACAGTGAAGATCCAGATATACACTTCAAGTATATTGAGGCAGCTGCTAAAACTGGACAAATCAAAGAGGTTGAACGGGTGACAAGAGAATCAAACTTCTATGAGCCGGAGAAGACAAAGAACTTTCTAATGGAAGCCAAGCTTCCAGATGCAAGGCCCCTGATTAATGTTTGTGATCGTTTTGGTTTTGTTCCAGATCTGACACACTACTTGTACTCAAACAACATGCTTCGATATATCGAAGGCTACGTTCAGAGAGTAAGATTTCTTCAAAATGTTTGGTATTTACTTGTATTTCAAATGTATTTCAAAACGATAGGTATTCAAAGGAGAATTTAACTTCAGTTTTTCTTTCGTTCCTTTTCTTTGCCCAATAGGTGAACCCTGGAAATGCTCCTTTAGTGGTTGGTCAACTGCTAGATGATGAGTGCCCTGAAGATTTCATCAAAGGACTCATCCTGTCAGTCCGTTCTCTCCTTCCTGTGGAACCCCTCGTAGATGAATGTGAGAAGAGGTGTGGTCTTCCTCAATCTCTCTCTCTCTCTCTCTCTCTCTCTCTCTCTCTCATGCGTGCTCTCAATGCTTTACACTGTGCACTGCAGGAATCGTCTTCGTTTGCTCACTCAGTTCTTAGAGCATCTCGTTAGTGAGGGTAGCCAAGACGTGCATGTTCACAATGCTCTGGGTAAAATCATCATAGACAGCAACAATAATCCTGAGCATTTTCTCACTACCAACCCTTACTACGATTCACGTGTGGTTGGTAAATATTGTGAGAAACGGGACCCCACCCTGGCAGTTGTTGCTTACCGACGAGGACAGTGTGATGATGAACTTATCAATGTCACAAATAAAAACTCTCTGTTCAAACTGCAGGCCAGGTATGTATATTTTTCTTGCCATTAAAAACTCTTATGCACCTTAAAAGTATTTTTGTCTTGGAGATTATTGAACCCATATTTCATTTCAGGTATGTTGTGGAAAGGATGGATACAGACCTCTGGGAGAAAGTTCTTAACTCTGATAATGAGTATAGAAGACAGCTTATTGATCAAGTTGTGTCTACTGCCTTGCCTGAAAGCAAGAGCCCTGAGCAAGTCTCTGCAGCTGTTAAAGCTTTCATGATTGCTGATCTTCCACATGAACTGATTGAGCTTCTTGAAAAGATTGTGCTTCAAAATTCTGCCTTCAGTGGGAATACCAATCTGCAAAACCTGTTGATCCTAACAGCTATCAAGGCAGATGCGTCGAGGGTCATGGATTACATAAATAGGTTGGATAACTTCGATGGACCTGCAGTTGGGGAGGTAGCTGTGGAAGCACAATTATATGAAGAAGCCTTTGCCATCTTCAAAAAGTTCAACTTGAATGTACAGGCAGTGAATGTCCTCTTGGAAAACATTCGAAGCATAGAACGAGCTGTGGAGTTTGCTTTCCGTGTCGAAGAGGATGCTGTTTGGAGCCAGGTGGCGAAGGCACAACTCAGGGAGGGCTTAGTGAGTGACGCGATTGAGTCCTTTATCCGTGCGGATGATGCCACTCAGTTCTTAGATGTTATTCGGTGTGCTGGGGATGCAAATGTGTACCATGACTTGGTGAGGTACCTACTGATGGTTAGACAAAAGGCTAAAGAGCCTAAGGTGGATAGTGAGCTGATCTATGCATATGCAAAGATTGATAGGCTGGGTGAAATTGAAGAATTCATTCTTATGCCAAATGTTGCTAATCTTCCAAATGTTGGGGATCGTCTATATGACGAAGCCCTTTATGAGGCTGCGAAGATAATCTTTGCATTCATTTCTAACTGGGCCAAGTTGGCCAGTACCCTTGTGAAGCTGAGGCAGTTTCAAGGTGCAGTTGATGCAGCTCGTAAGGCAAACAGCTCAAAGACGTGGAAGGAAGTCTGCTTTGCTTGTGTCGATGCTGAGGAGTTCCGTCTTGCACAGATATGTGGACTCAATGTCATTATACAGGTGACCTATTTTTAAACTAATTATTCACTTCCCTTTTGAAGTCCCTCCTTGCATCATTATTTCTCTGCTCAATGTTGGATATTCAACATGCTTGCTGAACATACGGTTGTGATCTTTTGATATGATTGTTCCAGGTGGATGATTTGGAGGAGGTTAGCAATTATTATCAAAATAGAGGATGCTTCAATGAGCTAATATCGCTCATGGAGAGTGGCCTAGGATTGGAACGTGCTCACATGGGGATCTTTACAGAATTGGGTGTCTTGTATGCTAGATATCGTTCAGAGAAGCTAATGGAGCACATTAAACTATTTTCAACCCGTCTCAACATTCCCAAGCTTATACGAGCTTGTGACGAGCAACAACACTGGAAGGAGCTCACTTATTTGTATATCCAGTATGATGAGTTTGACAATGCTGCAGCCACAATAATGAACCATTCTCCAGATGCATGGGACCACATGCAGTTCAAAGATGTTTCTGTTAAAGTCGCAAATGTCGAGCTTTACTACAAGGCAGTGCACTTTTACTTGCAGGAACATCCTGACCTTATCAACGATTTTCTCAATGTGCTGGCGCTCCGTGTGGACCATACTCGTGTTGTGGACATAATGCGGAAGGTGTGTGCTTGTGATTTCTGATTCAGAGCTTTTGGATTTGATCAATTTTGAATTTGGAATCATTTGTTTCTCCCTCTTGTTGCTAGATGTATTGCCAGGTTTAGGCTGTGTCCATATTCATTTTGGTTATGTATTCCTTCTTTGCGGGTTTCAGGCTGGTCATCTGCTTCTTGTGAAGCCATACATGATTGCAGTCCAGAGCAACAATGTAGCTGCTGTAAATGAGGCTTTGAATGAAATCTACGTTGAAGAGGAGGACTATGAGAGGCTGCGGGAGTCAATTGATATGCACGATAACTTTGATCAGATAGGACTTGCACAGAAGGTGAAAAACTTGTTTCTTATTTTATTTTCTTTTGAACTTCTTGGCAGGTCTTGTCTAATCCAGTGTTTTTCTTTTCTTTTTTGACAAGCACTCCTTTTACATGGTCTGTGCAGATTGAGAAACATGAGCTCCTTGAGATGAGGCGCGTTGCTGCATATATTTATAAGAAAGCAGGGAGATGGAAGCAGTCCATCGCATTGTCGAAGAAAGACAACCTTTACAAAGATGCCATGGAGACATCCTCCCAGTCTGGTGACCGTGAGCTTTCTGAGGAGTTGCTAGTTTATTTCATTGAACAGGTCTGTAATCTAACTCTATTAATATTCATTGAAGTGGGTCTTAACAACTCCCTGCACCCCCAGACCCCCATCTTACCAAAATTGCATTCCGTAGTGAGTCTGGCTGATTTTAAAACCCATAGATTCTAAAGCATCCCTCCGTAGTTCTAGCTTTGCATTTACTCCCTCTCTCGACTCATCAATCAAACTATGTCATCTGTGAAGAAAACAAACACCACAAGACCTGTTCCTGTAAATGTGGAGATCCTTCCCTATATTTCTCCATCTATTTAAGTTGGAAAAATAACCTCGATGACTGAGGTTCGTTGCACAAATGGATACTATGTTTTCTGACACATTTGTCTAATGCCTGAATTTTTGCTTAGTCACTCTCTCTTCAATGTTTCATAGTATGACACAATAATTTTAATCCAACGATAGTTGGTGAAGCTTTGCATGTCTCCGTTATTCTTGTAAATAGGTACCCGTGATACTTTCCTCCATTAGTTTGGCATTTTCGTCAATCTTACAATCTTGTTGAAGAACTTTGTCAACAAAAAGAAAAACCAATATCTCCTATGAATTTCATACCTCCACTGATATACCGTCTAGTCCTAATGCATTTCCTGTCTTCATCTCTTTCTCAAAGCTTCTTTCACTTAAGATATCCGAATCTTATGGAACTATCTTTGGTCGCCAGCTGTATTTGAGTTTATGATTCATTCTAAGCTCTTAGAGTGGTCGTCATTTAATAAGTTCTGGAAATAGTCTCTCCACCTTTCATTGAACTGAGTTCGAGTCCATATCTCAATTGTATACAACCTGCATTGCAACATTTAGGTCTCTTGAGTTTGAGCCCAGCTTTCCTATCAAAAACGTGCTCTCTGTCCTTAACCTTTGCCCTCTGGTCGTCACTCTTCATCCATCTAATATGGTCTAGGTCCCAAACCCTTCATCTTTCTCATTTTTGCAAGTTTGAAGACATGTTTCTTATGTTCACTTGTCCCCAATCTATTATACAACTTATCATATGCCTTAAGCTTAACCTCGCTTTCTACTTTCCTCGCGTTCTTTTTGGTGTTTCTATATTCTTCTGAATTTTTTTCTCATTTCTAGCCCCTTGTAGGCATTGAAACATGATTGTTTCTTGCTAACGGCCTTTTGAACTTGATCATTCCACACCAAGTTTCCTTATACGAGTTGCTTTTCCCTATAGATACTTTCAAAATTTCTTTTGGCATTTTCCTAATGCACTCAGCCATCTCATTCCACATAACATTAACTTCTCAACAATCCACTTCCCTTCTTCCATCAATTTATTCTAAATAACATTGTTCTCTCTCCTTTTAAATTCCACTACATTGTTTTGGATGCCTATTATTTTCACTCCCTCTCTTCCATCTTTTAACCATAACCATTAACTTGTGCTGTATGCTCAAACTCTCTCATGTTATGTTCTTGCAGTCTTGACCTATCAATCGTTTTTATCAATTTTATGTATGATCTGCTTTTGAAGGTCATTAAATGTTCATCTATCTTTTTAAAGTATATGTTTACTAGAGCTAGATAGTATGCCATAGGAAAATCAATGACAGGTTCTCCATCTCTCTCTTTTATTTTTTTATTTTTCCCAAAATCATATCTCCAATGTTCCCTTTCATATCCTGTACTATTTTTTCCTACATCACCATTTAACTCTCCTACAAATATCCTCTCTCTACATGGAATTCCTTGCATTAGTCTGTCCTTGTCCTCCAAGACTTGCCTCTGATTCTAGCTTCTAACCCTACCTGCAGACATAAGCACCAGTTGCATTGATCATGTCCTTTTGAACTATTGTGCTTATTTAATATGAATAGCATACATGGACAGGTTGGGTTATGGCAAGGTCAGCCCAAGTCCAACCTGTTTCTTTAAAGGGCTACACTTTTCTTGTTTGAGCCCAAACCAAAACGCGATAAATGGTGCCAAAGCCCGGGCTTTTAAGGTGTTAGGTTGGTTGGCATTTCAGCCGACCCAACCCATCGCTAGCCATATAGCTAACTGCACTTTGATCATTTCCACTTTCCTGTTGTGGAAATCTAATTAACTAATGGGGTTAAGTGCAGCCTAAAAGCCTTAACTAAATTAACATTTTGGTCTGTACATGTGCAACCTGTTCCTTGAGACGTGAATGCAGGATGAATGGGTGAATGCTTTTGTAGAGTGGTGCATGAGAGATACTGGGTGACATTTTGGTTCGCTTGTTTGCAGGGAAAGAAGGAATGCTTTGCTTCATGTCTTTTCACTTGTTATGACTTGATTCGAGCAGATGTTGCACTAGAACTTGCCTGGATGAACAATATGATCGACTTTGCTTTCCCATACCTATTGCAGGTATGATTGATTGCATCTGATGCCTTACAGTCTTTCTTATTTTGTAAGCCTCTCTCATTTTTCTTTAATACATCTATTCTTCTGTGGTAGTTTATTCGCGAGTATGCAAGCAAAGTGGATGTACTTATTAAGGACAAACTTGAAGCACTCAATGAAGTGAAATCTAAAGAAAAGGAAGAGAAGGACATGATGGCCCAGCAGGTAAACCATTGGAAAAGTTCTTTCACTTGTCTGCTTTTAGAGAGATTGGTTTAGTTTAGTTACTGTTGCATTGGAAGAAGGTTTTACGACATGAGCATGTTTGTTTTGCAGAATATGTATGCCCAGTTGCTGCCTCTTGCTTTGCCTGCACCGCCCATGCCAGGTATGGGAGGACCATATGGGGCACCACCGCCCATGGGCGCTATGGGGATGCCTCCGATGCCACCTTTCGGGATGCCCCCAATGAGCGGTTACTGATCTTGGGCGGGATAAGAGTAGAATGCTGGGAGTCGAGTCGGATTTTTTCTTTTTTTTTGGCCGAAGGCAGAGTTTGGTCTCAGTTTCACATAGGCTCTCATTTTGGTATTATTTTGTTGTATGGCTGTGGTTTTTTCTTCGCGTAGGCATATTTTTGCTCCCGTTGAGGCTGAGCTGAGCATTTCTGTCAATGAACCGATGTGCGCACATTGTGAAGGGTACAACATTTTGTGATTGATGCAATGTGGTGACAGATGGGTCCCACGTCTATTGGCCCAAATCTATTGATTAGACCCTTAATGCTTTTTCTTTGATCTTCATAGAGTTGGAGGTGCAAATGTTTGCATCCTTTCCTTCATGGGTACTCTGTATTTGGCATTTCTACCTTCTCCGTGGCGAAGTATTGTTCGCTAAACACTAAGCTACGTGTTCTCTGTAGCATGGTCAGATGTGGCATACTTGCATGAGATCTGGATCGTTCATCGGGTGCCCCAAAATCAGAATTCCAACATAATGGTCATTAAGGAATACAGTCTTGGTCGGACTCTCAGTGGCCAAGTTTCAGAGGAAGTCATCCCTTCTGCACCGAAAGCTTTGTCTGCCTTTGCAAGCTAGGTTCCATCTTCACAGACATGAGGTATTGGTTGGTTCCTGTGCTTGCTTCAGCAATTTAATTATGATTATTCTGCTACCTGTTGTAATAGGTGGCAGACATTGCTTAGCTCTGAGCTTTCTTCATCAAAAGTAGCAATGCCTCATATGCCTTAATTCCATTCAATCGCTCCGCCCCAATTTCTCTATGTACTTGGAATGGTGTTTTTCAACCAGTGTCCCACGTCCTAGTTGCCCAATCTTTCCTCCTTGGCCAACTTCGGCCCCACCATTACAGTGTGGGACATCTTATCTGATTTTTCCAACTGGCTTATCTTCACCAGAGGCCCACCCACTGCTCATTTGTCTCCCCGCATGACCAGCTAACACGTGTAATGCATGTAAATCACAGGCAAGGAGAGCCTGTGCAGGAAGAGCAAAGCTTCTCAGAGTAATTCTGATCACAACTACTTGATTAAGAGTAACAACTACTGCCACAATTTGGGCCTTCTTACCATCAAGAGAGGTTAGGACGGTTGGATTGGCTTGAACTTGGGTCATGATATGATGGGGCATGCTGGGAAATTCATAGGCAAGAAACCATGCAATCATCACTAGTCATTTCCCCAGAGACACAGGAGTATCCATGTTCCAAGTTCCAACCCAAACAGATGTCGTCTGGTTAACTCTACCAATGGGCAATCCTAACCGCTCTATTTGTGGCTTGCAAATAGATGGTTTGAGAAGACAAGTTCATCAATGGCCCAAGTTCAATTGCAAAAAAAACCAAGATTGGTGGTTAGGATCCCCCCAATTTGGGGGAGTTTTCAGCGTTGTTCTTTAACAGTGGTGACCCAACAGTCTGATGCTGTTTGGATCATTGAACCATGAGCCGAATTTGTATAACAATGTGACCTAGATATACAGCGCGTGTTCTTTGGTCAAGGGATTAGGAAAGCTGTAAATCCTATCAGTTCATACCACTCCAAGGTGGGACTGTAACACAGAGGCTTGGTTGTTTGAGTTTCTCGCTATAATGATATTATTTTAGTAAAGACTTTAAAGTAGTGAAGATAATGGAGAAATATACGTAGGCAAGGAAGGATCTCCACAATGTATTATTGACTTGGGAAAAAAAAGCATACGTTACGGTCCCTAAAGAGATAATTTGGTAAAATATTGGGAAAGAAAGGAGTCTTAGGATGATTTTTTTTTTTTTTTTTCTTAAGACGTCTTAGGATGATACGTTGGCATGATACAAATACGTATGAAGAAGCAATAATAAACATGAGGACCATTTTTTGGAGAGATAAGTGAATTTCCAATCACTATAGGCTTATACGAAGGGTCGGCATTGAGCCCCAACGCAGTTTATGGATGACTTAACAAGGTTTTTATAAGAAGAGCTCCCATGTAGTATATTGTTCACAATGGCATAGTTTTGAATGATGAGACAAGGAAATGAGTAAATGGAAAGCTAGTGCTATGGATAGATGCTTTAGAATCTAAAGGTTTTAAATCTTGTTGGACTAAAATTGAGCATATGGAATGCAGTTTTGATAATAATAAGAGTGACAATGACAAATTAGTTAAGATTGTTGACCGAGAAATACACCAAAATTACCATTTTCGATACATGGAGTCAATAATTCATGTGAACATCTTATTATTCACTTGTGGAATGCTACTAAGAGCAAAATGGTACTAATAAAGAAAGAATTTAAGAAATATGAAAAAGAATCATCCGAAAGAAAAGAAAAAAAAATGTGGAATGCTATTATGTGGCAAACCTGATCACGTGGCTTGTTAATACTGACATTGAAAAGCTAAAAAAGGCACAAAAAATCAGAAAGAAGAGAAGGATGAAAATTTATAACGGTGATTTATCAAGTCAGCATGGTCGAAAGAGAAGCAAAATGGTGGATTGACACTAGAGCCACCCATCACATATGTAGTGACAAAAGTATGTCCACTTCCTATGAGCAAGTGGGGAGATGATATGAACATGTTTATACGTAATTTCTCCTCATCAAAGTTGGTCAGAAAAAGATTTGTTAAACTAAAATTCATCTCTGAAAAGACCTTTACTCTTCAAGAAGTATTGTGTATTCTTGACATTAGGAAGAACCTCATCTTGAGCAAGGCATGATTTGAAAATGGTTTTTGAATCTAACAAGCTTGTACTCACAAAAAAATGATGCTTTTGTTGGAAAAGGCTATGCAATATCTGAAAAATTTTAACTTAATATTATTAATGAAAATTTTGTGATTTTTATTACTTATTGGATTTATTTATTTATTCATGGCATAGTAGACTAGGCAATATAAACTTCAATTTTATTCAAGCAATGTCTAATTTAAGACTAATAAAAATCAATAACACTAATTATATTGATAAATGTATTGCTTGTAGTAAGTGTAAAATTACAAGAACTTCGTTCAAAAGTGTATAAAAATCCTTTGCAAATTTTGAACCTGTGCATAGTGATATATGTGAAATGATCAGTACTCTTTCTAGAGAGTGAAAACATTATTTTAACATTTTTATATACGGTGCACAATTTGCTCTGGTACCAACTGTAAGCATTTAATTTGTGAAATTAATAGAATCAAACAATACATCGAAGATGGGGATCTAGAAATCTAAATTAAATTTTGTACCTAGTTAAAGGGCCATCACAATAAATAGATTGTTGTAGTCTTTCACACCTTGCACCCTTAGAGAAGTACAAGATGGGATGAAGAAACTTTAAACGGGTGTAGGATTAGGGACCCAACCTTATTTAAGTAGTGTTTTGGGGGGGGGGGGGGGGGGGGGGGGGGGGAGTTTAAAGCCCATTGAAACTCCTCTCCCTTAAAACTCCACACGAATTAAGCATTCCTAGTCCCAAAAACACTGTGAGTGTAACACAATTGTAGCGCACACACCTTACACGATTTTAGACTAGTCACAATTGAGTGGAGTCCACTGATAGGCCCGATCATATTATGTAACACTTAAGGAGATCCAGATCGTTGATCAATTAGGCCCCACCTTATAAAATTCTTACAATCTCTACATGGTTGGATCACATCAAAGACAACTATCATTAGGACACCGCTATGCAACGGTTACTTTCTATCCTTCATTCAAACCCTTCTGTCTATTTTAAGTATTCAATGTCGGAATGCTTAATTTACTATAAGGGCCGCATTATGTTGTCGCATTCTTCCTTTATGCGATGAATTGTTGCATTACCTTCACTCCTTTCCAATCGCTGGCCATTTCAGATTCCACCACCTATTGATAAAATTGAGTAGATGGTGAAACTTTTTAGCATACAAGAACTGATTTATTTACATATTAATTGAAAAAGAAAGGATTTGAGAAAGGCAAAGTACATCCTTTGAATATCCATGGACATTATTACTAATGCATAATTTTTTAAAATTATTTTAATCAAAATTTTCTATTTTTAACTTTATATATAGGTGCATATATATGTATATGTAGCCATTTTTCACTCTTTTTTAATCTAAACCATGTTAAGCTTGAACTTTTCATTCATCAATTTTTTTCATGTTCCATTCTTTTACAAGGAGACTGAATTAAACATGAACATTTTTTTATCGAGAATGAATTAAACATGGACATTTCCCATAACCTTCTTCTTCTTCTCTTTTAGCGCCATGTTGTTGCTAGCAATGTTCTAAATACAATTAAAGCATTAGTGATGCCCACTAATTAGGAGATGCTGAAAAAAAGATTGTGATATACCAATAAAAGATTAATTGAACACATTTGGAAATAGTGAAAACATGCAAACCTCACCCAACAAATTAAAGCAATGTTAATGTTATTTGTATTATATTAAATTAATAGAATGATTTGTTTTTTGGACAAAACCTAGCATTGGACATTCACAATGTTAAATGCGACTACCAAGAGGAATGCGCATAGTGGACAAGCTTGGTAACTGATTTCTCTACTAACTTGCATTTTAAAGCCTTCTTGTGGGCTACTATGAAAGTTTTAAATCGGTCTAATATTTGTATTTTCCCTTCATCGAGGTAGGAATAACCTCATGAGTGAGTTGAATGGCATATAAACAACATGGTGGGCCTTAGGAAGGTTACGATGTGTCGTTGCCCACTTAAGTTTTGAATCTCCCTCATGTTTGAGCTTATGTCCTAAACTGACCTAGCCAAATGATATAACATGAACATTATCGTGGGCGACAGATCTTGAGGTTGTTGGCCTAAGCTCTATGGAGCCCATCATGATGTGTGGGTTTTATCAATGTCATCCATCCATCTTGCCAGATGCAGATCCAAAGTCAAGTGGACCATGTTGGGGTGAATGCACGAACTTCAAGATCTCTTAACCCCAATTAACTTGAATTATGGTATATATTAATGCAGAAAAACTAAATAAGCAATCACCACATGACATCTAAGACTTGTTACATGGAAAATCCTCTAACAGAGGTAAAAACCACGGGGCCTCGTCCAACCAAACAATCCACTATGTAAGACTATATTACATAGCGATCATCGGCTTATAACCTGCTCGGATCCAGTTTTCTTCACCCTTAAGTGGATTACAATTAAAGAGATAGATAATAGAGAGATCCCACTGATTTGAGGACTTAGAAGAGGCTTTGAACGAATCAGCATCGTGGATGAATCTTCACGAACACGGCCTTCTCTCCCTTCGATCTTCCTCTCTCTAATTTCTTCTCTTTTGCCTCCATTTTCTTTCTCTCTATCTTGCTCTGGACATGTAGGAATCTATATTCTATCATAATTTCACATAAAACATGCTTTTATAGTACTTCAAACTGGAATTGGAGTCCAAATAGGAAACCGCGTATTGTTGTCTCATGCATTGTAGGGCGCCCGATAATGGCAAAAAGCTCTCCAGAGACAAACTGATAAAATGAATATGAGTTTAGAGCACCCGATCACTACCTGTAGGGTGCCTGACCCGACACTATAGGGCGCTCGAAACTGCTTGAAACAGTCCAACAACCAACTTTCATCTCCAAGGGAATTTAAGTCGCCTGACCCAAATTGATAGGGCACCCGTTGACACCAAAACCACACTCTCTTCTCTCCTTATGAGGACGAACACCCCATCAAATCTCTTCCTTTCGAATCAAGATAAGGGTTTTACCGTCTTCAAATCCATCAAGCTTCTACAAGCCTTAAACTACCTTTGGCCAAAGCCTTGGTCATTATGTCTGACACTATGGATCTTCTCAAGATGTAACATCTTATTTTTTTATGTATCCTTGATCCAGTGATACCGAACCTCTATATGCTTCGACTTGGAATGCTGCCTTGGATTCTTCCTCAAGTGTATTGTACTCTGGCTATGACAATATACCACATGCTTATCCTGCTTTAGGCTAAGTTCCTGTAGGAATCTCTTCATCCAAAGCATCTCCTTGCATGTTTTTGTAATTGCGATGTACTCGGCTTTTGTCGTAGACAATGCCACACACTTCTGTAACTTTCTCTCCCATGAGACCGCTCCCCCTACAAATGTGAACATATACCCCTATGTAGGCTTCCTGGAGTCTATGCCACCTACCATGTCTACGTCTGTATAGCCCTCTAACACATGTTTTTCTTCACCAAAGTATATAATCAATTTCAAAGAGCCCTTTAAATACTGTAATATCTACTTCACTGCTGCCCAGTGCTCTTTGCTAGGATTGGTAAGATATCGACTCACCACACTAACTGCATATGCTATGTTTGGGCGCGTACATATCATAGTATACATCGAACTTCTTATTGTTAAAGCATAGGGTATCTTTTGCACCTCTTCCACATCTTCCTTGGTCTTGGGACACTACATGTCACTCAATTTGAAAGGACCATCTAGTGGAAAACTAACCGGCATTGCTGTCTTCATATTGAACATTTTTAGGACCTTTTCCATATATTGCTCTTGTGACAGCCATAACTTCCTGTTGTTTCTATCACGGGTGATTTTCATTCCTAGAATCTATCTGGTCGAGCCCAAGCCTTTCATCGCAAAAGATTTTCCCAACTCATGTTTCAGCCTGTCAATCTTCTTGATGTCTTTCCTAATGATGAGCATGTTATTAACATATAACAGAAGGATGAGAAAGTCACCATCCGAAAACCTTCGCGCAAACACACAATGGTCTAACTCTGTTCTGTCGCACCCATGCTTCAACGTGAATGAGTCAAACTTCTTGTACCATTGCCTCAGAGCTTGCTTCAGCCCATACAAGCTCTTCTTCAGCATACACATTATGTGCTTCTTGCCCTTGATTTCGAACCCCTCTGACTGCTTCATGTATATCTTCTCTTCCAGATCTTTATGGAGAAACATTGTTTTAACATCTAACTATTCTATCTCTAAGTCCATGTTTACAACCAAACTAAGTAACACCCTTATAGATATCATCTTTACCACCGGTGAGAATGTCCCGTCGAAATCAACCCGGTCTAGCCTTGAACCTTGGATATGAACACTTCTGCTACTACCTTCTTTCTGAACACCCACTTATTGCTCAGAGCTTTCTTGCCCTTAGGTAGTTTCACCAATTCATATGTGTGATTCTTATACAAGGATTTCATCTCCTCTTGCATATCTTTCAACTACTCCGTCTTATGCACATCGGATAGGGCCTTAGTATAGTCCTCTAGCTTGCCCCCATTGGTAAGCATAATGTACTCATGAGCTGAGTACCTCTTGGACAGTTGTCTCTCCCTAGATGACTTCCTCACCCATAGCTCAACATGTGGATCAAGTGGGGGTTGTTCCCCCGGTTCATTTGCTGTAGGGATGCCTTCATCCCCCGCATGTTAGTGTACTTTTTTGTGGCATACTAGTGTACCTTATTTGTCAATCACATGCATCCATATGTTGTAATGTTGGTTGAGCCTTGGCAAACTGAAGACCGAAGATTTAAGTAGACAAGAAGCATTAAGGAAGAAGAAATAGGTGAATGAGATGCCTTGGTGACCCTAACCCTTAGAACCAAAATAACCTAAAACTCTAGATGACTTAGGATTTTATAGGCATACTTTAATCATCCTTCATTGCCCATAAGAGTTCCAAAAGACCACCATTTGTAAGGCCTAAGAGGTTCCTGAGTTGCTATGAAAATACACCCCAAATAGCAAAACTCAGAGTGCCGACAGCCAAATCATCGGCCGATCGATAACCAGATCAATCGACCGATTGATCTGGTCGACATGCCGATAATGACCAAAGTTGGACAACAACTGAACATTTATCCCAGGCTTAATTTGACCGGTTGGCAATCAAAATCAGCTAGCCGATGAGCCTTGTCGACTAGCGGACATGCTGATATGAGGCTGAAACCATATAACAAGCCTATGGGGTAATTCGATCGGTGACTACCATTATCGGCCGACCGACAGATAGCCATTGCAATCCATTTTTCAACCGTTGGAGCTTTATCTATATACGAACAGGGCTCGACTCTTAGGTTTAAGAGAGAGATTTTAGTGCATTAGAAGCCACAATCTTATCAAATACCATTAGGCTATAATCTTAACTCAATCAAGTCATTTTCCTTGTGATTCATCACATGTTGGAGCATTCAAAGCTCAAATCAAGATGAACTTGTTCCCTCTTGATCTCTAGATGTTTAGGCACCCAAAATTACAGGTAAAACCTTTATCTAAACTTCTCTAGAGATCCTATTAGGTGAATCTTTATAGGTATATTTTTCTCCATTAGTTGTAGAAGATTCAACCCACCTCCTATCACCTTGGTCATCTCGAGGAAGATCATATGCAGGGCGATTGATTGGTGGAGTTGAAGCCGTGGTAAAGCATCGGCATCATTGATCGGGGGAGCACATGGGGAGCTGATTCAAGCATGTGAGAGCTAGAAGGAGCAACCAAAGAAGGCGCGATAAAAGGGGCTCAATCCGACAAGTAAGTTGTCAATTGTAAGAGTACATGTGCACTCTTTCCTTCGGTAAGATTGAGTGTGAGAGTTTATAAACCAAACTTGACTAAATCTCCAAGTAGGGAGCCTCCAACGGGAGAAGAACGTAAGGTTGATAGTTAGTCTATTGAAAACCACGTAAGTCTCCAAGTGGGGAGTCTCCGACAAGAGAAGGATGTGATTTCTTATGTAGAACTAAGGTTAAGAAGATAGCCTATTGAAAACCTCCGTTCAGGTTGAGAGGTGAATCTGTGTATAAAGGTTCAGAGGTGAACTTAATTTAAAACCTCTATATAGTGAAATACGGTGTGCTCAAGGGATGAGTATGGCAACCGGGAGTGAAGTAGGGAAATCGAACCACTATACATGCTTGTGTTTGTGATTGATTTAAGCACATTGTTATTCTAGAATTGTTAGTTTATTTATTAATTATATGAATGCTTGAATGAAATCTTTGTTATACACTTGATAGGTAGATTCACACATAAGATGTATTTTCATTAATTAGACTAGGTTCTTAATTGCTATATCTTTTGTAGTCTATGTGATTAAATCCACTTGGCTTGAAAGTCTAAGTGTTAATGCTTTAATTAAGTTTAAATGCTAATTAGTTTTAATTAAGGAATGATTTTTAAAATGTCTTAATCACCCTCTAGGACTTAGCCATAGTTCTAGTAGCTTCTTTAAGGTTTCGCCCATAGCATAAGGTGTCATATTAAACTACCCCGTGCAATTTTACTGTACCATTCTGCACTCTTCCGTCATCAAGCACCATGGGAGAGTGATCGGATCTGTATCCACCAGTTCACCTGAATTAGGCTGGGTTTTTTCATCTTTTTCAATGTCTTCAATATACTGATCTTCAAAGAAAATTACATTTTTACTCCTGACAAGATTCTTCTTAATCGGATCTCATAATCTGTAATTGAATTTCTCGTCTTCGTACACCTGAACCATACAATCCCTGATCTTCGTATCGAGCTTGGACCTCTCGTCTCTAGAGATATGAATGGATGCCCGACATCCAAACACCTTAAGATGACTGTATGGTACATCATGTCTAGTCTATATCTTCTAAGGAACCTCTCCATTCAATAGGGCTGAAGGAGACCTATTTATCAAATACATCACTATGTGCATTGCTTCTTATAACGCCCTGAATTTTCGACTCTCCTGGACAACACGATCTGTCAAGTTTCGGGTGTTAACTCCTGTGTGTTAACATCATTATTCCATACACACATACTGTACTTACATACATTCATGGCATTCAAGCAAAATGACGGGAAATAAAGATTTTATTCCATGATTTTCTACTCTAAGCTCAAAATCAAATATAAAACATGTCTAACAAAATGTTCATTTAATTTATTCATAAAAGGAAACTTATTTCAAATTCAAAGAATTAACTTTTCTCTACTAAAAGCAATAAATGGATCATCATCAAGCTACGTAGGCTTCATCATCCGCCATTTGTTGCCACGAGCCTTCATATTCGTCACCCTGCAGATCAGGCTCACCTAACGGATTGTCACCTGCAAGGTCTGGTGGTGTTTTAAAAACACCATCTTAGGAGGACGTGAGTTGCTCGCGATCAACTCAGTAAGGATCACCAATTAAGACTATTACAATAATATCCAAACAATGCATATATTAAACAAAACACGCAAAAAGAAATATCTTGATTAATGGTATACATGAAATGTATGCTCTGGTTCAGGCACCCTGACCAATGAGACGAGATCACTCCACTCTTCTCACCAGTCACTAGCAACTAGAGGTTCTGGTTAGGACGGGATCACTCCACTCTTCCCATACACCAAAATCAATTAGTGAAACGGGCCCATGCACACTTTCACTAGCAAGCGATGAATGCATGATTTAGTTCCACATTTATTTAAATAGCTTATCATCCAGTAGTTTTAGAGATGTACCCATCCCAAGGTCACTCTATACCCCATCCATGGTCCGTTATGATGTAGAATAGCCGTTTCCTCTCAATAGGGGCCAACCACGAAAAGGCGTACACATCTTAGTCAAGATGAGACACATGGTACCCAAAACACTTGTGTCTGATTCAAGAGTCCAACATTTACTCATTTACATAGATCATTGGCACTTCATTAACATCACGTTCATGGTCTCGCCAAAATACATCACATGGGTTTCTTATGAATCACTTATTCTCCACATATACAATCATACTATCTATGGGGCAAGGGCTTCCATTAGGACGACATCCATACATATAACCATCCTCACACATAAATCATAATCTCAATCTTATACATGTGAACAATCATGTTGAAGCATGGTGCATACATAATCTCATATACACATGTGAACAGGCATATTGAAGCATGTTGCATACATAATCTCATATACACATGTAAATCAATCATCATTCTTTCCTTAACCCTCACATCTGACAGACAATATATATTAAACAGGATTCCAACAATTAATGTCAAACATATTCATCAATACACGGTTTCATAGAGGATTCGCAATCATTCATATTTTCAAGTAATATATAATATACAACAAACCATAACAATAAGGCACAATTCAACATACCATGCGATATTGTTGTAATTAGGCTTAAAAAGAAATCCTCACCTTAGAATTCAAATGATATGATTTATCGATAGTGTGCACCTCCTTTAGATCCTAAACCTAGTGTAATTGTGGAAACACACAGTTAGGGATTATTTCAGCATGATATTCAATACTATGGTCATCTAAGGTTAGATCCATCAAAATGTTAGAGTGTAGGCTGTCTATAGGGGGCCTACCTCTTAGAAATTCGGATGCCGGCTGAGTTGACTCGGTTTGGCTCGGTTCGACTCGGTTTGGTCGATTGTTTTCTTCTTTACCTCTCTTTCTTCTTCCTTTCTCGTTCTTCTCTTTTCCTCCTCCTCCTTCCCTGGACGGAGTCCAGCAGTAGCCATCCAGCGATAGCTGTCCGGCAGCAAACGTCCAGCGGCAACCCCTTCCTATCTCTCTCTTTCTCTTACTCTCTCTCTCTCTCTCTCTCTCTCTCTCTCTCTGACGATCATGGAGGCAGTAGAGACGAAAAGAAAGTTTTATATAGCTCTGATTAGGGTTCGGAGGAAGCTTCTAAGTTCCAGTTCCGTACTTCACAAGGAAACGATGGGAAGCTTAGATCTCTCTACACATCGGTTCCTTACGCATGAGGACCGTCCAAAGTGAAGAGAAGATAGGGTCCTCAAAAATGCACGAGGTGGTCTCGTGTATCCATGCAGAGTAATGGATCAGATTTTGATCCTTTTTCTATCGAACGGTGGTTTGGAGCGGGCCGTACAGGTGACGGTCGGCAGTGATTTTTATACGGACTGTGGTTGGCTGACCGGTGGTTCGAATGGATGGAGTGGATTTGGTAGTGGGGTCCACTGGAGGGCCAGCGTGGAGCCCACAGACGGACAACGCCGGCCGATGTTCACCAACGAAGAAGACGGGGGGGGGGGGGGGGGGGGGGGGGTTGGTTTGGAGCGTCGTGCTCTACACACGTGGTCCACTAATGTGGATCTGGGCAATCTTCTTCATCCAGCAGGTTGGCAACATAAAATTACCCATCGGCCAGAAATTTGAGACAGATCCGAGTTAAGGTGGGCCATCTAGGGTCCAATTTCTGATTAGGGCATTTGCACAATGATCGGGGAGCTGATTTTCGACGTGTACGGTTATTTTGTGTTAGATAGCCTATACACAAAGTTTAGGGTAAAAAATGATTGTGGAAACTAGGTTACTTAAATGGTGGGGTTTTAGTAGTGGCATTTTCGTAATTTTTCGAAAACGGTGAGTTTAACAAAATTTAGCCATTCTTAACCCTTTTTTAGGTTAATTTGAGAAAATTTTATAAATGGGCCCGCTTCAGATTCCCTACAGTTGATTAAATATGACCATCTCGAGATCAACAACTTAAAAAAATAGAAGAAAAATACGGGGTGTTACACTTCTCCCCAAAATGTCTTGTGTAACTTAGCATAGGAAAGTATGCACCCGATTCTCTCTACAATGGTGCGATTCATACACTTAACTACACCATTGTGCTGGGGGTCTTAGGCACCATCCGTTTATGCCATATACTTAAGGTCTTACAGTATTCATGAAACACCCTAGTGTATTCACCTCCATTTTTAGTGCGGATGCGCTTCAATGGTCTACCTATCTCACGCTCGACCATGGCATGAAAATTTTTAAATACCTCAAAGACATGGTCCTAGGTTTTCAATGAATATACCCAAAACCCTCCTAAATTCATCATCTATAAATGTAACAAAGTACAACGCCTCACCAAAGGTTCTTGTCCTCATCGGACTACACACATCAGAATAAATCAAATATAAAATATTTAATTTATTTACATGAGAATTAATTTTAACAAATGAAACTATATGCTTCTTCCACGATAAACAATCGATGCAGGTTTTTAGAGGTACACCTGTTATGTCTGGGAGGAGTCGCTTCTTCACCAATAGTTGAAGACCTTTCTCGCTCATCTGGCCTAGGCAACTGTGCCACACATCCATCACCGAGTCTTCTGCTGCGTTCAATTCACCCTTACAGACGGTTTACGCATGTGTTGTATAGGGTGTAACACTTCTTCCCTCTTGCCACGACCAATGAACCCTTGATGAGCTTCTCGCGCCCATCAATAAAATGGCTTCTATAGCCATTATCATCCAACCTTCTCATCAACATTAAGTTGAGCCAAAGGTCAGGAATATGCCCCACATCTTTCAGCATCAATGTGTAATCCACATCGGTCTTTACATGTATATTGCCAATAGAGTTGGGCACAAACCAAGCCAGCCCGAAAGCTCGGCTTGGATTGGTTCGAATAGAAGTTCAAACCAAACCAAGACTTGGAGTCAAGCTCGTTTGAAAAAACAAACCAAGCTCAAACTAGGGCACTACCGACTCGGCTCGAAGCTCGGTTTGATTTGGCTTGATTCAACTCGTAGATCATAAGCACATTGTTTCCTATGGTATGATCCACTTGAGCTTTAGATATGATTCCATTCTGGGATCATGTCCTAAAATGATATGTAAAAACGGATGGACAACGTGGATAATACATATACATAATGACATGGATAATACATAATACGTATACATGAATGCATACTGTTTCTTTGCACTTGTAAAATTATGCTTGTGGACTTGTTTGGAAAAAGCTATTACATGTTTATTTTAAAGTTGTACTCCTTTGGAGGATGTTAAACACCATGTAGTAAAATATTTTTGTATTTTTTTCTAACTTTTTAATTCTTTTCTATTTAAAGAAAAAAAAAAGAGCCGCCACCTGTTCGAACTCAGCCTGGCCCAGTTTAAAATTTTCAACCAAACCGATCCCGGCTCGAACCAGATTTTTCAACCAAACAATACCAGCACTTCACTTCTTTCCTGGATCTGGCTATCTTCCTCTCATACAACCCTTTCAATTTCTATCATAAGCTAGTTGTAGATATTTCCGTGAACTGATGGAACACCGTGTCATCCAACTACTGTTGGATGAACCCCACTGCCTTACGGTCAAACTTCTTCCACTCATCAGCAGACATCTCTGTCGATTTAGCACTTTCGCTTATGGTCGGCACATACAGATCTTTGTAATATAACAGATCTTCCATCTTAGCCTTTTAGATGGGTCGGTTAGACCCATTTTGGCAGATCATCCTCGATTAGCCTCCCTCCATAATTCAAATGATTCCACTGTCATTTCTACACAACTTGGATACTCTGATACCACTTTCGTTGGGGCGGATGCACAAACTTCAGGATCTCGCAACCCGAACCGACTTGAATTATGAGATATATTAATGCAGAAAACTCAAATAAGCAATCACTACATGACACACAAGACTTTTACATCGAAAACTCTCCAGAAGAGGTAAAAACCACAGGACCTCGTCCAGTCAAATAATCCACTACACAAGACTGTATTACACAGTGATCACGGGCTTATAATACGCTTGGATTTTTTTTTCTTCACCCTTACGTGGATTGCAATTAAAGAGACAAATAATAGAGAGATCTCACCGATTTGAGGACTTTGAAGAGGCTACCAACAAATCGACGTCGTTGATGAATCGTCACAAACACGACCTTCTCTCCCTTCGATCTTCCCCTCTCTCTTTTCTTCTCCTCTTCCTCCTCCTCCTCCTCCTCCTCCTCTCTCTCTCTCTCTCTCTCTCTCTCTCTCTCTCTTGCTCGGACACTCTCTCTCTTGCTCGGACGTGTAGGAGTATCTATCCTATCCTATCCTAATTCCGCATAAAACATGTTTTTATAGCATTTCGAACCGGAATTGGAGTTCAAATAGAAAATTGCGTATTGTTGTCTCGTGCACTGTAGGGCGCCCGATAATAGCCAAAACATGTCTAGAGACAATCTGAGAAAATGACTCCGAGTTTAGGGTGCCCAATCACTACCTATAGGGCGCCCAAACTCAACTGTGGAGCATCTGACCTAACACTGTAGGACGCTCGAAACTATCTGAAATTGTCAAGCAACCAACTGCCATGAGCAATTTAGGTCGCCCAACCCAGTTTGGTAGGGCGCCCGATGACCCTAAAACTGCGCTCTTTCCTCTCCTCATAAGGAAGAACACCCCATCAAACCACACCACAGAGAACATGAAGATTAAGTGCCCATAGCTGAAAACTTCTTGAGGGGCATTGTGAACAAGTTAGATGGCAAATAAACATCACAGTAGTTCCTAGGAAGTTTTCAACGGTGGACGTACAATCTCCACTGTTTTTCGTGGCGTGGTGCACTTGAGTTTTGAATATGCATAAATTTTGGGCTCATGCCCTAAAATGAGATGGCAAAATCGGCACAGATAAAACACATACATCACGTGGGTCCTGTTGTGGGATAATACTTGTCATGAACCGACCTACTCACAAGACTTTGGAGCAGATGGACAAGCCGAAGTCACGGTCTTACCGAAGGGGTCGGTTCGGCTCGTAGCTAAAAATCGATCGGTAAATAAAGACTGACCTCATCTCCACTCTTATCAGCAAAGAGCTGGAAACAAGTCCCCCCGAGATCGGAACGGCCCGGGATACTCGCCTGAATATCCGGCCCGAGATACCAGTCGTGATTTCGGCCTAAAAAATCTCCCTCAAAGCCTATAAAGAAAGAAGGACACCTTAATTACAGGTATGGTGTTCACTCCCCAAGTGTAGGGTTGCGAAGTAGTAATAATTCGGAAAGACCAAGTATCGTTCCCACAGGGATTTATGAATGAGTATTCTCAGAATTTAACTAAAACAACTAATAATTAAGATCCTATTAAGAACTAAAGCTGGAAAATAGTGATTTGAGTTTAAACAATGATTTATGAAAGGTAATACCAATCTAAAAAGGCACTAGAGCGCAAAGGATCCACTTTTGATAAGTTTCAATGCATCAACACAACTAGGTCTCGCATAACTCAATCGGAATCGAATTCATATCTCTATCCGATCGGAATATAGAGCGGTTCAATCAGCAATTACCCAAAACAAGTATTTATTCATTGATTTGATTCCCACAATAATACTCAGGCCTTGGGCACACTCAATTGTGTAGGCCAAGTCTCTTTCCAATCTAGTTGAGATTCACAACCATAGCTTTCATCAAATTCTGTCACTAGACTTGATTACAACTAATGATTAGAACTCTAATTAAATCAAAATCAATCAACAAACAGCTATTCCAGATTATAACAAAAGATAAGAACTTTAGTTGAATGAGTTCCCACATGAAGATCGGGCCATTGTACATAAGGCAATCAAAGGATCTACCATGCCCGGAGTCGATGATAGATTAATGAACTACACAAGCATAAACAATGCTCAGAAGGTAAGCTACCAAGCTTAGAATCACTAAGAATCACATGAGCCCGGAGTCATCAAGAGATCAAAATAAAACCAAACTAGTACTTGATTCAAACTCATATTGAACTAAAATTCTTCAATTAAAACATAAAAGGAAACCTAGGTTGCATCAATCAATCAAAAATGAATCAAAAGCTTCACCTCTTAGCCCTAGCTAAGAGGTTTTAGTTCATCTCTAACATCCTTGAACTAGAAGCCTCAAAAACATAAAAACTACTAAAACAGGAAGAAAACTAGAAACTCGAAGTAGAATCCGTCTCCTAAGCAATCCCCATGTCCTAGCATGCTCTGGTATGAAGAGGAGAAGTCCTTTTATAGCTTGGAGGTGTCCATTGCATAAGAAACTTCCAGATTTCGCGTAAAAGTACGCACTTGCGCAGAGAATTTCGACGCTCGATTTAGAAAGTTGCCGTTTACGCATGGCCGACCGGTCACACGACCGGTCGGACTGGCCTGGCCGACCGGTCGGACTGGCCTGGCCGACCGGTCACAACCGGTCGGACTTGTCTGAAAAACTATCCAGAGAGTTTTGCATTTTCCTGTTGAACGCACGACCGATCGTATGACCGGTCTGAGTGATGCACGACCGGTCTCAACTGGTCCAGTGAGGTTTTACAATGTGGCATCTTTTGTTGTGTAGTCAGACCGGTCGGACGACCGGTCTTGGGCTTTGAACGACCGGTCGTACCCGGTCTTCAGTACATTCTTCTGCTTTCTTTTCTTTTCTCCTTTGCTTCTTCCTTCCATCCTTTTGTACTTGGTTCTGTGATCTTCAATGTATATAAAGTGCTCTATTTTGCCTTGAATCAGTGAAATCTCCATCTTGTTCCTACAATCACAAATCGTGCATTAGAGTAGTCCTTTAAACATGTAAACCGTGCATAATGAGTGATGAATTGGGGTTAGAATATGTACAATTAAGAGCTCAACACACCCCCCAACCAGCATTTTTCTAGTCCCGAGCAAAACATGTATGAAACAAGTCTCATTCTCCAAAACCCAACTCTCTTTCAGAAACTATTCTTTTATACATTCCAAGACACACAAGCGTAAAAATCAGAGAAATTAGGTGATAGAGGTTGAAACCTTAATTCTTAGAATATAATAAGTGTTTATATGAAATTCTCGCTAATTGATTGATAAATAGAAGAACTTGAACAAATTCAACCTAGTGTGCATAGTGAAAGTTCATCTCATGAGTTTCCGGGATTATCTTCTTCATAAATCAACCAAACTATAGATCTCAAGGTGCATAGAGCAACAACAAGCCTATGACAGGAATTTGCCTTACTGTCCTTCCGACGACTTTCACACTACGTCCCATTTCCGGCTTTGGTTACGGGTAGACCATCCCCCGGTTGGTAGTAGGTAGCCCTAATCGGAATTTTTCACCATTTTTCATCATTCCCAATTTCATCCTTCCTTTTCCTTTTTCTTTTACATTAGATAGGATTTTTAGAAATCCATATCTTTCGTTATTTTCCCATGGACAAGGATGGACAAAGTACCCTGGCTTGGTTTCTCACACCTCAAATCAAAGTCTAGCTAATCCACAAATCACATAATCCTTTCAAATCATGAAAATCGTGTATGTGAACTAGGTGTAAAAGGTGTTCAAATTTTCTATCAATCATAAAAATAGGTGAATTCACATTTAAAACCATTATATTAAGAGAAATTCAAAGCTTGCAACATCCCTCACTTCGTATCTCCTTTTCTTATCCTTATATCATCTCGAATGCATAGAATCAAAGTTTTCTAAAAGAGTTTTGAATTTTAGAAAAATTTCTACATCATTGCTCGAAATGTCACAAAAGCTAGCAGATTCATCTAAGGAATCTCTCTCACCCCCCAACCAAAACTTTACATTGTCCTCAATGTAAGAATGTATACAATGAATGCAACACATGGGAGCAATGCTAAAATAAAAAGAGAGTGAGAAAGAGAGATATCACCTGAAGCATATATTTCATGACAAGATTAGCCTTTGGAGATGGATTACTTCACAAATAAATCAACTGATCAAAGCAAATCCTAATGGGAAAGCATTCTAGAAAATCATACTCCATTAGACTAGGAGGTTAATCTCAACAACTTATCCAAAAGCATAAAGTCAAGCAGAATCATTAGATGGATCAAAAGGTTTCGCAGTAAGGTCATCCAATATCCTGCTTTACAATGTACATGTGTGTGAGTGATCAAGATAAGCCACTCAAAATCCCAAAAAGGAATTTCAACGGGTTCCTTAATGTTTTCACCACATGTATAAGAGGAGACATCATCATATTTATCAGAAAAAATATGTCTCGATTCAGATTTTCCTGGGCATTGATATTGCAGGTATGGATCATCCCAGGGTTGGTGGAGTTCAGTGTGCATGATCCACAAAGGTGTGGAAATATGAATTGATTTCTCAGCACAAAAAGGTATTGTTTCCACATCCTTCTCTCGGTTAGCGTCATATGCCGATACCGACTCTAAAAGTGTGACCATATCCCTTATCATATCATCGTCTTTATCAAGGGAGTAAGTCACGTCTTCGTCTAAGTGACCGGAGTAAAAAGGTGAGAGGGACTCATCTTCCACAATAGAATTGATCATGTTTATTTCGTGGACCTCCTCATCTTCATCCTCATGTTGGTTGTCAATATTGAAAGCATTCAATTCAATCGTCATATTGCCAAAAGACATTTGGATGACCCCACTCCTACAATTGATGATAGCGTTTGATGTAGCTAGGAATGGGTGGCCAAGTATGACAGGAATTTGAGAGCCAATATTAACCATGGGTTGTGTGTCCAAGACAATAAAGTCCACCAAGTAGTAGATTTTGTCAACTTGGACAAGTACGTCCTCAATCACCCCTCTCGGAATACGAATCGATCGGTCAGCAAGTTGTAATGTGATTTTGGTGGGTTTTAATTCACCTAAACCCAATTGTTCATAGACCGAAAAGGGAATTAAGTTTACACTTGCCCCTAGATCAAGTAGAGCATGTTTCACCCGGTGTCTCCAATCACACATGATATTGTTGGACAACCGGGGTCTTTGTATTTCTTAGGCATCCCGTGGTTGATAATGGTACTTACATTCTCTGTAAAAAATACCTTCTTTTGCACATGTATTTTTCTTTTAACTGTGCAAAGGTCTTTTAAAAATTTAGCATATGACGGTATTTGTTTAATGGCATCCAACAATGGGATGTTGATTTTGACTTGCTTGAAAACCTCCAAAAATTCCTGATATTTATCTTGAGGTTTTACTGTAATCAAGCGTTGGGGGAATGGAGCAATGGGCCTATATTCTTTCAATGGCTCTTTTTCATTCATGGCGGTACTAGGTCCATCATCCTCTTTGAAAGATACCGGATCATTAGGCGTTGAAACCTTCACCGGATCATATTTTTCAATAATTTTACCACTTCTAAGAGTGGTGATGGCCTTAGCATGTTCCATGTATTGGTTAGAAGAACTAGGCACGCTTATTTCGCATTGTGGTTTTGGATTTGGTATGGGTTGGGTTGGAAGAATCCCTTCCCTTGCGTTTAAGCGAGCCTTGATTTCCTCCACCGAATTTTTAAGCTCAAGCATTATCATATGGTTGGATTGATTTATTTAAGCTTGACCTTCCATGAATGCTTTCAAAGTATCCTCTATAGGCATTTGAGGTGGGGCCATAGGAATTTGCATTGGGGGCCCCCTTTGAGGATTACTTTGGTTAGCTGTATTTTCATTCGCCCAATTGAAGTTAGGGTTGTTTCTCCAACTAGAATTGTTCGTGTTTGAATTTGGAGTACTAAAAGGTCGTTGATAACTATTCAAAGCATTCGATTGTTCATATCAAAGTTCTCGAAACGCATAAATTGTTGGACAATCCGGCGTTTGATGTACATTAGAAGCACAAAAACCACAAATAGTTTCAACAGTCCCCCTTTGTTGGGTTGTATCCACTTTCCTTAATTCCATCTCTTCGACCTTTCGTGTGAGATTAGCCACTCTAGAACCTAGATCATCCTTCTCATTTAAAACATAAATTTCTCCCTTTTCTTTGGCTTGGGGTTGTTTTGAACTTGTTGGCTTAGATGTATCCCATGCTTGTGTGTTTTCAGCCAACATGTCAAAATAATCCCAAGCTTCCTCCGTTTCCTTGTTCATGAACTCCCCATTGCACATCATCTCCACAAATTGGCGCATGGTTGAGTTTAATCCATCATAGAAGAAACTAATCAACCTCCACCGTTCATAGCTATGATGTGGGCATGCGTCTAATAGCTCATTATACCTTTCCCAATATTGGAAAAAAGTTTCTTCTTCTTTTTGGGCGAAGTTCATTATGGCCCTTCTTAGTGCATTGGTTCGATGAGTAGGGAAGAATTTTTTTAGAAATTCCCTAGTCATCTCAGCCCATGTCCCAATAGACCTTGGCCTTAAGGAATGTAGCCATGATTTGGCCTTCTCTTTCAAGGAAAAATGGAATAATTTGAGTTTTATAGTATCCTTGGTTACATTGTCATAGTTTATTGTGGCAATAACCTCTTCAAATTCCTTAATATGTAAATAAGCGCTTTCAGAGTCAAGTCCATGGAATCTAGGAAGAAGTTGGATCAACCCCGGTTTAAAATCGATATTTCCCACATTGTGAGGGAAAATTATGCAAGAGGGAGTACTCGTCCTAGCTGGTTGTAAATAGTCACGTAAAGTTCTAGGTTGAGGTACATCCCCCACTTCATTCTCATCCAATTCAGTAAGGTTTGGGGCTTGATTTTGATGTTGATTAGTCCCTTGATTTGGTTGATTTTTAACCATCTCTCTAGTAATTTCAGGAAAATTTTGACGTTTTCTAACACGAGGCTCTCTATCAATCCCTTCAACAATTACTCTGTCACGATTGAGTCGATTATTAGAATCCCGAGCCCAATGTGGTATGCAAATCCAAAAAGAATGAAACAAAAAGGAAAAAGAATTCTTCATTCCTTTCTTTACTCTTCTCTAAGACCGAAGCACAAGGTGTCTTGCAATGGCTAAGCCAGAAGAAAGGATAGAGACCGATTTCTCCTGGTCAATAGGGGTTCAGAGAACTCCCCACCCACTCTTTGAGTTTTTTGAGAAAAGTGCAGAAAAAGAAGGAAGAGGAATAGGTTTGAGAAGAGAAATCTCTGAGCACAAGGTGATCCAAGACGGCAGTGCCGACCAATAGGAATCAAGGCGGCACAAGGCCAACCTATCAGAGATCCAAGAGGAGTCTCCACCCACTCTACAAGAGATGAATATGGTAGGAATGAGTAGAAGAAGAAGAAGAGTAAGGTTAGAACGATAAAACCTGATTTGTGACTTAAGATACCTACTTCTTCTTCAACTTCCTAAAAATCCTTGAATTAGACCTATGTTAGAATCCTGCAAAATCAAAACAAAGTAAGTTAGTATTTAGAAGAAAACTTACCCTAAAAAGCCAAACAAATCCTAAACCTATCTTAACACAATCTCAACTAAAAGTTATTTCAAAAAATTCTAACAATACCACACAGAAATCCCCGGCAGCGGCGCCAAAAACTTGTTCACTCCCCAAGTGTAGGGTTGCGAAGTTGTAATAACCCTGGTTTTACAATAGTTAAAACATGACTCTAGTTGCTTTAGATTTCAGAGATAATTTAATTAATAGTTTAATTTAATAGTGTAATTAAATAACTTAAATAATGAATAAATTAATATTAAACGATCTGTAAGGATTATAGTATGATCCTATCATTAGAAGTGCTTAACATGAACACTAGAATAATGTAAAAGTGTTAGGTTACACATAATCTACAATAAATCAAAAATATATGTTATTAATTGAACTTAAGTTACAGGACATTTTCAAAGATTATGGTTTTTGGAGATCATTTTTGTACAAAATCTTATATACTAGTTCTAGGACTCGATCAAACCATACATGTCAAATTTCAACCCTCCGATCATCCTACAAACGCCCTAATCAGAAATCGGGCCATAAGTGGGCCATCTAATTTCAGAAACGTCTCATTTTTAGTGTCATAACCTAAAATGATGTGGCCTACCTGATGATTGGAGTGGATGTTGCATGTACATCATGGTGGGACCCACGTGCATAACATGCACGTCACCGGTCCTGTCAACCAGCGTTGACCGCGAATCCAAGAAGAGTTATTCTTCTTCTTCTTCATTGTAGCGCTGCTGCGAGTGGACGTCGTCCGCTGGTTTCATCCACGCCGTCCGTTGGGGACCACTGCAGGTGGGCCCCACATGAAAGTGGAACCCAAAGGGTGGGTGTACGTGCACCGCACGTAACAGGCGGTCTAAGGAATCCCTTCTTCACCGGCGTCTTCACTTCGCTGAAACAGCGGACGCTGTTACAGCGTCCGACGCTGTCCGTCTGGGAGGTTCCAACCGTCCATCACTTGGACCCATATTTCATATCCAGTCCGTTCGTTAGAATCGGACCCTACCCAAACTCAGTCCGTCCAAGTCCTGTGACTGCACGTCATTTGTGGGACCCACTTCAAGTCACCGTCCAAATCAAAAGAGGCATAGATCCTGACCGTTACCTTGCACGATAGCCTGGGGGCTGCTCCATTAGAGTCGTGTGGACCCCACCTAGGTCTTCAACGGTTACAAGTGGCTTAGTTTGCAAAATATGAAATCCGAATCCAAGTTGGATTCGGAAACTCCATCGGTTCGCACGGACGTGCGAACTCAGCTATAAGAGGTTGGCTCGCTGCTTCGTTTGTTACAAGAAACAGCGAAAGAGAAAGAGAGAGAAGTTGCGAGAGAGAGAAAAAGAAAACTAGAGGAGCGATAGAGAGAGAAAGAGAGCAGCGGTAGAGAAAGAGAGGGAGATGCTGTTGTTGCCGCTGTTGCTGCTATTGCTTCTCTTGCTGGGGCAGCAAGGAAGAAGGAGGAGAAGAAGGAAAAGAAGAAGAAAAGAAAAAAGAGAAATAAAGGAAGAAGGAAAAAGAAGAAGAAGAGAAGAAACGAGAGAGAGAGAGAGAGAGAGAGAGAGAGAGAGAGAGAGGGGTTAGCTGAGCTGTTACTGCTGTTGCTGTGGGGACAGCACCCTAGTCAGCAAGAAACATAGAAGAAGAAAGAAAGAAGAAAAAAGGAGAAAGAAAGAAGGAAGAAGCAGGAAATTGTCCTCTATTCCAATCTGAGTCGACTCGTTGAGCGACTCACTAAGCCAACTCAGGATCTAGTTTGGGCTTGTGCAGAACCCATAGTTCATCATACTGTGAGTGATCTATCTCAGAAATTTCATGTTAATATCCTTTCAAATTCCTTCCTATTCCGTCCTTTCCTCCATGTAATTGATTTTTCAACTTCTCATTTATATAGGATGAGTTGTATACTTTTATGCTATTTCCTAGGCATATGTGTTAGATCTTAGTTCAGGGGATCTCTTGTAGTTTTCTTGTTCTTCCTGGTGACACTTCTTTAGTTTTCGTAGGATCTTACGTAGAGGTTAGGCATGGGTTAAACTTCCCTTCACGACTTTCCCTTTCTAGTTACACAAGCGAAAACTGTACACAGTCATAACTTAAACTTAAATAGACAAGATGTTATTATTGGTTCAAAACCTTACGTAGCATAAATCATTCTCAACTCCCTTGATTTACGATAAACATCATAGATAGATGGAAGGTTACTTGAATACATACATCTCATGCATGGTGTGATTGAAATTGCACTTCGAACGCATAATATACTTGATGAATGCTTCCATAATTCATGACACGCACATACATTTATACACTGCGACAGAACAGGAGCATGGTTGATTTGACTCCTGGCGTGCATGGTTGATTTGCCGCCTCGCTGTACCGGTTAGGTGAGCATGGTTGATTTGCGACAGGTTCCTAATGTTCAGTGGCAGCGAGTTCTGGTCGTTTCACTTATTGAGCATGGTTGATTTGCTCGGTTGGATCAGTGGTGCATGGTTGATTTGCCCACTGGCGTGCATGGTTGATTTGCCGCCTCGCTGTACCGGTTAGGTGAGCATGGTTGATTTGCGATAGGTTCCTAATGTTCAGTGGCAGCGAGTTCCTAGACGGTTGTTGCTCTCACACGTATCATAACATACATGACATCATGATAATTATGTTTCATTCATAATAAGACATAAAGTGTGTTAACCATCACCATAGCCTTGTATATTCGTATGATTCTAGCTGTTGGTATTTTACATCTAACATCTTATTAACTGGAATATTACTTGTGATGGAAATGACCTCACCGGGCTTTAGCTCACCAAAATCACCACAGTTCCTGCAGGGTATCAGGAGGAAGGAGGAGCGGCTGAAGCGGAATATCTGGACGACTATTTTTATTAGGAGACTTATCCTAGTTTAGGTGTTGAATTTTATTTCTTATGGAAGATGATTGCATCAGAGTTTAGTAGATATGAATGTTTTGCTGAGTAGAAGTAGTTGTTTAATTTAAACTTCTATTTGAGATTTAAGTTATGATTAATAAAGTACTTTAGTTGGTATTATTGTGGTATGTGGAATGGAATTTCTCTACAGGTTATATTTGAATTGAATTCATACTCTGAAACTCGAGCCTTGAGTTGTTGTACTCGAGTTGCGAATTCCAGGGCGTGACAGAAGTGGTAATAATTCGGAAAAACCGAGTATCGTTCCCACAGAGATTTATGAATAAGTATTCTCAGAATTTAACTAAAACAACTAATAATTAAGATCCTATTAAGAACTAAAGCTGGAAAATAGTGATTTGAGTTTAAACAATGATTTATGAAAGGTAATATCAATCTAAAAAGGCACTAGAGCGCAAAGGATCCACTTTTGATAAGTTTCAATGCATCAACACAACTAGGTCTCTCATAACTCAATCGGAATCAAATTCATATCTCTATCCGATCAGAATATAGAGCGGTTCAATCAGCAATTACCCAAAACAATGTTTATTCATTGATTTGATTCCCACAATAATACTCAGGCCTTGGGCACACTCAATTGTGTAGGCCAAGTCTCTTTCCAATCTAGTTGAGATTCACAACCATAGCTTTCATCAAATCCTGTCACTAGACTTGATTACAACTAATGATTAGAACTCTAATTAAATCAAAATCAATCAACAAACAGCTATTCCAGATTATAACAAAAGATAAGAACTTTAGTTGAATGAGTTCCCACATGAAGATCGGGCCATTGTACATAAGGCAATCAAAGGATCTACCATGCCTGGAGTCAATGATAGATCAATGAACTACACAAGCATAAACAATGCTCAGAAGGTAAGCTACCAAGTTTAGAATCACTAAGAATCACATGAGCCCGGAGTCATCAAGAGATCAAAATAAAACCAAACTAGTACTTGATTCCAACTCATATTGAACTAAAATTCTTCAATTAAAACATAAAAGGAAACCTAGGTTGCATCAATCCATCAAAAACGAATCAAAAGCTTCACCTCTTAGCCCTAGCTAAGAGGTTTTAGTTCATCTCTAACATCTTTGAACTAAAAGCCTCAAAAACATAAAAACTACTAAAACAGGAAGAAAATTAGAAACTTGAAGTAGAATCCGTCTCCTAAGCAATCCCCACGTCCTATCATGCTTTGGTATGAAGAGAAGAAGTCCTTTTATAGCTTGGAGGTATCCATTGCGTAAGAAACTTCCAAATTTCACGTAAAAGTACGCACTTGCGTAGAGAATTTCGGCGCCCGATTTAGAAAGTTGCTGTTTACGCATGGCCGACCGGTCGCACGACCGGTCGGACTGGCCTGGCCGACTGGTCACGACCGGTCGGACTTGTCTGAAAAACTGTCCAGAGAGTTTTGCATTTTCCTGTTGAACGCACAACCGGTCGCACGACCGGTCTGAGTGATGCACGACCGGTCTCAATTGGTCCAGTGAGGTTTTACAATGTGGCTTCTTCTGTTGTGTAGTCAGACCGGTCGGACGACTGGTCTTGGGCTTTGAACGACCGGTCGTACGACCGGTCTTTAGTACATTCTTCTGCTTTCTTTTCTTTTCTTCTTTGCTTCTTCCTTCCATCCTTTTGCACTTGGTTCTGTGATCTTCAATGTATATAAAGTGCTCTATTTAGACTTGAATCAGTGAAATCTCCATCTTGTTCCTACAATCACAAATCATGCATTAGAGTAGTCCTTTAAACATGTAAACCGTGCATAATGAGTGATGAATTGGGGTTAGAATATGCACAATTAAGAGCTCAACACACCCCCCAACCAGCATTTTGCTAGTCCCGAGCAAAACATGTGTGAAACAAGTCTCATTCTCCAAAACCCAACTCTCTTTCAGAAACTATTCTTCTATACACTCCAAGACACACAAGCGTAAAAATCAAAGAAATTAGGTGATAGAGGTTGAAACCGAGCCGCTGAAGGACGATAACATCACCCCTTTGGAGGCCAAGCTGAAGGAACTCCGGGAGAAAGTCGGAGATATCCAAAGAGCGCAGCGTGCCCGAGCACCGACCGCAGCGGATGTCCTCGTGGACTCGTCTGAGTCCCCGTTCACCGATGAAATTCTTAGCGAACCTCTTCCGAAAGGTTTCAAAATTCCCCAGCTCAAGCAATACTCCAGGATAGGAGATCCAGCCGAGCATCTCAAGAATTTCAAAGTCCAAATGGAACTCTATGGAGTTAATGGGCATATCATGTGTAAGGCCATCCCGTTGTCCTTAACCAGCTCGGCCTGGACTTGGTTCCGCAATTTAAAGCCAAGGTCCTTTTCCTCTTTCACTGAATTGAGCAGGTCGTTCGCAACTCAATTCATTGGAAGCACCGATCCGAGGAAACATTCTACACACCTCGCTGCGGTCAAACAAAAAGATAACGAATCGCTGAAAGATTACCTCTCGCGATTCAACGCCGAAGCAGTTCAGGTGGAGAACCTATCTCAGGACGTGTTGCTACATACGATGATAGGAGGATTACGTGATGAAAAATTCTTCTGGTCGGTAGGGGAACAGCCCCCTCAGTCCGTAGCTGAATTCCTCGATCGACCTGCAAAACATATAAACGCAGAAGAGCTGGTGAACGCCCACGGATCATCCCATAAGAGGAAAGACCGCAAAGAGGAAAATAACACCAAAAGGCACCGTCCTGATCGCAGGTCGCCGAATTCGAACGTTACTCCATGTGGAGCAAAAACCTCGGCCCCACGATTCGAAAAATACACCCCGCTCAAAACGATGATTGAGCAAGTGTTCCTAGCCGAGAAGGACAAACAGATGTTCGGGCGACCTGCAAAGATAAAAACCGATCCCGACAGAAGGTCAAAATTCAAGTACTGTTTATACCACAAAGATCACGGGCATAACACAACAGATTGTTTCGACCTGAAGCGACAGATAAAAACCCTCATCCGGCGAGGCTTTTTGAAAGAATATATTGCCCAACGTCCTGAAGACGAGAAGACTTCAGGTCGAGAAGACAGTAGAGAATCGATCGACAACAATCCCATGGAAGAAATCCATGTGATCTTCGGCGGGCCCACCACTGGTGATTCGGGCAATGCCCGCAAATCCTACGCTCGTCAAGGCCGGACATCCGAGCCGGGGCTGCAAGTGAATTTGACCAGCAGGCCCTCAAAATTTCCAAAGGTCGTCCATCATGCGATATCCTTTTCTGAAGAAGATCCTGGAGGAATACTGCATCTGCATGACGATTCTCTCGTGGTGTTAATGGTGGTCGCCAATAAAAAGCTCCACAGAATGATGGTAGATACTGGGAGTTTGGCCGACATAATATACGCCTCGGCGTTCGACAGAATGAAGATTGATCAGTCCAGGTTAAGACCGGTCAGAACTGCCTTAACGGGATTTACAGAGGATTGTATTTTGCCTGAAGAGGAAATAACCCTACCAGTCACAGCAGGAGACGAGCCAAACCAGAAGATGATCATGGTCGATTTTCTTGTCGTCAACACTCCATCAGCATACAACGCGATAATCGGCCGACCCGTTATCCGAGCTCTAAAAGCCTACGTTTCTATCTATCATATGGCCATGAAATTCGAAACCAGCGACGGGATCGGCGTGATCAGAGGGGACCAGCAGGAAGCTCGTCGATGCTACGAACTGACCCTACGCGGAAAGAGGAAAAATGTGATCTTTGCCGTTTCACATACAACTCCGCTGGACCCCAGGGAAGAAACAAAGGAGCGTGGTTCACCAGCTGAGGAGTTAGTAGAGGTCCCTTTGTCGGACGATGATCCAAGCTCGATTGTTAAGATCGGATCTCAATTAAACGACAGTGTCCAGGCTAGGCTGATCGCTTTTTTAAAAGAAAATGCGGACGCCTTCGCATGGTCTCACAAGGACATGCCCGAAATCAATCCCGAAGTGATGGTCCACCGGCTCAACGTCGACCCGTCCTTCAAACCGATCCGCCAAAAACGATGAGCTTTCAACACGGAGAGATATGCCGGAATCGAAGAGGAAATAAAGAAATTACGCCAAGCAGGTTTTATCCAGAAATTCCACTATCCCGATTGGCTCGCCAACGTTGTTCTAGTAAAAAAAGCCAATGGGAAGTGGAGGGTCTGTATCGACTACACCGACCTCAACAAAGCCTGCCCTAAAGATAGCTTCCCACTGCCCAGAATAGAGCAGCTCGTAGACGCAACCTCACGTTACGAGCTTCTCAGTTTCATGGATGCGTATTCTGGGTACAACTAGATCCAGATGCATGCTTTCGACAAGCAAAAAACAGCGTTTGTCACCGATCGAGGGCTTTACTGCTATAAGGTAATGCCTTTCGGACTTAAGAACGTCGGGGCGACGTACCAGCGTTTGGTCAACAAAATGTTCGCCGAACAAATTGGTAAAACCATGGAGGTTTACGTGGACGATATGCTCGTTAAAAGTCTGAAGTCAGAAGACCACGTCAACAACCTCCGCACTATGTTCGACATCTTGAAAAGATATGGAATGAAACTCAACCCCAGCAAATGCACCTTTGGAGTAAGGTCGGTGAAGTTCCTCGGGTTCATCGTAAATCAGAGAGGAATAGAAGCCAACCCAGAAAAGATCCATGCACTGGTCAAGATAAGCTCACCAACCACCATGAAGGAAATACAGCATCTCACCGGGCGGATCACCACGCTCAACAGGTTCATTTCTAGGGCTACAGACCGATGCCTTCCATTTTTTAAGCAACTTCGCAAGTTTAACGAGATGACCTAGACGCCAGAATGCGAGCAGGCTTTCCAGGATCTCAAAGCATACCTCAGTTCGCCACCATTACTATCCAAACCTGCGCAAGGAAAAAAGCTACTGCTGTACCTAGCAGTATCCCCGGCAGCAGTAAGTTCGGATTTAATCCGAGATGACCAAGGTACACAGAGGCCGATATACTACATTAGTAAAGCTCTTCTTGATGCGGAAACCCGATATCCTAGCTTAGAGAAGCTGGCTCTAGCGTTGATAACAACGGCAAGGAAACTACGACCTTATTTCCAAGCGCATCTGATAGTGGTGCTAACGGACCAGCCACTAAGGCAAGTACTACAGAAGCCAGAAACTTCGGGTCGCCTCGCATGATGGGCCATCGAGCTCGATGAATTCGACATACAATACCGGCCCCGTACAGCCATCAAGGGACAATCTGTGGCCGATTTCATCGCCGAGCTTACCGACCCCTCCGTCCTTGAAGCCGATGCTTCCCTTACAGGAAACACCGTAGAATCTATTCCAAAAGAAGGTTCGACCGCCCCTACATGGTTGTTACACGTCGACGGCTTGTCAAACTCCCAAGGATGCGGGGCAGGAATAATCCTGACATCACCCGATGGCATAAAGGTCCAATATGCCCTGAGGTTCGATTTCAGAGCTTCCAACAACGAAGCCAAATACGAAACTCTTCTTGTCGGGCTACGGCTGGCCTCGGCAGTCAGGATCTGGAGTATTACGGCACACAGTGACTCGCAATTGGTCGTAGGTCAAGTAACATCCAAATATCAAGCAAAGGGAAAAAAGATGACCGCGTATTTATTAAAATATCAAGAGTTATCGACTCGGTTCGATTATTGCAAAGTCATCCAAGTACCGAGGATTCATAACACCCACGCGGATTCGCTCGCCAAACTAGCATCGGCAGGAGACGACGAGCTCGGAAGGACAGTTCCCATTGAATTCCTCCCCCAAAGAAGTATCACTGACGACAACATTAGTGAAGTATGTCCGGTTTCCACCGATCCCGATTGGAGGGAACCAATTGTTCATTTCTTACGAGATGACGTTCTGCCCGAAGGAAAAAACGAAGCACGACGAATACGATATAGAGCGGCTTGGTACATGCTCATCGACAGTATATTGTATAAAAAGGGTTTTTTATTACCCTGCCTCCGCTATCTCGGACCGGATGAAGCCAGCTACGTCTTAAGAGAAATTCATTCCGACACGTGCGAAAACTACTCAGGGGGTAGAGCGCTGGCCCAAAAAGCAATACGTCAAGGATACTATTGGCCGACGATTCAAAAAGATGCCCGAGAAATAGTCAAACGGTGTGACAAATGTCAAAAGTTCACACCAGTCCCTCACGTACCTCCCGAGGAACTTACTCCGATGTCCAGACCATGGCCCTTCGCGCAATGGGGAGTCGATATCATCGGTCCTCTTCCAACCGGCAAGGGGCAGGCCAAGTATGCGATCGCGGCTGTTGATTACTTTACCAAGTGGGTCGAAGCAGAACCTCTCGCCAAGATTACTGAAAAGAAAACGACAGACTTCATCTGGAAGTCGATTATGTGCCGGTTCGGCATCCCAAATACAATCGTCATTGACAACGGGCCTCAGTTCGACAATGCGAAGTACAGGGGATTTTACTAGAACTTGGGCATAAAAAATGTGTATTCATCTCCTCATCACCCTCAAGCTAACGGGCAAGTCAAAGCCATCAACAAAATTATTAAGGGTCATCTGAAGACTAAGCTCGGCGAATTCAAGGGAGCTTGGGCAGAACAGCTCTCCGAAGTATTGTGGGCGTACCAAACCACAGCTCGATCAACTACAGGAGAAACTCCGTTTTCCTTCACATTCGGAGTAGAAGCCGTAGTCCCAGTCGAGATAGGGCTACCAACCAACTGAACCTGTCATTTCCGTTCTGATCTGAACCACAACGAGCTCCGCACGAACCTCGACCTGATCAAGGAAGTCCGGGAAGCCTCCCAAGTTCGAATTGCTGCCTACCAACAACGCGTTGCTAAATTTTATAATTCGCGAGTCAAAGAAAGACGATTCAGGATAGGAGATCTCGTCCTACGAAGGAACGTGAAGGAGAAGAAGGATAAGATCGCAAGTACATTCAATCCGAACTGGGATGGGCCATACAAAGTTGTAAGGACAGTTCGAACTGGGACTTACTGGCTCGAAGATATGTAAGGCCGAGCCCTACCTCACCCATGGAATGTGGAACATTTAAAAATCTACTATAAAAAAAGCTAAGGATTTATTTTTGTTTCTCAAAGTTATACCCCTATCGGGAAATGTGGAATACCAGCAGAGGCTGACACCGCCCAGAGCTGAGTTCAAGCTTGAGATCGGCCACGATCAAAGCATATGAACCGACCATTGCCTTCGCGAATCCTAATCTACAATACTTCAATAACGATCTAACATGCTCGGCCACGAAGTAAGTAGACTAATAAGCGAGAGCAATCAAAGAAGAAAAATTGAAAAACCTGATAAAACATGAGAATATCATAATATGATTCGATTACCTAACCTCAAAGAGGTCTACGTTACAAAAATGTGTGTTACAGAAGCCCTCACACATCGGCTAACAAAAATGAAAAACAAAATTTTCTACAAAAGAGGACCAGCAGTCGGCTCGGCAGCTGCAGAAGAGTTGGCTTCCTCCTCCGCCTCAGAGTCGAGGAAGGAAAGGTCCAGGTCCGGATGACGGCTTTGGACCGTCATCCTGCACTTCTCATAGCCGAAGTCGAACATCTCATCAACTTCGGCGACCTTAACCTCCAACTCAGACCGGGCCTTCGCCGGATTCGACTGTAGAGTCCCTTCGGCAGCTTTCAGCTCCTCAACTTGTATGATGAGCTCAGCCTCCGCCCTTTCTTTATTTGATAACTTGGCTCGGAGAAGGGTAATCTCGCGTTCGCGAGCTTCCAGAGCCCTCCGGACTTCATGGCTTCATCTAGTGACCGTTTGGTGGCCACCAGCGTCCCTTCGAGGCCGGAGATCATCCCCTTATCACGGGTCATCTCCTCCCGCAGAATCTGGCACCCGAAGGCCACCTATAAAGTAATCAACAGATTAGCATACAAGGAACATTAAAACAGATGTCTTGGCTATAGCAAGATAGAGTCCAAGTCATACACCTTAGTCCCAAAGGTCCCCAGAGAATTCAGCAGAGAAAGCCCGGGGACCTTCGCCATCGCGTCCACTTCAGCCTCGGGGACGGCCTTATAAGCCCATTTGCACAAATTGTACAAATGCGGCGGCATCTCCGGGCCTCTGCAAATAGAGGTGGAAGGTTGAACTGGAGCAGCTTGAGTAGGTTGCCCGGATGGGCCGGCATCGGAGCACCCCACCAAGTCTATGACTTGGGAAGGCTGAGGTCTCACGAAGGCATTAGAGGGCGTGACTTCGGCAGCAGGCGCCTCCGGTATCACTTCGGGAGCGGGCTCCAGAGGGACGTCAGTGATAGGGGCAGTTGGCGGGCGCTCATTAGGACGCTTCGAAGCTGCCTTTCGCCGTTTATTCTCCCTGATCTGCTCTTTCTCCTGAGCAGTCAGGGCAGATGATTTCCTTCGTGGAGTCGGAGCAGACATACCTGAAATACAAAAACACAAGAAGCAATGTCAGCAAGTTATAACTCCAGAATAAACTAGGCGTATGCTGAGCAAAAAGACAGTTACCTCGGGGATTGATGCCTACGTTGGATAAAGTCTCGAAGGAGAGCAGAAGCTTTACACGGCGGAAACTAGGGTCAAGTTCCCACACCGCCGCTATGCGACCTTCCTCCTCCGAGCTAAGGGTGGGAGGATCTCCACGAACTAAAAAACAAAAAGGAGGTCAGATAAAAAAAAAAGAGAGAAAGAGGAGGTATGAGGAAATAAGGAAAGTGTCAGCCGACCCGACCTGGAACTGAGAACTAATTGCATACGCGATAACGGGGGAAGTTGACTTCGGGTCGGGGGCCTTCCCAACCCTTCGAGACGAGGAACCACTCCTCTTTCCATCCGTGTACCGAGGAGGGATGATCATTTATGAGCCGATGTCCTTTCCTTCCTCGAGGTGACATATAGAACCATCCCCGGGAATCGGGATGACTCTTCAGCTGGTATAGGTTCATCAGCTCGACTATGGTGGGATCTGACCCATGGACTTGACGCCATAAAGCGACGCAACTAATCAAAGTTCTCCAGGATTTAGGAGCTAACTGTCCCGGAGCAAGATTGACCTTGGAAAGATACTCCCTTACAATAAGGAGCAAAGGAAGGCGGAAACCAGCTTCAAAGAACTGGGCATATACAGTAATCTGATCTCCGGAAGGACGGGTCGGGAAATCATCTAAACCGGGCAACCTAAGATCGATACCCCCAGGGATACAGTACTCCGACCTAAGCCTAATTAGATCGGATTGGGTGAGTGTAGTCCAGATCAGGTCGGCTGGATAGTCAGAAACTCGGTCAACAATACGCCCTGAGGTACCGGCTACTGGAACCTCATCTGAAGCAAAAGAAGAGGGGGTCTCTGCTAATAGAGCTCTCCCCGGGGACTCAACAACAATAGGTTGGATTTCCACTAACTGAGATTCTCCGACGGGCAGAGAGGCAGAAAGGGTTCGTGAGGAGCTTTCCTCTGAACCAGACATTTCTTCTTAAAAATAAAAATCTAAGGAAAGAAAGGCGGACAGAAAGCAAACGTACCGGATCACCCACCGGAACGGGATCGGCCTAGAAAGTTGGATTTGAAAGAAGGATTTCGAATGAGTCACAGCGGTCCGTAGAGGGGGAAGGAACAGAACACGACAGGAAGAAGAGAAAATTTCAAAAAGTTTCTCCAATTACAGTATTTATACTGTAACGAATGACAGCACCCAAGCCTTGCTCCTGCCACGCGGCATGCACCCATGGTCTTAAAAGACGAACCGACGCGACCTTTGACATGGCCCTCCACGTGTCCGCCCCTCCATTGGGTATCAATATTACATCTGCCCGTTCATAGATACGAAGTCCACGTGTCCCTATGCCATTCGCCCGCCGAAATAAAAGCCTGCCGCACCGTACGATCATCATTCGCCTTTTCGAAATTCAAAACGACTCATTTAATACACCTTTGCCGCCAAAAGAAAGATCGGCTATGACTACTTAGGATTGCTTCCAAGTCGAAAAGGTAGACCTCGGAAGCAGGGGGGCAGCTGTTGTGGGATAATACTTGTCATGAACCGACCTACTCACAAGACTTCGGAGCAGATGGACAAGCCGAAGTCACGGTCTTACCAAAGGAGTCGGTTCAGCTCGCAGCTAAAAATCGATCGGTAAATAAAGACCGACCTCATCTCCACTCTTATCGGCAAAGTGCTGGAAACACGTCCCCCTGAGATCGGAACGGCCCGGGATACTCGCCTGGATATCCGGCCAGAGATACCAGTCGTGATTTCGGCCTAAAAAATCTCCCTCAAAGCCTATAAAGAAAGAAGGATACCTTGATTACAGGTATGCATACTTCGTTACTAAAGAAGTTTTCGACTATGCTTAGAATCCCTTAACTAACTTTGGCATTGGAGGGCTAACGGCCGGAACTCGGCCACCCCCTAACTTTTTGGTTCTCTTGCAGAGATCTTATATCAAGATCAAAAATTATCCAAGATATCAATCTTCCTCTTTGTTAACCTGGTGGTTCTCACGCTTCATTTCTGGTGCCACGAGGAATGGGGGGTCAACAGGTCCCACAGAGCTTGGGCCACGTCCTACCACGGACCATCCGCTTCCCCTGTCAGCTCGGGATAAAAGCAAATCACGTTCGCTCAAAGGTGCCACCCATGAGCAAGGCAGCCACTGATCGGGTACAGTGGTCTAAGATGGTGCGGATAGACTCAGCTCTCACCCAGCGCAATAAAAAAGAAAGAAAGAAAGAAAAAAAAGTAGTCTTTAAATAAAGGGAGTCAGTTATTTAATACTCTAGCTACATATGACGCTTGATACGAAAGCACTTAGAAATGTTACATGTGGTATGTATTAACTCAAATTAAACCGACTAAATTGTGGAAATTAATTTCTTTAATATACAGTTGAAAACTCAAAACTTGTCGAAGAATCCTAACCTCTGATTCCCGAACACTTGTTTGTTGGAAAAAGACCATAAGATAATTTTTCATTTTAACCGTCCAATAAATGTCCACCAATCTGGTGGTCAGATTATTAAATAAGCGTAATGTTTGGTTCTTGGCACATCTAAACTGGTCCACATAATTTGGACGGTTTAATTTGAATCTTGTATGATGTGCGCACGATCTATTAATAATTTCTAAGTGCCTGTCGTATATCACACCGCCAGAGCATCAAAGTTACTAAGAAACTCAAGAGTGGTTTAGGTGTGGCCCAGGCCGAACATACCTCACCCAAAACGGTGTAGCCCTGACCATGGGGCCCACCTTGACGTATGTAAGTGTATATCCACACCGTCCATCCATTTTTCCATCTCATTTTAGGCATGAGATCAAAATGAAGCAGATACAAATATTAGGTGGACCACACCGCAAGAAACTATGGCGATTGACCATCCATTAGAAACTTCTTGTAGACCACAAGTTTTAGATCAATCTGAATTTTTTTTTTCCCTTAATCCAGGTATTTGTAACCTTATAAACAGGTTGGATGTCAAACAAAAACAACAGTGGAAATTAAGGTGGGCCCCACGAAGTTTTTATTGGTGAACGTTCAATCACCACTGTTTCCTATGGTGTGGTCCACCTGAGACTTGAATCTTCTTTATTTTTCTAAGTGTAACCTAAAATAATCTGTGAAAATGGACGGCGTGGGTGGATGTAAAATAAATGCATAAAAGTAGGCTCCACGCTTTGGGCTGCACAGTGTTGGGTGTTTCCGGGGCCACACCTAATCGCTCCCACTGAAACTCGAAATCGGATTGCGTCCTGAGTTACTCAGTACGCTCTTATCGTACTGAGTAAACTCAGTTGAGCCCACCGTGAATGTATATGGTTTATCCACGCTGTCCATACGTTTTTACAGATCATTTTAGGCGTTGAGACGAAAATTGAAGCATATCCAAATCTCAAGTGGACTATACCACTGGAAACAGTGGGAGCAATGATTTCGACCGTTCAAACCTTGATAGGGCCCAGAATGATCTTTATTTGTCATCCAACCTGTTCATAAAATCACAAAGACATGGATGAAAAGAAAATAAAAATTTCAGATTGATCAAAATCTTCTGTACACCCCAAAAACATTTCAACCGTAGACATTCAAGTCACACTATTTCTTGTTGTCTGGTCTCGTTCAGGTTTCGATATGCTTCATTTTTTGGATAGAGTCCTGAAATTATCTTATAAAATGGATGGACGGAGTAGATAAAATACTTAAATCATGGTGGACCTCACAGAGTTTACTACTGAGTTACTCTGGACGCAATCCGCTTCCATGAAACTCAATTTACTAAACGAAGAAGTTCACGCGTTCACGGCAAGAAATAGCATTCTCGGGCAATTTATTGGCCAGGAGACTTTCATATTTTGATGGTTTCTCGCCATATTATCGGAAAATCTGCTGAAAATGAGATATTTAGTAATATTAGTATAAATTAGTAAATAATTTTAAAATTTTGAATGTATAAGTATATGAATTATTTTAACTTCTAAATTAAATTTCCCTTAAAATTGTGATAATTTGGCAATATAAAATACGAAAAAAATAAAACTTGTGAGATTTTGAAAATTCCTCAACAATACCTTTTGATCAAAATTCCTCAATGCAATTTCCAAAATGTCGGCTATATTTGTCACAATCCCCGGATGGTACAACTCCTGCAATTTTCAATGGAAAAGCACGGCAACTGCATGTGATGGGGCCCACCCAATTTAAATCTCTGTACATCTCGTCCACCTCTCACTTTCATGTCCTCCTGCAGCACAAATCCAACGGCTAGGATGGTCCACCTTTAAAACAAATCAATCAAAGCCCCATTTTCCACATCCGATTTTTTCTAGTCTGCGACAATAGAGAGTGGAAAGCCAACAAAGACCACACAAAAAATCCACGTCTCTTCTCTTGTCTTTTAGTCATGACAAGTGATGTAGTGGGGCCAAGTGTACAAAAACCTTCCCATGCAAATGGTTGCATTTGTACACATCGGAATCGACATCACCCATCTAGACCGTCCATCAGATACATCCAACTCTTCATAGAAACCCATCTTAAAAGGAAACTGATTGGATGATCCGAACCGTCCAGTCTGCAGCATAAAAAATGAATGTGTAAAATTATTTACAGATGTTTAGGACCATCCAAGCTCTTGATTTTTGCACACCAGCCAGGAGAGAGTGGGCTGAACCTAATAGACGGTCCAGATTGGTCATTTGAATTATTATAATTCCAAATCCAACAATATGCATGCCAAGCTTCCCACACACTAGATGATTCATTTCTCTTTTGTAGTCTCTTCTATCCTTTGCTTCGGTAGAGAAACCTAAGAACAATCTCTTTCTTTCTTAGAGAACCCAAGAAGGAAAGAAGGGTTAGCCATGGCTAATTGCGCCATGGACCAGACCCGGGCCGGGTCATGTCGTGACAGTCAAGCCGCGTGGCATCTGCAGCTCATCGCCATCGCCGTGATCCTCATCACCAGCGTTGTCGGCATCTCGCTGCCGATCATGCTGGCCCAAATCTTCCAAGGAAAGCCCACCTACAACAAGATAGTCCTCCTCATCAAGTGCTTCGCCGCCGGTGTAATTCTCTCCACCTCCCTCGTCCACGTCCTCCCTGATGCCTTTGAAGCGCTCTCAGACTGCCAAGTGGCGTCGCGCCACCCGTGGAGGGACTTCCCATTCTCCGGCTTCATCGCCATGATCGGAGCACTGGTGGCGTTGCTGGTCGATATCGCCGCCAGCTCCCATGCTGCTGGGGATTCTCACTACACGCCGATCGGATCTGATGACGCGTCTTCCGTTGAATCCAAGAAGGCCGAGGCCGGATTGGCATCAACGGTCATGATCGAGTGCCACGATTCGCATCGGGCCGATGAGCTAGTCAAGTTGAAGCAACGGTTGGTATCGCAAGTTTTGGAGATCGGGATCATCTTCCATTCGGTCATCATCGGCGTTACACTTGGAATGTCTCAGAATAAGTGCACAATCAGACCGTTGGTAGCTGCCTTAGCATTCCATCAGATTTTTGAAGGGATGGGCCTTGGAGGATGTATTGCTCAGGTAAAATTTAGAATCTTTTACTTGTTAGTGGGCCACATCGGATGCGTACGTGGCATCCAGACGGTTCATCTGCTGTGCTTCGCTGTAGATGGGACATCCACCGGTGAGATCATGGTGGATCGCTTCCTACTAGAGGATTTCTTACCGCCGTACAATTGTAATCTTCATAAGTCGTCCAATCCAGTCAGCGGTTTAGATGGATTATCCTAGCTGCCGATTGGAGTAGCTTTTCCCATTGAAACTTGACCGTTGGTTGGAATTTTTCTTCTACGATCAGTGGCTAGGATAATTCGAATAGTGTTATTCTTGGGGCATCCCTTATTCAGTCTAGGGGCCGACAGATGAACGGCGTGGATCCAGTGTATGTGGGCCATCTCAGTGGCGATTTAGAACAGAATCCTTTTGCCTGGATATTTTCAGAGCACCAGTAAAGTAGTCTGCGGGATGATACAAAATTATAGTCCGCTGGCAGCGCATGGTGCGAAACTTAGTGCTGATTGGAGGCCATGGTAGGACCCAGCACATCATCCAATCAGTGGTCTTTACCCCATGGCTCCATCCGATGGTGGGACCATAAAAAATAGTGGTACGTACACAAATTTAGGGCTGTTTGGATTGCGATTTTCCTCCCTAATTTAGTCTAATAGTATCACAATCACAAATTAAATAACCTGTCTCCTAATGTCGCAAGCGTTTGGCGGTCAAAATCAAATGTTTGTATATTTACTTCATTTGGGTGGGTGAGAGTAGCCCTTACGTGCTCGACAAAAATCCTTATGGTGGTCTGCGGTTCTACGTATCTTATGAACTTTTTCAACTGCTTGTATATCGAATTTGGCAGATTCATGTTACTACACTTATCACATCCTACGTATACATTGGATTACAAATGGGTGCATATTTCAACTGTGCACTGCATACAGTCGACAGTTCAAACCAAACCCAAGTAACAACATACATTACTGCTGATAGCATGTTCCACTTTTAGAAGTAGTTGGGTAGATCCCTGTTGAAGAAAAATAAAAAATAAAAAATACAAACAGTAAGATCATCTTGCAGTTGCAATTACCAAACAGATGCTAACATTCCAACCAGAAAGTGTCTTTATAGGAACATATTGTACATCACCAAAACAGAAGAAGCTTGTCCAAAATAGCACATGTCATAGAGCTCAAAGAACACAAGGGAGGGTGTGACTAGGCTGATTACCGTTTGCCTAATTGGATAAATATCTTGAGTCCACGATGCTTCCTTAGACTTCTTCGAATTCATGAGGGAAATAAAAGAAAACAGAAAATAAATCCAAAAAAATTCATAATAATAGATTGAATAAGAGTTAACATAATTACAATACTTTAAATAAGAAACTAAACCCTAGGTAGAAGTTTTAGAATTCAACTCAAACTAAAACACGTAAAAAAATGACTTACTATAAATAGTAAGTTCCTACTAAAACTTTTGGTTTTCAACTAAAAATAGAGGTTTTCACACTGGCCAAACCACGTTATTTTACTAATTATTCTAAGCCCTTTTTATGTTGGGCACGACTCCTAAAACCCTACGAATTAAAAGATATGATCGTAGCAAAACTTACTATAAATAGTAAAATCAAACTAAAACTAGGCAAACGACCATTGATCTTATCGAATCTTGTGATTTCGACATGAGCAACCCGAAATAGCAAGATGGTTGGCTAAAGTACGTAGCTCAAGCTACCCCAAAATCATATATAATACGCCGCGTAATTCATCCCGGATCACGAGATATGATTGTTCTACGGTCCTGACTTCTTGAATCACTTCCAACTTCAACTGGTCTTCTTCTGGTCAATTTAGGCCATGAAATAGTCTGCGACCCGCTCTACATCACTGGTAGAAGAGGTCGGTGTTTCAAAAGAGTTCATTAAAATAGCACATTATAAATAGATAAAAATACAACAAATAGACCAACAAAAGTAGCAAACAAGGCCTTTGCATCTCTTGGGTACACATTTCAGGTAGCTGCAACAAAAGCGGCAATGGGAGTAATGTCTATATGATGCAGGACAACTAACCACTCGTTCTAAAAGCTCGAACTGTTAGAGTGTGGCGAATCAATCCCTTTATCTCATAGCCCATGTTGAGAGGGCCCCGAATCCACGAGCTCACCTCAGGGCCCCGAATCCATGGGTCATCCTAGGCCCTTGGTCGAATCTTCCTACGTGGGCCCTGAATCCACGGGTGGGTCTGAATCCACGGTCCCCCTAAGTCCACAGGTGCTGAGTCCATAGCCGACCTCACCCCGAGTGTGCTCCTAAGTCTATAGGCCGCCCCACTCGAGCCCGGTGTGAAAATGCCCCTGCATTACTATATGTAAGAGTAATAGCTATTACATTAATCAAAAGTGTAATAAGTATTCACTCTACAACGAAAGAAAACATCAACCAGCAAATTGCAACCACATCTACATGTAAACCTGTCTAATTCCATCCACAAAGATTTAGAAAAACATAATTCAACATCATAATATCATCCATGCATACATCTAAAGTATAATCTCCCAGCGGACCGTTGGCTTTTGGCTTGCCTATATATTCCAGTCATGCCTGTATTATTACACACTAATCACCTAATCATCATGAGTCTAATCACCTAATCATCATGAGTTCTGTTGATGATAAAAATATTGTCCAAGAGTTTCAACAGGAGGTCATGGCTTGGTCCTTTCTCATGCTTCAGTAGTAAACTCACAAGCGTTTCACTATGTGGTCATGGGTTCAAGTACCCATTGTGGTATGAAAATGACACTTGTCCTCACTCATGCCTCAGTTGTAGACTTACAAGAGTTTCATGAACGAGGTCATCCCCCTATGGTGCGAGTGCGTGAGTGTGGGTACAAACTAATAATTAATTTCATCTTATGCATTGTTTGTGTAATTTGAGGGTGAAATGGATCATTAAATATGTTCTTTCAAATACCGCAAAAATAAAATAATTATGCTTTTATGATGATTTATCAATTTAAATCACAATCCAAACAAGCCCTTCAGGAATTTTTATGTTGGAATCATTTTATCACACCATGTCAGGCTTTTCTGTGAGATGATGTTAATGCACTCTTGTGTTGTGCATGATTATAACATCTAAACGGTCCAAGAGGTGCACCCCACCGTGATGATCATATGAACAAAAAATCAGGCTAATCCTATCATCAAGTGGGCCATACCATAGAAACAATATAAACCACGGCATACCTGATGATTGGATTCTTTGATTTTGGTTTATCAGATTATTGTGATAGCTAGGATACACCAGTTGGACAGGTTGGATGTCATCCACACATGCCTCAGAATACCCTTAAAAGAGGGCGAGGGGCATTTCCGTCATTTTACTTCCACATCACTTTTGTGTCCGCCATCTTTGTCTGCAACGTGCCTGCACCGTGGCATTAAAGAAAGAGGCCGGATGGTCCATCTCAATGGACGACAGAGATACTGTCCATTGAGTGGCGTACTGCCAGCATCTGAAGTGCATAAGACATCTCAGCCATCAAAAAGGTTGGTTCCATCTTGAAAATTGTTGGTGAGAAAATTCGGTCCGATCCATTCATCAGGTGGGACAGGAAATCATTCTCCAGCTGGGAACGGGCATGAGCTCTGCTGAGTGGCCACCGTGATGTATGGGTTTTATCCACACCGTCCATCCATTTCGACGCAGCATTTTATGAAGTAGTACGAAAATTTAGGAAAATCCAAGGCTCAAGTGGACCACACCACATGAAGCCGCGGTGATAATAATTCTCACCATTGAAACTTTCCTACGGACCACCTTGATGTTTATTTGCTATCCAAGCTATTCATAAAGTTAAATAGGCCTGGATTATAGGCCTGGATGAAGGGAAAACACAAATATCAGCTCTATCCAAAAATTCCGTGGGCCCCCTAGAAGTTTTCAACGGTAAGAGTTTAATCCCGATTGTGTGGTCCACATATGTATTGGATATTCCTAAGTTTTGGGCCTGTATCCTGAAATGATATGGAAAAATGGATGAACGGTGTGGATGAAACCCATATATCACGGTGGCCACTCGGAGCCCCTGCCCGTTCCGAGCTGGAGACGGGCGGGGTTAGGACGCAATCCGCGTTCTGAGATGGACAGGATATTTCTCGGTAGATAAAAAGAAACTTAGATAGTCGGCAGTGATAGATGATACACAGGCGTTTAGAAATTATTATAGAAATGCACACGTGGCACGCAAATAATTCAAATGAAAAGTATTCGGGTCACATCTCAACTAACAAATGTCCACGAATTAGTGGTCAGGATTGTCTGCATGTGCACGGTGCATTCAAAGTATACTTTCAAATAAATTTCTTCATCCACCGATCACGCGGAATCGGCGCTCATTCCGACTGAGTCAAGTTGGCCGAGAGAGTTCTAGAGTTTCCTATACATTATCAGAATCGGGCGCGGATTTCCTGCGAAAGCCTTGCGCAGGAATTTCCTGCACTGGGAACCAAGGTGGGGCCACAGTGATGTTTTTTTGATAAATCCACCCCGTCCATCCGTTTTGGGAGCTCATTTTAGGTCATGAAAATAAAAATGAACCGGATCCAAGACTCAAGTGGGCCGAACTAAAGGAAAAGGTGGGTAGGTAAACTACTACCGTTGAAACCTTCCTGGGGCCCACAGTGATGTTTATATGACATCCATACCGTTCATAACGTCACTACTACTGGGATGAACTGGAAACACAAATATTATACTGATTGAAAACTCCTGTGGCTCCACAAATATTTCAACTGTGGACGTTCAATCCTCACGTTTTCGGCCCACTTGAGTCTTGGATCCGGTTCATTTTTGTTTCAATGTCCTAAAATGAGCTCCCAAAACGGATGGACGGGGTGGATTTATCAAAAAAATCACTGTGGGCCCCACCTTTGTTCCCAGCGCAGGAAATTCCTGCGCAAGGCTTTCGCAGGAAATCCGCGCCCCGTGATGTATGTGTTTTATCCACGCCGTTCGTACGATGTGACTCTAAAAAGTAGCCATATCCAAGGCTTGAGTGGGCCATACCACATGTAATAGTGGAAATTGAATGCCTACCGTTGAAAATTTCTTTGGTGCCACATAAATTTTTTTATATCTACCCTCACTTGGGAATCGATACCAAGACCTTGAAATGAGGTTATCTTCACTCATTCTACCATTTTAGCTATGGGTCTGGGTGTGCCTTAGTTTCATATTATTTTATCATTTTCTGCACATTTTACTTAAACCTTTTTTTTTTTTTTTTTTTGTGATGACAGGCGGGGTTTAGCATTGTAGGTACGCTGTACATGTGCCTAATGTTCTCAGTGACCACTCCAATGGGGATAATACTAGGGATGGTGGTTTTTCAGGTGACTGGTTATGATGACAACAGCCCCAATGCCTTGATAATGGAAGGCTTGTTAGGATCGTTTTCTTCTGGCATTTTGATATACATGGCCCTTGTCGATCTCATTGCTGTCGATTTCTTCCACAACAAGCTCATGGGTTCAAACAAGTGGATGAAAAAAGGGTCTTATGTTGCCTTGGTCCTTGGGTCTGCTTCAATGTCCGTGCTTGCTCTTTGGGCTTGAAATTGTAACTCAAGATACCGAAGTGATTATACAAAAAATTCATATAATCTTCTCTCTGCTTGTTTGCTTGCTAATTGTTTTCAAGTCTTTTGAGATGATTATCATAATATATCATTTTTGTAGGTGCTCGTTTGGATGCTTGTAGGATTAAAAAGGAGACTATTAGTTGTCAGTTTGGAAGTTTTTTTTAGAAGGAAAAAAAGACTATTGGGCTGATGAACACAATAATGTATTCAGATTTTAAAAGCTTTTGTAACCTACAAATTTTTTACAAAATTTTTATGTAAAGAATTTTCGGGCAATTACAAAATTCCAAATAATACATGTATTGTTCTTACCTATAAACTTTTTACAAGTAAAAGACAAGCTTTCAAACAACCTCTGAGATTTTCAAACTAATAAAAAGAAGACGGAAAATAAAAAGAAAAAACAAGGAAGAAAGATATGATGGTAACGCATGCCCAAAATTGAAGAAGAAGAAGGTAATGGTGGTGGCTCTGAAGATGATGGATGGAATCACCATGGATGGTGGGCACCTAAGTATCTCCTAGATGGGAGGATCCTAACCAAAAATCTAGAGACTGGTCTCACCATAGACACCAAAACATCTCCTAAACTATGGAGATTCCTAACTCAAAATGTTAAAGAACAAATTTTCATTAGAAAAGATTGCTCAAGGTTGATGCAACATTCTCCGATTGGCTTGATCCAATGATTTTCCGTTACTCGAGCTGGGTCCTAGTTTACAAATTGAACCATCTCTACATGTGGGCCTCAATGGGCCTCACATTTTAGTGATCTGAGTAGCAAAATAGGTCACAGACGGCTCTTTTTCATCTTGAATATCTATAACCACAAAGAGGAGAATAGAAGAGAAGATGATGACCAAGAGGAGGAAGAAAATAATTTTGCAAGCCAAACTCTCCTGGTCACTGGAATCCGTTCAAATTGAATGGTTTGAAGGTGGAACAGTAAAACCCGTATGACCTAGGTGGTTTCATTCTCAAAATAGAGCCTATGGCAAGGTAGACAGGGACACATTAGGGACCATCCCATCACGTTGGGGTTTGGAAACATTGATTCTCATGCAAACATGGTAGGTTTGCATAGAATACATTTTCTTAGATTGGGAGTCTCATTTATTTTCATTTGAAGATCTCCTTTATTATTAAATTTCAAGGCCATTTTATGAAATAGTTTATAACATGGCTAAAAGACTTGGCGAGTCGGACCGAATTGTCCATTCTCATGTTGAATTGGGGTGAATCAGCCTAGCTCAGGCAAGTACGATGTGATTTGTCTAGGTGACTCATGGCACTGAACCAAATTAGGTCCAATCGATTTGATTTGGCTTGGATGAGTTGTGTCATGGGATAATCCCAGTTGGCCCATGGCCCACACATGTGAGGAAGACCATTCCAAAAAGGCTCGAGTAATCCCAAGTCGAGGACTTTACGACGACAGCCAGTATTGACTTTCGACAAACTGCTATCAGTATGATAAAACTTAGTCGTCAGCTAAGGCTGACTATCGAGGACCTGTCGACAATGCTCCGCCCAGGAGACGACAGATGCTATAAAGACCCCGCCTCGCCTAATATCTGTGGTCCGAAACAAACCAAGTAAAACGGTTCGGGCACTAAGCTCTTTGATGAGAACGGACGACCACCAAAAGGTGGTCCACAATACCGATCACCTAAAGGTGGTCCAAAGGTTTCTGCGGAGATCCGGATATTCTGGGATCTACCTGTATTCTTAATTAGGATCTCCCCAACGCGATTGGAGGGAGAATCTTACTAAAACAGGAACTCTACCGACGAATCCTAGCAAGGTCCAATTCTCTTAACCGCTCTCAAGTCTTATAAATAGGGATTGGATCTTCACTGCAATGGTACGAAACATTCTAGCCTTCAAACCATATCTCTCCTTATTCCTGGACCTAACTTAATCATCGAACAGTCCCCTACCGCTCAACGACTCCTCCTCCTGCCTACTCATCTTCCTCTTATGTAGCAACCCGAAAATCGGCATCCGAGTACGGAGACTCCGATCCCGAGTTCTCGGGCGTTAACTAAAAAAAATGCTTATCTAGGAATGCCACACGTAGGAAATACTTCTACGTGTGTCCTCAATCAGATTTACATTCATTCCGTACGCAAATAATCAGAGTAACACATTTCAACTAGCGGATCATAAGCAAAGCGGAGATAACTAAATCCAAAAATATAGGGCTAACACCCTAAAAGTACAATTTAATTGCAGTGTAAGCCCATATGAGAATTATACGAATCAGAATTAATGCAATAGTAAGAAAAATTATAACTATCAATAGGATGAAACTATAAGACTACTCGGGCGCCCCGAGCGCACCACCATCTGGTTCTATTCTTGGGTCATCTACATATGTCAAATAGAAGGCATCAAAACGCCAACATAGTGAAGAAATAACCCCGAGATTATACTGGGGATATTTAATTATAAACAGGTTCATATAAGTGTATTAACCTTAAGCATGTTATCAAATCAATCAAATTTAGGTAATGACCACACACAAATCATACATCATCCTAGACTAGTTGGTATAATGCATGGATGTCATGATTTCGCACACCATGCATGTTTCGGACAAGGCCTTGGCCCGACCAACTAGTATCAGAATCCACAGTCACCTATCTAGCAGGTCGTAAGTTGTGATTGAGTACACAGCCCAGATGACACAAAGAAATGACATGAAGTGCTCAAGGTAACACTGGCGCCACATCAAGCAACCAGGCCACATGAGTCCCCCTCAAATGAAATGTTATGTATGCATGATTAATTAAATTATTTATTAGTCCAATTCATTTAGCAAATTGGTGAAGCTAGAATATTGTTGTTATATCACAAAGTCTATCTGGGACCATCTGGCTCCCTATGGTGCGTCGCCAATCATCGCCAATAATCCCTCAATACAAGGTTGAGTTACCCTACCATGAAAGCCCGGTTTAACTGTGACTCGTAAGCCACGCCCAAATCAAAGCGGAATGTCTCATCTTCCAAATATCAAATACAATTAATTAATTCAGAGGTGCGGGCGTGTCACTCAGAATTAATCCAATGCATGCCTGGGTCATTGGAACGATGCACAAGCACGCTAATATCGGCCGGGGTCACATTGGTCACAAGGGCCATTCAAACAACAATTTGTCACCCTTGTCAATGCTCACTGGTCACTACGGGGAGGCACCACCCCAGCATAATCCGACAACTCAGACACGGTGTCTCATACCACCATGCCTGGCTCGTGAGACTTGGTGGATCGAGTTGCAATACAATTTTAAGTAAACTATTCACAATGAAAACGATGGCATTCTAGATTCCAAATAGTGTGATTCAACAGTCAAACATAATAATGATTAATTCTAAATGGGGCTTATTCGGTGGACCCAAGAGGACGACGACAAACCAACAATGGCCACTATTGGTCGACTGTGTCCCACTTGGTCGATCGAATAAGTCCGTGACGATCAACCTAGTGGTAGGCAGTACACTAAATCAAACGATTGTCAGAGCTTAATCCAAAGCAACACTTAACTTATTATAACAACAATTTAGGTTATTAAATATCTAATCATAAACATACATAAGCACCTGGCCTGACCGATCTAATGGACTCGGATGACACAGGGTGTCACATATATTCACAAGCATAGATACATTACAATATTGTAAATTTATATCATTCAAGCATTTCATCGAGCATGTTATCAACCAAACGACAACAGAGGTATTTCATCAAACATGTTATCAACCAAACAACAATTACTAAACTTTACTGAGAAAAGGTTAAGGGTAGATCTTCACCTTAGGGTTGAAATTTAGCGATTCAGATGCGTCCCGAACGCCAAAAGTTGGAGAATACCCCAATTACATACGATGAATTACAAATCTAGTATTAATCAATTAGGGTTTAATCTAATTAAATGTCTTATTAGGGTTTAGGATTTTGGTATCTCGAATTTGGAAAAACCCCAAATCGATTCAACGAATCGGGGCTCGAATTCGAATAACCGTCGGAATCCCAACAGAGTCGAGCTCGGATAGGGCTTCTACAAAGCGTGGGCCACGCCCAATCAATGGTCGGGATCCTAAACCCTAGCAAGAGGAACCCTAAGGTTAGGGTTTCGATAGAAACAAATGAGGGTTTCTAACCCTAATGGTCAAAAAATGAAGAAAATTGAAGGAAGGGGAAAATAAGAGGTAGAGGAATACCTTACCTAGCATGGGAGGAGAATTCTGACCCTAACTCATTGGATCTTGCTAGGGAAGATGCGAGAATGGATGGAGGTCGGAGAAGATCCAAAAATTCAAGATTTTCATGGGCATGGTGAAGGATTTGAGGAAGGAAAGATGTTTGAGAAGAGAAGAGGGAAGCTAGGGAAGCTTAGGAGCTTAGAGGCCGAGAAGAAGATGAAGGAGAGAAATGAGAGAAAGAGAAAGAAATGAGAAAGAGAGAAAATGGGGTTTATAACCCCATTTTAAAAACAATACCGACGGGTTTGGTGAGCTGAAGGTCTCCTTCGATGCGCTTAAGCCCCAAAACTTCAAAAAAATCGCTTATGGACAGAGTACTTCGGCTCGGACCTAAGCTCCTTCGGCTCGGGCTGAAGCTTGCTGGACAAACCTTTGGTGCGCCAAAGATTTTCTTTAGTGCGCCAAAGCCACTGTTTCAAACCCCCATTCGGTATGATCTCACTGGTCGGTTCGCAACCGAAGGCCTCCTTTGGTACCACGAAGGGCACCTTCGGTGCGCTGAAGGCTTCTTCGGTGCACCAAAACTAGCTATTTAAAAATTCTTCTACTTGCCCAATTTTCTGAAAGCCCACAGTTCTACTAACTCCCTGGACAGTGTTTGCTTATTTACATATAATAACATTTTAAGTAAATGTCATATTTATTTTTTATGTTTCTATTTACTTTAAGTTATTTTATGTAAATAAGGAAGTACTCTCCATTTAGATTCAATAAAAAATATTAGAAAATCAAATCCCCAATAATAAAGATTTTGATTTTTCAGTCCAAGTATAAAACGCAACTTTTTGGCATTTTCAAAAAAGTAACGCCTTTTGAAAGAGAGGGTTTTCGCCAAATCTAAACCGTTCAAAATTTCTAAAATACCAACATTAGGCTAAAACACCAAAGACCGGTAAAATATTCATAATGGTTATGTCGATTTGTGAGTAGATTAGTAATTTAGGCTTTTACTTAGATTCTACAGACATAGCGACATACCCGAGTTGAACTGGTTGTCAGAAAACTCTTTCAAACTATAAGCTTCTCCACTCTTAAGCTAATTCCTTCCCCTCATTTGGCAAAATCACTCATCTTGGTCCTAAACACGAGCGAATACTCACACGGATATGCATTCAAATCGAAAAGTCAAAGGGAACGCCTAAGGACTTTTGATTCCTAAGTTAGCGAAAATCCGGGGCGTTACATCTTGCAAGTTCAGCGGATGAGAGAAGTTCTCATGTGTAGGTTGAAGGCTACGTGGCTGATCTCAAGCATCTAAATTCGTTGTCCAAATCCCCGCGACAACAACTTTCACGGGCTTATTGAAGTTTGGAAACCATGGTTTATAAATCTTGTCTTACATGTTTATAATGCATAATATATATATATATATATATATATATATATATATATATATATATATATATATATATATATATTATGATGCCAATAGCATTTGGGCTAATTTAATATCCACAATTAATCTTATAACTGCCTATAATTAGACTATTCAAAAGGTTATGTTTTCAACACATTGCATGGGGTTTGTTATCATTGACCCGGGAGGACCACTATTTGGACCATTGGGATCGAGCAACAAACGGATATTATTCTATACAAATGAAGTTTACATCTTCAAATCAGGAAGACAAATTCAACGGTTTGAATTATTTCAAGGTTTTGGCCCACTAGGTTCATCAAATTTGAGAAAGAAGATCACCACAAGGTGAATCACGATTCTAAACACATTAGGATCAAATTTTAGCCCTAATGACCCTAGATCAGACCAATGAACACAACAAGTAATCATATGTCCAAATCTCATTACTTATCTTGTAGCCCACTTGTACGATCAAATAGTATTGAAATAACATGAAATTAATTTTATTTTATAGCTTACCGAGCCTAAGAATCCGCAAATCCAACATTGTATGAAGAAGCCATGGATGATTTTGTGGACATCTATTAAGAGTAATGTGATTTTAACAATACTTCGCCAACTACAATTCTTTTGTTTAAGTGTTAGATTGTTTTTTTATTGATTCTTAAGTTAGGTAGTTTATTCTCATTGGTTTATTATTTTATTTATATAAAAAAAATTAATTTGAACTTTTTCTATTTGTAAGATTGAGATTCTCCTTGATGAGCGGCTCATGGAGGTCCAGTTTCAAGGTTTTGGTTTTTAGTTGTTAAGTCCTGGTAGAGTGTTGAAATCTTAGTTGATCAACTGATTCATCGCCCTAATTGCCTTATTGGTTTATTTGACGTTGACTTGTCATTGTCATACTTGAAGATTGTTTATGTCATTTTGGATGATTCAATTAATGGCCATAATCAAGTGGTATTAAACTAGATTCATATACAATATAATTGATCCAAGTACCTATGTCCCATCCAATTAAGGTCGTTATCCTCATTGCCTTCACCCTCATTAACACTGTCACCTCCACCACCATCACTACAAACACCTAAAATTGTGTTCGATTGTCTAACACGACACTCTATGCTATATACGGAAGCTTGGCGGAGCTTAGAACTAAGGCTAAATCCTAGAGGGGGACTGATTAGGACCGTTTTAAAATCTTTTTAAAAATCTCTTGCCTAATTAAATTAATTAACAATTATAAAGTAATTAATTAAGCAAGAACACTTAGTTTCCAAGCTTAAGTGGGTCAAATCACAAAGGCTGGTAAAGATAAGCAATTAAACAACTTATCTTAAGCATATAGATTATAAAGATATAATAATCAAACAACTAATCCATATGCAATACTTAAACTACAAATGATACACTAAATCAATCACCTAGTCTAGAAGTGAAACTATAAGATGTGTGTGAGAATCTACCTAGTAAAGCATAACATATATTTCATTCAAACATTCATATAATTAATAATAAAAGACAATGCAATAATAGAAATGGCTCAAATGACAATCTCAAATACAATCATGTATAGTGGTTCGACTACTTGTCTACTCCACTCCCGGCTCACATACTCATCCCTTGAGTATACCGGATTTCACTATGATGGAAGTTTTAAATTAGGTTTACCTCTTAACCTTTACACGAAGGTTTTTGCACAGCTTCACTTCTCAAGATGAACAGAGGTTTTACAGGTTCACCTCTCCACCTACACATATACACCCGTGTTAGTGACTCCCTTTGGAGACTTGTTTAGACCCAACAAATGAGTCAAGGTTTGATAAAAAGAACCTAAATTTTAGGTCCAAATGTGTTAAGCATCAACAAATGAACCTGAAATTTAGGCTCAATTAATGAGCCAAGGTTCGACAAACGAACTTGGATTAAGTTTGTAAACAAACTCTCACACTCTATCTAACAAATGGAAAGAGTGCAATGGACTCTCAAACTTGACACTTATTGGATTGAGCCCCTTGTTCAGCGCCGCTTGAGTTGTTTGATCTCCGCTCTCTCTTACTTCAATCAGCTCATTAATGCTCTCCCGATCTTATTGTCGATGCTTTACTGAGGCTTCAACTCCAATAATTAATCGCATTGTATTTTATCTTCAAGAAATGACCAAGGTGATGGGAGGTGGTGATCACAATTCTCTACAACTAGTAGGATTGGGTTGCCTAGAGGAATTCCACCTAATTGGATCTCTAGAGAGGTTTAGACAAAGGATCTTCCTATGGTCAAGGTGCCTAAACATCTAGAGATCAAGAGAGAGCAAGTCCATCTTCAATTGAGCTTTTGAATGCTCCATCTTGTGATCAAACACAAGGAAGATGGCTTAAAATGGTTAGGATTAGAGCTTAATAGTATGGGCAATGTGAGTGACTTCTAATGCAATAAATCCTCTCTACTTAAACCCTAAACCAAGCTCAACCTTTTTACAAAGAAAGCTCAAACGGATAGAAAATGGCTAGTTCATGGCTGGTTGGCGTTCAACTGCGACCGGTCGTGAGAGGTCCTCGACTGGTCAGCCGAAAGCCAAGATCGGTCAAATTATGTGCTAGGACTTGTGTTATGTTGCTATCCCAAATTCGCCCTCTGCCAATCGGTCACAAGACCAATTGGACAAACCTGGTGATCGGTTTGAAAATGGCCTAGGACTAGTTTTCATTGTTGTCCCTTCTGCGACCTCTGACGACCGGTCGGCCAGCGGCCAAGATCGATCGACAGCTATGAGTTCTATTATTTTATATCTTGTTTACAGCAGCCCATGAAACCTCTAAGGCCTATCTTTGGGTAATCTTTTGGGACACCTAAGGACAATCTAAGATAACTACAAGCATGCATATTGGATCAAGTCATCTAGAGGTTTGGCTTTGATTTAGGTTCAAGGTTCAAGGCTCACCAAGGCATCTCTTTTACCTGCATCTTCTTCCTTGATGCAACAGGTCCAGTTGAGTCTTCCATCATCATCTTACAGGTGCTCGGAAACTTATCATGGGTCGGAAAGCTTTATGGATGAGGGGATGCAGTAAGATTCCCTCAAGCGTCGAAGCTTGACCTTGGTTATCCTAGACACGACCTCATCCATTTCAAACTGAGCAGGTGCGGGACCCGCCTCTTCAGCTTCCCCTTCCTACTCTGCTGACCGAGGGGCTTCCGCATCCCCGAGAGCCCCCTCCTCAGCCACCTCAAGAACATCGTCCCCTTCGTCGGGGGCTTGCTCAGCTTGAGACAAGACCCCTAGAATTCCTTCCTCGGTCTTTGTCTCTGAATCGGACACCCCACCTCGGTCTTCTACCGATAGAGATGAACCCGGGTCCTCATCTCAGTCACCCGACCATTCTAAGTTTTAGGAGTCTGAGGTATCCGACATGGTCGTTAAAATAGAAAAAGAAAAATATGGAGGAAAGGCAGGGGAAGGAGATCGTATTAGAGGTTCTGGCACGAACTCAAAGACCTGGTCAAAGCGCAGAGTCTGGTACGAGCTGGGAATCCGACAGAGCACGGGCGCTAAGATTGCGAAAACTAGAAATGTGAGGGTGAGCAGCGGGTTTTATAGGCAAACTGTCATGCCACGTGTCGATAACAAATTGGTCTTGATAAAGGCGCGTCTCCTCAATTGTCGCGCCCTCCACGTGGTGTTGCCTGGCACAACCGTGCCCGACGTGACGCTTCGCCACCCGACACCTATACCACATGGCGGTAAAGGAAAGCTTGAGCATTAATGCGTCGCTTTGACTGACAAGTTGTCGCCCACGTGGCGACTTCCGGTTTGCATGGGCTCCACTAGGCGATTGCTCGTCGTACTGCAATAATGCGACTCTCCAGATTTCGCATCGGGTGCATGGTTAGTCGAGCCTCACCATTATTGAGTCGGATCCCACCCTCGAGGAACGAGATCTCGCCCGTTATTCGAGCTCCTGACTCTCCCTCGACCTGCTCGGCTTAACCAAGACAAGTCCCCACCCCTCAATCGCTCGGGCTCGAGACTTGAGGGGTTACTGTTGTGGGGGATGTCCCGGCCAACCTTGTGGATGGTCGACGGTTGAGCTTGGTCTTCGAGACCGAGGCCTCCCCATCGCCGGAACCACTATTGAGCCGATGCTGCGCCTGGGGTCCGAGCTATTAGCCTGGTCCCTATGCCAGAGCTAACGCCCCACCTCGAGGTGTTAGTGATCAATACCTCCCAAGGGAAAGACCTCGAATGACTCACAGGAAGCTCGGGCTGACTGTCAACCTCCAGACCGACCTATACCATAGAGCTGAGGTAGTCTCCGACCTAAGCAGCACCGCATAACATGGCACAACAGGAGAGCCATCGTATAAGGGTACAGCTCCATCACCTACCCCAATTAATGCAGACAGTCAAAGACCATGGCGCACACACCTACCCACATAAATGTAGTAAGAGAGGGGGTGCGGCGCCCCTCACCCCAAGGTCAACCACTGTAGCAGAGGAGGCTATACCCCCTCACCTCTCCTGTCCGAACATAGGGTTGGTGAGGGATCCCGCCTATAAATACCCTCACCCATATGGGGAAAGGTATGCATTATTCTCTCCCCTAGTCGAACTACCGATCATCTAACTCTCTATTCTAACTTAGGCTTCAAAGGGTTCACAGACGGCCCCCAGCCACCCAGCCTTCTGTTTTGCTCTGCGGGTCACCTAGAGCCCCCTTATCCCGAGCGTCGTCGGCTTAGGCCCAGAAGAAACTATACTCCTAGAGCTAGGTCCATCACACTAGTTGCCTCGTTTTTAGCCGCAACAGCCTCCACTTCGAAAACGGGAGAGCTAATTAGTAGACTCTTTTCCACCATTATTTGGCACCTATTGTGCAAAAGAAATACACATTTTCCAAACCAAGGCCCAAGACAGATGCAAGCTTTTGCGTCAAATCCTAACCGACAATAACTAAATATGTGTTTCAATTATTGTGGGGGAGAAGGATCTCTCCTTGACCACACAAAAGAAATATCAAATGAAAATGAAAATATAGAAAAGATGCAAACCACCGAGATTTACGTGGTTTCTTTTTCGGTACATCCACCAATTCACAAAGATCCACTATATTTAAAGGCAAAAAGCAAAGAAACAGCTCTTAATACAAGTAATAATCTTATACCTGTAATATTCTCATATTTCTATCACAATACTTAGATTATTGCGCTAGGAATTTAGTTATGAAAAGTACAACGCAAATCGTGACATAGAAAGAAAACCCCTTTGCCTTTTGGCTGTTTGGCATGGAATCCATGGTTTCCATAGCTTATCTCCGAAGATGAGAAGCTAGCTTAAAGATTTCTTTATATAAGGCTTTCTAAATTTCATGATGGACCTTTTGGCCCATTAAAACTTGAGATTCAAAACAATGAAAACATCATGACCCATCGACTCATTTAGAAATTCAAACTGCAATCCAAGGCATTAAGGACAGGCCTTTCCAAGTTCAACTCCTATGTTATCCATATCATCAGCCAGCAGCTCAAGTATGAAGTGATCAAGTTGCAAAACATCCCTTAATCCCAATCTCTACTCCTCTTCACACACTTGCTCAATTGTTTACATTTTATTTGTAATGGGTTTTGCAAGATGGGTTTTGTTTGCTCGTTTGATCCTTGCACTCTATATCTCCGTCATTGTAATGGGTAATTCAGCTATTGGCCCCTTCTTGGATGGTATTAATAAAGCTTTGCTTCCCTTAAAAATAAAAAACACTAACCCAAGGTTTGCGGTAACACATACATGAAATTACGAGAATATGTATGTTAATTTGGACCATTTTTATCGGATCTCCTTCAAACCATTGAGTGACGAAATATGCAACTAGTGATGGCTACTTGGTAAATATTCAAGATGAGAAGATCCTATATTTTTTCAATCAATGTCCCAAAAAACATCAGTTGCAAAAATGATTCATATCTAAAGGCTAGGACTTGAATTATCAATGTATTCTACTATGGGTATCCCACCAATGCTAGTCCATTCTTAAAATGGTTTGGCCGATTGAATCATGAACCCGAGTCCAATCGCATTGGCCCAATTGGGAAATTATCTTTAGCAAATGTTTTCACCATTAGTTATGGTATGTTGATTACCATCTACTCCAACCATCATGCACGCCTTCCCATGCTAGCCGTTGGGCCTAAAATTCAGCACAATCAATTACCTGAGAAGACCACACAAACAGGAACAATTGAGAGGATACACTCACCCTTGATTTTTGTAGAGAGACACCATGTTGTGTGTACGCCATCCAATACATTGATACCAAACATCTACCTTAGATGATGGCACATCTTAAAAATCAAGTCATTCGGAAATTTGGGTGGGACCCAGCGAGATTCAAAGGTGCACATTACCTCCTAATTGTGTCCGTGTGGCCCACCGGAGTCATGGATTTTCCTAATATTTGGGTAGATATCGAAAAATGGGAGGACATGCATGATGGTCCGAGTGGATGTCACAAGCACAGGACGGTGGGGCCAAAAAGATTCGTTGCACACTTACTATTCCTAGTGCAATAAATTGTACCTATTGTACAGTCAGATACAATTAAAAAAATAAAAGAAGAAGAAGAAGAAGAAGAAGAAGATCAATTGGGTTCACCAAACTGCCCTGGTGTTACACACTTACAAGGGAGTGACACATTGTCACGTGACACAATAGAGAAAAGAGTGGACATTTATATAACAACCTTTGTAATCATGAAGCCTAAGTAGCTTAGATAGATATGGTGGAGACAACATATACATCTAGCTACTAAAAAAACAAAAGGCTTGGGCGCGTTTGGACAACCTCCATCAGAATATATCTAGAAATAGAAAGGTGGTGAGAGAAGTTGGGGTGGTTGTTCTTCTTCTACTCCTCCTTGGAAGTAGAAAGATGGTGTTGATGGAAATGAAAGAGGAGGAAAGAAGGAAAGAGAGTCCTCTTGAACTTGTGGAGTGGGGTCCAATGGAAATGGCAATGGGACCGTTGGTGATGATGACGTGGTTGCCTGATGGAGCCATATCTGGGTCTTGAGGAACTTAACGTAGTGGATGGCCTCCTCTAGCATGGACACCGTGTCCATCTTCGTTCCTCCAGGGACCATGCTTTGAAGGATTTTGAACCGTTCGCTTATCCTGTGCCTCCTCTCACGTGCTGCCACGCTCTGTGGATCCGTTGATAGCCTCACCCCACCTGTGCCCCTCTTGGTGGGCCTCTTCTTCTCTCTGGACCGTTGGGTTGAGCATCCATCGCTCTCCATCTTCACTTCCTCAAGTGGGTGTCCCAGGAAAGCAATGTATGTGCACGCTAGCTAGCTGACGCCCATATATAGGGACGCGGATTGCGAACTGAGTACCTCAGGACGCTATAGTAAACTCTGTGGGGCCCACTTTAATGTATGTGTCTTATCCAAGACATCCATCCGTTTTTTGATATCATTTTAAGTGCATTTCAATAAAATAGAAGCATATCCAACGCTCAAGTAGACCACACCACAGGAAACAGTGGGGATAGTGGCATCCACCGTTGAAACCTTCCAAGGGCCCTCAGTGATGTTTATTTGTCATCCAACATGTTCATAAGGTCAAACATAGATGGATGAAGGGCCAGAAACAAGTATCAGAAACCTCTGTGGCACATAAGAAGGTTTCAAAGGTAGGTGTTCAACTCCCACTATTTTCTGTGGTGTGGTCCACTTCAGCTTTGGATATGATTCAATTTTGGTCTCATACACTAAAATGATCTGTAAAAGCTGATGGAAGGCGTAGATAAGACATATCAATCATGAGGTGGGCCCCACTGAGTTACTCAGTAGGCAATCCGCCCTCCATATATATGAGTTAGAAGATACTCGGGCTGCGGATGAGGCTTGATACGCAGGCACTCGTAAATTGCATGACATATAAAAACTCAAATAAAATCGAGTAGGTTGTCCCACTGTTCCCAAGTCCCCATCCAAATCTCAGATTAGTAGAACAATCCTAACCTCTGATTAGCGGATACTTGTTTGTGGAAATAAGTTTCATTTTCAACCGTCCAATAGATGTCCACGAGTCAGATAGTTATAGACAACCATCATACACTGTCACAGTATCAAAGCTTTTCTCGATCGATGGATGAGTGAGAAACCCGGTTGAAACATCTTTCCACAGGACACGTGGCAAGGTAATTAGTCGATCGAGTCCACTCATATACTGACACCAGGATGGATGGCTTTGATTTTGAAAAATCCTATCCATTACTTTTTGTATAGTTCATCCTGTTCTTGTTTTCCGCCGTCTAAATAATGGACACAGATGGTATGGCTATGATTGTCTAATACGAGTGATATTTGATAAATACACCATCCATTCTAAGTAAATTCATATGGACGGACCTGATTTACATTTGACCCCTGATGGATGTCCTGTGGAGAGAGAGGCTACCATTTTACAGTGCTCCCTAATTCACCGTATTCTCTACCGAGAATGGTTGGTAGGTCATTAAAAGAGCCAATCGTCACTTGGGTCAGCCGATCTTGGGCGCAGGATACGGCTGTCTCACGTCCCCTTCAAGGGCGTAGGTGCCTAACCTACGCCCGGGGTACACGTATGACCTACACAAGACCCGTGCGGGAGTCGTCAGACGAGATCATAACGGACGCGGATTGAGTACTAACCCTGCCCGTCCCTGGCTAGGATCGTACAGGGGCTCTGATGGGCCACCGTTATGTATGGGTTTTTATCCGCACGGTCCATCCATTTTTCCATATCATTTTAGGATTTATACCGAAACTTGAGGCAGTTCTAAGGCTCAAGTGGACCCAAATTGGGGATTAAACACTTACCATTGAATTTTTTTGGACTCACAAAAGTTTTTTATCAAGCTGCTATTTGTGTTTTCCCTTCATCCAGGTCGTCTATCTGAGCTTATGAACATGTTGGATGGCAATCAAACATCACGGTGGGCCCTAAAAAGGCTCCAGCGGTAAGTGTCATTATCACCGGCTGCTTCTTGTGGTATGTTCCACTCAAACTTTGAAGGATTGGCTGGTGCACCCTACACCAGCGAGGTTGCTGGTGCAGTGACCTCATCAAGTTGTGTGGGTCCCACCATGAGGTACTTGTTATATCCAAACCGTCCGTCCATGTTTTGGATCATTTTAAGGCATGAACCAAAAACTAAGACAGATCCAAGGATCCAGTGGACCACACTGTAGAAAGCAGTGGGCGATTGAACGTATACCATTGAAACCTTCTTGGAGGTCTAAGAAGTTTTGGATCAGTCTGATATTTATATTTACCCTTCATTCATGTCCGTGTGACATTATGAACAGTTTGGATGGCAAATAAACATCATGGTGGATCCTAGGTATGTTTTAACGGTGAGAATCATTGTCCCCACTGCCTTTAGTGGTGTGGTCCACTTGAGTTTTGAATATAACTCATTTCTGGTATCATGCACTAAAATGATCACGCCAAATAGATGGACGGTTTGGATATACTAAATACATCATTGTGGGCCCACATAGCCTTAATCTTCTTTAAACCGTTTGTACAATCACGGTGCTCGAGGACTGCGCACTTGCTCTGCGCCCGCACGTCCCTACACCAGCAACGTCGCTGGTGTTGGGTTGGTATGATAAAAAGGGATGGACGGTGTGGATAAGACACATACATCACGGTGGACCCTCGGAGGCCCTGTGAGTTCCCAGCTAGAGACGGCAGGGGTAGTACCAATCCGCGTCCGATCGTGGCCGTGGGTGGGATCCCTGACGGTGGGGCCCACCTTGATGTATGTGCCTATTATCCACAACGTTCAACCGTTTCTAAAACTTATTTTAGGGCATGATTTCAAAAAATAAAATAAAAAATGAGGCAGATCGAAATCTCAGGTGGACCAAGGTATAGGAAACAGTGGTAATCAGCCATTAAAAACTTCTCATGGGCCACAAATGTTTTGGATAAAGCTGATATTTGTGTGGTCTCTTCATCCAAGTCTTTGTGACCTTATCAACAGGTTGGATGGCAAATAAACATTCCGGTAACTCCCATGAAGTTTTTAATGGTGGGGATTCAATCACCACTGTTTCCTGTGGTGTGGTACGCAGAAGATTTGGATATGCTTCAATTTAGGATGATCTGGAAAAATGGATAGATGATGTCCATTTAAGGCACGTCCCAATTGATCCTATAGTTAGGGGAAGCGGATTACGTGGTGTACCACAACATACCACGAACTTAGTTGGTGTATTGATTTCAGCAAGTTCTGTGGGCCCCACCAAGAGGTATGTGTTATATCCAAACCGTCTATTCATTTTATGAGATTGTTGTAATTCTTTGTACAAAAAATGAGATGGATCCAAACTTCAAGTGGACCACGTTGCAGAAAACAAGGGAGAGTTAATGTCTACCATTGAAACCTTCATGGGGTAACAAAAGTTTTGTAATGATCTGATAATTGTTTATACCCTTCATCCAGGTCTGTGTGACCTTATGAACAGTTTGGATGGGAAATAAACATTATGGTGGGCCCTAGGTATGTTTTAACGGTGAGAATCATTGTCCCCACTGCCTTTTGTGGTGTGGTCCACTTGAGATTTGGATATGGCTCATTTTTTGTATGATGCCCTAAAATGATATCTTGAAACAAATGGATGGTGTGGATATAGTAAATACATCATTGTGAGGTCCAAGGAACCTTAATCCGTTTTAGACCGTTCATATGTTCCCGTCGTCAAGGATTGACATGCTCATCTTCCCTCGCCACATACCCACACCAGCAACTTCGCTAGTGTAGGGTACACCAGCCAATCTGCTTCCATAGTTAGGGCTCATTTGGTTGGCACCTGGAAACTTTTAAGCTTAAAATCGGGATTCCAGTAGAACTCGATTTTAAATGGTGTGTTTGGTGACAAGTTCCAACCAAATAGGATCCTGCGCGAAAGCGTAATTTGGCTGGAATCGGGATTAGTGGAAATGGTTCCCTACATAGTTTCTTTCGGAAGGGAAAATAGGCAGAAGTTAGTATCACCCACCCCCATATGTGTTGGGCATCTATGACATATGTGCTTTATATCCACATGGTCCATCCATTTTCAAAGCTCAATTAAGGAAATTAGACAAAAGATGAGGCAGATCTAAATCTCAAGTGGACCACACCACAGGAAAATAGTGTTGATTGAATGTCCACCATAAAAAATTTCTAGGGCCCACTATAATGTTTATTTGCCATCCAACCCAGCCATCTGTCTTGCGGGACTACAATAGGTCAGGGGTCAGGTTCTGTGACGGATCCGAAGTCCAAGTGGGGCATGCCACAAGCAACGGTTGGAACATAATGTAGATTACACAATTTTCAACCAAACAAAAAGTTCCATATCAAACCTGGTTTCATATCTAGTTTCTGCAATTTTGGATTCCAACAATGGAATCTCCTTTTTTTTTCTTTTTTTTTTTCTAGAACCTAGCTTCTGCAACCAAACAGGCCCTTAGGGATCCACCTAAACCACGCCTGAAGTAACATGGTACATCCCCCTTTCAAAATTTCTCACACATGGTTCTCGGTGGCGGATAAATGGATTTGTTTAGAATGACACGGTTTCTTAAGGTATATATGTAATACCTTTCACAAGGTCGCCGGTATGGTACATTTGAATGTTGTGAGTGTTTTAGAGTCACCACTAGTCAAAATAAAGTTTTAGAATTTACTGTCAGTTAAAGTTTATAGAATTGTTTAAAGAGTGAGAAATTCAAAGAATTCTCGACTCAAATAACTCTTAAGTTGATCTACCATGATTCTGGGTAAAGTATTTGGTTATAAAAAATGAAGGGTTTTGACAACCTTTTTCACCCATATCAGACATGGTCTTTACTTTACTGTATTGTATGATTTTTTTAGGGGGATTCAAGGAACTTCTAATAACTTGCATAATTAACTAGTGCTATATTGGCTTATAGGGTCTAAATAAATAAAAAAAATTTAAAGAATTGAAGCAAGGTAGATGTGCAAGTGAGTAAAAGTGAACTAAAGATAAATGCAATCCTGAATTTTCTATTGTTCCTTTAAACCATGCTTTCTAATATAGAAGATCTCCAAAAGAGACAACTGTAATGCATACTAGTTGTGGAAAGTTGGTTTATGTGTGTAAGGGAAGTGCAAAGTGGAATGGAATGATTAGACACATTTTTTATTAACAAAAAAAGGAGATGTTGGACATCTTGAGTTCCGACCCTTGTTGACTTTGGCGTGATTTTGGCTTTCGCCTTCACAATTGAAAGAGAAAGATAGTGCAGAGGAAGAGAGCCACACCTTAAAGCGATATAAGAAGTTGAATTGAAACCATTGAAAAAGGAAGCACAGAAGGATTGTAGAGAATTTTACAGAATTTTATGGCTTTTCCTACTGCTGTGGAAGTCTAAGTAACTTTCAATTACTTGACTCTACCTCTGGTTCTCTCACTCTTTTCCACTTCTCTCACCATCTTCTGTTTCACTGCAAGGACCCCTTTAAAGAGCCACTGAGGGCGAGCCTAGTGACAAACCTTATCTCATTTTTGGCATAGAGGGATCGACAAAAGAACGCCAGCTTGGAGCAACAATCGATTAACAATCTCCAAATGCTGCGATTGGAGTAGACCAATGCCGGAACTGACCACCGTATGGCCGGCTATGTGTGTAACCGGCCATAAGGTGGTTGGTTATATGCATAAGTTCTCACATGCCTGATTTTGCAACGAAACCTAAGACTATGGAAAGCAGTGTTCATAATTGTTTTCTATTCTGCAGGTGACAGATGGGCCATACACAACATTGGGTCCACCTTCTTGTGTGTCATGGCAGTAGTTGATACGTTTCAATGAGTATGTACAAAGTGTGTCTTTAACCATATAGGAGTTTCATTTGAGCCTTGATAGAAGTCAACAATCAAGGAATGCCCACATTTCAGATGGATAGGATTGTATAGTAGGAGTGAGTTTTGAGAAATAAGCCATCCATGGTAGGGCCAATCATATTAGCACGATACCCTACCAAGTGTACTGCAAAGAGATGGATCCACCATCATAAGGTTCTTTGGGTTATGAGGGGCCGAGTCTAATTCATTGTGATGAACCATTCTTGAATTCTTTTTCCACTAACCACTGGACATCCAATCCGCTGCACTTTTGTTAAATCCATACCATCCATCTGGTGGGACGTCACATGGATTGCCCAAGCTAGAACATATACTTCCTCAACCAGGCCGTGAACGGTGGACATAAACGATATTATTGATCAGATTGAAATAGGGAAAAGTCCATTGTTTGGATGGTTATTAACTCTGCAACATCCTGATTATTGCATCTCGGGGTGATCTGTGGGGCCTATTTTTGGACCGTTAGGATTCACCAACCTTAGGTGCCCAAACTACATATGGAGATTTAAAATAATAATAATAATAATAATTTGTTCATTGAGATGGATAGAGGCAAAACCAGCTAGGGGGCCATTTGGATATAAGTAAATGAAGTTAATTGTATTTCAAGTGTGTCCGGATGGAAGTAAATGCATGTAAATGAAATAAAATGAGAGTAATTAGGCATGTAAATAAGGTGAAATGCCTTTTTAAGATCCCTAAAAAAATAGCACAAGTAAACAAAGGTGGTGCTATACACATGACATGCTAATGATAGTCTAAAATAATTCAATAACTGGCTACATCACTAAAACCACACAAATAGAATGATCTAAACCATCCAAAGTTTGGCCATCTAAATATATAGTTAAAAAGTGTTGATTAGTGGCTTGTTTGTGATCCTTATGTTATGAACCACTCAACGCTTGAAATTTTTTCATTTTTTTGCTAAAGTATATATTTCAATGAGCTTATTACAATCATTTTATTAAATATTACATATGTACACTAATTTGAGATGTTAAAGTTGATTTAGGATATCACATAGATTCTTTGAATATATTGGAAGAAGCCAATGCATTTCAATTCTTCCAATTTACTCCCATCCTAACAAAATATTTAGATTTCAAATGCATTTCATTTACTTCATCCACATACAACCAAGTTAAGTCATTTACTCTCAATTTATTTACCTCCTTTCCATTTAGCTCTCAAACAAAGCTTCCGAGAGGGATGAGTGGATTAGGTGTTACCAGGGTAACACATTAGTTGGTGCTTCCCTGATCGGCCCACCTTGATTTATTTTTTATATCAATGCTGTCCATAAGTTTTTCCAGCTTACTGTGCTAAAAATAAAGTGCATCAAAATCTTAAGTGGATCACATAGTAGGGATTGAAATTCCACTATTAAAAACTCTTTCATGCTTAGGACTAAGCGGATATATGTCTTTTCCCTTCATCCAGGTCCTTGTGACCTTATGGAAAATAACCCTGGACGCTGAGAAGTTTTTAGTGGTAGGCATTCAATGATTAGTGTTTCCTGTGGTGAAGTGCACTTGAGATTTCGATCTACTTTATTTTTTAGACCATGTCTTAAGATGAGCTGGCAAAATTGATGGACGGCATGGATGTACAACACATATACCAAGGTGGGCCCACGGTCGGGGAAACACGTACTAACGTGTCACCGAGGTAACACCTAATCCGATCCCCGGCGATGGACGGGCGTGGATTTCCTGCAAAAGCCTTGCGCAGGAAGTTCCTGCCTGGGAACAAGGTGCGGCCCACAGTGATGTTTTTTTATGAATCCACTCCGTTCATCCGTTTTGGGAGCTCATTTTAGGATATTAAATAAAAAACGAACCGGATCCAAGACTCAGATGGGCCTCACTAAAGGAAAAGGTGGGTAGATAAATTACTGCCGTTGAAACCTCCCTGGGGTTCACAGTGATATTTACATGACATCCATATCGTTCATAACGTCACTACTACTGGGATGAACTGGAAACACAAATATTATCCTGATTCGAAACTCCTGTAACTCCACAAATATTTCAACTGTGGACGTTTAATCCTCACGTTTTCGGCCCACTTGAGTCTTGGATCCGGTTCATTTTTGTTCTCATGGCCTAAAAGGAGCTCCCAAAACGGATGGACCGGGTGGATTCATAAAAAAAAATCACTGTGGGCCCTACCTTGTTCCCAGGCAGGAACTTCCTGCGCAGGAAATCCGCGCCCGCGATGGACGGCGTGCCCCGGCCACCTCTAATGCAGAAACGCCACGTGTGCCTCACACGCGTATATCCACGGTAAAAATTAAGATCTTCTAGTAAAAAAAGGTCCACGCGGGTCAAGTGCGCCACGGTACTTGTTCGTCGGCGTTGGAAGCGGACTGCACACTGACGCCTTCAGTAGCTCTCTCTCTCTCTCTAGTGAAGTGACGTCAATAAGTTCTGTGCGTTCCAACATAATATGTGTTGTATCTGTACCGTCCATCCATTTAGAGAGATGATTTTAGGGCATAAGCCAAAGAATGAGGCAGATCCAAACCTCAAGTGGATCCCACCAGAGAAAACAGTGGAGGCAGATCCAAACCTCAAGTGGACCCCACCAGAGAAAACAGTGGGATGATATTTGTGTTTTCCCTTCGTCCATGTCGGCCTGAACTTATGAACAGTTCAGATCTCAAATAAGCATCATGGTGGGCCCTAGGAAGGTTTCAATCACAGTTCCCACTGTTTTCTGTTGTGGGGTCCACTTCAGCATTGGATCCTCCTCATTCCTTGCTCAGGTCCTAAAATGATCTCTCCAAGTGGATGGACGGTGTGGATACAACGCATAAATCATGATGGGGCCCACAGAACTTGGTGACGTCACTTCAGTAGGGAGATAAGTAGCCGTCCGTAGCTAATCCGTCCTAGTCCGTTCCTCAATCTCGAGGTAGATTTATGGTTCTTTAGATGTCAGAATCCAAGTCCCACTCTCTGACTTCTCTTGTACGTGCAATAGCTTCTCCCCGAGGTTATATGCTGTTTCTCCAATTGAGTGCGCTGCTGTACGTGTACTAGGTCCACACGTTCGTACGTGGAACACGTGTGGTTGATTGTAGCCGCCCATCAAGTGAATCCCGCTGTTTGGATATCTTGTCCACAAGTCAGATTGATCTGACCATTGGATGGGTTGCATTGTGTTCGTTTGTTTACTTACATGGGTGGCCCACCTTATTATCACATTGCCCTAAGTTTTAATAAATGGATGGTAGGGATCACTTGATGATCGGCTCCAATCTTGAACTCGTGGGCCACATGTACATCCACTCTGTGGACCTAGAGTAATGTATGTACCTTACATCCACTCCTGTCCATCCGTTTTGACAGCGCATTTTAGGTTAGGATCCAAAAAATAAGCGGATCCAAATCTTAGGCGGACCACACCACAGGAAACAGTAGTGAGTAAATACTCACCATTAAAAACTTCTTGGGGGCGGCCAGAATGTTTATTTTCCATCTAACCTGTTGATAAGGTCACAATGACCTGGATGAAGGGGACCACACGAATATCAGCTTGATCCAAAACTTTTGTAGCCCACGAGAGATTTTTAATGGATAGTCACTACTATTTTCCTAGGTGTGGTCCACCTGAGATTTGGATTCATTTTATTTTTTGAATTGTACATTAAAAGGAGCTGTTAAAAGGACTGGATGGCGTGGATTAAGGAATATACATCAATTTGGGCCCCAACTTGAGGGATCCACCCACCTTGGTGGATCAAAGCGGCGCCCAATGAGATGGTTGACACTCCATGAGAATGTGACCCTGGCCTGTAGTTGGCCCACCTGGAATGGGGAAGCAAAACAGCTCCCATGCGTGCCCGGTTCGCACCGTTGATGGCACACCTGTCAGAGCTTTGGCCATCCATAGGCAAACCACATTGATATTGGTCGGCTAATCAAGCTTGTGAAAAAATGGGCGGTTAGAAAAATGTCCAATTCAATATGTACATGTGGGTCTCTCGCGTGCACGTGGACCAACCTAATGAACCGTTGGGATCTCCCAAAAACTTGCAGCCTTCACACGTGCTAGGTGTGTGACCTAAGAAGTGGATTGCCCGCTACACCCGGCTGCAGCAAGAATCCTGGACGCAAGGTCTGTGGGGACACCGCGATGTCCGTGCTGTCCATCAATTTGGCCGGCTCACAAGGGCATCAGCCTAAACAGCAGTTCTCAGGATCAAATCACTAAGGGGACACACTAACTCCACCGGTGGGTGGGTGCATCATGTGAGTAACTGTATGAGTGAGTTTCCCCTTACTGAGTGGGAGCGTTGCCTGACTAAAGTAAAAAAAATAATAATAATAACAAGTGCATCTGCACAAACATGAGGCAGATGTAAATCTAAAGTACACCACTCACCATTTAAAACTTCCTAGGATCCACCATGATGTACATCATTTGCCATCATACCCCGTCGCTTTTCATATTCATTTGCCATCACACCTTAGTGACTTTCTTTTAAATGTAGATAAAGGTAAAACATAAATATATAAACGAATATTTACAAAAGTTATTTAGAATGATGCCATAAACGATATAAAACAGTTGAATTTTACAAAATTCATATTTTTTTACATTTATAAAAATGTCATAAGTTAAACCTGTGATTTTAAGTACGATAATTTCTCATGATCAAGATGATGCAAAACTTTAAATATATCTTAACAGACACATCTTAAACGTATACATCAAGTTTCAGCCATTCGATTATTATGGAAGTGTCCCAATTAGATATCCACTTGTAGATGACCTACTTGAACTCGGATCTGTTCCATTTTTGGTAGAATACCCTATAATCTCCTCACTAATTTGATGGACAAACTGAATTTCTCACAAATATTACAGTGGGACCCAACGTGCATCGCATGCACGTTAAGTGAATTTGACCGTACTCCACTCGACCAAAGACGAAAATCATCTCTCTCTCCTTCCCTCACCGCTGCCCTCTACACCATTCATCAGGTGGGCCTCATTAGCGTGATCCAAACCATTCACATGCTCCGTGACCCTCTTAAACCTACTCCTATGAAATGCTATCACCATCCGACAACCAAGCTCACCAATTTAAGTTCCCTATCACGCCATATCTATCAAGAACTTCCCATATGAACTATCCACTTTACATGGACAGCTGTGATTTTATCGATAGAGTCCAGAGGATCTCTTCTAGCTAGCCAATGCGCCCTTTCATATTGAAAATGAAAATTTCTATCTTTTATGAGAATCTTTCACTGAATCTTTTTATCACGCAAACCACCGATCAAACAGGTATAAACTTTGGATTTGTGGACCTTACAAGCTTCATTGGACTCATCCTGTTGAATTCTCTTCCAGAACCATATGAGTCGCTCAAGGACTCGTTGTGCGCAAATAGGGAGACTATTGGTGTGGAAACCGTTACCTCAGCCCTTCAAGCGAAGGTGATGAGAAGGAAAAGCAGGGGCATGGGTCCCTCTACAGATGAGGCACTGGTTATGAGGGGGATGAATTCTGAGCGGGGTGAAGGATCTCCGTCATCGAGATCTAAATTAAAGGGCAAGTGGATGTATAAGGTGAGATGTTGGAATTGTGGGAAGAAGGGCATGTAAAGAGGGATTGTTCGAATCCTGGGTAAAAGGCAAGAGAAATCTAGAGATTCTTCTAGGGAGGGAACTAATATCGTAGAGGACGATGGTGACTATTGTGATGTATTGACTGTATCCAGCATAAAGTCTCTTGGTAGAGAGTGACTCTTGGATTCAGGTGTATCATGTCATGTATGTCCTGACTGGAGTTCATTCATATCATACAAGGAGTATGATGGTGGATCGATGTTTGTGGGTGATAGTTACGCTCGCAACGTTGTGGGGATTTGGTTCGGTGTGCATTAAGATGTTCGATGGATTCGAACAGATCCTTGAAAGTGTGAAGCATGTCCTTGAGATGAAGAGGAATGCGATATCTCTTGGTGCACTCGAGGCGAAAGGGTGCATGTTCCGGCTGTGATCAATATTGTAAAGTGGTGAAGGAAGAACTCGTGATGATCAAGGCATGGAGGTGCAATAATCTTTACAAGGTAATCGGGAGCACAATTCATGGTAGAGTTGCAGGATCGGCAGCGGGATCCACGATTGTTCATATGTGGCAAGAGAAAAAGGGCCACATGAGAAGAGCAACAAGGCGTGTGAAGATGCAAGGATAAAGTCGATGGGGCACGAGAAGCGACGGGACTATAATGATAACGAAGTAGAGGTGAAGGTTGTGCGTGGCAAGGTGTTGCATGATGATTTGAATCGTGGTGGAGTTTGTTGGAAATGGATGGCCCAAATCACCATTGTATAGAGACACTGACCGGTCGGTCACGGTGAAGATCGAAACAGAGTTTGCTGGACTTTTTTAGTGTTTTGTCGACCGGTCGGTTGACCGGTCAGCAGGGGTTGTCGGTCGGTCGACGATGAGCTCCGGCCGGTCGACAGGTCTCCTTATTGTACTTGGATTATTGCGCGCTTTTCTGCAAAGAGTTTCTATTTTCTATTTTTCTCATATTTAAGGAGTGTATTACGGGATTAGAGGTATCTTAGATTGTTTATTAGACGGAAAAGGTGATTGAGAGAGGTTATATGTAAGAGAAAAAACTTGAAGAAGAGGGTGTTCTTCTTAGGGAAGCTTGTATTTCTCTTGTGGGCTTGGTGATCTTGGGTTTTTAGTTCCATCTCTAATAACTTCTAATATTATAGTTGACTGGTGTCTCTTTGTGCCGTGGTTTTTTACCCGTGAGGGGTTTTTCCACGTTAAATTCGGATTGCCTATGTGTGGGTGGTTGCATGCATTATGATTGCATTGTGTTGCTTATTTGATTCAATTTGCTATTTGTGTTCGGCTTTGTTTCCACTGCTAGTCCTCCTATCCTAACATGTACAACTACCAACTATCGAAGAATGCTTCACATGGTATCAGCCTCTTGTTGTGGTCCCCTTCAACTTCGTCTGCAAGCTACTAAAAACACTAGAGAGAAAGAGAGAGAGAGAGAGAGAGAGAGAGAGAGATGTCAAAAAAGACTCTTTTTTTTCCTTATGGGACCGACCTTGGGAACCCATCCACGTGTTCTAACCTACCCATCGTGTTCTGCAGGGCCCACTGGATAGTACCAGTGGGGATCTAAGCCGTCCACATGGCATGTGTTATAATTTCAAGCCATGAGACGAAATCCGAGGGTAGAAGTCATCGCGGATGGACCACAACAGTGGAAAACGGTTTAAATTAACGCACGATTATGAGCCATGAACGGTTTCATTTTTAAATGATCCTCTTATGGGTTTGGGGCTGTCCGAATAAGGTGGATGGGTCAGATCGGCAGAGGGTTGGCCTCACTGTTGATTTTACAGGGCCCACGCCCCATGCGTAAAGGGGCCCCTCGACTTCCGCACCCTACCGTTGCTGTGCGGGTTGGTGGCATTGCATAGGGGCATTTTGGTCTGAGGAAAAGGCCAACAGTGCCCACCTAGCTAAATAAATAAAGGGCTCTGATACACGCCTAGGACACAAATGACGTCGTAAATCAAGGCTTTTTCAACTATTATCTTCACGAGAGAGAGCAGAGAAGGTGTTACCCATAGTGTGGGCCCACCTTGATGCTGTGTTGTATATCCACTCTATCCATCCGTTTCTCCAGCCAATTTTAGGATTTAGCCTAAAAAATTAAGCAGATCCAACTCTTAGGTGGACCACACCACAGGGTTATTAAGTGCCTCACCGTTAAAAATTCCAAAGGATCCATCATAAGGTCCTCATAATGTCCAGAAGACATGGACGAAGGTAAAATACAAAGAGAAGCTTGATTTAAAACTTTTGCAGCCCACAAAATATTTTTATTGGTCATTCATCACTGTTTGTAGCGGTGTTGTTCACCAGAAATTTGTATCTTCTTTTAAGGTTTTGGATTGCGTCCTAAAACGAGATGGAAAACGGCGTGGATATACAACAAATACATCAAAGTGGGTCCCACACTGATGTTACCGATTCACCTCTAAGGTAAAACCTCTCGTGGCACGAATCGCTTGGACATTTCAAATACTGAAGATGAAAAGGCCAAGCGCACGTTCCTCCGCATTTGCCGTTGGGGTGGTTGAGCCCGAATTATACTTGCTTGTTCAACTGAAATACCAGCTTTTGGGTCAATCGAACCCGTCAATCACAAGCTACCACATCAGGCCGTGTCAACATGCTGAATTCATGCTAATGTACTCTCCAACACACGTGTCAACGTGCATGATCAATCCGTTCATATTCAACGCACCTAATCAACGGATGTATTAGGACCATTCAATTTCACAAGGATCAGATGCTGCCCGGCCGGCTATTTAAATGTCTATTTCTTTGTGCATGTCCAGGGCCACCTGATCAATGGGTGGATTAGAAACACTCGCTCTCGTAAATGGACACAGATTGGGTAATACCCCGGCGGTCCCTAACCAGGGACGAACAGGGGCTTTGAGGAGCTACTGTGATGTATACATTTTATCCACACCGTCCATCCATTTTCCCATATCAACTTTAGGATACAAAACTAAAAATGAGGCAGTTCCGAGGCTCAAGTGGACCGCACAGTTGGGATTAAAAACCTACCGTTGAAAGCTTTTTTGAGTGCCAAGGAAGTTTTGGTCAAGCTGATATCTGTATTTTACCTTCATCAAGGTCTAAGTGACCTTATGAACAGTTTGGATGGCAATTAACCATCACGGTGGGCCCTAGGAAAGTTTCAAGAGTGAGTGTTTTCTTCCTCTACTGCGGTCCACTTGAGCCTTGGATCTGCATCATTTTTTGGCTTGTACCCTAAAATGATATGGCCAAATAAATAGATGGTGTGGATAAAACCCATACATCACAGTGGCCCCTCAAAGCCCCTGTCCGTTCTTAGCTAGTGGGGAGTACCAAGTAGAGGTGACTATGGACTACATCATATCCGTATCGCTTGGTTGCTTGGGTGGGTGTGTTTGAACAATATTCGAACAAACATTCGGACAAGGTGGCTTTGATCAAACTTAGTTTGGTTTAGCTTAGCTATGTTCAAACACTTTCGAGCGTATGAATGTCGGACAATTTTTATGGATTCGAATAATTTCACTTTTTTCGTTTGAAAATATTTTTTTCTACTACTGATAGTGAATACCGATTTGTTTACAAATAACAGATCACAAATAACAGATCACAAGGTTTAAAGATTTTAACTGACAAAAAAATGAGACAAGAAACATTGAGGAGGAGAATGATGTCGGTCAATATTTGAGTTCGAGTTTGAGTTCCTGTCGAGTTAATAAAAGCCGTGATTCAAGCTGACTTGAATTTTTTTAACAGATTCTGTTAGACTTTTTTGTTCCACCAGAGTTTTATTGAGTCGATATGAGTCAATCGGAACGATCAAACTCACTTCCCGTCCAGCTCTAGTGCCAAGTACCCAATCCACGTCCCGCATAAATATGATTCGGTCAATTTCCGGTGGGCCGAGGCAGAGTTTTATTGTATGTGGAAGTGTACTCTCACAACATAGATGGAGCGTTTGCTGCACACGTGCCAACATGCTACAAGCGTTACTAACACGTGTCGTTCGTCACTTTGTTGGGTCTATTCAGTCCAAGCCGTCCATCCGTTTTTTCAGATCATTTTGAGGGTTGAACCTAAAATCGAAGCATACCAAGGAGAACATTTTTACAGGAAACAGTGAAAATAATGATTTCCACCGTTGAAACCTTGCTAGGCCCACACTGATGTTTATTTGTCATCCAACCTGTTCAAAAGATCACACAGACATGTTTGAAGGGAAAACACAAATACCACATTGATCCAAAGCTTCTGTGGTCCCCAAGAATTTTTCAACGGTAGACGTTCAATTCACACTGTTTCATTTGTGGACATTTAGCCGTTTTCTCTACCCGTCCATTTATACCAACATACCGTTCGCCTGATGAGCTGATCCGTCCGATTTCTGGCACAGAAAATGCCTACAGTGCTCCCCTCGTGATGAATGGCTCGGATTTCGTACATGCTTTCCATGTTTGCATGTTGGCCAGAAAGCCCCCATCCATCTCACGCGAGCGAGTGGACTCGGTGTCCCACCGTAATTTCCGGGGACTGAACTCAGTAGACTATTAGGCCCCTATTGTACGGCTGCGTCATATCATAGTCATCTCATCATGACTGATGGACGGCAATCATGATCTGCAATTTTCCATTTGTGTTCAAACATGGCCCACCTGATCCAAGAAGTTTCTCAACAGTATGAGTCACGGTTGGAGATGCATCGCGTTGGACTGGGATACTATACAGCACCTGTTTTAAACAGTGCGTACAACACCCAAGTATGTGGGCCCACCATGTTTTATATGTAAATCCAATCCGTCTATCAGGTTCCAACCTAGCCGGTTAGGCCCTTGGACCTAAAAACCAGCTAGATCTACAACTCAGAAGGGCAACATCACATGGAACTATGGGGATGGGATCCCATCCACAGATTTGTGTATGAGAACGGTAGGATTTGATGCAAATGAACTGGGTGAGATTCGAGGCTGCAAAAATGACGATTAGACGGCTGGGTCTATGTCTAACTGAAATAGAAGGCAGTGCACCGAACATTTGGAGACGTAATTTCTCAATTGATGAAAAATTACAAACCCACGACCCATGTTTATAGCTTGGACCCATATTTACTTTGAACCAGTTGTCTATATCCTTAGTCATCCAATGGCCCTTGATTTGGACAATCCAGTCCATTGATCAGTGATGGACCGTGATAACAACAACAACTTTCAAATATAAGTTACAATCAAATAGATGAGTAAATTGGATGTTGCCCACGTGAGAGAAATTTGCACATGTGTGATTGTCAATGTCCGGAGGTAAAGAACGGCCCATATTGCTCACACTAGAAATAATATGATAATTGATATAGACCATCTATCATGTAATTTCATCCCTTATCACCTATCTTGTAAAATTCACTTTTATCAGATGATCCTACTCGTCCATTCAATGGTTTCGGGAAATGGACACCCATGTTGATCATACTACAAATGCTCGGCGCTCATTGATCTAAACAATCAATCATGTTGTCCTCCTTGGTTGCCCATCACTATCAAAAATACTTTCATTGGACTGTTCATTCAATGTTTAGGGAAATGATGGTCCATATTAATCATGCTGCAAGTGGTCTGATCATTGATTGATAGGTCTATCCCTTGACTGTCCATCACTCTCAAAATAACACTTTGTTCAGATGACTATAATTGTCTAGGAAAATGGATGATCCATATTGATCACAACACAAATGATCTCATCATTGAATTAGACATCCATTATTTGGATCCCACCTTTGATTGCTGACTAATCGTAGAAAAATCACTTTGGGTGGGAGACCCTAGCCTTCGCATGGGGAATAGACCGTCCAAATTAACCATACTCCAAATGGTGCCATCATTGATTCATACCTTCCATCATGTGGGTCCCCTACTTTTAAAATTTTCAACATTAAAAAAGAGGATTAAAGAGAATTTAACGGGATTGACATCCTCAAGTGGATGAATGAATTTCTAAGAATCTAAATACTGATGAAGTTTTCCTCCTCAAAGCATCAGAGGAGAGAGTGTTGCAGAGTGAGGCCGGGCGCCCAGGCCCTTCAGTGGCCGGGCGACCGGAATTCATTAGATTGGCAGCAATGCTGCTGGAGGTTTTTTGGCCTCAGCCGGGCGCCCCATGGTTTTGGTGACCGGGCGCCCGATGACCCGGCCGGGCGCCCGACCATGTTGGTCCGGGCGCCCGAAATTGGTCCGATTTTCTGACTTTCTCACTGGACTGTTTTTTGAGTTGGCCGGGCGCCCGAAGGTCTGGTGACCGGGCGCCCGACCCGGCGCGGACTGCTTGTACGCAGTTTCCTAATATGGCTCTAATTCTTCCGTTTTTGGTACTTAAGCGCTCCAAAACGGGACTAGGGCATCCCATTGTGTTGCTAACATGTCCAAGGTGAGAAAGAGAGAAAAAGAGGAAGAGAGAAGAGAAGAGAGAGAAAGAGGAAGCTTGTAGAAGGGAGAAGTTGCTTGAAAAAGGATTCTTCTGCGCAACGGTCGTCTCAGCGCTTCTACGTCCTCGGGATCGGTGAGATCGTTTCTCCTTTCTATTCTCTTGTAGTTTATCCATCCCTGCGTGGGTGAAGAAGTTTGATCCAAGCGGTGTGTGCTTGTGATCGGTTGTAACAGTTCCCTAAGATAGTGGATTGTTGATCTGGACTAGGTCCCGTGGTTTTTACCTCTTTTGAGGGTTTTCCACGTAAAAACTCTTTGTGTTCGTGTGGTTGATGTTTATTCTTGATTATTGCATTAGCATAGTCCATAATTCTAGTGTATTGGGGGGCGAGATCCGAAGGTTTGTGTGAAATGCACCCAACAAAGTGGTATCAGAGAGTTCAGGTTGTTTGAACGGTGTGGGATCGGTTCTGAATTATGGAAGGTGGCTCATCAAGGATGATCAGCCTCAATGGTTCTAACTGGATCATATGGAAGGCTAAGATGAAGGACTTGCTCTATTGCAAGGACTTGTATGCTCCAATTCTAGGCATATCGGCGAAGACGAAGGATATGTCAGATGATGATTGGAAGAAAGTGGACCGGAAGGCGGTGGGGTTCATTAGACAATGGTTGGATGATTCAGTTTTCCACCATGTGTCTACAGAGACCTCAGCCGCTAGCCTATGGCTGAAATTGCAAGGGCTGTATGAGAGGAAAACAGCCGGCAATAAGATTTTCCTGATAAGACGACTTGTGAATCTCAAGTTCAAAGATGGTGGTTCTGTGGCTGAACACATGAATGAGGTCAGCAACATTGTAAACCAACTCTCCGCCATGAAGATGGTCCTGGATGATGAACTTCAGGCTTTGCTACTGCTTAGCTCATTGCCTGACAGTTGGGAGACATTGGTGGTGTCTCTAAGTAACTCCGCGCCAGATGGAAAGGTATCCATGGATCAGGTAACAAGCTGTCTCTTCAATGAGGAGACAAGGAGGAAGTCCCTAGGGCCTGCTCAACAAGAGGCCCTTGTGACACAAGATAGGGGGAGAGGAAAGAACAGAAAGGGCGGAAAGGCCCGAGATAAATCAAGAGGCAAGTCAGTTGCCAGGAAAGATGTTGAATGCTGGAATTGTGGCAAGAAGGGCCACTACAAGCATGAATGTCACAAGAAGAAGAGTGACAAGAAGGGTAAAGGAAAGGAGAAGGAAGATGAATCAGATTCTACTGCGGTCGCCTCAGATGGTGACGTTGTTGTTATTCTTTCGGCAGATCACGATATTTGTCTCACGGCTTTGAGTCAGGACACCGACTGGGTGATAGACTCGGGAGCCTCGTTTCATGCGACTCCACGCAGAGATTTCTTCACAAGCTACAAGTCAGGTGACTATGGGACAGTGAAGATGGGAAATTCTGGTGTTTCGAAGATCGTAGGGGTCGGTGATATTTGTTTGAAGACCGATGTGGGCTGCACATTAGTTCTCAGGGATATGAGACACATTCCAGACCTTTGCCTCAACTTGATGTCGACGGGAAGACTGGATGATGATGGCTATGAAAGCCGGTTTGCTGGTGGGCGCTGGAAGCTCATCAAGGGTTCGTTGATCGCTGCCAGAGGAAAGAAGTGTTGCACTCTTTACAAGGCAAGTGTCAGTGTATGCAAGAGTGGATTGAACGCAGCAGAGGATTCAGCTACTGACGTGTGGCACAGGCGTCTAGGCCACATGAGTGAAAAAGGGCTTCAGCTACTAGCGAAGAAGCAGCTCCTTCCAGACGTGACAGGTATACCTCTCAAAACCTGTATTGACTGTTTATCTGGGAAACAGCATAGAGTTTCTTTTGTTAAAACTGCTTCTCATACTAATAAAGTACATGCATTAGATTTGGTTTATTCTGATGTTTGTGGTCCTATGAGGACAAAAACCTTGGGTGGGGCATTGTATTTTGTCACATTTATAGATGATGCATCTAGTAGGGTTTGGGTGTATGCTTTAAAATCCAAGGACGAGGTCTTTGGTGTGTTCAAACTGTTTCATGCTATGGTCGAGAGGGAGACAGGCAGATCATTGAAGTGCATCCGCACTGACAATGGTGGTGAATACATAGGTGACTTCCACGAGTATTGCAAGTCACTGGGTATACGGCATGAACAGTCAGTTCCCAAGACCCCCCAGCATAATGGTGTGGCTGAGAGAATGAATCGCACCATAGTAGAGAGAATCAGATGCATGTTATCCCATGCAAAGTTGCCCAAGATGTTCTGGGGAGAAGCAATGCACACAGCGGTGTATTTGATAAACAGGTCTCCATCAGCCCCGTTGAATGGAGAAGTACCTGAGAAGGTGTGGACTGGACGTGATCCATCGTACAGTCATCTCAGGGTGTTTGGATGCAGTGCATCCGTTCACGTACCAAAGGACGAGAGGTCCAAGCTCGATATGAAGATCAGGTAGTGTGTGTTCTTAGGGTACGGTAATGAAAAGTTCGGTTACAGGTTGTGGGATCCGACCGAGAAGAAGCTCGTCAGGAGCAGAGATGTGGTTTTCATTGAAGATCAATGTATAGAAGACATTGAAAAGCCAGAGAAGACCCAACCCAGTTCAGGTGAACTGGAGGATACGGATCCGATTACTCCTCCCGTGGTGCCTGATGACGGGAGAGTACAGCAAGGTGCAGAGGATGAGGGAGTCCCTACAGAAGATGGACAGGGGGAGCAGCCCCAACTTGATCCACCTGTTGAGCCACAGGTGAGGAGGACATCAAGGGACAGACATCCATCCAAGAAGTACTCGCTGCATGAGTATATTATGCTCACAGATGGGGGAGAGCCAGAAGACTATTCTGAGGCCCTAGCCGACGAGCATAAGGGGGAGTGGTTGAAAGCTATGCAAGAGGAGATGGAATCCTTGCATAAGAACCACACCTATGATATGGTGAAATTGCCTAAGGGCAAGAAAGCTCTGAGCAACAAGTGGGTGTTCAGAAAGAAGAATGAGCAGAAGAATTCACAGACAAGGTACAAGGCCAGACTTGTGGTGAAAGGGTTTGGTCAGAGAAAAGGAATAGACTTCGAGGAGATATTCTCACCAGTGGTGAAGATGACATCCATTCGGGTGTTGCTTGGGTTGGCGGCTAGCATGGATCTGGAGATAGAGCAGTTAGATGTCAAAACTGCCTTCCTCCATGGTGACCTGGAAGAAGAGATCTATATGCGCCAACCAGAAGGGTTCGAAGTCAAGGGCAAAGAGCATATGGTGTGTAGGCTTAAGAAGAGCTTGTATGGGCTGAAGCAAGCTCCTAGGCAATGGTACAAGAAGTTCGACTCGTTCTTGTTAAAGCATGGATATGACAGAACGGAGTCGGACCACTGTGTGTTCACTCGCAGGTTCTCAGATGGTGATTTCTTAGTTCTGCTATTGTATGTTGATGACATGCTCATCATGGGAAAAGACATCAAGAAGATTGACAGACTGAAACAGGAGTTGGGCAAGTCGTTTGCGATGAAGGACTTGGGCCCGGCAAAACAGATCCTAGGAATGGAGATAACCCGTGACAGAAGCAGCAGGAAGCTCTGGTTGTCACAAGAGCGGTATATTGAGAAAGTCCTAGAGCGGTTCAACATGAATGCAGCGAAGCCGGTCAGTACTCCATTGGATGGTCACTTCAAATTGAGCGACAAGCAGTGTCCCAAGACGAAGGCGGAAGTGGAAGAGATGCGGAAGATACCCTACGCGTCAGCGGTAGGAAGTTTGATGTATGCTATGGTGTGTACGCGCCCAGACATAGCATATGCGGTTGGTGTTGTCAGTCGGTATCTTGCCAATCCTGGCAAGGAACATTGGGCAGCAGTGAAGTGGATACTGCGGTATCTGAGAGGCTCATCCAGGTTGAGCCTATGCTATGGTGACGAAAAACCTGTGTTAGAAGGCTACACAGATGCAGATATGGCAGGTGACATAGACTCCAGGAAGTCTACATCGGGGTTCATGTTCACGTTTGCAGGGGGAGCGGTCTCTTGGCAGAGCAAGCTACAGAAGGTCGTAGCATTGTCGACGACAGAGGCCGAGTACATTGCAGTCACAGAAGCATGTAAAGAGATGCTTTGGATGAAGAGGTTCCTACAGGAACTCAGCCTGAAGCAGGAGGAGCACGTGGTCTATTGCGATAGCCAAAGTGCTATACACTTGAGCAAGAATCCAAGTCAGCATTCCAAGTCGAAGCACATAGAGAGTCGGTATCACTGGATTAGGGATACTTTGGAACAGAAGGTGTTACAGCTTGAGAAAGTCCATACGGACGATAACGGGTCAGACATGATGACCAAGGCTTTGCTCAAGGGCAAGTTTGAGGTTTGCAGAAACCTGGCTGGCTTGAAGAAGGTGAATTTCTCCTGAGTCGGAAAGGGGGAGATTTGATGGAGTTTTCCTCCTCAAAGCATCAGAGGAGAGAGTGTTGCAGAGTGAGGCCGGGCGCCCGGGCCCTTCAGTGGCCGGGCGACCGGAATTCATTAGATTGGCAGCAATGCTACTGGAGGTTTTTTGGCCTCAGCGGGGCGCCCCATGGTTTTGGTGACCGGGCGCCCGACCATGTTGGTCCGGGCGCCCGAAATTGGTCCGATTTTCTGACTTTCTCATTGGACTGTTTTTTGAGTTGGCCGGGCGCCCGACGGTCTGGTGACCGGGCGCCCGACCCGACGCGGACTGCTTGTACGCAGTTTCCTAATATGGCTCTAATTCTTCCGTTTTTGGTACTTAAGCGCTCCAAAACGGGATTAGGGCATCCCATTGTGTTGCTAACATGTCCAAGGTGAGAAAGAGAGAAAAAGAGGAAGAGAGAAGAGAAGAGAGAGAAAGAGGAAGCTTGTAGAAGGGAGAAGTTGCTTGAAGAAGGATTCTTCTGCGCAACGGTTGTCTCAACGCTTCTACGTCCTCGGGATCGGTGAGATCGTTTCTCCTTTACTATTCTTTTGTAGTTTATCCATCCCTACGTGGGTGAAGAAGTTTGATCCAAGCGGTGTGTGCTTGTGATCGGTTGTAACAGTTCCCTGAGATAGTGGATTGTTGATCTGGACTAGGTCCCGTGATTTTTACCTCTTTTGAGGGTTTTCCACGTAAAAACTCTTTGTGTTCGTGTGGTTGATGTTTATTCTTGATTATTGCATTAGCATAGTCCATAATTCTAGTGTATTGGGGGGCGAGATCCGAAGGTTTGTGTGAAACGCACCCAACAAATACTCCCAATTTTAGGTAGCCATAACCTTTTCTTTTCCACTGTTACTATGAAGGCCACATATATGATGCCTAGAATCATCTAATGTAATTAAGTGCATTTTGAGCCATTTGTGGATTAGGGCCTGCATAAGTAACCATGCCACATAGGTTGGTTTATATATTTAGGTTCACCCTTCTCTATGGTATCCATTGGAAATCGACCATAGCTGGGTTAACCATACCAAAACTATTGCAAGTGAAATTTTGTTTAAATATCATGGATATCGTTAGGTCAACTATACTAATGGTTTCCTTTAGTGTTGCCCACCTGAATTAGGTGTCAGCTGTTAGATCTAGGCTATTAATTAGTCGAGCCAACCATATAGAAAAACTTACATTAGCTCGACTTTTTTTTTCCTTAAACCAAGGTAGGAGTACACGTCTACTTATTAGAGTGGATCCCTCGTACATATCTAATTGAACGTGCAACCTCCTCTTTTTTCAATGTACCAATGGAAATTTAGGAATAATTGAGAGATGGTCTCCCACCATTGATTTTTTTTTTAGGAGCCCACTATAGTATATATGTGAAATTCACTTCGACCAATAGATGTGCAAACCCACTTTTGGCCAGTATTATAAAAAAAAAGCCTTACCTATGATTTCAAGTGGACCTCATTGAAGGAAACAGTTGAAAGAGGCATCCACCCTTAGTTTTTACTGGGGCCACCATGATGATTATATAAAATGCACTCCAACCATCAGATTCTAAATCAAAATTTGGGCCTAGAGCCCAAAAATCAGACCTATCCGTGAATTGAGTGGGGCAATACCAAGGGAAAAGTTGTAGAGGGTGAGAATTGCCTTGTACATTGTTTGTAATCATGTGGTCTACCTGAATCATGGATGTGACTTATTTTTTAGCCCTGGGCCTAATAAGGGGTGACCCATGTTGTGGTCATAGTGGATTTCATATAAATATCACAATGGAACCCACCTAGGCAACTAAACCCTTGCTCACACTGTGAAACCCAACTTCTATTAAGGAAGGTACCTGGATGATAAAACTTGAATTAATGGGTAGCTTATTGAAAACATTTTTGAAAAAGCTATTAGGATGTAAATACCTAATTAATTATGTAGTAATTTGTAAAATGCTGTAAAATTCACAAAAAAATTTACTCTAATTTTTTTTTTATGGGTGCATAGCTGTATGATGAAACTTATGTCTACATGTGTGTAGGTATATGTATGCATGCATGGATGGATGGATCATATGGATGTACATGTTTATGCATGCATGGATGGATGGATAATGCATGTGTTTACACACACACACACACACACACACACACACATGTGCATGCATGCATGTGTTTATACATATGGTTGGATATCTACCATTTTTTCTATGTTTCCCTGAGTTAATAATATATTCTTTTAAGTTCCGTTAAAGAGAAACTTATAATTTGATTCATAAATACGCATGCGTTCATCTTTTTTACTATTGTTTGATTGTTAAATATATAGACATACATATTTTAGCATCTCCAAAGTATTATTGAAAAATTCTATTAATTTTTTTCATGTTTTCTTGAGTTAGCAATACATGCTTTCAAGCCTTATTAAAGGAAACTTATTAGGTATGTATCTCTTTTGTAGTTGTGTAATTTCTAAATATGTAAATATATGTATTTTGACATCTTTTGAAGTTTCATTGAGAAATTACACAAAATTTTCATGTTTCTCTTAGTTGGAGATACATTTTTTTATTATCATTGATGACATGGATGATATCAATACATGTTTATGTATCTTCGACCACAGATACATGTAACAATATCGATACTACGAACACTAATTGTAACTTATAATGTATAAAAAAAAAAAATTGGCAATAAGTTAGTTCCTACACTTGTGAACATGTGTCTTTTAACATCTCCTGAAGTTTCATAGAATTTTTTTACATTTTTCTCAACGTTTTTCAAATATTTTTTCTTGGAAAGCATTGACAATAATATCAGCGATACCAATACATATTTTCGTATCCCCGGTCATCGATACATATAACAATATTGATACTCCGAATGCTAATCATATCATACTTATCACTCCCTTTTAAGGGCTATTAATGGATTGGGTTAGTCTATATCAGGCTTTTAATTTTTTCAAGCCTGAATTAGGCTAGGCTTTACTAGAGCAACAGTTTCCACAGCTAGCCCAGGTTTAGAATACTAGCACACGTCTATTAATGGGAAGGGCTCAAGCTATGCATAAAAGGCCCACCACCTTGACCTAAGCCCCACCTGGTCCAACTTTCTAATATATTTGATTCATATAATTAATATAGTTGTTTAGTGATACTTCTAATGTACATCTCAAAATTCCAACGCCTAATTAGGCAATTTCATTTAATGCGATTAAAAAATCTCTTTATCTCTTATAGTGGAATAATCTCTTAATTTATTATAAAGACTGACGATTTAGCACTAAAATTCTTCATAATAAGTGCACCACCTTAACCCTACAAGCCAACCCTGATGTTTGTGTGACACCCGCTCCAATCATTAGTTGTTGCACCTCATTTAGGACTTGTGTCTAATAATTAGACTAATCTAAAACTCAAGTGGGCCACACTACAGGGAACAGTGGGTATGGACCGCCCATGATAGGAACCTTCCTAAGGCCACCATATTGTTTATATTCCATCCAACCTATGCATCAGGTGAACACCACAGAACTCAGGTGGGTCACACCCCGAAAACTAGGGTATTGGGCAGTACGAGGCTCCCGACTTTTTTCAGGGTGACTGTATTTTACGGAAGTATAGTTTAATGGTATAATTCAATGGCATCAACTCAAAAATAGAGATTTAAACTAAACAGTGTATAATTCAATTTGAATATAAAGTTAAATACATATAATCATCCACACAACCAAGGAGTCCACTCAGCTGGGGCTTAATATTATACATGACCAAAAATGAATACAATACAAACCCAAAACCACTTCGATAGGCAAGCCAGTAAATCCTACATCTCACTCATTAAGTGTTTTAAGGTCTTGCATCAAAATAACTGGTTGGTGTTTTAAAAAATCCCCTCAAGTGGGAGTGAGTAATAATACTCAGTGTTACCATTCTCTAAGTTAAATATGTTATCAATATAATCTAGTACAGGTAATGAAGCATAACAAATGGTAGGGCTCTCACACTTACCACCCCAGCATCAACAGATAGCATAACCTCACAATCGAGTTCCTATTCTAGTTGAATAATGCATACAGCCATGATATGCAAATGTTATGTTCTGAAAAAATAAACGATGGGGTTACCACCCAGCAGCAATATCGAACCAATGCACATGAAAATGTGATATATGCATGATTGTCAAGTATATATTCATTTAATTCCATATTCAATTAACAGTTTTGGCGAAGCCAGAATACCTCAATTTTATCAAGAGTCTAATAAACAGGAATGCGGCTGAACACTGGACAACGAGGAAAGCTAGACACTGGATAGTGCCAGGTCGGGGTACCCTCTGCTAGGCCGGGGCCTACCACCATGTCGGGCGTCCTATGCCCGACTCTTGAAATCTCAATTTGGGTCCGTCACCCAACATAACTAAATAATGAATCAAACGGTAAGGGTCTCAATTCCCTAAAATATCATATACATGATAATGGGTCGTCACCCAAGATCAATGATTGAAGGCTCGTTACCTAACATTGGTGCTCAAGACTTTCTGTAAGACTTTTGAATCATATTGGTCAAAGACAGCACAAACACAATTACGCATTATACTGTGCCTGGCCCATGAGCTTCAGTATTTAGGATTCAGTGCTCAAGGCTATTGGAGGGACTCATCACCCAATCTAGCCAAAGAAAGTACAAACATAGTTACCCATATTCCATGTCTAGCTCATAAGACTTGATATGTACGATTGTAAGTGACCGTACAACAATGGTAATTGTGGTATTCGAGATTCTACAGCATGTATAGCAATGGTTAAAACAATATGATTAATATTGAAATTGACTGATTTAGTAGGCCGAGTGAAACATCAACCCAAATCGGCTTAGTTAGGGTCGGTCAATCACGTTACTCCCAAGTCGACCAAACAAGTCGGTGACGACCAAACCCAAGTAGGTAGTCCCTAACTTATGATTTTCAGAGATTATTCCCAATCACGTCACTTACACAATATACTAAGCATGTTGTAAATGAAATGGAACATCATAGCATTCATTTACTCAATCAAGCATAAAACCAAAGAGTTGATATGCGATGTACTTCACTTCATAAATTGGCACAAAACTAAACATTTGGCGTGCTAATGCAGGCCAACTCATTAAATCCACAACCAGGTACTAGCCTGGGTGAATGGGAATTCACTCACTCAAGCATATGTGAACTTCCGTTTACTCAGGAATTTCATCAAACACTTGATATGCACAACTAGGATTTTACCCATTTCACAACAATCCATCATTAGTGGATTCTAAAATAACATCAATCAGGTACATATAGCATGATAACCATAATCATGGAATAATTCTATGATTTAAACACACCAAATCACAATAAAAGCCATAAATTCACTAACTGTGACTATCAGGGGCTGATAAATGCTAACTTAGAATAATAGTCCTCACTTATGTTGGTAAATCCACATGCTAACAGCGACTCGAGCGAATAATTCGAAAGAAAACTAAAAAATCCTACATGAATTCGAATATAGATGGATTAGAGCAAGAAAGATTCGATTTGAATATCAAATTTGAGACATAGGACGGAGTACTACCAACGATGAACAGCCGACATCGATCGATTGGAAGCGACGGCGGCCAGATTGAAAGTTCCAAGCAAATCCCTAAGAAAAACCCTATAAATCCCCCAAATTCTATCTCAAATGGGCTTGGTATTTATAGTTCCAGATGGTCCAAGGTTGAGGTGAGTCACACAACTCACCCTCTCTGATCATGATCTATGTTGCGTGATTCGAGATAGGGTGTTGAACATTTGATGCAGGGGAAATGTCAAGTTTAGTAAGGTGATTGATTTCGCGTAAATTCGTGATCAAAGACCCATTAACAAACGATCATGTTCAAGTGTTTTACAAGGGTTTGATTGAATAAGAGCATTCAAACTAGGGTTTCATGTACAAATCTCCTAGAGTCTTGATTCTAAATCAGGCGTATGTACTCTCAATTGAGAAATTAAATCCGAAAAATATCTAAGGGTGCTCAAGTACTCTCAAGACTCAAGGATTGAAATTTCCAGGGCGTTACATGTGCACTGCTTGATTTGGAAGTCTTAGTCATGATTTTACATTGCAACCGTAGTGTGGATCCAATTGAGTTACGGGTCAACCTTATTTTTGGTACGTACTGTGAAAATGGAGGTGTCTCTACTCCCGAGTGAATATTTGACATGAATTATAATGGCCAGATAGAGCTCACATGTTGCATACTCTTCATACAACACGCGTTGTAGAGGATTTGGGTCTGATGATTCTGGTACCAGATGCTATTTATGTGGGGCGACTCTTATGTTACTTTTATACCATTTAAAATTAGTGGTCACTCTTTAATGCACAAATGCTATAATTTTGCCTATATTCAAGACCGAGGTCATGAGTTTGATTACTAGATAGAAAACGTTCTAACATTTCAACATTGAGAGCATGAGTTTGAGTGCCTATGTGTTGTAGGTGAGTGTGTGTAAAAAAAAACAAAATTGTTCCATGTATTATATTTCTTTCATCCAAAACTTAGCAAAGTCTCATGACTTATGGATTAGACTGGGAATAAGTATGGATGTAAATCATTTACTTAAAGAATTGAACTGAGAATACTCCTGCTGAGATGGATACATACCTTTTCCCATGAAAATTAGTCTTCTTCTACTTCTTCTTCTTCTTTTTTTATATTTTTATTTGTAGTCAATCCATGCATTCCATATTGTTTTTTAAAATGGAATAATCAAAATCCAAATGCCTTCATGTTCAATGGCTTAAATTCTTCTTTGGCCACTCCGTGGGGTCCAGAACCTAGTAAAGATTTGCTCATACAAGAATAATGCCACCGTAGCAGAGGTTGCATTCTTCGTTGGCTTGACTTCCACCCATTTAGTCACTCCATGCAAACTAGAATGTATTTGCTCATTGTTGAATAGATCGGTCCAAACTCCACATCTCAAACAGTTCAATTGCTGTTAGCGAGAGTGATGAGGTTGATGGGGTTTTCCTCCTCAGTACAGAGGAGAGAGAGGTGCAGCTTGAGTGTGGTCAGGCGCTCGGACCAGTCTGGTCGGGCGACCAAAATTTGCTCAGAAGAACGCTTTGTTGCTGGACTGTTTGTATAATAGTCGGGCACCCCGATGGTCAAGTGACTGGGTGCTCGGTGCCCAGGGTGGGCGCCCGACCATGCTGGTTCAAGTGTCCGAAATTTAAAATTTGCCTCTCTATGCACGCTGGACTATTTTTGGTTTAGGCGAGCGCCCGACGGTCCATGGATCGGGTGCCCGACCCTACGCGGACTGCTTGTATGCAGTTTCTTTGTTTGGCTCTAATTCCTCCGATTCTCTACTTAAGGGGTTCCAAATCGGGATTAGAGCATTCCATTAAGGTGTTTTCACGTCTAAGGTGAGAGAGAGAGAGAGAAAGAGGAAGAGAGAGAGAGAGAGAGAGAAAAGAGAGAGATAGAGAGGAAGCTTGTAAAAGGGAGATTGCTTGAAGAGGTGATGTAACACCCCGTACTTTTCTGTACTCGGGTCTTACCACGAGAATTCAAAGTATATGTGTATGTTTAATGCCCTTCTGTGACTCTTTCGTCAATGTATGCGCGACTCCTGGTGCCCCGGACTGACAGTGCGTAGTTCGCACCCAAATGACTGAAGTCCTGAGATTCCAAAACCTCTTTCATATTGACCGCGTCGTCCTTGCGATCGCAATGGTGAAAACAGTGCGTCGATCTGATACCCGAGCGCAAAGATATGGACATTTAATCAAAACACCTAAAAAATGTGGTTGTGCACACTCGTGTGGGGCCACCCAATGTGGGGCCCACTACACGTTCTCCCAGGCAATCATTTTTCCTCCCTTGTAATTATTACACTTAGTTATTACACAAAAAAGAAAAATGTATAAATTAATAAAAATTAAATAAATAATAAAAGAGAGAGAGGTGTAATGATGGGGTGCCATGATGACACCCCCATTCCTCTCCCATGCCCCCACATTATCAGAAATTAAGTTCCAAAATGGGTTGGGCAAAGCTGTGCAGGAATTTCTGTGTAGAAATTCCAAGTGCTCATGTTTGGCCCCGCACAAAAAAATATTTATACATATCCAGCAGGCCCTACCTTATAGGTTTTAGAGACCAGGTATGGGTCTACCAGGGGGACTTGACAACACGGCAAAAGGTGATCCCGTTTGATGGTGGGACGTGCCCAAAGTCGGGCCAAAATCATTTCTGCACAACTCCAAGTACCCATGTTTGGGCCTTTGTTAAAAATTGTACACACGCAAACTGTAACGCCCTGGGTTTTCGCTAACTTGGAAATTAGAAGTCCTTGGGCGCTACCTTCGGTTTGTCGATTATAGGGCGTACTCGCACGTGTTTTCACATGTATTGAGGAATAAAATGAATGTTTTTACCAAAGAAATGATGAAATTAGTTTAGGAGTTGGAAGATCACATGGTTCGGAAGAGTTTTCCGACGATTGGGTTGACTCGGGTATGTCGCTGTCTTTAGAGACTAAGTAAAGAACCCTGAATTATCAATTCACTTGTAGATTGACAAGACCATCATGAATATTTTACCGGACCTTGGTGTTTTAGCCTATTTTCGGTATTTCAGATTTTTTGAACAATTTAGATTTAGCGAAAACCCTCTCTTTCAAAAGGCGCTATGTTTTAGAAATGCCAAAAAGTTGCGATTTGTACTTGGAGTGAAAAATCAAAATCTTTATTATTGGGATTTCGATTTTTTAGTATTTTTTATTGAATCCAAATGGGGGGTACTTCCTTATTTACATAAATAACTTAAAGTAAATGGAAATATAAATTAAACATGACATTTACTTAAATGTTATTTTGTAAATAAGGCGGACAAGTAGCTTGGACTAGAAGGAAACTCACTGTGCAGGGAAGAAACCCTGAATTTTCAAAGAAAATGGCCAAGGGATGACCGGCCGACCGGATTGACAACCGGCCGACTGGTTGTTGCTGCCCTTTTTGGAAGAAAAACGGATGGACAGTGGGATCCGGCTGACCGGATCTGGAATCGGCCGACCGGTCGTGGCTGGGCGGTTTTAAAAAGGGGGTTTTTACATCCCATTCGATCCAACGCTCTCTCATTTCTTTCCTTCACTCTCTTCTCCCCTAAACTCCCAAGCACCCCTAGCTCCCATCTTCCTTCCTCAAACCCATTTTCTTCCTCATTTCTCGCTCAAATCCTCCTCCAACCTTAGAAATCTCAGATTTCCAAGATTTCTCTGGCCCCCATGTCCATTGTCGCGTCTTCTCTGGCCAAAATCCGGTGGTTTTGGGTCGGATTTAGCTCCACATGCTAGGTAAGATGTTTTTCTACCTTCTCTTCCACCTCTTCTCTCCATTTTCTTCCTTTTTATGTCATTAGGGTTAGAAACCCATTTGTTTTTGTCGAAACCCTAACCCTAGGGTTTGTCCGTACTAGGACTTAAACCTTATTGGTCGTTGGGGGTGGCGCACGCTATTGCGAGAGCCGTAACCAAGCTCGACTCCCTTGGGATTCCGACGGTGCACCGAATTTGGGCCCCGATTCGTTAAATCGATTTGGAATTCTCCCAAATCTGAGATACCAAAACCCTAAACCCTAATTAAACATTTAATTAGATTAAACCCTAATTGATTAACACTAGATTTGTGATTCATTGTAGGTAATTGAGGTAGTCCCCAATTTTCGGCGTGCGGACCGTATTTGGATCGCTCAGGCCTCATCCGAATCGAGCAATTTCGATTCCAAGGTGAAGATCTACCCTCAAGCTTACTCTCAACAAATCCTAATTAATGATTGCTTGAATTTATATGTTAATTGTTGATGTGTGCTTAACATGTTCGATGAAGTGCCTCTATGGTTGTTTGATTGATAACATGTTCGATGAAATGCCTGAATGATATAAATTTACAACATTGTAATATATTTATGCTTGTGGATGTATGTGGCGCCCTGTGTCATCCGGGCTATGTCATCCGGGTCCTTTGGATCGGTCGGGCTAGTCGGTTGGGCCAGGTGCTTAGATATGTTTATGATTAGGCATTTAATAACCTAAATTATTATTATAATAAGGTATGCGTTGCTTTGGATTAAGCTCTGAAAACCGTTGATACAATGTACTGCCTGCCACTAGGTTGGCAGTCGTGGACTTATTCGATCGACTAGGCGGGATACGGTCAATCGACAATGGCCATTGTTGGGTTATCGTCGTCCACTTGGGTCTATCGAATAAGCCACATTCAAAGTTAATCATTCTTTTATTTCATACTTAAATCACACTATATGGAATCTAGAATACCATCGTTCCCATTGTGAATAGTCAACTTAAAACCATACTGCGACTCGATCCACCAAGTCTCATGAGCCAGGCATGGTGGTATGGGACACCATGTCTGAGCTGTCGGCCTACGCTGGGGTGGTGCCTCCCCGTAGTGACCAGTGAGCATTGACAGGGGTCACTGATTATTGTTCGAATGGCCCTTGTGACAAATGTGACCCTGGCCGATGTTTGCGTGCCTGTGCACCGTTCGAACGACCCGGGCGTGTATTGGGGTAATCCCGAGTGAAACGCCAGCACCTCTGAATAAATTAATCGTATTTGATATTTGGGATATGAGACCTTCCGCTTTGATTTGGGCGTGGCTGACGAGTCACGGTCGAACCAAGCTTTCATGGTAGGATAACTCAACCTTGGATCGAGGGGTTACTGGCGATGATTGGTGACGCATCGCAGGGAGCCAGATAATCCCAGTTAGACTTTACGATACGATGTTGGTATTCTGGCTTCACCAATTTGCTGAATGAATTGGACTAATAAATACTTTAATTAATCATGCATACATGACATTGCATGTGAGGGGGACTCGTGTAACCTGGTTGCTTGATGTGGCGCCAGTGCTACCTTGAGCACCTCATGTCATTTCTCTGTGTCATCCGGGCTGAGTACTCAGTCACGACTTATGACCTGCTAGACAGGTGGACTGTGGATTCTGATACCAGTTTGTCGGGCCAGGGCTTGCCCAGGACATGCATTGTGTGCGGAATCATAACATCCATGCATTTAATCAACTAGCCTAGGATGATGTATGATTTGTATGTGAACATTACCTAAACTTGATCGATTTGACAACATGCTTAAGAATAATACACTTATATGAACATGTTTATAATTTCAATATCTCGAGTGTAACCTTGGGGTTATTTCTTCACTATGTTGGCGTTTTGACGCCTTCTATCTGACATATGCAGATGTCTCAAGAATAGGACCAGTTGGTGGTGCGCACGGGCGCCTTATAATATTTTAGCTTCGTCCTTTTTGGTAGATGCATTTTCCCTTCCTATTACTTTTATTGCGATTCGTATAATTCTCATATGGGCTTACAATGCGATTGAATTGTACATCTAGGGTGTTAGCCTTATATTTTTTGATTTAGTTACCTCCGCTTTGCTTATGATCCGCTAATTGAAATGCGTTATTCTGATTATTTGTGAATGGAATGAATGTAAATCTGATTAAGGACACACGTGGGTGCATTTTCCACGTGTGGCATTCCTAAAATAGCATTTTATTAAGTTAACACTCGGGAACTCGGGATCAGAGTCTCCGTACTCGGGTGCTGAAATTTCGGGTTGTTACACAAACAAACGGATCCGTCTTATGAGTTTTGAAGACCATACATTGCTCTATGAAGTGGTTATTTTATTTCTCCAGAAGATGGCCCCTTGTGATTACAAATTGGACCCAAACTTAGACCAAAACCATTTGTGCATGTAAAGTCTGTTTAATTAAAAATCTACGTGGGGTCAAATCCATGGAATCCACCACCTTCCTAAAGTATTAAATAGGTTATTTAAACCTTAAAACTTGAATTTAGAGTCACCACCATAGGGTTGATCTTAACCATATAAATTATGGATATGACAATCTAACTGCATAAATGGTCTAAAACGTGGTAGGGTCGAGTTCTAAAGCGCGTGCGCATGTTTCAAGCAACATTAGAAGACGCTTCGATTCTTAAGGTGATGATTCCTCCCCTTGAGCTTTTCACCTTCATGTTAATTAAGTAATAGTTTTATTCATATATGACTGAAATTTTACTCTGTCTCATGATTACCTCTGCTGTTTGATTTTGTCATAAATCATATGTTTAATTTTGTTATACGTGAATTTCTGTATAACTGTGAATTATCTACGAATTTTGGAATTGTCATTTTCATTCTTCATGTTTGGAATATGAAAGTGGAATGTGAATTTGAATGGTTGCGATCACCTATATTTGATGGGACCTTAAACTGATGGCCTTTGGAAGCGATTTATTGGAAAGATTCCTGATGGTGTCCTTAGATGGAAGTGTTGGACTAAATGTTAAATGAGATGAGATATTGATTATGTCCCTAGTTGGACTCGTGTGGAAATATTTTGGAGAATTATTGTGATGAAAGGCCACTAGTTGTAAGGAAATGTCATAATTGGTTTGGTTGTAAATTGGAATAATAATAGTTGGTTTAATCATGCATATCATGGCATAGACGGGATGTGTGGTGACGAGCCATATTACCATCGGGTGGTCTGGTTGCTAAGAGCACGTACGCTGGAGGTACTTTCGTTGGCTCTAGACCACTATAGAGTGTGTCATTCACTGAGAGCACGTACCTTTGGTATTTTCACTGGTGATGACCACTCGTGATATTGTGGGGCTGATGTGTGTCCTTAGTGACTTCCAGATCACTGGGTGAGGCCGATGTGTGTCCTTAGTGACTTCCGGATCACCAATTGATGGATTTGCATTGTGGGGCTGATGTGTGTCCTTAGTGACTTTCAGACCACATTTTCCAGCTGGATGTGCATCCCCAGGCCGAGGGACATGTGCATGCATTTATGCATTTAAGAAAGATTGCATCGTGGATGTTTTGTACATTTTTATTATTATTCTTGATTAATGTGTTAGTGTGTAATCTTGAGGGGACTTCACACTGAGCTGGCCACTCATGCTGTTAAATTTCAACCGTACAGTTGGTGCAGGTGATTTGAATAATATACAGGTTGTACTGGAATGGAGTAGGATGCTCAGGTTATGCTGATGTCATGGATCAAAGAGCTGTGTTTAATGGTTGCTGCTTTAAATTTTGTATATAATTGTAATTGTTTATTAGTGTATTCTGAACTAAATTCGAAATATTCGGTTTGTATAAGCTTTATGGGCGCCACTTTGCGATATTTGTTGTATCTTTCCTATATGCATGGTTTGTTTTCTTCCGCGGTGAATACCCTTCTTGGAATGACAGTTGAAAATAGACTGAAATGTGGGTTTTCTTCATAGGCTAACGCCCGGGTCTTCAAAACACGGGTCTAGAACTCGGGTTGCGAAAATCCAGGGCGTTACAGGTGATCTTCGATGTAATCATCATCTCAGCACTTATACGTCCTTGTGATAGGTAAGATTTCTCCGTTTTCATTGTTCTTTTATTGTTTATCCACTCCTACGTGAGTGAATGAGGTTTTGATCCAAGCAGTGTGTACTTGTGATCGGTTATAACGGTTCGAATTCATAGTGAATTGTTTCTCTGGATTAGGTCCGTGGTTTTTACCTCTTCGAGGGTTTTCCACATAAAAACTCTTTCTGTCGTGTGGTTGATGCTTTACTTTTGATTATTGCACTATCATGTCCTATAATTCTGGTGTTTTGGGGGCGAGATCCTAAGATTTTTGTGCAACGCTCCCAACGAAGGCATAACTCTACTTTGTATGGGTCCACCGACTTTACCCTGCAATGACACCTTGGAAAATAGTAAGCACAGTCTGGTTGTCTACTTACCAGCCAATAAGATGACCTCCACCTGTTCATGCATTTAAGTCATAATTGAAAAAAAGAAAAAGATAAAAAAGAGAAAAAAAGAGAAAGAAAGAAAAGGATTTGTTTCATTTTCCATCATATAATCCGATTCCGGTAGCGCACACACCGACACCTTTCTCTTTTTAATATTAACCCCTTTCACAGATTTCTTGTTTGGAATTAGAGTTCACAGATTCCAAGTTTTTCTAAAACTAGAAAAACCTCCTACATGTGTGGAGCGGATTAGTTACGGCCAGCTTCATGCAACATGGTGTGGCCCTAACTGTAAGGCCCACCTTGATGCATGTATAGCATATCCATGCTGTCCATTTGTTTTCCTAGGTCATTTTAGCGGATAACACAAAAAAAAAAAAAAAAAGCATATCCAAATCTCAAGTGGACCACACTGTTGGCCCGTTTGGCAACATGGATTTGAGGAGAAGCGAGGAGAAGTGGATTCCATGATATGAGTTCTTATCAATTCCAATTCTTATCAATTTCAGATTTTCTGTTTGGCAGCCAAGATTTGGAGAGAAATCAAACATAAAGGAATGGATGGTGTAAATTTTAATCCCATTGTATGCCCACCGTATTAGCCTCAATTTTTAAATCCATGCCATTCATCCATTTTTACATACGATTTTATGCCAATATCCAAAATATAAAGCAAAACCACATCTAAAGTGAGACCATAAAACAATAAAAAATGGAGAGTGAGACCTTTATGATGCACAAAAGTTTTGGATTAAACTGAAATTTGTGTGGTCCCTTCATCCGGGTCTTTGTGACCTTATCAACAAGTTGGATGGAAAACATACATCATGTTGGGTCCCATAGTTAGGGACACATTACAGTGGGTCCCAGGTTGGGAAGGATTTCTCCTCAAATCCCACATTTTTTTGTGGATTTAAAAAGGGGCTAAAAGTGCCTTTTTGAGTTCTCCTAGATTCCTTTCAAATCCACTTCTCATCAAATCCATGATGCCAAATGGAATAAAGCAACCAGTTTCTCCTCCTTTCTCCTCAAATCCATGGTGCCAAACAGGCCATGCAAGAAACCGTGGTGAATGAACACACTCCACTAAAAGCTTTCTAGCACAAGCGCCCCCCCCCCTTTTCATAGTCATGCAACACACCCACTCTGTGCAATGCACCCACACAATTAGTCACACTATGCGCCCACCCACCAGTGGGGTTAGTGTGTCTCCTTGGCATTTGGAATCTAAGACCTGATGTTGAAAGGCCTCCAACTAGGCTAGCAGGTGAGCCACCTTGCGATCCAACTTGTTGATAACGTCACAGATGAAGGGGAAAGAACCAAATATCAGCTTGATCTTTGTGGCCCGGGAGAAGTTTTTAATGGTCGGTCATCACTGTTTCTAAAATTTAGATATACTTTAGTGTTTTTTTCTCATGCCCCAAACTCATAAAAAAAAAAAAAAAAAAAAACGTACAGCATAGATGTACAACACATACATCAAGGTGTGCCCACGAGCTGGGGCTGCACCTAATCAGCTCCCCACGTGTCTTCGTATAGGCCATATCATATGATGTAGGTTCTACCACTATGATCCAAGCTGTTGATTTAGTGGGCCCCACTGAATGCACACTTTTCTTGCATGTTCTACCGGGCACCTAATTTTACAACGCCATAGGTGATAGGGCTCGTCCTTATCTCCAGCTTAGCCTGGAATAAATATCTCGGGCCGGGCTCGGGCTAAGCTTCTGCTATACGAATGGTCTAGAAAGAGCTTGACCGGCACACGGCTTTGGTGGTAGGGCTATTAATCGGTCCGATCTGGATAGGATCCAGTTGAATCGGGCTCCAAGTCCATATATCTGCAGAAGGATTTGGATCCAACTCGGATCCAAATGGTGATATCTAATCCATTTATAAATTGTTAGATCCATTTCCCATCTAAAATCCATTCAACCATAGATGCAGGTTGGATCTAGGTTTGAATCCACCCTATTACAAATCTAAAAAAATATATAATATAAAATATACAGTAAGGTGACAATGAGTCGGATCTTAATTGGATTTGGAACGAACTCAGATATCTTCCTGCGAATTCATATCCAATCCATTTGCGTAACCAGACCTATTTTAAGAACCAAATCCGTAATCGGATATATTTTAAGATCCAAATCTGTATTATATGGATTCGAAATGAATTGGATCTCGGATCTGACCTGCTCTATTAAGAGCCCTATTTGGTGGATCTAAGTGCCGTGGATCCCTAACTGTAGGGCCCACCTTGATATTTGTGTATTATATCTATGCCGTTCATCCATTTCATCGACCCATTTTATGGGATGATCCAAAAAAAATACAGTAGATCGAAATCTCAGGGGTACTACACCACAAGGAAACAGTGGTGATTGAACACCCACCATTAAAAACTTCCTGGGGGACACCAGAGTGTTTATTTTCTATTCAACCTGTTGATAATGTGACAAAAACCTGGATGAATGGACAAAACAAATATCAGCTTGGTCCAAAATTTTCGTGGCCCACAAAAAAGTTTTAATAGCCAATCACCAACCACTATTTCCTGTGGTGTGCTCCCTTTCAGATTTAGATCTTCTGAAATTTTGGCTTCATGATATAAAATGATCTGGAAAAACCGATGGACGGCATGGATATAATACACATACATCACGGTGGGCCCCACCGTCGGGGATCGACCGACCTCTGTGGATCCAGGAATCCACAGAAGCCGCGTCTCCTTTTCCTGGCCCTGGCCCTGGCCCTGGCCCGTCCATTGACAGCACTTTTCCAATCCCCCTCTCCATCACAGGCCTGAAAATCGGCACTTGCATGTGAGCTCTCTCCCTCTCTCTCTGTATAAAATCGCTTCTATGAAAAATGAAAATTGCAGTTTCATGGTCATTTATTTTATTGATCTTTTAATGTGATGTTCATGTCATTTTTTCTCATCAGCAATGTGTTCGGATGATTAGAAACCCTAATTAATTCGGTTGAATTCTTTTTGTGCAAAATACTCGATCTGGATTTCCGAATTAGAATCCTTAATCAGGGTTTTTTCCATGGTTAAAACCGTTGGATTCTTGTCAAAACAACAGGCATTCGAGAGGTGTTGTTTATGATCGTTGGAGGGGCTTGTTGTTCAGTGGTCCAGACCGTCGATCTGGTGGGTCCCACATTTGATTGGAGGGAGATGCTCTGGAAATGTCACGGATTAGGCGATCCTCGCTGTATCCAATTTTGGCCCCTTCACGGTTGGATGTGGACCACTGTTATGTTTTTTTTTCCCCTTCTGTTTTCTCTTGACTGTCTATTTGTTTAGAACCTAACCAATGCGCCAAAAGCCCCAGGACTGATGGAACGTGTAAAGTTTAGGCTCTTAAACCCTTGGGATCGTAACATTCCACCACGCTCCGCAGCCGACGTCCACGGCGGCCCACTCTGTGGTGGCACTCACTCTGGCCTCTATTCCAGGTAGCCCTTTCCAGGCCGTGGCGGCTTTCACTCTGATCCAGGTTGCCCTTTTCACAGATCGCCCCTTCCGTGACTCGAACACGAGACGTGGTGTTAACTTTGATACCAATTGTTAAGAACCTAACCAATGCGCCAAAAGCCCCAGGACTGATGGAACGTGTAAAGTTTAGGCTCTTAAACCCTTGGGATCCTAACACTATTTGCAGGCCATTGGTTGAATGACTAGAAGTGTCCCTTGGGATGAATTTTGGTATACGGTCCCTCTAGGGTGGGGCTCACCAGATCAACAGTCTGGGTTGTTGGATTCTGAGCCCCATTTTCCCAGACTCAGCATCCGAGGACAACTTCCGCATGTTCTCTGTCCTCGAGGCTGCATGGTTGGCCAGTGTTTGATTAATTGCTGGAATAATTAGTGTTTGGAAGTGTGATCTTGAGGAAGTGATGCAAATAGGCATTGTCTTTCATATATCACTCGTAGTGGGCAGTTGCTACAAGTGAAACTTAACAACGTCCATTCAAGATCAGATGGTGTAAGAGGACCCACTTGATCTTGGTGATAAGATCATCAATATTGAATCCTCAACGTGGTCTCCAACTTAAATAAAGTTACTGTAACTATCTCTAAAAACCTCTGTGAATTATTTATGTACATAAAAGAATTGCTTTCAGGTGTGTGATTGACCTTTGGAAACTGTTAAGGAGTTCACAAAGAGATTGAGAAGGACAAGTGGTAAGATATAGGAAGCAAGAGTTTGGATTTTAAACAAAAACACATCTGATTTTAAACAAAAATATCGTCCCACATTGATTGCAAAATGATTTATGGAGCACAGATTTACCCTCTAGGCTCTAGGTGTATAGTGTTTTGGCTTTCGATGTTTATCATAGGCATGGAATCATCCTTTTTCCAAGAAATAAGATTTGAAGCTGGTGATGGGCAGATTGTTAGATTCTAGGAAGACAAGTGGAGCGGTGATGATCTGCTCTGCAGGAGATTTGCATCGTTATATAGATTGGCTCCTCGAACCCACGTAAAAATAGTTGAAGTTTACAACAGTAGGGGTGCTCAAATAGTTTAGTACCCTTACCTAATTAGGAGAAGCCTTACAATGGAAGAAACGGCCAGCTTGATCAATCTCTAAGCACACTTTTAAAACACCAAGATCAATCAAAAGCAGTGTTTTAAATAGCTACGCTATGTAGCGTATAGGCTACGCTGTGTAGCTCATGAAAATAGCTTAAGTCGTCTGTAGCTTTCTCTACGTGATAATTTGCATACGTTACACGCCACATAGACTATGCTACATGCTACGTAGCTCACATTACAAGTTATTTTTTACTACGACATTAAAATCAATTAATGTTTTCAATGATTTGTTACATTTTTTTATTAAAAAGAAATAATTAATCTTTTCAGTACTTTTAATAAACATAATATAAGTAACAATATTAAATCAGTTTTGGTGCTCTCTTTTCTTTTATACTTAATGATTACCCTTTCCTATTACTTTAAGTTGTGTTTGGTTACACCAAATATCATGAAATTTTGTTAAATTTCATTATTAATCAGTCTAATTTGGTGAATATCATGAAATTGGTGCAACCAGGCACAACCGTGATGAAAAATCTAGAAGTAGCGTGTCGCTTATGCCACACGCTATGTAGCTTACGCCTCACGCTTTAGAGTTGTCAATGCTACGCTACATGCTATTCGCTATTTGAAACACTGATCAAAAGAGATGGTATTAAAGGAACCAGAAATGGGCGAAGAATGAATGTTCTTTGTTAAAATATTTTACAACCATTTGTGGGTCTTATGTAGAGATGGAGTGTGACTTTGGCTCCCCCTACTTGGCTTTGGAAAGTAAAGGCTCCTCTTAGAGTGGGTGCATTCTCATGGTTAGAGGGACGGAACCAGGTCCTAACCATTGCCCATCTTCGCCACCAAAATAAAATTATCGTCTAGGATGCTGCATTTACTTTAGGTAAGGTTAATCCGTAGACCACTTGTTCATTCACTTTGGCAGTTAGGACTTGGCATACTTTGAAGCCTGGCATTATTTGGAATATACCAGCATATGTCTTCTCTCCTCTTGGCATAGAGAGGAGCATCCCTTAGAGGAAAATTGAAGAGGTGGAATCTCATCTTCTTAGCTATTTTGTGGGCAATTTGGAAGGAAAGGAATAATTGTTCATTCTCTGATTACTCGAATTTGGTTCCTCTTGTGCTAACATGTAACTTTTTATATCTTCTTGGGCTAAGTCTAATGGCCTCTCAAAAAAATATCTAATGGCCTCTTTGGATAGAGAGAATCCAAAACATGGACGTGATGAACATCTATGGAGTCCTCATCAAATGTTAAATTGTGGAATCTAACAAAACTTACATTGTTTGGTTTGGAGTGTAGTTTTCTATGTAAAGGTTAAAAGGTCAAGGGTCAAAGAACGAGAGCTGTTTCTCATAACCTTGAAAATTGACATGTAACATTTTTTTAAAATTCTTTTATACCCACATTTTTTTAGTGAAAGCTTGGAAATGGAATTTGAAATTCCTCACTACCAAAAAGTGATTGTGAGAATGGAAGTTTGAAGCATGGTTCAAAGCAGGAGTAGTACCTAGGTGGAAGGTCTGTGCAACTAAGAGTGGGTCAATACATATCAAATTTCGTGCCTGAATGATGTGACATGGATTATGTACGTTCGCTGATATGCTAGAAATCATCTAAAATTCACACCAATATGGATGATACATGTGCATATCATCTGGTTCACACCGATAGTATTGGTTCGGTAGATGTCCACGTGCTCCAACTACAGGTGCTTTTACTAAAGTCACGATGATATTTGTTTTACTGATAATTGTTTCCTTCATCATATCCTCTGTGTTCAGTTTATTAGTATCTTTGCATGTATTGATGATCGGGGATTCTTGCTTTGGGTGCAAGAGGTCGTGAGTTCGATTCTTGGAATGCCCCAACCACGTAACTTCACTAATTCTAGTGCGGCTGCGTTTATTTCATAGTCGTTCTTTTTCTGGGCTTTGTATTCTTTCCCGTCTTTGGCGGGCCTTCTAATAAAGTTGTCAACTTTCAAAAAAAAAAAAAACCTATGCGGTATCTCACTGGTATTATCACCGGTACTCAAAAAAATATCACTGGCTGAAGGAAAAATTATGGAAACATTGGGAAAAAGGTGGGATTTTTCAGTGAAACTTCAGGAGATGTTAAAAGACACATTTTTAGTCATTAAAGAATTAAAATATTGCAAAATCATTTTATCAGGGGTTTAAATTTTGTGCTGTTGAAAAAAAAAAGCCGTGGAATTATAATAAAAATGTGTTCATATCATTCAAATACCATACAACCTGAGTGCTAAAACACAAGCAATACATCCTACAAACTAAAAAGAATGAAAAAAAAAAAAAAAAAAAAAACCAAACCCTCAAACCTAGATAGAGTTAGGCTTGAAGCCCTCACTAGTCTGGCTAGAGTACTGTTGCTCGACATGTTGACACTTGACAGTACTGTATCCAGGTCATGGACTGATTATATAAGTTCGAATGCTCTATGAGGTATCACTGGTGCTCATTCTCTCCAAACTGGATGAGTGTGCCCAATTGTGGGTATTGAATAATGAATACAGATTTTATATTTTTTATATCTTCAAATAATAAAAAAATAAATCTTTTTTTTTTTTTCTGAAAAAGGAAAATTTATGGCCGTTGGATACATTGGGCCTCATGATGAATATATCAAATTTGCACACATCTATTATCATTTTAGTGGTAAAAATGGAGGAGATTAGGATTTCCCCCATTTTCTGCTTAAACATTGATTTATTCACGACAAATCTATGTCAATGCATGAAAATTAAAATATATGTATATGGATTTCCATGGTAATCCATGCTTACATATGAAAAAAAAAATGAAGTTTCTATGATTTTCTGTCACTTTTGAGTTCCAACTCGTATGCGATTTGAGTCGAGATTCCTCCCCCAAATCCAAGCTTTGATTCAACGAAAACTAAGAGTGATTGAAAGCACCTAAGGAACAAAATCCCCAATCACCCCCGCCCCCCTTCCCTGTATTGTAGGATTTTCCTATTTTTTCTTGAATTCTTGATGATTTAAGGAGGTATCCCTAGTATTGACAATATGATCACTGTTATTGTTGATACCAACATTTATACTAAACACTGCCCAAAATGTCGTCGTTACGATAGTATTGGTAAATATCATCGATGATATCGAAATTATCGACAATGTTTGGTATTTTTATTTTATATATTGTTCGCAGTGTCGGGGTCATTGACCTGGTGATACCAACAATATTGGAGATATTATTGATAATATTGCCGATATTTGGAACATTGCATATCCTACATGTTTGTATGGTTACCATTGTGTTGTCCTCACTGCCCATGGCCCAAACCAGTTATGAGTTACTTGTTCCATATGCTATGGTTACTAAAAATTAAGGCTTCTTAATCTTCATTTTTTCTTTTTTTCTTTTTTCTTTTTAGCCATTGGGAAAAAAAAGAGGCATGTGCAATCCAGGAAAATGTATTGTGGACTCGGGTTTTGAGTCTATTGAAAGTGGGGTCCATCGTTCAGTGATCAAACCATGGGTATGCTACGCCCCACCTCAGATTCCCCATTCACCAAAAGTTTTCCAGATTAGAAGATCATTGCTATTGAATCTTTGCCTTTTGTTCGAAGCATTACTGCACATTTGTTCATGGGCAATACAAAGTGGGGCTCATCAAATCAATGGTATTGTTACTGAACCATGCACCCCATTCATACAAAATAAAAATCAGAGTCTGATCTAGATATTCTTCAGCCTAGCATTTTATGATACCTCTTGGAAAAATTGGTTTTCCCCTTTTCATGTGTAGGTTCCACGGAACTTATCATCAAATTCACTTTATGAATTATGACATTACAGATTATATAGAATAGATTTTTCCCTTTTCCCATTATTTTCATAGCAGTTGTTTTGAACTGCAATATTTGTAGTCTCTTTGCTTCATTTATGCCATGGTCTATTTTCTAGGTACTGCTAAGGTTTTCCTTGACCTACTACATAGTCTGCAATTGAAGAATTTCATTACTTAAAGCATGTCCACACCAAATGATGACAATACTTCTCTCCACTCTCAAGTAAGTTTCTCCCTTAAATGGCGCTTTTTCTTCAAGAAATACCTGTGGATTAACTAGAAATGATTTGATGCATCATCATCATCATTTAAGCCTTGTCCCAACTAATTGGGGTTAGCTATATGAATCCTTTTCCGCCATTCCACTCTATCAAGGACCATACTTCATTTATACCATACGTCATCAAGTCATTCTTACAACTTCCACCCACGTCCTTTTGGGCCTTCCCCTTCCCCTTTTAGAGCCTTTAAGGCCTGTTTGATTTTCGTATTTACAGGGAAATACCTGTTAATTAGTAATTATTACTTTTTACCTGTGTTTGGTTCTTGGAGTAATTCCTTCATCAAATATCGTGCCAATTTTAAATGAATTTGGTGCGTTTCTATACATTCAAAAATATGGAGCCCACCTTGATGCATATGTTATATCCATTCCGTTCATTCGTTCCAAAAGCTCATTGCATGGCATACCTCAAAACTGAGGCAAACCCACAATTCAAATGGACCACACCACATGAAATAGTGGTCCTAACGGGCTTCATCCGTTAAAAGTCAATGCCTTTGTAGGGCCCACAGTGATGTTTATTTGGTATCCAGCTTGTTCATAAGATCATGCAGATATGGATAAAGGGAAATCATAAAGATCAACATGATCCAAAATTTCTATGGCCTCAAGCAATTATCAACGATAGGCATTCAATTCACACTGTTTAATGCGGTGTGGCTCACCTGAGCTTTAGATCTGCCTCATTTTTTGGCTCATGCCCTAAAATGAGCTGGTAAAATGATGGACGGCATGGATATGACCTATACATCACTGTGGGCCCCACAGTTTTTGCATCTAAAATTTATTTCTGCCTCTGTTTTGCTCCAAAACAATTTACCTGTCAATGTCAACTTCGATCTAAGAGACTTAAATACAGGGAAATAATGATGACCAATTTACATTGCATTTGCATTGTAATTTAGAAATCAAACAGGCCCTTAACTTGTATGAACTAACTGCACTTCCTGCTCTCTATTGCACACGACCAAATCATCAAAGTCTACTTTCCCTCACTTCTTGATTATTATTATTATTATTATTATTATTACACATGCACCCCCACCCCCACACACACCCACACACCCACACCACAATGGGTACTCGAACCCATGACCTTGTGTTGAAACTCTATTGAGTCTACCACTGAGGCATGAGTAAGGACCCTCACCTTGTTACCTATTGGTGCTAGTCCTAGATTCCCTCAAATGCATTCATTTCTAATTCTATCCTTCTTTGTCTTGCCACTCATCCATCTCAACATTTCAGCTCACTCATCCTATGAAGTATTAAAATGTCATTAACTGCCTAACATCGTGTCCCATAAAGCATGGCTGGTCTTATGGCGTAATCCTATAAAATTTCCCTTTTAGTTTGAGTCGTACATGTCAGTGACACAAAACTCCAAAGGCACATCTCCATTTCTTCCATCCCACTTGAATTCTATGGGCAACATCCCAAGATATGACAAGAATTGTGACCGGTGAACATCGATTAAGTTAATGGCAACCTTGATGGAATCATAATAATGGTAGCTGCTGATGGGAACAGGAGGAAGTTCTGAAGCGGGAGCACGAACAGCACCTTAGGTAGAATGTTCCAGCTATTAAAGGCAGAATTTATTTCATCTGTATCTCCTGGAACTCTTTGCATCGATGTTCATTCTTCTGACATTCTTTTACACGTATAATTCTTTTATCATCCTTGACAAAAATATTAAGTACATTAGATGAAGAGTATTATTTTGGCAATTCTTTTCAAGTTCGTCTCATGCAATGGTCACATCTGTGAATCAAATGTAGCATAATTGAAAACTGTTATGCTTCTAGAATCATGGAGAAACGTATTGCTGCTGCTGTAAATTTTATTTTCAACTTCAAAACTCTGAACTCAATTTAGGAAGTGAACCCTCACTGATAGGAGAAAACAGGTGTGCTAATTCCACATGCACACAGATTGCAGCACCACTATGCATGGCCGCATCTGTAAAAATACATGTATGCTAGGACCCAAGATGCCCATCATATGGTCCCACTGTGTGTTCCGCAGCCAAGAGTCAGTCCAGTTCACTCTCTGGTAGGGTACACTATATGAAAAAAAATGGATGGCTGAAACAAACTTGGCCGAGTATCTTTTAGCCATCCATTTCTTTCACACCGTGTGGTGCACCTGGAGTGGACCAACCTGATTCTTGCTCCAGGGTTTTGCTTGGTGAGACCCGGCTGATGAATAGCTTGGATGTTGAACAAGCCAAGTCAATTTCATCCCAACTTGACCTATTTCGGTATTTTTCAGCCCTGATTCAGCTTTGGCTTATACAAAAGAGATCGAAATTGAGTCCACTTTTCCGAGACAGATAGAAACTGAGTTGACTCCTCTAAGTCAACCTGGTTTGATCCAAAACAAGCCACAGTCCAAAACTGGGATTAAAACCATGGTTTGGACTAAACAGTCTACAACATGGACTGGGTTCCAATCACGGGTTTAAACAATTGATTTAGAAAGGCTGAGATCTACACATGCATCTGGAAATAGCAAACTTCCACTTCGAACACATGGCATAGCGTGCCCGTTGTATCGAACTGGTAAAGTTCAGTTCTGCATTGTGATTCACTGCTTTTGTTGTTGTGGTTTACTGTTTGCAGTTGTCATCTCACGTTTTTGGTGACCTTTTGGACTCCATTCTTGTGGATGTTGCATCCGAATGCCACCGAATAGCTAGGTTGGGACTTGATCGTAATTTGGAAGAAGAAGAAGAAGAGTTGAGGCTCTCAGCGCAGGCTCGGGTAAGGGTTGCAGATCCTAGCAACAGTGGGGAGGCAAATAGCAAGTATGTGGTAGATATATTTGGCCAAACACATCCAACCATTGCTGAGGAGATCATTTTCTGCATGAATTGTGACCGGCAAATCATAGCTGGAAGATTCGCTCCTCATCTTGAGAAGTGCATGGGAAAGGTTGGTTTCTAACTACAACAGGCTTGTGATTTGGCACTGCATGCAAATTTTTATTTTTATTTTTTGGATTTCCCATGAAGGGCCTGTTTGGATGGAGTGAATCCAAAAGGGGAAATGGATTCACTAGGTAAAACTAAGATCATGGATCATCTAGGTAAAACCACTGGATTTCCATTTCTCTTCCACCTGTTTGGCCTCTGGAAATGTATTTCCATTTCCAATTCATCTATTTGGATTGGCATGCAAAACCGCAGAAATCCTACCCAAAATGTTATGGTGCTCCATATAATTGTCACATATGCATACATAACCCATGCTATGGTGCTCCACAACAATCATGTTGGTTTGCCATCCAATCCATTCATTTGATTTGCCTCAGCAGGATGAAAGAGTTACCCAAAAATCACAGCATTCTGAAATTCGTGTGGGCTATAACACGTGTATTTAGAGGTTTTAGGTATAGTTTTATGGAGTGGCCCATGTTCGGCCTGATTTGTGGTATCATGGCCAAACAAGGGTGGTGTATCTGATGGATGGGGTGGATTTCATGCATGTTAAGTCATTTTCCCCACATTAGGGAAAGTAAACTAGGTGGATACCTAGGCAAAGTATGCAAGCATTTTCATTTTTACAATTGGAGAGTTGAAAGGACATGAAGTTGTTTTCAATTCAAAAGGCAGAAAAGGAAACACATTTACGTGGTTGATTTGCGGTTCTGATCAGATCATCTTATCGGGGAAAACCATTTTCATTTCGTTTATTTTCCTAGGGATTCACTCTTATCTAAACAGGCTTTAAATTGTTTGTATCTTTGGGCACAATATGTGAAGAAGCTCAGGCTAGTCGTTTGTGGATGCTGAAGGGGATTCATAGTCTAGCACATTTGTGTGGTGATAGCGACTGTTGAAGAGGCAGGCACCGACATTAATAAGTCATGGTGAAAATATGGGTTACTATTAATGACCTCACCATTTGATCTAGGGACAGTTAAAAATCATTGAGTGGTCAATGGTTAATTTGAGTCTAGTTGTCAAATGATTAGGATCATTGTTACAGAAAAAAAGAGGACCGTCCATAGCCTCTGTCGTGGGACCTAACTCTTGTGCAGATCCACATGGACTGACTGGTCAACTATGATTCGCTTCTGTAGTCTGTGGGCTACTTGTCTTCTCCCCCTATGTAAAACGACAGTGATTTCCTTAAGCAGCTAGGATTATGCAGATTATGACTGCAATTGCTGATTTAGTGTCCTATTGGGTGCATCAGTTGGCTTTTTTACTATGCTAGTAAACTATCTATGCTGGTCATAATGGCTTATGTTTGTGCAATCTATGTTGATGCATGATATTACTTGCACATGATTGATGCTAATATTGCATTTTACGTGGTTGCATGTTCCATCCTGATGTATGGATGTCCAGGTAGGTCACAAGGTCTAAAGTATCATCCAAAACTGGCCCGTATCACCCAATAGTACTGGTATCGTCCATGAACGATACGGCTGCATTGGCCCGTATTGCCTGAAACAGCCCTATGCAGTGCAGTACGGGGCTGTATCAGTGATGAACAAAATGATACCAGATACCCTGATTTTAAACCTTCGATCATGCATGATTTACTGCATAAACTGCTTGCGTGTTGCACCATGCTTCTAGGGGCTGGACTACAATGTGTGTTTCCCACTGCTCACTATGTTCTTCCAACTCCTTCATTTGGATGTGGCATGCATGCATGCCTATCCAGACCATCCAAATCATTGGCCACATTATTGATGGAGCACAGCCTGAAAATCACACTGCCAGGTGATCTTAGCCATTTGATTTTGCCTTTTGAATTTGGATTGCTGATCATTGTCCTTTTAACTGTCCACTTGATGGCCACCAGTTAGAACATTAAGATCATCCTATTATTGTGGTCTCAAGCTATGATCCATACACAATGAGGCCCATGATTTGGATTGTCATGCGTCCATGCAATTGTCACATGTACAGAGGATGAGCCCATGACTGAGTGGTGCGAAATGCAAATTCTAGTCCTTCCTTACTCCCAACCATGCGAGTGACTATAATCTCTGTGGCAACAGTAAATAAAAGTCTAATCAAGTGGAAATAAATAAAATGTAATTTTGTTCACATTCATCTTGAGATTCTGACTTTGAATTGCAGTTATGGTTACAGAACTTTCAAGTTTAAGTTATGGTGCTCCAAGTTGCATTGGGAATTGGCCAATGCAATCGACCATTCCTGAGTTTCCATTAGGTCCATCACACACATGATTGGATTGGATGATCGGATCTATCCACAAGGTTTCCATCTTATAGCCATCTGGTTTCGAAGCCATGGACAAGATGATTAGGATTGTTGAATAAAATTGATACTTTAGAACCATTAGTGATCCATTATGGTCCCAACAATAGATGGTTCATATTCTTAACTGGATCCATAAATGACCTGCACTGTCCATTTTTTGGATATGAAGTGGCTGGCTACAATCAAATGATTGGAGTGATCTTTGCATTGATCAATTGGACTGTTCAAGTATCCTCCTGATACAACCAGGAGAATCGAATCACTTCTCTCACTTGATTAAACATTAACAGTTCTATTTGGTTGTGCATCTGAACACAAAAATGCATGCATGGTTGGCATTGGGAAAGATGCAACGTGGCAGATGATTTTTTTTTTTTTTAATTTATTTACATATTAGCATTTAACATTTCACTGACATATTGTTTGTGCCCATATACAAGGGTCGAAAGGCTCGCAAGTCAACAAGAAGCAGTACAGTAACTCAGAGTACCCGACACTCTCGTGGCAGCCCTGTTTCTGTCTACGCCCCATATTCAAATTCGTCCAGTGTAAACAAGGTTGCGAATGGAACACCAGGTGTTGCTGGTGAGTATGCTGATGGCACTTTTGATGATCCGTGAACTTGAAGGGAACATTGCTTATGAACTTTCAATGACAAATTTCGAAGGAAAAGGAAAAACAAAAGGAAAAAAATTGAAAGAAGGGTTTTCGAAATGAGCATGTGACGGTGCCACGCAAGTCAGCTCTATGTTTCAAGGAAACTAAGAGGTAAATGAATGGTGTTATTCTGTTCTAAATTTTTCCTATCAGCTTCTTGTTGAAGCAAGTATGACCTGCAGACTACTTTTCCCTGAGAAGAGAATGAATGAAGAAACATTGCCAATGGTGGGGATTGAATAGGAGCCCATCTTCTCCTGCAAAGAGAACTGTCATTATTGCCAATGCTACCAGCATCAGCATGATGATGATGATCATCATCATCATCATGGTCCTTGTGTATAAGAGTTTTGCTAGTCCACATGCATGTATGCATGCAGCACATGTCCACAGCTGGAAGGTTTGGAACATTTTGAGGGGTGCACTCATCAGGTGGCCCTTGATGTGAAGGTGGTCATGTGGAAAACCCAGGCAGGTCCATTCATCAGGTGGGCTCGTATATGAAAAGAGTTTTAGTGAAACTTGCCAACGGTCTATGGTCAATGCGTGGTTCGCCTGATAACTAGACTAGCCTGATTTGTGTGCACGGTCATCTTTATAATGGGGACCTGCCTGTTTCCCATGTTTGCTAGCCCCACATGCACCTTTGCATGCAGGGCATATGCCCCACCTTGAAGGTGTGTGTGGAATCGCAAGGGTCCATCTGGCGGGCCCTTACTGTGTATGCGAAAACAAGGCAGGTCCACCTATGTGGTGGAACCCACACGAAAATAATGGACAGTTTAGAGAAACTTGCAGCCGCCTGATGACTAGACTAATGTGGGGGCCACTGTATGCACCGGTTAGATGTCCACACGCCAGTTCAGTGCACTTGCTACGTGGAAGTGTCAAATTTTCTTGATTAGAACCAGTGATTTGGATTTGGAGCCTCAAGAAACACTGTAGGGACATTGACAAAATATTAAAAAGGCCAATGTAGAGATGGGCCTACCTCTCTTTGATCCAGGCCTTTCATCAGGTGGAACCCATGATTTCATTTTGAAAAAAAAAAAAAATCCTAGGGTAGGGCCACCTGCCCAATTGCCACCGCTTATCATGAGCTTCATTGGGTTTTTAGTTTGGATTGGTGGGTCCACAGTTCGTGATCGCATCCATGATAATATGGCCCATCATCAAAACATCTCTGGACGAGAAAATCCTGACCCATAATTGGCAATCAACAAATCGATGGTTAGAAGGAAAATAGAGCAATTATCCCTGTTCAACACAAACTTGCGCAATGTTTAATGGCTAGGATCTTCCAATTTGAAAATCCATGCAAATTGGGACCATATCAAAGGCTAGGATTATTGAGCAATAGTCCTCACCTCATCAAAACTGTAAACTCTGAGGTATAACCAGTGAAGATCGATTTGGAGAAGAAATCGAGAAGCAGGTGAATTGAGCCACGGAAACTACTAGCATTGCGTTTAATTGAGCCATGATAGACCCATATGGACCATCCAAATTTCCCAAGATCAGCTCTGACACAGACCAGCTAAGCTGGACCAATCAGAGAGGGAGCAGCAGAGGTTCTCTGCTCCGTATGAGCAGAGGATCCGGATTCATTTCCCAAACAACTAATCGGATTCATTTCCCAGACAACTAATCTGATTTATAAGATCATTCAATCAAAATGATTCGAAAGGATGAGCAATCAAAGTTGGACCCCACATGATGGATGGTCCAAATTAATGCTCTCTAATAAACTGAATATGAACCTTCCATTTCCCAAACCACTGATCAAATGATTTAAGAGGCTAGGCAATCAAGATTGGGCCCTCCCTACATGTAGGGTCTATATTTCTAGTGTAGCCAATATGGATTGTCCATTTCCACATTAATTGATTGAATGGTTTGATCAAAGTGAGAGATGGGCAATCAAGGATGGGCCCCATATTTATGGTCTATATCAATAATCAGAACTTTCCCAGAACATACTTGCATGAATTGGATGGATGGGCACCACCATGATGTATGTGCTTTATGCACACCGTCCTTCGATTTTTCCTGGTCATTTTAGGGTATGAGCCCAAAAATGATGCAGATCCAAATTTCAGGTGGACCATGTTACAGGAAAACAGTGGTGATGGAATGCCTACCATTAAAAACTTACTCAGGCTCACCGTAATATTTATTTTCCATCCAACCTGTTGATAATGTCACACAGACCCGGCTGAAGGGAAAACATAAATATCAGCTCCATCTAAAACTTTTTTGCCCCCCTAGAAGTTTTTAATGGTGGGCGTTCAATCAACACTGTTTCCTATGGTGAGATCTGGATTGCCTCATTTTTGGGCTCGTGCCCTAAAATGAGCTAGCAAAATGGATGGATGGCATGCGTCATGGTTGGGCCCACAGGGCACCATCCAGTACCAAGTCGCTACTTATGGTGTCAGTATGCTGGTGTTAGTATGCAATCTGCATCCATTGAATGATCACAGCAGACAACCGAGCCCCCTATTATCCATGCGATGAAAGCAGACCCACTTGTCCAATCCTAACGCAAATTTCCTATAATGAGTCGTCACCTCAGGATGGCGGGAAGTTTCTTGTGCCTTACTCTCGAATCATCAAAGTCAGCAGACTACTTTTAGACCAAGAATGGTCAAGCCTCCGCCAACTTGATAGGAGGTTTAGAAAAAAAGCACCCGAAATTTCCCAGCGTCCCCGAGGTGATGACTTCCTATAATCAGCCCAGGACATGAGCCCAAAAATCAAGGCATAACTAGAACCCAAGTGGGCTGCACCATAGAAAAAGTGAAGATGAAAACACATCTGTTGAGACCTTCCTAGGTTCTGCCGTGATCTTTACATGCTATGCAATCCCGTTAACATTGTGATTCCCACGAACTCCTTTGGCCCCAATAAGGTTTCAATGGTGTAGATTGGTTCAATCCCCTCACTGTTCTTGTGGTGTGGTCCACTTGAGTTTTGGATCTGCTTCGTTTTTTTGCTTGTGTGCTAACATTATCTGGAGAAACTGATGAATGGAGTAGATGTCACATGGATATTCGGGTGAGTTCCACAGCTAAGGGTAAAAGGAATCCATGATGCAGTCCACGCCTATCATTTTCCCATCAGTCTTATTTGTTTAACCAAGTTGAGCCCAATGGACTAATGGGCAGACTTAGATTTCCAAATAACATGGACGGCCCAAGGTGATTCGTGGACCAATTGATGAAGTACGGCAGCTGGGTAGCACAATTCGTCCACGTGGAAATCTATGCGTACTTGCTTGTATCAAAATAAAAAAGATGTGTACATCTTTGCAAGATCCTGGACATTGTTCAACTAGGACGTTTTGCATAGCAAGCAAGACCTAGCCAGAACTCAGATTCAGTCATCAAGCAGGCCATGCTGGTACAAGAAAAATGGATGGTTAAGATAAGAACCAATGCAAATACAAAACAAACAGACAAATGGGCACATCCTAATGAATGGCCAAGATCACATGTTCAGCAGTGGCCCACTTCCATTGAATGTGAGTGAGAACAACTCCCATTTCTCTTTCATATAAGCTAGTGTACTGGAAATTGTATTCCAGGCAAAGCATTCATTGATTGGTCATCCGCGAAAAGGCATAAGAAGAAAATTAAGGCATTTTCATCATTTTATTAAAAAAATAAAAAGCTATTCGATTTAACTGCCATTAGAGAACGGAAGGTACTGGAATGAAAATATATGAATTAAAAAGGTACCGGGACATAAATTCTAAAATAATGAGGTGACGTTTCGTAAAAATAACTTTCCATAAACAAGCATTCGAAACATTCAATGAAAAAAGAAATCACAATCCGAATCACCACCTGCATTGTCTTTGGGCAACAGTTAAACATGGGCAGGCCATTTGGATGAGGATAGATGGTACACGTGCCAACATCGCGTCCGTGCAAGATCTGGGCCATCAATAGGTGGGGTGTCCACGAACCTGTCCTGGCCCAAAAATCAGGGCAGCTAGAAAAATAGCGACAGACAACCTGTACTCAAAATATATGTGTGGCCCGCCTGATGAGGGGAAATACCTGAATTTTTTTTTATTTTTTTATTTTTTTTTTATTTTTTTGGGTTACAAGGGCATCTTAGTGATGGCTCTTGCCAGAGAAACAGTCTGGATCTCTTCCGACATGTGTGTCACACTGGCATGCAGATCATCTCTTCAATTAGTATTCTCATCCAAGATTAGTGATAGGGAAAAGACAACCCTACCCATGAGTTATTCTCTCTGATGTCATGCATTCAGTCAAATCAAAATTGAAAAGATGTCGCATGCAAAAAATGCCTCAGTCCATTGAAAATGGCAGATCAATTCCAAACGGGAACTGTGGTATGCTACACACCTTCAGATTTCAGGTGAGATGATCGACTGCGAAGAAGTAACTCCCTACGATGGCAAAGGATGCAAGCCCACTGCGGGCCATCCGCATCCAAATACCACGGAATAGGATACTTCTATCCAAGGGAGAGATCCCAGAAACTCTCTCGAGCCAATAACCTGGCAGTTTCCATTTGAGAAGCTTCATCTCCATGGACATATACTGCACAGAAAAAGACAATAAATAAATAAAATAAAGACACCGACACATGAATAATTTCACTTGTGAAAAGAACATAATCCAGTGAAATCATTGTTTCTCTTCCTGATTCCAGCTTCGTTTGTTTATTACTGTATTGGGTTTCCAGTAATATTCATTTCTACTCGAGTGACCGCTCATGTGTGCATGGTTTCTAATGCGACTCTGGATGAGCATGTCAGTGCTGATAAACATGCTGCAAGATGAATTTCCATTGGGATAAACAGGTCGAATCCAGTGTGTGTTTGCCGCAGACTATGGTTGTGTGAGGCATGAAGGGAAGTGGTAACAGAGTGAGGTGTGGGAGCAACACTTAGGTGTATCAGGTTAGTGCAACTAAACTGCAAACCACATAGTTGTATCAACTCATCTACCCTATACTCGTCATAAATGCATACATATCCAGACCATCCAAATCATAAGCCCCATTGTAATGGAGCATAGCCTGAGAAATTGCACTTTTGAGTTCAACCATCCCATTGCTGACCACCATATGGACAGTGAAAAAGTAAATGGTCACTGGTCCAAATTTGATGGGTAAAATCACAGTTAAGATCATCCGATCAGTGTAATTATTGGGTTATATCCTCCATCATTGTTTGAAGTATCCCCGATATTATCCTTATCTCCAGCTTGGTGATACTGATAACACTAGTAGCAATACCGATAACACTGGCAGTATCGGAAATTTCAGGTATCAGCAATGTATGTATCAGTAAGGACCCGTTTGGATTGCAAGTTACTTATCGGATAAGCTACTTATCTTGGTTTCTACTAATTAAGCAGATAAGTATGTTTTGTAAACGACATACTTATCAGCCAAAAAGTTGAAAGGCATGTTTGGTTTCCAACCACACAAGTATTTATCCCTCAAGTATGCTTGGTCCCCCTTACATCCATTGTACATCATGTTGGGCCAATCTTTGATGTGGACCGTTCATTGTGTGGGTCCACCTGAGACTGGAGTCCTTACAATTTTGGGTCGTACCATAAAGTGAGCTGGAAAGAAAACAAAAAGAAAGAAAAAGGGATGGCCAGCTTGGTCACACAACACATACAGCAAGATAGGCCTTGGGGGGGGGGCACTGTTTTTCTGTTGTGGGGTCCACTCACTAGACCTCGGGAGTGTTTCAACGATAGAGATTCTATCCTCATTGTTTTCTGCTGGTGGGACGCACTTAATTAGCTCCGGTGGCAAATACATTACAGTGGGTCCCAGTCGTTGGCATCATTTCAGTGGACCCTAGGGAGAGGCTAGGGTGGTGGGCATCACATAAATAAAAAAACAGATGGATGGCACGGATATACAACACATACATAGAGGTGGGCCATCAGGGCATGTGTGACAGTGGGTGCCATTGCTTCCTTCTGCTAGTGGTGGGGTTAATTTGATGGACAGAGTGGATTCCTCGAAATTCTGGTGGGATCCACACTCAAAAGGATATGACGAAAGGGATGGACAGTGATCATCTAACACATATGGTAGGGCAGTACTCCAGAGAGGTTTTAGCGGTACGTAGGTGTTTGGTCACCACCATTTGTTGATGGTGGGGCTCACATCTGAGATTTAAATCTGCCAAAGTTTGGGCCTGAAAATGGATGGACGGTGCACATCATATATGTCAGTGGGGTCCACAAACTGCTGGCCCACTGGTGATACATTAAGCCGGTGTTAGTGTTCACATCAACCAGGTTTGTATGGCCAACAGTAGATTGGGTTGCAATTAACCCGCTGTGTAACCAAAAAAAAAAAAAAAAAAACAAAGGAAATAAGTAGCTTTGGGAAGTTGAATTTTTTTTTTTTTTTTTTGTTGAAGTACTAACGTAATTTTCAACAAGTAATTGATATTAATTTTTAACCAAACTTACTTATCCTAGATAAGTAAATTAACTCCTACCATTAGCAGGAAAAGTTACTTATTTGGCTGCATCCAAACGGGCCCTAAGTATCACCAATGTATCGCCAATATTTTCAACTATGTAAATTCCAAGTGTCACTAGTATTGCCAATGTAACGATATCGCCAATGTATCACCAATATTTTCAACTACGTAAATTCTAGCTATGCTTGTATCTAGAGTTGTACACGAATCGAACCAAGTCGAGCTTGGCACAACTTGGCTTGGTTTGGCTAGCAGCCTTTCCCAACTCGACTTCGGCTTGGCTTGATCCTCAAGCCTGACTGGCTAGCTCAGCTTGGTTTGGTCAATAGCTCGAGCTGAGTTTGAGCCAAATTCGAGCTCGAGATTTCGAGCAGAGTTTGAGTTTGAACTTTCGAGTTGAGTTGAGCTCGAACGTTTTCCTTTTAGTTTTTAAACGAGCGGGCCCTTTTTTTTTTTATATATAATATAATATAAAATAAATTAATATATAATATTATATAATTAAGTTATAACTCGAGTTGAGCTGAACTGAGTCGAGTTCAAGCCAAGTTGAGTCGAGCCTGGGTCAACTCGAGCTCGGCTTGAAATTTTTCCGAGCTAAAAAAATCAGCTCAGCTCGGCCCAAACCAACTTTCGAGTTGAGCTAATCTGAGCCGAGCGAGTTAACAGAGCTAGCTTGGTTCGTGTCTAGCTCTACTTGTATCACAAGTGTATCAGTGATATTTTGATAATATCGCCAACACATTGATATCAGAAAAAAATTGTTTATTAAAAAAATTTCTATTTCAAATTTTTTAATGGTCACATGGTTATATGTAGTGTTCAATTTGTCGATGATAATATTGATAATATCTTGATACTACCATTATCGCAACATGTGTGATGTCGAGACCACAATCTTTCGTTTCCTTTCCAGTTGTTGATGGTTTCTTGGCGAAATATTGTGCAGTCGATATTATGAAATATCGATGGATATTTGGATGGTTAGATTGTATGGGTGGGATGGTTAGACTGATTTCTTACGATGGCATATGCTTTTAAGCCCCCATTAAATGGAAACTTATTATGTATGCATTCTTTTTGCACTTTTTTTTATACCCAAATATGCAAATGTGTATTTTAGCATCTCTCGAAGTTTCACTAAAAATTCCACAGTTTTCCCCATGTTTCCCTGCATTTCTGGTTATCAGTGATATTATCAATGAGATCGATATTGTTTCCGTATCCTCGACCAGAGAAACTTATAGTGATACCGATACTTCGAACGTTGTCCTCCATCCATAAGAGGCCCACAAGTTTAATGGTCTTCTTCTTTTGAAAGGTAATTTTAATGGTTTGATTAACATCCATGTATACCAAGTGTTCTGTAGATGAGTTGCCATAACTTAGCAGTTTGTGGCAAATGCGCATAGGTGTCTAGCCTAGCAAATAAACAGAGGATGCAACGAAGTAAATCAATACAACTATTAAGAAGGTGGTCAAAATCACTAATATCTAATCCTCGAAGCTAGGACAGTGCGGGCTTGGAAAAAGTGGACTGTTGATAGACCAAGTAGATGAAACATGAATGTGTGCATGGCCCTAAAGGGGGTTTGGTATCCTAAGGGGTGAGTGGGTCCCACTTCTAAGATCCAACATCATCATCATCATAACCTTGTCCTAACTATTTGAAGTCAGCTTTATCAATCCTGTTTAGATAATAATATTTGAAATAGGAATTCTCATGCTTGTTCGGTAGAAGTTGCCAATCATAATCGAGACTGGAAATCTCACATTTGCTTGGTAAAAAGTTGCACAAACAACTACCAAACTGAGTAACTGACATCAACACTTCTATACACGAGCTTGGGACGAACTGGCTTGCGTGTCTTCCCAATTACAACTAGATTAACATTGACCCCTTTAAAATTGAAAACCCTCATTTTATTCCAAAATAAAGATTGGGATCATGATATTGTGATGTGAGGCCCACATCATAACTCCTATTTTGATATAGGGGCACAATCCTCCATGTGTTGATATGCATATTATCTTCGTGTTCTCTGTTTGTACAAGTAAAGCCCATTTTTCAACCATCCAGATTGATGGTGTGATGTGCCCCACCTTGGATGGACTATCCCTTGAAAGTTTTCTAGGTCGAAAGATCGTAGCTTTAAAAAATTTTGGGTAGAAAATGAACATTTGGGCATTCATTCCTCAACATCTACTTGCACGTGGATAATGGAAATGAAGGAAAATGACCTATCATTTGTACACCTCAAACTGATTGATGCGTGATCTAGGCTAGATATGATGCAAAGACATTAGAAATGGATTAAAGAGCAATTCAAAGCATAAATTTATATTAATCTACCACAAATCTAAGAAATCAAATAAACAATAAAATTCATATTTCAATCTAAATCACAATCCTACAATAAACTAAATCATATAAAACATGAACTTTCAAAGAACAATGGAAAGTAGAACTTCCCCCTTAGCATAGGCTTATGTCTAATTCAAAGGGGTTGATTTAGTCTTTCTAGAGTTAGGGATATGGGAATTCTAGGTTTTATATGAAATTGAGGATTGAGGTTTCGTAAGGAATTGGGGATTAGGGTTTTAGGCTAGGGTTTATGGGACATGAAGATGGATTGAAGAAAGGGAAGAAAACGGAAAGAAGGGGTTGATCGTATGGCTGTACGGTCATGTCCGTATGTGTAGGGGCTGATGGTGATGGGTTGGGTTTGGTGGAGTGAGGACTAAGAAAGGATGGGTTTGGGGTAATGGGTTTAGGTTTAAAAGGAAAGAGTAAATGAATTTAGGGTTTGGAGAAGAAAAGTGGAAGAAAAGAGGGATTTGAGAAGAAGATGAGAAAGACGAGAGAAATACCTTTACAAAGAGAAATAAGAGAGGATAGATTATGCTTCATACCTTGGCATCACACTATCAATCTCCATTCATAGGAAGAGAAAGCTTCAAGGAAGTAAAGAATTTTCATTCAAATCATAAATAATGGGCTAGGGCTGGACGTCCAAGCCTTTTATAGTCTCAAGAGGGACTTTTTTTTTTTTTTTTATTTTTATTTTTTACAGAAGGACGCTCAATAAAACAAAATATCAAAATAAATCCAACTTGAATAATCAACTAAAGAAAAGAAATAAATCTAAAACATCCTAAAGTCTACAATCAATGTGATCTAAGATCACAATGATCCAATCGTCCGATCAAAGTGTCCTCAAGATCCAACCGTCCAATCAATGTGTCATCGCAATTCAACGGTCCAAACTCCTCAATAAGCAACCCACATGTATCTTCCTAGTGTAGGGTCTTCGAAGATGCACGATCATGCACGTGGGGTCTTCAATGTGGCTCACTTGGGCCCATGTAGTGGTCACCAAGCCAAAGTGAAACTGGAGCTAATCTCCTCCTCCTTTGGTTTACTCTGTAAGGTGCACGGATGTCCTCATCACTGACACATGTAGACCACATAATCATGGGCCCAACTAAGGAATGCAAACTCGGATCACTATAATAGGTTATGGTAATATAATATGGAGGATTATAGATCTGCCAAGTGATATGCATAGGATTCTCATGTTTTTCTGTTTCGATAGGTAAGGCCCATTGTTCAACCATCCAAACCATTGCTTATGATTGGCCTCATAGTGGATGGACCATGCCATGATATTGTTTGGGTTGAAAGATCCTGAGTTTGGCATTTGGTTTTAAAAAAAAGGACCATAGGTTCACACTAATTTATTTGTTTAGAAGGGGAAAAATCACTTCTAAGATCCAACAATTGAAAGGCAACATTTCAACAAGATATACAGTGAAAAGGAAAAATGTAGATTATTGACACCCAAATGAAATGGAAAAGGAATGATCCTAGGGAAGTAGTTTGCACCATAATACAATATTGTGGTGCAAACTAGTTGTATTGTTCACAATAATCAAGAAAAATCCTAACCATGCAATCAATGGGTTGCAAAATGCACTGTTCAGATAAGTTATTAGAGAAAAGATCAAATCACCAAACTAGTGAGTCCAATGGTTTGTCAGAAAGCAACTTCACATCATGTTTGTTCATTCTTCTAAACAATTGGACACTGCCTTGGCCCTCTCCCTGCGCGCGTCCTCCGCCCATCCCACCCAAGTGGACGCTCTCATCTACGATTGTACTTATATTATTATTACTATTATCATAGCCTTGGCCCTAGTATTTCGGACAGCTCATGATTGCTTACTAAAGGTTCAATGACTGCCTGCCTATGCTTTCATAAATTGTTTGCATTCCAAATTTGAAAAATTAATCTTGCTATTGCATCTTACAAAATGAATGACTGAAAGTACCTTGGGAGTAACAATACATTGCGTTCGGCATTTCGCAGTGTCAAAGCAATGAGAAGCAGCAGCAGCCACTGAACCGGAAAATCCAGCCGCAAGACTAGCAGCTAAAGGGGACACTGGGCCAATTTCTTCCATAGAGCTGAATAAAATGTCAAAACAAATATTAAAAGAGGAAGAAAAGAACAGGGATTTTACAGTACATGTTAACTACTGCAAATCAGGAGTGGCACAGAAAAAAAGCATAATATATAAGCTAAAATTAAATGGTGACAACCTAATACAATATGTAACAATAATGTGAATCACGTAAACATTTCAACTTTTGATATTTGATAGAGTTTGTAGCCCAGTTTTCAATTTCATTCCATTTCAGTTGAAATAGCCAAAGAATTCACCAATTCAGGTACAGATGCTGTACTGATCCCTGTTCCAGTCCATTTCAATCTATTTGTTCATTTTCAATCATCTCAGTCTTCTTCCATGAGAATGCTTTCACCACATTTCGATGTGTTTCTAATTTTCCACCATTTTGGGCAAAATTATTTTCAATGCCTATATGGTCATTTTACTAAAAAACAAAGAAAGAAATCATAAGAACCTCCCAATCTGATGGCAGGGCTGAAAATGTTTTGAAATCTGAAACCCTTCTATTGGGAAAGAGATTTACTATGTTCTTCAATTTGTAGAAAGTTTTATGCGCATTTCCGGTGTAAAAAAATAGAAAAAAAAGAAGAAGAAGAAGTTTTACATGCATCTTTCCCAAACAAAATGTCATGAGAATTGAACAACCAGAAAATTCCATTCGAATGGTAAAAGCAATATGAGCTCCCAAATGGAATAGACAGCCATGCTTTTTAGGGAGAATAAAGTTAAGTGAAATGAGGTCCTCAAGTACAACGGAATGCTACAACGATAACTGTTTTAACTGTTATATTGATTAAACGACCAAAAGGTCAAAGAATTACAACTCAACCCAATCATTACAAGAGAGATTGAATCCGCATAGAGTGGAGACACCAGCACCCATTCAGTTACATCACTTTTTGCCCTATTGAAAACCCCCATAATATTTCCAACAAATTGTTAAAACATCTAGTGTTCTTTTCCTGCCAAATAGTCCACATGCTAGCCAGCAAAGCCATTCTCCAGATTCTCCTACCTTCCTTGCCTATCCCTCCTCCGTACCATGACCAAAACAGCTTTGAAATTGACTTTGGCATTACCCACGCAACCCCAAACATTGTCAAGAACTTATCCCACACCCCCTTGCAAACGTGAAATGAAAAAATAGATAATCTACTGACTCTTTGATATACCAAAAGAGCAAGCATTGATAATGATCAGTCCCCTCTTTCAAAGATTGTTATCACCTTGTTCTATCCCACCAATCATACAAAATCCACTATCTTGAGGGGAGAGCCATAGGACCAAATGAATGACGCATGCAATATACCCTTTGCTGACTGGGGGGCCACTAAACTTCCTCTAAAAGGACCTAATAGAAAAGCATCCCGACTTGTCCTCAGGCCACTTTATCAAATCTAGCTCCAAACAAAGCACAACGCCTGAAAGCCACTTAAATAAATTTAAAAATTATGCTTCCCCTTGTGAGTTCTTTCTACATGGCGGCGTCCAAACTCCGCTAGAACATTGCAATGTAAAGCACTGAGCTATAGTTATTTCCGGATGCAAGGACACTAAGGCCAATCTTTGATAGTCACATTTCAATCTTCTACTTCCCAACCATACATCTTCCCAAAATCTTACCCTTCTTGCGTGTCCTACTGAAAACCCCCACCCTTCCTTAAACCTCCCTTCCATACCCACAATCGCCTACCACATCCCCATAGCCTTGTACATGGATGACTTTGCGGTCACCATCCCATTTCCTCTGCCCCATATTTCCTAACAATTATTTCCTTCCATAGACTGTCCTTTTCCAAGCAAAATCTCCAAAGCCATCTACAAAGAAGTGCCTTATTCATAATTTCCAACTTCCAAATAACTGCACCTCCATCCTTCTTCGATCTACATGCATCTACCATTTCATAAGATAGTTCTTTTCTCCTATTCTCCGCTCCATAACAAATCCCTCCTTAGCCTTTCCAATTTCTTTATCACTTGCACACAACATTTGAAGAAAGATAATATATATATATATATATATATATATATATATATATATATATATATATATATATATATATATATATATATATATATATATATATGGGCTGCCTTAATTAGGACAATCCTTCCACCTAAGGATAGATGTCGCCGCTTCTAGGACGACAATTTCTTTTCGAACCTTTCAATGACGAATCCCAAAGATGCTTAAGTGGGTTTCCCAATACATAGTGGCAACCCCAAGTATATAAATGGAAATGTTCCAACCTCGCATCCAAACACCACAGTCAGATTCTCGACAGCCTCCTTGGGTAAACCCATATACAAAATTTTGCGTGTATGATAATTCACTGTTTAACTCGAGACCACTTCAAAGTAGCATATAACGTTTCTTAGAGTGTCCACTTGCGACTCATTTGCATCATAAAACAAGATGGTATCGTCCACAAACTGATGAAGGGACACTTGTAAATCTCCCCCATCTACTTTGAATCCGCTTATCAAGCCCAATGAGACCCCTTTGTCTAACATTCTGCAAAGAACTTCCATCACCACGATGAAAAGACGAGGCAATAACGGATCCTCCTACTTTAGACCTCTAGATGATTTGTGCAAAATGGTGGAAAGAGAGATGGAATAGAGAAGATGAAAAAGAAGAGGAGAATGTAGAGGCAAATGGGCCGAAGTAACATAATTACAAAATTGCCATCAATAACAAAAGTAAAAAAAAAAACCACTATGTCCTAGGCCAAAATAACCCATCTTAGTGGGCCTATATAGGCCCATATCACATTCATCAATACTCCCTCTCAATCTGGAGTATAGGTATTATCTATGCCAAGCTTGGAATATATGTGTAATCTGAGTGGAATGAGGAGCCTCGGTGAACAAAACATCAAATTGGTCCTAAGATCGAACATACAGAGTAGAGATTTCGCCACTGCAAACTTTCTCATGTAATATGTGTAATGGCCCGTTCCCCCCCCCCCCCCCCCCCCAAAAAAAAAAAGGATTGTAACAACCCCGTAAAGGCTGTTATGGACCAGCCAGGGCTGTTACGCACAATAAATTAAAAACGGGGGGGTTCTTCTAGAGAAAGAAAAAAAAAACTAGAAAAAGGTGCTCTTCTTTTTCTTCTTCTTCCTCTTCTCTCTGTGTGTGTGTGTGTGTGTGTGTGTGTGTGTGTGTGTGTGTGTGTGATGAGGACACGAGACCCTTCAAAGTCTATTAACGAAGAAAGCGCGCGCCTCAAGCTCCTTCCTTGTGGCTAGGCGATCATTAAGGAGCATTGAAGACCCTACACACGTGGTTTGGCACATAGAAGACCTCACATTGGGAGGGCACGTGCGTAAGAGGATGAGGACCCGACTGGACGTCGTCGGGTGCCCGCCCACTAGTCATCGGGCGCCCGAAATTTGTTCGAATTGAAGCAAAACTCCCTAGACAGTTTTCACTGCCGTCGAGCGCCCAACCATAGGTCACCGGGCACTCGAAATTCATTAGCTTTTCTGTTTTAGCCTCTCGACGATTTTAGTCATTGTCAGGCATCCGACCGTTTAGTCATCGGACGCCCGACCACCGCGCGAACTATTTTTTTAAGTTTTGTTTTTACTCAAGTAGTAAGGGTATTTTATTCTTTTTCTTGTTTCTTAGTGCTTATTTAAGAGGGTTAAGCCCTAAATACGAGATTAGCTATTGATTATTGAAAAGAATGCTTTTCGGTTGCCTCCTTCCTCCCTCTCTCTTTGTGGATCTCCTATTTCTTTTTCTCCAATCTTCTCTTTCTTCTTCCTTCTTCCTCCAACATTCTTCTAAGGGAATTCCTTTTTCTTCCTCCTTTCTCTTAATCTATTTTCTTCATTCTCTATAACCCTAAATCCGATATTAGGTTTCAAAACCCTAATTCTCAGAGCTCGATCATCTAATCTAAGAAATCCTTCAATTCCTCGGACTAGTGATCCTCATTGCTCGTTTGGATCTTAACCAAGCAAGATCGGGAGGTTTCATCCCTCGCCAGATCTAATCCCACAATACTTGAACTTCATACTTCGTGGTTGTGATGATGGCCCGCACTATTGCATGTCTCTTTTATGATTCTCTTAATTTATGATGGTAGATATTGAAGTTTTAGACTATTATTGTTGTTTATTTCTGCTGAATTATATTTGTTTATGAGCATGCATCATAATTAGGGCATCCTGCATCAAATTTTAGTATCAGAGATTGGAGTTTGCATGGTTATGATTAGATCGAGTTACCAAATTAGGGTTTTAATTTTAGGTCTGTTTTAGGAAATTTTCAGATTGAGAAAGTTTCCAATTTTAGAAAGTTTATTGAATCATCTTCTGTTTAAATTCAGTAATTGTCAGTTCATTGTAGTTTAAATTCATTATATTCATCTTGTGAGTCGTATAACCATAAGGGGACAAGTTAGGTAGAACTAGTTCGAGGTTTTATTTGCATGCCCACGTAAAGAGATAAAGGTTTCAAACTTCAACCAATCATGAATAACGAGCAATTATCTGATCAACTCGCTCAATTGATGCAGAAGATCACTGTTATAGAAACGAGGCAAAAGAATGAATTCGCTCATTTAAGCAACCAAATCACCACCACCATGAATAGAGTCGAGCAATTAGAAACATCCCAAAGGGAGAGCCCCACTTTCGAGGATGATGCGCAATCCCAAGTGGAAGGAATCATTAAAGAGCGTGTTCCCATACGTGGAGGGTATGGTGGTAGAGGATGTGTGGCTAGTACCTGGTCGTGGTGTTGTGCGGGAGGCATAAGCCACATATGATTATCAAGACCACTACAATCCCAATGAGTGTGCGATGAAGAACGTGAAGGTGGAAGCCCAAAGTTTTGATGGGCGTCTGGATCCCAAGGCATTCCTTGATTGGTTGGCTAACATGGATCACTATTTTGAGTGGTATGACATATCAAAAAACCGACAGGTGCGGTTTGCTAAGTCTGGATCCTAAGGCATTCCTTGATTGGTTGGTTGAAATGGATCACTATTTTGAGTGGTATGACATGTCAAAAAACCGACAGGTGCGGTTTGCTAAGATGAAGCTAGTGGGCCAGGCCAAATTATTTTGGACTAACATCGAGCGTAAGATTGATAGAGTTGGGAGAGCCCCTATCACATAGTGGCATGAGATGAAGGAGAAGTATATCCCTCTCTCATACCGATTAAAGCTCCTTGACCAATGGGTCCTTACGCCAAGGGTCAATGTCTGCCGCTGACTATATCGCTAAATTCGAGGAGTTATGATACGATGTGATATCGAAGAGGACCCTCTGGTAACACTTTCGTGTTTCAAAACGGGGCTTCGAATGGATCTTCAGCGTGAGCTTTTGACTCGACCCATAATAGACTTAGATGAAGTGTATCAAGTTGTGCAGCAGTTAGAACAATATCTAAGGGCTTTTGTCATTCAACGCTTTGAGTCCCGAGACTCTAATGCTAGATCTGGATCTCAGGGAACTAGACCTAACATTGGTAGTCAACCCAGGGCACAGGCAACTGTTCCATCTAAGCCTAGGGATGATAAGGGCAAAGGTGTCCTTGGTGCCGGCCCTAGTGGGGGTAATAAAGTGAGGTGCTATGAGTGTGGGAATATCGGTCACATGTCCAATCAATGTCCCACGAAGAATCGTGGAAAAGCCTTGGTTATAGGCGAGTCCCACGAGAGTGTTGATGACGAGGGTGATTGTGAAGTAGAAGAATATCACCCTGAAGGAGGTCTTACTGATGAAGACAAAGTGGTCGACGAAGCAGCGCTTGCAGTAGTCACACGTGTGCTAGCTCAGTCTAAGAGTAGTCTCGATTGACATCGAAACACTATCTTCTATACTCTCGCCAAGTGTGGAGAGAAGAATTGCAAGGTGATAGTGGACAATGTAAGTTGTCAAAATGTGATTTCCGCTAACATCTTGGACCATTTGAAATTGAAATCAACACCTCATCCTGGCCCGTACAAAGTCTCTTGGGTTGACAAGACCTCCCTTCCTGTCACCCATCAATGCTTAGTTCCCATCGAGTTCGGGTCATATAAGGAGTCCCTGTGGTGCGATGTGATACCTATGAATCTTGGACATATTATCCTAGGTAGACCGTGGCTATTCGACAATGATGTTACGATCTTTGGCCATTCGAATGCATGCACCTTCATGCATAACGGTAAAAGGATCAAACTTAACCCTATGCCACCAGAAAGCACATCAGGGAAAAGAAAGGATGAGAAGGTGAGTGAGCCGAAGGAAGTGAGGAAATCCAAGCCTAAGTCTCTTCATTTCATCAATGCGAGAGTTCGAAAAAGAGACTAAGGAGGATTCCATAGTGTATGCCCTTGTGGCAAGAGAAATTACACCGGAGGTTCCCTCAGAGTTACCCCATGAGGTAACATTAGTTCTGAAGGAATACAGTGATGTGTTCCCTGATGATTTACCAAATGAGTTGCCACCTATATGGGACATCCAGCATGCCATAAATCTCATCCCGGGGTCGACTTTACCGAATCTTCCTCACTACAGGATGAACCCTGCAAAGCATGCAGAATTGAAATGGCAGGTTGATGAGCGTCTACAAAGGGGTTTCGTCCAGGAGAGTATGAGCCCGTGTGCCGTGCCCGCATTGTTGACACCTAAGAAAGACGGCACGTGGCACGTGGCACGTGTGTGGACAGCTGTGCCATAAATGAAATTATCGTCAAGTACAAGTTTCCTATACCTAGGCTTGATGATATGCTTGACATGATGGCCAGGTCCACAATTTTCTCCAAAATTGATCTCAAGAGTGGATATCACCAAATCCGCATACGACCAGAACCCGAATGGAAGACAACATAAAAAACAAAAGATGAGTTGTACGAGTGGATGGTCATTGCCTTCGGCTTGACTAATGCACCCAGTACTTTTATGCGGGTGATGACACAAGTCTTAAGACCGTTCATGGGAAAATTCCTAATGGTTTACTTTGATGACATTCTTATTTATAGTACTACTAAGAAATCACATCTTGAACATCTGAAGCAAGCTTGTAGCATCCTTAGGACTAAAAAGTTGTACGCTAATCTTAAGAAGTGCGCATTCATGTCTAGTCAAGTTGTGTTCTTAGGATTTATCGTGTCATTAGAAGGAATGTGGGAACACCCCAAAATGGTCAAGGCTATAGTTGAATGGCCAGAACCGAAGAACATTCATGAGGTGCGAAGCTTTCACGGCTTAGCAATTTTTTATCGTCAGTTCATTAGGGGATTTAACACGAATATGGCTCCCATTACTGAATGCATGAAAATGAGAGAGTTCGTGTGGTCGAAAGCCACAGTTAGGGATTTTAAGGAAATCAAGGGCAAAATGGTAGAAGCTCTTGTCATGCGCCTACCTAACTTTTCTAAAGTTTTTGAAGTGGCGTGTGATGCGTCGGGTGTTGGTATAGGTGAAGTGTTGAGCCAGGAGGGCTATCTAATAGCCTATTTCAGTGAGAAACTGAATGAGGCAAAAAAGAAGTACTCCACTTATGACAAGGCATTTTATGTGGTAGTGCAGTCTCTTAGACATTGGCGTCACTATCTCCGACCACAAGAATTCGTCTTGTTTTCTGACCACGAGGCCTTAAGATATTTACATTCCCAAAAGAAACTGAATCCTATGCACGCGAAATGGGTTGTGTTTCTTCAGGAATATTAGTTTGTCCTGAAACATAAGGTCGGAGTCGAGAACAAACTAGCAGATGCCCTTAATAGAAGAGTGGCGTTGCTCAACTCCTTGAGTGTAGAGGTAGTCGGGTTTGAGCAACTGAAGGATGAGTATTCCATATGTCCTGATTTTGGAAATACTTATACGTCACTCTCTAGTGACTAGCATAACAAGGGTGATTTTATTCTTAAAAATAGTTTCATTTTTAAAGGAGACCGACTTTGTATTCCCCATATGTCCCTTCGTGAATTCCTTGTTTGGGAGTTTCATTCAGGAGGGATAGCAGGGCACTTTGGTCGAGACAAGTCTCAAGTTAGACATAGCCAAAATTTTAGGGCAATGTCGTACATGTCTACTGCCAAAACAACGAAAGAAAAATACTGGGCTATATACGCCATTGCCAGTGCCGCATGCTCCGTGGTAAGACATTAGTATGGATTTCGTGCTGGGACTTCCCAAGACGATAAAAAAACACGACTCCATCTTTGTTGTAGTGAATCGCTTCTCTAAAATGGCGCATTTTCTCCCATGCTCGAAAACGTCAGATGTGTCTCATATTGCTCATGTCTTTTTTGTGGTTTGGTGTGTCTCCATGGTTTGCTTAAGACCATAGTGTCTGACCGTGATGTCAGATTTACTAATTACTTTTGGAAGACGCTATGACACATGATGGGTACTCGTTTACAATTCTCCATTGCATACCACCCTCAAACAGATGGACAAACTGAGGTGGTAAATTGAAGTCTTGGAAACCTATTACGTTGTCTAGTGGGTGAGCATGTTAAGACTTGAGACTTAATTCTACCTATTGCTGAGTTTGTTATAATGGGTCTGTTAACAGGTCGACAGGAATGAGTCCTTTTGAAATTGTCAGTGGTTACAAACCTAGAATGCCCATAGATCTTTTACCAATGTCTGTCACTCAAAGGTCTTTAGAGTCGGCCGATGCATTTGTAAGACACATTCATGAATTGCATACATATATTAAACAACGGATTAATAAAAGCAATGATAGTTATAAATATTCAGCCCTCATCATAGATCACAAGATTTTCAGGAAGGAGACTGTAATGGTGAGGATAAGGCCAGAGCAGTTCTCACAGGACACCGCTAAGAAATTACCAGCGCGTAGTGCTAGACCATTCAAAATATTGCAAAGAATTGGGTCCAACGCGTATCAGATTGACCTTCCACCTGAAATGGGCATTAATCCAACGTTTAATGTGGAAGATCTAGTCCGTTCCCCAAATCCTACCATCGATCCTTCTTCCCTTTCATGGCCATACTCTGAGTTTGCTTCATGACCAACTTCACCCCTTCCTCCACCTATTAATCGTAAGGAAGAAATTGAGAAAATTGTGGATGAAGAGATAGTTTCCACGGGAGATTGAGGTTCCCAAAGGCATCTTGTCAAATGGAAGAATAAACCACCGTCAGAATCTACATGGTTGACAGAAGCAGAATTGCAAAGTATTGATCCAGATTTGCTAGAGCGTCACAAGAATTTCAACTCTTCGAAGTTGAGTTTTTCTCACCCGAGGGGAGTTAATGAGGACACGAGACCCTTCAAAGTCTATCAACGAAGAAAGCGCACGCCTCAAGCCCCTTCCTTGTGGCTAGGCGATCATTAAGGAGCATTAAAGACCCTACACACATGGCTTGGCACATAGAAGACCTCACATTCGGAGGGCATGTGCGTAGGAGGATGAAGACCCGACTGGATGTCGTCGGGCACCCGAAATTCGTTCGAACTGAAGCAAAACTCCCTGGACAGTTTCACTGTCGTCGAGCACCCGACCATAGGTCATCGGGCACCCGAAATTTATCAGCTTTTCTGTTTTAGCCTCTGGACGATTTTGATCATCGTCGGGTGCCCGACCATTTGGTCATCGGGCGCCCGATCACCATGCGAACTATTTTTTTAAGTTTTGTTTTTTACTTAAGTATTGAGGGTATTTTAGTCTTTTTCTTGTTTCTTAGTGCTTATTTAAGAGGGTTAAGTACCTAACCACGAGATTAGCTATTGATTATTGAAAAGAATGTCTTTTGGTTGCCTCCTACCTCCCCCTCTCTGTGGATCGTTTATTTCTTCTTCTCCAATCTTCTCTTTTCTTCTTCCTTCTTCCTCCAACATTCTTCTAAGGTAAAATTCCTTTTTCTTCCTCCTTTCTCTTAATCTATTTTCTCCATTCTCTACAACCCTAAATCCAAGATTAGGTTTCAAAACCCTAATTCTCAAAGCTCGATCATCTAATCTGAGAAATCTTTCGATTCCCCGGACTAGTGATCCTCATTGCTCGTTTGGATCTTAACCATGCAACATTGAGAGGTTTCATCCCTCGCCGGATCCAATCCCGCAATACTTGAACTTCATACTTCGCGGTTGTGATGATGGCCCGCACTATTGCATGTCTCTTTATGATTCTCTTAGTTTATGATGATAGATGCTGAATTTTTAGACTATCATTGTTGTTTATTTCCGCTGGATTATATATGTTTATGAGCATGCATCATAATTAGGGCATCCTACATCACTCTCTCTCTCTCTGAAAAACTATGGGATTTTTTCCCCCTTTTTTTGATGAAAAAAAGACCGTTGCGGGGGGGGGGGGGGGTTACGCCCCCTGTATAGCCATAATGTAACGATAACATTGGGGACCATTATGCCCACTGTTATTGCTACAGAATACCTTGGGCTCATACATGACATATTAGGAACCAGCAAGGATCTCTTAATGAGATTATCTATAGCAAGCACCTTCTTCGTCCCCGTCAACCAAGCAAAAGCAACAACTTTTGAGGGAGCCCCATAACTCCAAAATCGAAACTCTAAAAAAAAATCCAAAACCGGAAGTTATGACCGCCGACCAAAGTGGTGTGGTTGAGCATTTTGTAAAAGGACCGGATGAAGAGCCTCCCCAAACTATGAGCACGCCATACGACCGAATCTTCCATCGACTCCCTTCACACAACAAGCTTATGCTTTCAAGAAGGCTCTTGAGATCAACAATTTCCTCATCACAAAGCCACTATGGCAAGGAGGCACCCAAACCACCTCATTCTCAAATCCTGGAGCAACATCGAGCAACAAGATTATTTCTTTCCAACACAATAATGGTTAGCTAGGGAAAGCCTCCTTAAACGCACAATCTCCTAACCACCAATCTTCCTAGAAACAGATGGCTTCCATTAAAATTGATGGTCAAGAGATACTTCAAAGCAATGTATTTTGTTACCTTTACTATTGAAAATGAAGATATTGATGACAATGTTTCCAACATGATTAAAGTTGGGTGGATGAAGCGAATATGTGCCTCTAGAGTGTTGCGTGATCATCACATGCCTACAAAGATTAGGAGAAAGTTTCATAAGACAGCAATTATGCTACATGGGAGGTTAATGAGGTTTCCTCAAAGAGATGTCTTTCGCTATGGCTCTACTATTTAAAATGGGGAGATTGATGAGGATGTTTCCAACATGATTAAAATTGGGTGGGTCAGTGGAGATGTGCCTCTAGAGGGTTCCGTGATCATCACACACCTACAAAATTGGGAGAAAGTTTTATAAGACAGATATTTGACTGGATATGCTACATAGGAGAGCATTTGGGCAGTTAGAAAGCAACACGAGCAAAGATTGAGAGGGATGTGTGGGAAAACTAGGAAGGAATGCATTAAGCATGAGGTCATTTATATCAGCCTAGTTGCCCCAATAGGAGATAAACTAATGGAGGGCCAATTGACATGAATTGGACACTTGCAACAAAGAGTTGAGACCACCAGTAAGGAGGGTAACCATTGATTAAGGTTGAAGGGTGTGAAGAGGGAATGTGAGAAAGACCTAAAAGGATTTGGATAGATAAAGTGAGAGGGATATGAAAACTTCTTCACTGAGGATGGGCCCTTAGGACTGACTAGCAAAACAAGATTGACAAAGCCAGCAGCAAATAGCTAGGAGAAGGGTTGATGATGATGATGATGATGATGATGATGATTATGAATTCATAAGTCAACTACCTAGAGGTAGGGTGCATTCATGTTGTTAAAATGACTGGCCACGCATGTGGTATTAGAAAATACTCTAAAAGCTCATGTGATAAGCAAAGATAAACCTTTGCATGGTTGAAAGAAAGAAAAGCAATCCGAGCAAACTCTCAAATCGAACCTGATCAAAGCCTGATGTATACAGTTATGTGATCGTTTCTACTTGTTTGATTAATGTCATGTTGCAGATGTGAATAAAACTCAAAAGTCACATGTACTAATTTATATACACAAATCTAAAGACAGTGAACTAATAATGAATCCAAAATTCTTTCTTTCTTTTCTTTTTTCTTTATACATAAAACTTCTCAAAAAGACACTAGGCAATTTTGGATTTCAATTCGCACATGTTTTAGCCAACCCCAAATAGCTAGGATAAGGCTATGGTGATGATGATCATGATCATGATTTTGCAGGACTTATATTTGTCTTAAACAAAAGCGAAGCAAAGTTACACTTAATCTTGAAACTCCATTTCTTTGTGCCACTGCCACAGAATCAAACTTTTGATTGATCTGGACACTTGGGATCCTATGGATGAAGACATGGTCTCTATTGACCCCATTGAATTTCACTCGGAAGAGGAGTTTCCTGGTTATTCCTTACCTCGGGACCAAATTGGTTTCCACTCTGTTATTTACATTTTTACAATCAAACAACTCACATGCAGTAATCCAAGTGACCATGATAAGAGCAACTACACAATAATGAAATCATCAATGCATGCCTGTAACACATCTTTAATTATTCAAAAGTTATAGTTGGGCATTATAAATACAGGTAGTGACCCTTGTACATGGCATTGAGTTGAAATATCCTAAGTACAGAGCAATGGACAAGGAAACTCCATTTTCTAAGCCATTGTTGTGTAAGACAATGTCAACATGGCTGTAATAAGAAAACCTTAATTTATATTTTAGTCTTGCATTTTAGAATTATTTATATAGGTCCAACGTGTTTCTAATTATTTAGATTCATTTTCTGCATCTTATGAAAATATGAACTCAAATGTAATATAACAACACAATTTTCAATATCATGATAAGAGTATGGATGTGTTGAGGTGTCAGGTTTTCTCGGGGCCCCCATGTCTAGTGCTGCATGTTCTGTCCAACTTCGATACATGCCAGTATCCATGTCACTCTTCCACAGAGCAAAGATGAGTGAGTTTCTAGAGGCAACTAACAGCAAGTATTCAACTTTTTTTATATTGTTTAACAGAATCTCCATAAGCATCAAAGCAAAAAATATTTATTAGAATTTATTGTGTAACAGAAGCTCCATAAGCATCAAAGCAAAAAATATTTATTAGAACCTGGGTGGTGGGTCCATCTCAACTGCCTTCCAGTTAAGCATTGCTATGTGAAGGAATTGCCAGCTGGAAAAGAAAACGCCACCGAAAATGGAATCCCGAAATATTCCCGATCGAAGACCCGTCCACAAGGCACGCCATCCTTCCAAGGAAATGACATTTAAAGGACCTTGAACTTCATATGCAAGGGGTGGCCTTCCAGTTCCAGTCATCATCCACGGGTACTCTTTAAGAGCACCAACCATGTTGGAATTTTTGGTAGGCAGTGCTGCCAAAAGACCAACAGTTAGGTCCCATGCCTTTTTATCAGGAGTATATCCACGTAGTAATTTTGAAGATGTTGGGGCAACGCAGTGCTTCATCTCAACAGTGTTAGAAGTTGGGGACCGAAAAGCAGAGGACACCTGCGCGCGAAGTTTAAAAAGTTCAAATGGAGTGCTTAGAACAGCTTCCACAGCACCACCTGCAATTCCTGCCAAAAGAGCCTCGGAGACATACACATAATTCTCTTCTCGTCCATCTGCAAAAATACCGGTAAACAATGCATAATATATCAGGATTATATTGGTTGAAAGTTCTGGAAAAAGAAAATAAGCTATCATCCATGCAACAATAATTAAGAACAATGCACAAACATTGATTGAAAGGCCACCACAATAACATAAACCAAAGTTTTAAATTTCAAAATGACTCACAACTCAGTCAGTCTCCAACCAAGTATGGCTCAGCCAATCTTTTGAGAAGCGATACTCAAAAGTGACACAATGTGCCTCACCCAACCTCAGTAAGATGTATGACAAAATAAAACTACTTGGCAGAGGAATGAAAAACATATAAAACGCAGAGATTACCTTTATAGAATGCAGTCATGAGTTCATAGATTCCAAAACGTGCTCCCAACCCGGAAATCATACCCAATGTTGACCATCCAAACCCATCATATAAACCTAGAAAATCCATAAAGAAGAAAAGCTCATTATGATGATGTAAGAAGCAGAATAAATCCAGGTAACAGCTTTGACAGACAAACATACAAATGAATTCACTACAGAAATATGAAACAGTATTGACGCTAAAACTTAACATCTAGAACAAGACATCTTCAACTGCCACCATGTTAATATAAGTGATACTACACCTTCCTCTGTCCAAAGAAGTCAAGGACCAGTTATGATTGTAGGAAAAGAAAAGAAAATGAAGCATTGTTCCCATGATGAACATTTCACTATGTTTTTAGATAGCAAAAATAGCAATGAAAAACACAGCAATTTATTACCCTTTTCCATAGTCAGTTTCCCAAGCACGAGATACAAGGTTACTGTTGTCTCATAAATTTTAGATTTATAATAGCTATCAGACCGGACCCCTGAAAATGGAATCCATGGAGATCCATGTTTCAATAGTAAGGTATTCAATAACGGTAATGGTGGCAGTTATGGCCGTTATGCCCCTATAATGGGAAAAAATGTTCTCTTATGGGTTGCCTAATCTCAAAAGTCCAAGGGACCTTCATGGAAGGTAGGCAAATTTTGGATTATTCTTTGATTGCAAATGAGTTGGTCAACTCTTTTCATAGGGAAAGAAGGGTTTGGTATGCAAACTAGATTTCGAGAAAGCTAACAATCATATCGATTGGAGCTTTGTGGACTACTTGGCAGGCCATATGGGTGTGGGGTTAAGTGGAGAGGTTGGATTATGGAATGTTTGAGATCGGCTCATTTCTCAATCCTAGTCAATGAATCTCCTAAAGGTTTCTTTAAATCAAGAAGAGGGCCAAGACAAGGAGATCCACTTTCGCCATTTCTATTTGTTGTCGTGGTGGAAGCATCGAGCAGAATGTTATCAAGAGGTGCTTTTGAAGGTCTCTTTAAAGTTTCAAGGTGGATAGAGGGGCTTTCCAAGTTACACATCTTCAGTTTGTGGATGATATGATCCTTTTCTGTGAACCTTACCCTACTCAGGTGGAGAATCTTTGTATTGCTATTACCTAGTTCAAGGTTGTTTCATGCTTATCTGTCATAGAGAGGAAAACAAGTCTAGTTGCTTGCCTGTTTGGTCGTAAGGAGGGATCATTCCCCACGTCATATTTGGGTCTTCCTCTATGCATCAGGAAGGTGAAAAGGCAGCCATGGGATCCGGTTATTGAACGTTTGAAAAGAAATTGTCCATATGGAAGGGTAAAACATTATCTCTGGGTGGCAAGATACCTCTAATAAAGTTGGCTCTCTTGAATCTCCCATTGTTTTTCATGTCTCTATTCAAGTGCCCGAAAGGGGTGCTTAAAAAGCTGGAGAAGATTAGAAGGAATTTCCTATGGGAGGGTGGGGAGGTCAAAAAGAAATTTCATTTGATGAATTGGGATGATGTTTGTAGATTGAAGGAGGAAAAAGGGGTAGGGATTAGGAATCTGTGCCTCATGAATGAGGCGCTATTAGGAAAATGGATTTGGAGATTCGTGTCGAAAGAAGGGGGTTTATGGACAGAGGTCATCTCTAGAAAATATGGGGTGCAGAGGGAGGGAGGGAGGCCTAAGAAGGTTTCACCGTATAGGGGTCCAGGTGTTTGGAAATCTATTGCGTCTTTAAAAATGGAGGTTCTTAATAGGGTGGGTTTTGGGGTGGGAGATGGGTCTAAGGTGAGGTTTTGGAAGGATGTGTGGCTAGGAGACTAGAGTTGTCAAGATCTTTTCCCACGACTAGCTCTTGTGGCGGCAGATCCGGACATTATGGTAAAAAGTTGCGCTTCAAGTCATGATGTGTGGCTTCCTCCATGTAGAAGAAACTTTCTCAATGACGAAATTGCCGAACTCGCATCTCTTCTAAACCTCTTGTTGGGAATATTTCTTTCAGATGAAGCTGATTCGGAGCGTTGGCTGGAATCAAGATCGGGTCAATTTTCAGTTAAATCCCTTTATTCCATGCATTTTGGGGGTCCTTGTAGAGGCTCCAAAGCTCACACCTTTTATTTATGGTTCTACGGTGCTCCCTCCATAGTGGCAACGTTTGCTTGGCTTGTTGGATGGAATAGGATTCTCACCATCGACAATTTAAGAAAAGCGGGATTAATTATAGTCAATGCTTGTCCTCTCTGTTTGCAAGATGAGGAATCGGTGAACCATCTCTTCCTTCTCTGTGTATTTGCTAGAGAGGTTCGGAACAGTTTCTTCAACATTTTTGAGGTGTCGTGGGTCTCATGCCAGAATCAATCAATGTCTTCCTACTGCAGTGGCACACAGGTGGAGTAGATAATTTGGGATTCGAGGTATGGAGGACTTCTCCTCTTGTAGAATTATGGGCCATCTAGAAGGAGCGGAACAACAAACGTTTTTGGAATGTGTTAGGCAGTCTAGTCAGTGTGTTCCTTAGGGCCAAATCTTTTGTTTTAGAATGGGCAGCGACTTCCCCTAAATTAAAGGATTCCATGTGGTTCGGGTTGTAATTTTTTTGGCTTTTGTGCACATTGTGCTTGGGTTGTTTTCATTTTTCTTTGTAATTCTTTTGGCTTTGCCACTTACCAATAAATTGTCATCCTTAAAAAAAAGGGTCAAAGAATGTATCAACCTGTTACGGCTCCATATAGGCCCATTATGGACCATTTTTTTTTTCCAAGTCAGGTGTTATAGCCCTATATCGCATAACTGGCATAACTGGCACCGCCATTACCACTATGTCATGGCCATTACAGCCATAATGTAACCATTTTTTAATACCATGCTCAATAGTGCTCATGGAATCCATAAAAGTCCATCACTGGATGATAATTACACTTTCCTTTTCCCACAATCCAAACAGACCCCAAATACAAGCATCCACAATGAAATTGCTAAACATCTTTGTTTGTACATCATCCACTGCGACGATGGATCCAAATGATTTCTACAAGATGAGTGTAATCTAGCCATAACTCAAAACATTCATGGGAATCCAACGTATCCAAATTCATTCTTCTATTGCCCCATGAATGGCAATAGGTAAGATCCCATTCCTCAACAAAGATAGAAATGAGAAATGGAGATCACTGCAAACAAAAACAGCTTTTCGGAGCTTAAGCAATTCATTTTCAACAATTGTATTTGTGCCACTAAAAATTCCAGAAGGTTTTCTTCATCTGCATTGTATGGGCACTCAGAATTGGGATGCATGGTACATGGATCTGTTCAAAGGAATAGAACCAATGGACGATGGAATGAAGCAGAAACTCGTGTGACAAACACTGAAAATGGACTCCATGTCTACTGCTCAATGTAGTACCAAAAGCACTTTAGGAATGCAAACAGCCTTTTTTTAAGGGAAGGAATGCAAACAACCTTGTGGGCTCAAGCCAGAAATGAAGAAAACAAGAAACAGAAACAAAAAGAAAAAGGGAAGAAGAAGAACAATGACTATGGTTACAACTTCTTCTGTAGGTTGAAGCTCAGGAATATAATTACACATGATGGGAAAAATATAGTTCTGTAGCAAAGGAGGATCTAAAGCTTTAATGCCACGGAAAAAATGTACATCCACTTATTACAACGACAATAATGAGATTCTTAGAACACATTTTTTTAGGCCCCTAGTACTAGGGTTGCCTAGGGAATAAAAAAAATGACAAATATGTCCTGCACTAATACAAGCAATAGATAGTCTGTACCAAATAGATTCTGAATATAGTAAATTGAGACATCAATTCCTCTTTAACATGTAGTCATGAGACAAGAATAATTTCAATATTTCAAGGTAATATCAGCAAGGACTAAAAGGCTAGGTTGGTGAGACGTGAAAATAGAATGCATAAGATTGGGAAAAGATTGTTAATGACTGCAGACGTAGGCCGTATGATCGTACAGCCCACCTGAATGACTCTAATAATGGGTCATATGGTTGTACTGCCCACCTAGTTTTTAGTTTTTTCCATGTGTCCCTTTATTTAGTTTATTAGGTACACTTAATATGCACATGTCATATTGTAAGTAGGTGAGGGGTATTTTTGGCATTTTTGCTTTTCTACTTGATACAAAAAGGAGAGAGTAGGGACATACAACCCTAGTTTTCTCTCTCCATTTTCTTTTCCCCTACGCCTTTCTTCCTCTTTTCTATTTTCTTTCACCATTACATAAATTTGCACGGTACCAAAGCTTGTTTTGTTCTGATTAACACCACTTTCTTCTCTTCTATCTCATCAATTCTTCTTTTTCTTTTCCTCTTTGCTCTTCATATCTCTTTTGGGTGCACAGGTCCTCTATAATTGTTTGTGTGTGAAAGTGTGAATTGTTGGAAGATTTTTCTCATTATGCAATGGTTTATTTATAAATATGCAAAATAGGGGTCTTAAATATAATTTTATGTTTAGTAGGATGTAACGACCCGGATTTTCGGGATTTATTTGAAAATTTTTAAAACATTATTTTGATTTTTTTATTATTTAATATCAAGCGTTTACCTTGTTTCGAAAACAACAGACCATTCGTAGGATATCTGATAGCGGACCCTTTACAAAAGTGGCTTATAATAACCCTATAAACATTGTAGAAAGACCGGATTTCAAAAATCTCATTGTTTTTAGGTAATCACAAAAACGCCACTAAGTTAATACCTCGCTTTCAGTAAACCAGTTTCTACCGATTAGTTAAGCTCCAAACCTTGTATATTGTCTATCTTGCCCAAAATAACCATTCACGTTGAATTTCAGCCCTTCGATCATCCTACAAATGCCCTAATAAGAAATCGAACCATAAGTGGTCCACCTTAACTCGGATTTGCCTCATTTTTCTTGTCAATGGCTATTTTTGTGCTGCCGACCTACTGGACAGACCAGATTGCTCCGACCTACCTTAGTGGACCCCACGTGTGGAGAGTAGCGGTGACGCGCGGTTCCCGTACCGCGTGCTCCCGATCTCCCTCCTCTTCCGTCTAGAGACGGATAGCGCAAGGACGTTGTCCGTCCGTGAGCTCCAAACCGTCCATCATCATGGACCCCACTGCCAAATCCACTCCATACATTCGATCCGTGGGCCAACCATATACATTCCATTTAAATATCTCCGCCAACCGTCATTTGTACGGCTCATTCTAAACTACCGTCCAAATGAAAAATGATCAAGATCTGACCCACCACTTTACATGGGCACTCCAAACTTCACCTAGAGCTTCTTGTGGACCCCACCAAGCCCTCCTACGGTCCCCGGTCGATCAAGTGCAAGAAAATCGGGCGGGATGATTCCCAGGCGATGCCAACGCCAAAATCGGATCTCATTTTGGCACCGCGCCTTCCCATCGACTTAAGTTATGCATCCACCCATTTGTTTCTCCTTCCTTCAGAGATCGCCCACAGAGAGAGAGAGAGAGAGGCCGTGAGTAGAGAGAGAGAGATCGTGAATAGAGAGAGAGAGAGAGAGAGAGAGAGAGAGAGAGAGAGAGTGTGTCGTGTGGGTCTGCCATTGCTTATCCGTCCCAAGCCAAGAGAAAAGAAAGAGGAGAAGAAGAAGGAAAATGAGGAAGAAAGAGAAAGAGATGAAGAAGAACTGAGTCGACTCAGCCGAGTTACTGAGTCAACCTGCTGCTGAGTAAGGTAAAGCCCATCTAACCCTTATTTTGATCCCTAAATCAAGCCTAAACCCTAACCCTAGGTAGGATTCTAAACTTAAATGATTATAGCGGTGAGAATTTATCAAGTTACACCCTAATTTGATGTGTTTCTTTAAATGTCATAGGATGTAGACCTAAGGAGAATCACACGGCCCTAGCAACGTCTCAAACCAACCAAACTCAGAGGTGGGGATTTTCTTTAAGCCCATCTACGATAATATTAAATTGTATGTTGATTTTATGCTTAGAAACTAGGATTTTGTTACGTGATTTCTTGAAACCGTGCTTGTTGAAATCTTTTCATATAAATATGAATTGTATGATGTTCTTTGTTGTGTATGTTGAATTTTGATGTATGAACTATGCTTAAAGTGGTTAGAAAATGAATTGTGATGATGTAAATGCTTGTGAGGAGAATATGCCTGATTTATATTGTTACATGCTTATGATGATTGATGCGTTGTTTGCTATGGGATATTGTATATGGATGTTACGTTAATGAACACCCCTTAAACCCATATTGATGTAACCGTTTGATGTAAAGAGATGAAGCCCATGCGAGGCCTTGTTACGTTGGCATTACTATGTATGTGTTGTTGGTTGCATATGCCATGATGTTGAGTTTGACACTACCGTGTGCGCATTGTTGGATACGTATCAAATGATTCTTATTGATTTGTTACCTATGATGGATCCATGGAAGAATGGAATTGATGAATATGAAGACTCTTGAATTGATTGGGGTAAGGAGTGATCATTAGACGTGTACATCATTTAATGGGCTGAATGCTAAACTGACTTAATTAAATGTGAAACTAATCATGCATTCACTGGACACGACTTGATAGGTCAGCCCCTCGGGCGTTAGAGAAACTGTGCATGGGCCTGTTTCTCTATCGCTATCTGGTGAAAGTGTGCATGGACCTGTTTGACTAGTTGGATTTTGGTGCATGGGAAGAGTGGAGTGATCCCGTCCTAGCTATAACCTCTGGTAACTAGTGGCTGGTGAGAAGAGTGGAGTGATCCTGTCTCATTTAGTCAGGGTGCCTTAGCCAGAGCATGCATGTCATGCATTGCATTAACCAAGATCTTTTATTGAATTGTTTTGATTTGATTAAATAATAATATCCTGCTTGCGTTTACTCTGTGCCATTATTATCATGATTATCTTAAAGGGATATTCCCCACTATGATAGCGTTTAACACTATCCAACCACATCTCAAATAATCCAGGTGAAGATCCAGTAAGAGAATCGAACACTACGATGAGGTGCTCGAAGGCTCGTGGCAGCAAGTGACAGACGATGAAACCGAAGCGGCTTGAAGATGGATTATGTTTATTATCTTTATAGAGTAAATTTATTTTCATATAACTTGTAATAAACCTCTCATTGAGACTATAAAGTAGAATATTATGTAATTTGTATGATTTAAGGACATTATTTTGATAACGTAGAGTAGAAAAACTTCGAATAAGAACCTTGAATTCCGTCATTTTGTTATGAATGCGGGAAATAGAGATGAATGTGTGGAAATATATCCTTAACACATTCCAGATAACACTCGAAAACTCAGCCCATTGTGTTGTCCACAAGAGCCGAAATTTCGGGGCATTACAATTAACGTCCCGAAATTTCGGCTCTCGTGGGTGTTATCTGGAATGTGTTAAGGATATATTTCCACACATTCATCTCTATTTCCAGCATTCATGGCATTCATAGCAAAATGACGAAATTCAAGGTCCTTATTCGAAGTTTTTCTACTCTACGTTATCAAGATAATGTCTTTAAATCATACAAATTACATAATATTCTACTTTATAGTCTCAATGAGAGGCTTATTACAAGTTACATGAAAATAAATCTACTCTACAAAGATAATAAACATAATCCATCTTCAAGTCGCTTCGGTTTCATCGTCCGTCACTTGCCGCCACGAGCACCTCGTAGTAGTGTTCGATTATCTTACTGGATCTTCACCTGGATTATTTGAGATGTGATTGGATAGCGTTAAACGCTATCATAGTGGGAAATATCCCTTTAAGACAATCATGATAATAATGGCACAGAGTAAACACAAGCAGGATATTATTATTTAATCAAATCAAAACAATTCAATAAAAGATCTTGGTTAATGCAATGCATGACATGCATGCTCTGGCTAAGGCATCCTGACTAAATAAGACGGGATCACTCCACTCTTCTCACCAGCCACTAGTTACCAGAGGTTCTAGCTAGGATGGGATCACTCCACTCTTCCCATGCACCAAAACCCAACTAGTGAAACGGGCCCATGTACACTTTCTCTAACGCCCAAGGGGCTGACCCACCAAGTCAGGTCCAGTGAATGCATGATTAGTTTCACATTTAATTAAGTTTAGCATTCAGCCCATTAAATGATATACACGTCTAATGATCACTCCTTACCCCAATCAATTCAAGAGTCTTCATATTCATCAATTCCATTCTTCCATGGATCCATCACAGGTAACGAATCAATAAGGATCATTTGACACGTATCCAACAATGCGCACACGGTAATGTCAAACTCAACATCATGGCATATGCAACCAACAACACATACACAGTAATGCCAACGTAACAAGGCCTCGCATGGGCTTCATCTCTTTACATCAAACGGTTACATCAATATGGGTTTAAGGGGTGTTCATTAACGTAACATCCATATACAATATCTCATAGCAAACAACGTATCAATCATCATGAGCATGTAACAACGTAAATCAGGCATAATCTCCTCATAAGCATGTACATCATCACAATTCATTTTCTAACCACTTAAGCATAGTTCATACATCAAAATTCAACATATACAACAAAGAACATCATACAATTCATATTTATATGAAAAGATTTCAACAAGCACGGTTTCAAGAAATCACGTAACAAAATCATAATTTCTAAGCATAAAATCAACATACAATTTAATATTATCGTAGATGGGCTTAAAGGAAATCCCCACCTCTGAGTTTGGTTGGTTTGAGACGTTGCTAGGGCCATGTGATTCTCCTTAGATCCACATCCTATGACATTTAAAGAAACACATCAAATTAGGGTGTAACTTGATAAGTTCTCACCACTATGATCATTTAGGTTTAGAATCCTACCTAGGGTTAGGGTTTAAGCTTGATTTAGGGATCAAAATAAGGGATAGATGGGCTTTACCTTACTCAGCAGCGGGTCGACTCAGTAACTCGATTGAGTCGACTCAGTTCTTCTTCCTCTCTTTCTCTTTCTTCCTCATTTTCCTTCTTCCACTTTCTCCTTCTTCTTCTCCTCTTTCTTTTCTCCTGGCTTAGGATGGATCAGCAATGGCAGACCCACACGACACACTATCTCTCTCTTAACCGTTCTCTCTCTCTCTCTCTCTCTCTCTCTCTCTCTCTCTCTCTCTCTATTCACGGTCTCTCTCTCTCTCTCTATTCACGGTCTCTCTCTCTCTCTCTCTCTCTCTCTCTCTCTCTCTCTCTCTCTCTTTGTGGGCGATCTCTGAAGGAAGGAGAAACAGATGGGTGGATGCATAAGTTACTTAAGTCGATGGGAAGGCGCGGTGCCAAAACGAGATCCGATTTTGGCGTTGGCATTGCCTGGGAATCATCCCGCCCTACTTTCTTGCACTTGATCGACCGGGGACCGTAGGAGGGCTTGGTGGGGTCCACAAGAAGCTCTAGGTGAAGTTTGGAGTGCCCATGCAAAGTGGTGCGTCAGATCTTGATCCTTCTTCATTTGGATGATAGTTTATAATGGGCCGTACAAATGACGGTTGGCGGAGATATTTAAATGGAATGTATATGGTTGGCCCACGGATCGAATGTATGGAGTGGATTTAGCAGTGGGGTCCATGATGATGGACAGTGTGGAGCTCACGGACGGACAACATCCATGCGCAATCCATCTCTGGACGAAGAAGACGGAAAAGGAAAAAGATCGAGCGCACGCGGTACGGGAACCGCGCGTCACCGCTACCCTCCACACGTGGGGTCCACTGAGGTGGGTCGGAGCAATCTGCTCCGTCTAGTAGGTCGGCAGCACAAAAATAGCCGTTGACAAGAAAAATGAGGCATATCCGAGTTAAGGTGGACCACTTATGGTCTAATTTCTGATTAGGGCATTTGTAGGATGATCGGAGGGCTGAAATTCGACGTGAATGATTATTTTGGGCCAGATAGACGATATACAAGGTTTGGAGCTTAACTGATCGGTAGAAACTGGTTTACTAAAAGCAAGGTCTTAACTTAGTAGCGTTTTCGTAATTATCTAAAAACAGTGAGATTTTTGAAATCCGGTCTTTCTACAATGTTTATAGGGTTATTCTAAGCCACTTTTGTAAAGGGTCCTCTATCAGATATCATACGGATGGTCTGTCGTTTTCGAAACAAGGTAAATGCTCGATCTTAAATAATAAAAAAATCAAAATAATGTTTTAAATATTTTCAAATAAATCCCGAAAATTCGGGGCGTTACAGAGGAGGTTATTTGTAAATAAGGGAAACAGTAGATATAAAAAGGAAAAGGGAATTTAAATGACAAAAATGACAAAAATGCCTAGTTTCTCAACTTTCCGTCGTGTTTTCTCATTAAATGACAAAAATGCCCATGAATAATAATGTGGCTTAATTAGTTAAGTATTAATACCATATTTATGAGGTATTTATTATTTAAAAGTTTCATTAAAAAAAAAAAAAAACCAAAGGCTTCTCTCCGGATGCGGATTGCCTATTGACTGTGCCAGAAGCGAGTGGTTCCTATCTAGGCCCTACCATGATGTGTGTGCATTATCCACCCTGTCCATCCATTTTTCCATATCATAATGAGCCACATGGTATCAAAGCCACGTTGCTGTTAAAGGTGAAAGAAGATATCAAGGAGCTCAAGGAGAAGTTTTTCCATCCCAATCACTTGCCGACGTCAGCCGTACGGTTGGATGGGGTCAAATCCACCTATATCTCGTGCAGCTACATGAGAGGAGTCTAATGGTGATTTTTTTGGAATTTTTTGGAATCCTTTGCTATTTTCCTACATTTTCTAAGTTTTTCTGGAAACCGGCCCACCTATCGTCCATTTTTCAGATTTCTTCGTACCCAGAGGTTTTTGATGTGCAAAACCTATATTGTTTGGGTCATTTTTGGATGATCTATAAATTGGAAGTGATTTCGGGTAAATTAGACGCATACACTTGATGATTTGGTAAAAAATAGGGGCCGGTTGTACTGTTTTTTCCTCTTTTTGGGCGTTGCACATACACCATCTGTTTGGTGTATAATTTTGTGACTATTTTATGATTTGTATCTCTTGTTAGTGCTGCTTTTATCCGTGATTTCATAGATTTATGGATCCCAAAGTTGTTGGACATCATCCTGAGGGACCTCTCTCCATTACTTCCACCAAGTTCAATGGGAGTAACTTTCTTTTATGGTCCTAGGCTGTCCGAATGTATGTTATTGGGAAAGAAAAACTTGGGTTTCTCACAGGCACTTCTAAAAGACCTGCTTCATCATCTACTAATTCTGCAAAGATAGATGCGTGAGATTCTTTGAATGCTATCGTGATGGGCTAGATCCTCAATTCTATGGAGCCCAGTATTGATTCTGCTTAATTCTTTTATGACACTGCATCTGATCTGTGAAAGTCTCTAAATGATACTTATGGAATTGTTTCCAATAAGCCCCGCATCTTTCAGTTGACTACGGAACTTTACTCTCTCAGCCAGGAAAATTTGTCTATTACCAAGTATTTTAGGGCCTTGAAAGGTTGTTGGGAGGAGTTAAGCCACCTACAACCTCTGAGTGAACTCCCAGACAGTCGTAGCACAGAAGCGCAGAATTCATGAAGACATGAGAAGATGAAGCCAAAACTTAGAAGTTTATGGCAGGCCTGAGTAGTGAGTATGAGGCACCGCGTACTCAATTAGTTGCTACACATCCATTTTCTTCACTCCGGACAGCCTATTCCATCGTTCATATTGAGGAGGCCCACAGATGGGTGATGATAACACTAGTTGTCACCCAAGAGAGGACTGCTTTTACATCTACCACAATTCCATCTGAGAGTCGCAATGGTGGCTTGGACAATCGAGGGGCCTTCAGCAAAGGACGTGATCGTGGCTGCAGGAGATTTATGTGCACTTATTGTAGTCGATTTGGACACACCCGAGACAGGTGTTTTAAATTACATGGTCGCCCTGCTGCTCATATTGTGACTTCTGATGAGATTAGAGCTACATCTGATACTCTTGGTAGCCTTTCTCTTAATCCATCTCCTGCTTCAGATTAGACAAATACTGTCACCATGAATCGAGCCGATGCTCTCGATCTTCAGCGACTCCGGACTCTTCAGGCCCAATCCACATCTTTTGCCTCACAGCCTTCTGCCTCCTCCTTTATTGCAACGACCACAGGTACTGCACTTCATGCCTCTTCATCTCCTATGACCTGAATTATTGATTCGGGAGCCTCAGATCATATGACTGGTGAGCATAGTTATCTTATCCCTTCCAGTTCCACTGTTTCCCATCGTCTAGTTCGTCTTGCTGATGGAACCTCCACACTAGTGGAATATATTAGTTCTGTCTCTTTCTCCCTCTCTCACCTTATCCAATGTTCTCTATGTTCCTAAATTTAGTGTACATTTTATCACTGTTAGTAGTCTCACCAAAGCCTTAAACTGCTGTGTGATTTTCTTTCCTTCTTCTTGTCTCTTTCAGGACTTGAGTACGAGGAGGACTACTAGTGTGGGCTACGAGGGTGGTGGTCTCTACTTTTTGCGTCAGGGGGAGCTTTCTACTGATAGTGTTTCTGCTCCATCTTCTTCGTTTGTTTCTGTTTCTAGTACTTTAGAGTCTCGAAAGGCTTCTGTCGCATTGTGGCATGCACGCCTTGGTCATGTGTCTTTTCAAACTTTACGTTTTTTAGTTTCTGCATTTAATAAGTTGGATGATGTGTCTCTTCGATGTGAAGCATGTCAGTCTAGTAAACACGTTCGAACTACTTTTCCTGCTATTTCACAACATATTAATAAAATGTTTACTTTAATACATTCTGATGTTTGGGGTCCTAGTCCAGTTATGTCTCTTGATGGTTTTTCTTATTTTATTACTTTTATTGATGATTTTTCCCGTGTTACTTGGGTATATTTGATAAAACGGTGTAATGAACTTCCACACTTATTTTGATCATTCCATCAAATGATCAAGACACAGTATAATTGTAATATTCAAACAATTCGTTCTGATGATGGGGGAGAGTACGTATCAAAATTCTTTACGTCTTATCTTAAAAAACATGACATTCTTCATCAATTCGCTTGAGCTTAAACACCCCAACAAAATGGGGTGGCAGAGCGCAAGAATCGTCATCTTCTTGAGGTGACTCGCTCACTTTTGATTGGTATGAAGGTTCCTAAGTCATACTGGTCCGCTACTCTTTTGACATCATGTTACTTAATCAATCGTATGCCGTCACGTGTTCTAAATGGTAAAACTCTATTTCATACACTGAAACCTGATTGTCCTCTCTTTCTTGTTCCTCCTAAGGTTTTTTGTTGCATTTGTTTTGTTCATTTACTAGGCCCAAAGAGAGACAAGTTTGATAACCGATCAATCAAGTGTGTATTTCTTGGTTACTCTCTTCAAAACAAAGGTTTAGGTGTTATGATCCATGTTCTAAATTTTTTTTATGTTTCTATGAATGTCACCTTTTTTTAAGAATGTTCCTTCTTCTTTGTATCTAATTCCGTGGATGTTGCTGACATGCAAGTCTCTTTGCCTATGCCTTTGGTTGATGCTCCACCTGTTACTTCTGCGGTGGCACCTAAGCAGATACTTACCTATGTCTGTCGGAAGTTGAGACCACCACCTGCACCACTGGTAGTTTCTCCTCCGACCTCAGGTAACTCTCTAAATCCTATTTCTCCATCATCACCTGTGGCATCTCACACTTGTAGTCATCATCCAACCTTACATCCTATCTCTAATTATCTTTGTTACACCACTGTGTCTCCATCGTATCATGCTTTCCTATCTGCCATTTCTTCTTCTTCTATTCCTAAGTCTGTTCTTGAGGCTATTGCAATCCCTGAGTGGAAGCATGCAATGGGGGCCGAAGTGGCTGCGTTGGATAAGAATGACACCTAGAACCTTGTCCCCTTACCAATAGGAAAGCATACTGTTGGATGCAAATTGGTGTACTCTATAAAGTATCGGGCAGATGGTTCAATTGAAAGGTACAAGGCTCGCCTGGTTGCTAAGGGTTATATTCAAAACTATGGCATGGATTATATTGAGACACTCTCCCGTTGCTAAGTTAAATTATGTTCGTCTAATTATATCTTTGGCGGCAAACCTCTCCTGGCCATTATTTCAGCTAGATGTCAAGAATGCCTTTCTTCATGGTGATCTTACTGAAGAGATGTATATAGATCTTCCACCCGGTTTTCAACTTAAGGGGGAGACAGGGAAAGTGTGTAAGCTGAAAAAGGCCCTCTATGGTCTTAAGCAATCTCCAAGAGCGTAATTTGCACGCTTTGCCACTGCAGTTCGCTCGTTTGGATTCAAGCGATGTCAGTCAGATCACACTGTGTTTATTCATACTCGGCTAGAAGATCGCACCATCATACTTGTGAATGTGGATGATATTGTCATCACTGGGGATGACGTGAAATTTATTGAACATACTAAGCAAATGCTAGGCAAGGAGTTTGACATTAAGGATTTAGGTCCTCTTCGATACTTCTTGGGTATTGAAGTTGCTCATTCATCCAAGGGCATCTTCATATCTCAAAGGAAGTATACTCTTGATTTACTAAGTGAAACTGGCAAACTTGGAGCCCGTCCTGCTTCATCTCCAATGGATCAAAAGCACTCATTACATGCATCTGAAGGTGATATTCTTACTGATTCGGGTCTGTACCAGAGGTTGGTTGGCAAGTTGATCTATTTAACTATCATAAGACCAAACATTACTCAAGCAGTTGGAATTGTTAGCAGATTCATGCATTCTCCAAGATCATCTCATCTAGATGCAATGTATCACATTCTAAGATATTTGAAGTAATGTCCAGGACGCGGTATTCTCTATGTTAATCATGGACATGTTGATATTGTTGGGTACTTTGATGCTAACTGGGCAGGTTGCCCAATAGATAGAAAGTCTACCTCTAGCTACTCTACATTTGTTGGAGAGAACCTGGTGACTTGGAGAAGCAAAAAGTAGTCCGTTGTGTCTAAATCAAGTGCAAAAGCAAAATATCGAGCTATGGCCCATGGGGCATGTGAAATTTTGTGGTTGAGGTCCATAATGGGAGAACTTGGATTCTCCATTTCCTCTGCTAGCCCGCTTTACTGTGACAATCAAGCTGTTATACACATTGCTTCTGATTCAGTTCTCCATGAGAGGACCAAGCATATTGAATTCGATATTCACTTCATTCAGGAGAAGATTTCTTCTAGCGTGTTGAGTACACCATTTGTCAAATTAACGGAACAACTATAAGATATCTTCACAAAGGCTCTCAGTTCACCTATGCTACAAGATGTATCTGGCAAGTTGGGTATGACCGATATTTTATACACCAACTTGAGGGGGAGTGTTGGAACATTTCTCATCATGTAGGGATTTATTTGTAAATATGCAAAATAGAGGTCTTAGATATAATTTTATGTTTATTAGGAGGTTATTTGTAAGTAAGGGAAACCCTACATATAAAAAGGAAAATAAAAGATTGGGCTCTTATGTTGGAGAGAGCTCCAAGGTTTTCTATCTCTCCCTACAATATCTCTCTCTACAATCTCTCTCTCTCTCTCTCTCTCTCTCTCTCTCTCGACAATCGCTCTAAAAATCCACATGAATGTCGCTCTTCTCGTGTTCGGTTCAAACATGTGAACTGATTGTTTCGTCAAGTATGGTGTGTGTATCGTGTAGAGCATGCAATTGAAGAGTTCTTATATCTAGAAGAGTCGGCCCTCACTCATGTAAGCACTACATTATTCTCTTTAATTTCTTCCAATAGAAGTGAAGGGTCATCAAAGATCCGGTTTCCTAAATTCATCTAATTTTCTAGGGGTTCAAATAACCTTTATAAAATTAAATGGAACAAATTATCCCTGGTTACATAAATCTACCTAAGTTTTTTCTTTACAGCCAAAGGCAAATTAAAATATTTGACTATGGAGAAACCAAATGAAAGTGATAGCACATATGATCAATAGATTTAGGAAAATGCTCAGATCATGACATGGTTATGGAAAAGTATGGAAACATCTATCAGTGGGAATATGATGTTTCTAGATACTGCAAAGGTATGGGATGCATTACGAGAGATGTATTCATCCGATAAAAATATCGCTCGTACATATCAATTGTTTGAAGAAGTTTTTGCATTCCAACAAAGGGATAAGTCTCTTGGTGAATATTATTCAAAACTCGAACGAATAGAGGAGCTGAATATGTTTCAACTGCTTAATAATGGTTTGGAGAAACAACGTCAGCAACATGAAAAGTTTCATGTGGCTAAATTCCTATCTAGCTTAAAACCAGAATATGAGCCCTCAACAAGTAGACTCAGAAAGAAAAGAGAGAGTGAAACCCTCTCTTTAATCAATCAAGTGTCCTAGCATTCAGAATAGGCTCCGCGTTCATTTCGTTGGCAGAAACAATCCAATCCATTCAGGGTGGCAAATCCCCATCCATTTGGAGGCCAAAAAGCCGTATCACCCCTATCTAGTAAGTTGCGCTCATGTTTTTTGTCTGGCTTTGCCAACACAACATTGGGTGTGCAGATCTTGATGTGGTAAGGATGTTTCAACCCTAAATGAAGTTTATGCTTGCCTTCAACATGTATCACTTGGCTTTGCACGTGGAGCTAGTGATAATTCTATTGTGGCGTCATTTGTTGGATGAGGCAAAAGTGCTAGGCACGGTGGCCAAGGTAATCAAGGTAGTCATAGTGATGCAAGAGGAAATCATAAGAGGTCATGGACCTAGGAAGTGTACTCATTGTGAGCTTACAAATCACTCTCTTTAGAAATGTTGGTACATCCATGGGAAGCCAGCTTGAGCAAATTAGGCACATTATTCCAAAAAGAGCAGTGGGTCTCGTTTAGCTAGTTCAACTTAACAGCCAAGTAAATGTTAACCAAAGATGAGTACTCCAAGTTATTAAATCATTAGCTTATCTTTGTCACTACTTTCACTTCTACAACCACATTTGTGAACTCAAGTCAAGTATAACTCGTTTAGGATCCAAGTCCTATGCTCCATGGGTCATCAACTCAAGAGCTTTTGACCAAATGGTGGGCGAGTCCAGTGCTTTTTTCCCTATTGATATATTGTTGTTGAAGTTCATCGATCACTTTGGCAGATGGTACATGGTCAAAAGTGCATGTAATGGTATTGTCCATCAAAGTTTTTTTTCATGCATTGTCATTTGTTTTCAATATTCCTAAATTTTGTTTTAGCCTTATTTCTATTAGTCAACTCACAAAATCACTTAATTTCTCTGTGATTTTCTATCTTTCACATTGTGTTTTCTAGGATTTAAAAATGAAAAAGAAGATTGGTAAAGGACATGAACATGGTAAGTTTACTATCTTGACTGTGAAGTAATTGGACCAATAGCGCAAAACAAAATTTCTTCTTACCAGTGATATTATTGTCTCAGTAGCCCATCCTTAAAGATTCTTAAGAGTGTCATTTCTTCATTATCGTTTATGTTAGCTTTAAAATTCTCTGTGTGTGAGTTAAGTAGCATCATCAAGTCACTTTTCCATCATGCATGGTCTAGATCCATTTGCTTTGGTTCATACAAATGTTTTGGGGACTTGTTTGAGCCTCTAGTGTGTCAAAAAATAAGTATTTTGTTGCCTTTGTTAATGATTTTTCAACAATAAATTGGCTTTATTTAATAAAAGATAGATCCGAATTGTTCTCTATTTTTAAAATATTTCATATGGAGGTATAAAATCAATTTAGCTTCAAAGTGTGTATGTTTCGTTCAGATAATGGTTAGGAGTATATATCAAATTCTTTTAGCTTTGATTTATCTAAAAATGACATTTTGCATCAAATATTATGCGCCTACACTCCAGAACAAAAATGGTCACAAAATGGAAAAACCATCATTCGTTTGAGGTGACAAAATGTGGCATGCATCCATGTGGTATAACTTGGTGCATATTTCTAAGGAATGGATGTTAGATGAGTTTTTAATTTTTCTGGTTCATATATATATATATATATATATATATATATATATATATATATATATATATATATATATATATATATATATATAGGTGCACTTAATATGCACATATCATATTGTAAGTAGGTGGGGGGTAATTTTGGCATTTTTTCTTTTTCATTGAATACAACAAGGAAGAGAGTAAGGACATATAACCCTAGCCCATTGCCTTTCTTCCTGTTTTCTATTTCCTTTCACTTTTACATAACACTGCAGAGATATATAGTGTTGTCAATGTATCGGTTTTGGGTCGAGTCCTACAATACCCATACCCAAGCTAAGTGGGTCCGGTCTTACCAGCTTGCTGGGTCAAGGTCCATTTGGGAACAATTTTTGTTCTTTTTTTTTTTTTTTTTTTTTGAGATATAACAAAACATTTATTGAAAAGGCTCAAGGCAACGAGCAAAAAAACAACACCCTCCTAAACAAGTCAGACCTAGCTCTCTAGGAAACTAGAGATTCTACTGATAACCTCCTCAACTTTGGGCTGGGAGATTCTAAAACAGCGATACATAAACTAGAGATTCCTCGCTCCCCTAAAACAGGAAACTAGAGATGCCTCGCTCCCCAAATAGCCCAGCACACCGCCATAAAAAAAAGCCTCCACTTAGCATTCCCGATTTTCCCAACTCCTCCCCCGTGCCACGCCCAAAGAAGATCATCAGCCAACTTCGACATCACCCAACCATACAATATAGAGATAGGAAGTGGCTCCATACCTTGCCCACAAACGGACAATGGATAAACAGGTGATCAATAGTCTCTACGTTCGCCATGCACATTAGACAAATATTTGGCAGAATCATCCCTCTTTTCTAAAGATTGTCTAATGTTAGCATTCTTCCCCACCAACCAAACGAACACCGCCACCCGAGGAGGAGCCCCATAACACCAGTGATGGAATGGGTGAAGAGGGGAAAATGCCCATAAACTGAAACTATACTAAAGAAAGATTTTACAAAAAAAACCCTTGAAGCAGTAGAAGGCCAGACCATAACATCTTCCTCTTGTCGGCCAATCTTGAATTCTCTAAGAGCCTAGAGAATGATGCGGACATCAGTGGTGCACCCTTATGAGTGTACCAGAGGAGGCGACGTCGCAGATCGAGTGTTGGAGCAGACGAGTTGATGTGGATGGACACCGGGCCCATTGGGCCCATTTTCTGACGCGTTACGAGTACGCGAGATGCAGGATCGCACAGGAGCATCATGACCGCTGGACCATGGAGCTGATTTACATTTAAGCGCTTTTCTATTTATTTCCTTGTTTCTAGGCGCTTTAGTGTCGTTATTTACTTTAGACGTTTTTATGTTATTTCTTTGGTTTTCAAGCACTTTAGTGCACTTTTTTTTATTTTCGTAGCTTATATATACTGTGAGAATCCTATTTCGAAATTATTGAATGAATAGAAAATTCGTGAGTTTCTTCCTCTTTGTTGAGAGATTAGGGTTTCAGGATTGGCCCTCGGGTGTTGAGGATTCCACCCCGGAGTTTCCGTTTTCTCTTCTCTCTTTCTTCAAGGTGCGAGGAAAGGTAAGCTTCTTTTGATTCCTAATTCGTACTTCATGATAACCCATTGTTTTTCGACATCCCTCGTCCTTTTCTGAAACCCCCCCCCCCCCCCCCCCCCCCCCCCCCCCCCCTTTTTTGGTACGATCGAAAAGAGAGATGCCTAGCCACGATAACCGGATCCAAACTTGACTGTGGACTGGCCTATGCTAGATCTGGGATATCCTCATATCCCTAGATCCTCCCTATTTTACGATTTTACACAGTTTTATGCAAAGAGGCATGATCCGGACGGACGGATTTCATCTTCGTGTTGAGATTTGTTAGTTTCCTCTGATTGAAAGTAGTGAGTTTCGTAATTTTATTATTTGAATATCTTCCAACTTGATATACATGCATCTAGGGTTAGATCATCACATGCCCCTGCATCAATTTTGGTATCAGAGAAAAGGTTCCTAGCGTAGGTCAGTTTACCCAAAATTTCCCTTTTCGGTGATTTTTTTTCAAAGGAACCGGATATCCCAAATCGAAAAAATCGACCCGTGTCCAACTCTGCGTAGGGGTCATAGTTTGTTAAGTTTAGTTAGCCTTTTTTTTTCTAGATTTTGTTGAGTCCTCATATAGATCTAGGCCATATAGGATAGTTTGCATTGCATTGAACTAGGATAGTCAAAACTACATTTAGATTTTACCTTTTTTACACCTTTGCGCACCTAGATCTAGGGCCTTTCACATATCACTCCTGGTGTATGCCTACGCGCACTGGTCGTAGGTTTGGTCTTCATAACACTATGGAATCTAATCAAATTACCAAAGCTCTGGAGGGTCTAATTAAGAGAATGGATCAGCAATTTCAAACCTTGAGAGGTGAGATCGCGCAGCAGTTTGCGCATCAGGATGATAGGTTCACACGTTTAGAGGAGAGGGTCACGCGCTTAGAGGATGGCATCCAGACCACTACTTTAGATGGTCCCCAAGCAACCCCCGACACTGGGGCAGTCGATCAGTCCCAAGTTGTGGGCCCTGATCCGCCTAGGGATGATTTGGGCGCAGGTCAGGCCCGTGGGCCTGGCAATGGACACGATGGGGCTCATCATTAGCCACCCCCACAGATTCGTGATCCTGTTTTCCCCGCCCAGCGGGAGGGCCATGGTGGGGTGCGATATCCGCAACCTCAGAGATACCATGAGCAGGACCCTGTTATTAGGGTCATGAAGGGCATCAAGGTTGACGCTCCTAGTTTTGATGGGAGACTGGACCCCAAAGTTTTTTCTGATTGGCTAGCAGACATGGATCACTTCTTTCAGTGGCATGGTCTGCCAGACCCACAGCGGGTTGGATTCGCCAAGATGAAGTTGGTGGGCCAGGCAAAACTACATTGGGGAAATGTGGAGCGTCGCCGTGAACGATCTAGAGTGGGGCCAGTTCTCTTTTGGCTTGAAATGAAAGAACTGTTGCGAGAGAAGTATGTTCCCCTTTCTTATAAGCAGAGGCTGTTGGATCAATGGCACACTTTGCGCCAAGGATCCATGACGGTAACGGAATACATTGCCAAGTTCGATGAATACATGATGAGGTGCGATGTAGATGAGGACCCTGCTGTGGTTCTCTCCCGTTTTCGTATGGGCCTCAAGTTTGACCTCCAACGTGAGCTCATGTCTCATATGGTCACCAGCTTAGAGCAAGCTTACCAGATGGTGCAGGAACTGGAGCACTATGTGCGCCAATCTCCTGCTAGAGGGTTTGAGATTCGACCTACTGTGCCTAGAGTAGCTCCTCAGGGAGCGAGACCTCAGGTCGGAAATCAACCCAAAGCTCAACCTGGTACCCAACCAGTCAATAGAAATCGAGGTAACAATGTGGCTGGACCAAGTACTAGGACTGCGATGCCAGGGCAGTGCTACCACTATGGTGGCATAGGTCACATTGCCGCAGAGCGTTCAAATAGGGGTGGGCGTATTGCCTTTGTTTCTGAACACTCTACAGAAGAAGAAGTAGCATATGAAGTTGAAGGTGACCAGAATGATGTGGAAATCATCGTCCAATCCCTTGAGTAGGCCAGTGATGCCGAGGATGATGCTGTGGAGACTACCCCACTTGCTGTGGTAAGATGCGCTTTGGCCCAGGTGAAGGAAAGTGAGGATTGGCGTAAAACCACTATCTTCCACGCTTACGCCAAGTGTGGAGATAAGAGCTGCAAAGTGATCATAGATAGCGGGAGCTGTGAAAATGTAGTTTCTCCAAGTACTTTGAGTCGCCTGGGGTTGAAGCCAGTCCCTCACCCCAACCCATACCGAGTTTCTTGGGTTGATGCGACATCCCTTCCTGTGACTCAGCGATGCCTTGTGCCAATTGAATTCGGGCCATACAAGGACAAGTTGTGGTGTGATGTGGTCACGATGGACGTTGGCCATATCATCTTGGGAAGGCCATGGCTCTTTGACAAAGATGTCACAATATTCGGGCGTACGAATAATTGTGTGTTTAAGCATGAAGGAAAGAAGCTTGTCTTGAGCCCGCTCCCTCCCAAATCGTCCACAGGAGCGAAAGATGTTGCGTCTCGAGGCAGTTCTAAGAGTCAAAGGGCACCTCAGTCGAAGTCTCTCCACGTCATAGATGCTAAGGAGTTTAAGAGAGAGGCCAAAACTGGGACTATGGTGTACGTTTTACTGGCTAGAGAGAGCACACCCGAGGTTGCTATAGGGTTACCCCAGGAGGTTCGTTCAGTCCTAGAGAAGTTTCGGGATGTCTTCCCTGAGGACCTTCCAGACGAGCTCCCACCAATGCGGGACATTCAGCATGCGATAGATCTTGTCCCAGGGGCAACCCTACCAAACCTCCCTCACTACAAAATGAATCCCACCGAACATGCCGAGTTGAAGAGGCAAGTGGATGAATTGCTTAAAAAGGGATTTATTCGTGAGAGTATGAGCTCGTGTGCCGTGCCTGCGCTTCTTACGCCAAAGAAAGATGGCACGTGGCGCATGTGTGTCGATAGTAGAGCCATAAACAAGATTACTGTCAAGTATCGGTTTCCCATCCTGAGGCTTGATGACATGCTTGACATGATGGCCACCTCTACTATCTTTTCGAAAATTGACCTCAAGAGTGGTTATCACCAAATTCGTGTTCGCCCAGGAGATGAGTGGAAGACTGCCTTCAAGACGAAGGATGGGCTGTACGAGTGGTTGGTTATGCCCTTCGGGTTAACCAATGCTCCAAGTACATTTATGAGGGTGATGACCCAGGTGCTGCGACCCTTTATGGGTAAGTTCTTAGTTGTGTACTTCGATGATATCCTCATCTATAGTATGTCTCCTACCCAGCACCTTGAACACTTGAGGCAGGTCTGCAACGCCTTGCGAGCAGAAAAGCTTTATGCGAACCTCAAGAAGTGTTCCTTCTTGACTTCTAGAGTTATCTTCCTGGGGTTCGTTGTTTCGTCAGAGGGTATGTCTGCAGACCCTGAGAAAGTCAAGGCCATTGTCAATTGGCCCGAGCCGCGTAATATACACGACGTGCGAAGCTTTCACGGCCTACCTACGTTCTATCGGCGGTTCATCCGTGGATTTAGCTCTATTATGGCTCCCATCACAGATTGCATAAGAAAAGGGGAGTTCCAATGGACTAAAGCCGCGACACGGGCTTTCTCTGAAATTAAGAATAAGATGACGGAAGCGCCCGTCATGCGTCTACCTGACTTCTCTAAAGTCTTTGAGGTGGCATGTGACGCGTCAAGACTTGCCATAGGGGGAGTGTTAAGCCAAGAGGGACATCTTGTGGCCTTTTTCAGTGAGAAACTGAATGAGGCTAAACAACGCTACTCCACCTACGACAAAGAGTTCTATGCGGTTGTGCAATCATTGCGCCATTGGCGGCATTATTTATTACCGCAAGAATTTGTCCTGTTCTCTGATCATGAGGCCTTGAAATATTTGAGCTCTCAAAAGAAGTTAAGCCCTAGGCATGCCAAGTGGGCTCAATTTCTTCAGGAGTATACGTTTCTACTTAAGCACAAGGCCGGTAAAGAGAATAAGGTTGCTGACGCGCTTAGCCGTCGTGTCATGACGCTGCGGTCCATGAGCGTTGAAGTTACAGGCTTTGAGCAACTCAAGGGTGAGTACTCAACTTGTCCTGACTTTGGGACCATCTATGCGTTGTTGTCTAGTGACCCACCCTCGAGGAGTGCTGAGTTTGTCCTTACAGACGGATATCTTTTTAGAGGGGACAAGCTCTGCATCCCACGCACATCCCTCCGTGATTTTCTAGTATGGGAGCTTCATGCTGGAGGGATGGCAGGTCACTTTGGTAGAGATAAAACAGTTGTCCTAGTTTCTGATCGTTTCCATTGGCCTAATCTCCAGCGAGATGTGGCCAAGATTGTAGGGCAGTGTCGGACATGTCAACTGGCAAAGCAGAGGAAACAAAATACAGGCTTATACACTCCTTTGCCAGTTCCACATGCCCCGTGGCAAGATGTCAGTATGGATTTCGTGCTTGGGCTTCCCAAGACTATTTGTAAGCACGATTCCATACTCGTGGTCGTTGATCGGTTTTCTAAGATGGCCCATTTCCTACCCTGTTATAAGACCTCAGATGCCTCCCACATTGCTAAGATATTCTTTCAGGAGGTTGTGCGACTTCATGGGGTACCTAGATCCATCGTGTCTGACAGAGATACTAGGTTCACTAGTTATTTTTGGAAGACTCTCTGGCATCTTTTGGGTACGAGGCTTCAATTTTCTTCAGCATATCATCCTCAGTCGGATGGTCAAACAGAGGTAGTGAACCGTAGCCTCGGGAATTTGTTGAGATGTCTAGTTGGAGACCACCACAGGACCTGGGACACTGTTATTCCCACAGCAGAGTTCGCTTATAACTCTTCAGTGAACAGGTCCACAGGGATGAGCCCATTTGAAATTGTTTCAGGTCTTAGACCCCGAGCCCCCATAGATTTGATCCCCATGGCTACCCCACAGCGTCCTTCAGAGTTAGGGGAGTCATTTGCCCATCATATACATGCATTGCATAGTGAGATCAGAAGGAAGATTAATTCAAGTAATGAACATTATAAACTTTCTGCTGACACTCACAGGAGATTTAAGGAATTTCAACCTGGAGATGACGTCATGGTTCGTATTAGGTCTGATCGGTTTCCACCTGGATCCGTGAAGAAGCTTCATGCCCGTAGCATAGGCCCACATAAAATTGTGAAAAGGTTGGGGTCTAACGCTTATGTTGTCGATATCCCTCCTACCATGGGCATCAGTTCCACATTTAATGTGGAAGATCTAGTTCCCTATCACGAGCCATTACCTCTATCCAGTGATTCCCCTGTTTCTTCCCAGACCTCCCCTATATATGGACCTTGGCCACAGCCTGACCTCCCAATACCCATCTTACCTTCTCTTCCTTCTGGACCGAGAAGAGACGAGATAGAGGGAATTTTGGACTCCAAGTTGGTTTCTACTCGCTCAGGGGGTTACCAGAAATTCCTAGTCAAGTGGAGGAATAGGCCTATTGCAGAAAACTCCTGGATTACCGAGACAGAGCTACAGCGTATCGATCCACACATGCTTGAGAGGTACAGGAGTTCACTTTCGCCAGTGGCGAATTCTTCCCACCCGGGGAGAATTGATGCGGACATCAGTGGTGCACCCTTATGAGTGTACCAGAGGAGGCGACGTCGCAGATCGAGTGTTGGAGCAGACGAGTTGATGTGGATGGACGCCGGGCCCATTGGGCCCATTTTTTGACGCGTTACGAGTACGCGAGATGCAGGATCGAGCAGGAGCATCATGACCGCTGGACCATGGAGCGGATTTACATTTAGGCGCTTTTCTATTTATTTCCTTGTTTCTAGGCGCTTTAGTGTCGTTATTTACTTTAGACGTTTTTATGTTATTTCTTTGGTTTTTAGGCACTTTAGTGCACTTTTTTTATTTTCGTAGCTTATATATACTGTGAGAACCCTATTTCGAAATTATTGAATGAATAGAAAATTCGTGAGTTTCTTCCTCTTTGTTGAGAGATTAGGATTTCAGGATTGGCCCTCGGGTGTTGAGGATTCCACCCCGGAGTTTCCGTTTTCTCTTCTCTCTTTCTTCAAGGTGCGAGGAAAGGTAAGCTTCTTTTGATTCCTAATTCGTACTTCATGATAACCCATTATTTTTCGACATCCCTCGTCCTTTTCTGAACCCCCCCTCCCCCCCCCCCCCTTTTTGGTACGATCGAAAAGAGGGATGCCTAGCCACGATAACCGGATCCAAACTTGACTGTGGACTGGCCTATGCTAGATCTGGGATATCCTCATATCCCTAGATCCTCCCTATTTTACGATTTTACATGGTTTTATGCAAAGGGGCATGATCCGGACGGACGGATTTCATCTTCGTGTTGAGATTTGTTAGTTTCCTCTAATTGAAAGTAGTGAGTTTCGTAATTTTATTATTTGAATATCTTCCAACTTGATATACATGCATCTAGGGTTAGATCATCACATGCCCCTGCATCAGAGAAGCTCAGCGAAGTCCTCAATTTCTTAAAGAACTAAACCCGGATCCAATCAGGTTCGAGTACCCATCGGGTCTTTGGCTCTAGGTTTTAAGTTGGGTTAAGAGTCAAATAAGAACATTTACATGGTTGGGCCTACCCAATGGATTACATTGCACACACATGTTCCACTTTGACCCATGCTTAGGTACATCACATGCACGTGGCTTGGGAAACCTCATTCCTGTTGCTAGAATAATTCATATATACATCTAACATGTATAGTGTTATTATAAAACTAATTAGACCCAACACGGACCCGATTTTAACAAGGTACAAGTTGGACCCAATCTTGACCCAGCTAGACCTGAAACTTAACCAGGTCCAAAAGGCAAGACCTGAACCTGACCTGGTTTCTTAACAGGTCAGATCTAAACCAGCTAAAACCAGTTATGGTCCAACCAGTACGCACGAGTCCAGGTACCCATTGACAGCCTAGGGACATGAACATGTTTGATGTAAATATTATGCTTATGAATTTACACATGATGGAGCATTGAGCTGACAAATCATCCACAAAATGGCAGTGCAAAATACCAATAAAACTGATGAAGACACGAGACCCTTCAAAGTCTATTAACGAAGAAAGCGCGCCTCAAGCCCCTTCCTTGTGGCTAGGCGATCATTAAGGAGCATTGAAGACCCTACACACATGGTTTGGCACATAGAAGACCTCACATTGGGAAGGCACGTGCGTGGGAGGATGAAGACCCGACTGGACGTCGTCGGGCGCTCGCCCACTAGTCGTCGGGCGCCCGAAATTTGTTCAAACTAAAGCAAAACTCCCTGGACAGTTTTCACTGTCGTCGGACGCCCGACTGCAAGAATTCGTCTTGTTTTCTGACCACGAGGCCTTAAAGATATTTACATTCCCAAAAGAAACTGAATCCTAGGCATGCGAAATGGGTTGCGTTCTTCAGGAATATCCGTTTGTCCTAAAACATAAGGTCGGAGTCGAGAACAAACTAGCAAATGCCCTTAGTAGAAGAGTGGCATTGCTCAACTCCTTGAGTGTAGAGGAAGTCGAGTTTGAGCAACTGAAGGATGAGTATTCCATATGTCCTGATTTTGGGAATACTTATACGTCACTCTCTAGTGACCAGCGTAGCACGGGTGATTATGTTCTTAAAGATGGTTTCCTTTTTAAAGGAGATCGACTTTGTATTTCCCGTATGTCCCTTCGTGAATTCCTCGTTTGGGAGCTTTATTCAAGAGGGATAACTGGGCACTTTGGTCGAGACAAGACCATTGCCCTCGTTGATGATCGTTTTTATTGGCTACGTTTCAAGCGAGATGTAGCCAAAATTTTAGGACAATGTCGTACATGTCAACTGCCAAAACAACGAAAGCAAAATACTGGGCTATATACGCCATTGCCAGTGCCACACGCTCCGTGGCAAGACATTAGTATGGATTTCGTGCTGGGACTTCCCAAGACGATAAAACAGCACGACTCCATCTTTGTTGTAGTGGATCGCTTCTCTAAAATGACGCATTTTCTCCCATGCACGAAAATGTCGGATGTGTCTAATATTGCTCGTCTTTTTTTATAGTTTGGTGCGTCTCTATGGTTTGCCTAAGACCATAGTGTCTGACCGTGATGTCAGATTTACTAATTACTTTTGGAAGACGCTATGGCATATGATGGGTACTCGTTTACAATTCTCCATTGCATACCACCCTCAAACAGATGGACAAATTGAGCTGGTAAATCGAAGTCTTGGAAACCTATTACGTTGTCTAATGGGTGAGCATGTTAAGACTTGGGACTTAATTCTATCTATCGCTAAGTTTGCTTATAATGGATCTATCAACTGGTCGACAGGAATGAGTCCTTTTGAAATTGTCAGTGGTTACAAACCTAGAATGCCCATAGATCTTTTACCCATGTCTGTCACCCAAAGATCTTCAGAGTCGGCCGATGCATTTGTACGACACATTCATGAATTGCATACATATATTAGACAGCGGATTAATAAAAGCAATGATAGTTATAAATATTCAGCTAACTCTCATCATATATCACAGGACTTTCAGGAAGGAGACTGTAATGGTGAGGATAAGGCTAGAGCAGTTCTCACAGGGCACTACTAAGAAATTACCAGCGCGTAGTGCTGGACCATTCAAAATATTGCAAAGAATTGGATCCAATGCGTATCTGATTGACCTTCCACCTGAAATGGGCATTAATCCAATGTTAAATGTGGAAGATCTAGTCTGTTCCCCTAATTCTACCATTGATCATTCTTCCCTTTCATGGTCATACTGATGCAGGGGCATGCGATGACCTAACCCTAGATGCATGATATTCAGTTGGAAGATATTCAAATAATAGAATTACGAAACTAACTACTTTCAATCAGAGGAAACTAACAAATCTCAACACGAAAATGAGGTCCGTCCGTCCGGATCATGCCCCTTTGCATAAATCCATGTAAAATCGTAAAACAGGGAGGATCTAGGGATATGGGGATATCCCAGATCTAGCATAGACCAGTCCACAGTCAAGTTTGGATCCGGTTATCGTGGCTAGGCATCCCTCTTTTCGATCGTACCCAAAAGGGGGGGAGGGTTCAGAAAAGGACGAAGGATGTCGAAAAGCAATAGATTCTCATGAAGTACAAATTAGGAATCAAAGAAGCTTACCTTTCCTCGCACCTTGAAGAAAGAGAGAAGAGAAAACGGAAAATTCGGGGTGGAATCCTCAACACCCGAGGGCCAATCCTGAAACCCTAATCTCTCAAACAAATAGGAAGAAACTCACGAATTTTCTATTCATTCAATTCATTTCGAAATAGGGTTCTCACAGTATATATAAGCTACGAAAATTTAAAAAAAGTACACTAAAGTGCCTGAAAACTAAAGAAATAACATAAAAACGCCTAAAGTAAATAACGACACTAAAGCACCTAGAAATAAGGAAATAAATAGAAAAGCGCCTAAATGTAAATCTGCTCCATGGTCCAGCGGTCATGATGCTCCTGCGCGATCCTGCATCTCGCGTACTCGTAACGCGTCAGAAAATGGGCCCAATGGGCCCGGCGTTCATCCACATCAACTCGTCTGCTCCAACACTCGATCTGCGACGTCACCTCCTCTGGTACACTCTAAAGGGTGCACCATTGATGTCCGCATCACATACTCTGGGTTTGCTTCACAACCGACTCCACCCCTTCCTCCACCTATTATTCGTAAGGAAGAAATGAGGAAATTATGGATGAAGAGATAGTTTCCACGAAAGATGGAGGTTTCCAAAGGTATCTTGTCAAATGGAAGAATAAACTACCATCAAAATTTACATGGTCGACAGAAGCGGAATTGCAAAGTATTGATCTAGATTTGTTAGAGCGCCATAAGAGTTTTAATTCGTCGAAGTCGAGTTTTTCTCACCCGAGGCGAGTTGATGAGGACACGAAACCCTTCAAAGTCTATCAACGAAGAAAGCGCGCGCCTCAAGTCCCTTCCTTGTGGCTAAGGGATCATTAAGGAGCATTGAAGACCCAACACACGTGGTTTGGCACATAGAAGACCTCACATTAGGGGGGGCACGTACGTAGTAGGATGAAAACCCGACTAGACGTCGTCGGGCACCCGAAATTCATTCGAACTGAAGCAAAACTCCCTTGACAACTTTCACTCTCGTCGGGCGCCCGACCACCGCGCGAACTATTTTTTTTTAAGTTTTGTTTTTACTTAAGTATTGAGGGTATTTTAGTTTTTTTCTTGTTTCTTAGTGCTTATTTAAGAGGGTTAAGCCCTAAACACGATATTAGCTATTGATTATTGAAAAGAATGCCTTTTGGTTGCCTCATTCCTCTCTCGCTCTCTGTTTATCTTCTATTTCTTCTTCTCCAATCTTCTCTCTTCTTCTTCCTTCTTCCTCCAATATTCTTCTAAGGTAATTCCTTTTTCTTCTTCCTTTCTCTTAATCTATTCTCTCCATTCTCTACAACCCTAAATCCGAGATTAGGTTTTAAAACCCTAATTCTCAGAGCTCGATCATCTAATCCGAGAAATCCTTCGATTCCCCAGACTAGTGATCCTCATTGCTCGTTTGAATCTTAACCATGCAAAATCGGGAGGTTTCATCCCTCGCTGGATCCAATCCCGCAATACTTGAACTTCATACTTCGTGGTTGTGATGATGGCCCGCACCATTGCATGTCTCTTTTATGATTCTCTTAGTTTATGATGGTAGATGCTGATTTTTTAGACTATTATTGCTGTTTATTTTCACTGGATTATATATGTTTATGAGCATGCATCATAAATAGGGCATCCTGCATCGAAAACAGTCATAGCTGCACATGGAATAGAATTACTAATTCAATGAAGTTACCTACGCTCCCTGATATTGATCGAACTCTGCCCAAAACTTGAGTGGTGGTCAATTGTTGATTAGAACTTGCACCAACCTGTTGACAAATTCGAAAGAATAAATATAAAACAAGCTCGTTAGAGAAACCTAGACATGTACTAAAGTACATCCCATCGACTTAAGCTTCCACTCATCTTTACATTTAAGATGTGATCATAGAAGGAATAAAGAAAGTTTAGGTCATTTTTTTAATGTTACATTTAGGGCCTGTTTGGGACGCTAGAAATGATAGAAAATGAAATCAGTTTCCGGGGATATGGTGTTTTTCACTGTTTGGAAAAAGTAGCCGTAGGAACTTGACTGTTGTCATTACACTTTTCCTCATAAAATGAATAAATTGATTTCTTCCTCATAATGGCCCTCAAGGCCAACATTACCTTCACAGCACGTGCATATTAGCATAGGCCGTTATGCATGTATACACTCTCTTATTGGTTGTTTTGCATTATTTACCCTTTTCTCCTCCATCATTTCAATAGTGTGAGATAATTTTACACTCATCTTCAACTAGATTTATACCCATTTGCACAATCCGAACACAAGATTTTCAACTAGAAATATGCACAAGTGGGAAGAATCCCACAGATTACATGAATTTCAGACTATTTCCAGGCCGTTCAAGTGTACCCAAATCATGATGACACTATTCATTCGAATTTTATTTTTACACTTTGCTCGAATTTCTTGAAGGAAATGGTGTATAATGTAGACTTATAATGTAATTATATATTGATATTAGATATTTATGGAATATAAAATATAGGAGTTTTAGAGTCAGTCAAGTTAATAGTACTCAGGCAGCCCGAGACAGCATTCTCATCAAAGAATACACTGTTACACCATCAAATACATGTTTGAAACAAAACAAGAATACATATTTAGGACCCTCACATTTTTTTTTCTAGATCTTTCTGAAATTCTTTTACATTTTTTTCTTTCTTTAAAAGAAAGTTCAGCCATATCGTAATGGCCAGACATCCACCGTTACATTACCGGATACCTTGGTTCAATTCGGGCCTATTTAGTTGACTCTCAGCATGTCAAGCCAACATACAGCATGCTTATCAAAAAATGGTTTAAGGCACCATTGCGTACACGTTAAACACACACACACACACACACACACACACACACACACACACACAAAATAAAAAATAAAAAATAAAAAAAATTGGATAGATTCATTGTTTTACATGATATCCTATTTTCCTATAATTTTTTAAAATTCTTCCCATAATTTTTTAAAATTCTTTGCCAAAAAAATTCATCCAATACAGGCCCATATCATGTAAACACAGGTCAATATGGTCTGATATGCCTAACATTGTATCAATTTGGACCCAGCTGATGTAACCCCAATGATGATATTAAAAAGGACCCCATAATGGAGTTCTGAATCACGTATAGTATTCCAGCCTGAACCAAGTTTGTCCTGAAACCAGGCCATTTCAGTGACACCAGCCACAACAGCTTCGAGCTCTTCAGGTCATTACCAGCCGCTACCATCCCAATTGTCTGGGTTATTTCAGTGGCTCAGCAGTTCCAGTATGTCTTGCCACAGGCTCTTATGTCAAGTTCCGGACCACAAATGATCCTATGCTCTATCCGATCCACTATCGAACATTGTAAGCTGTTCAAAGAATCACCCAAATCGATTTGTGGGGCATGCATGCCATGTTGGTCAACTAGTCAACATCCTAGTCAGAGTTTTGGCACTAGTAAACAACCATCTTCAAATAAAATCGCTTAGGTTGATTACCTTAGTCTCTCTCTTGGAATGAAGCGTTGCAATTCAAATGAAGCACCCCTTTTATAAAGCTTCAGGTGCCCTAGGGGTCATTTGATGCTACTCATCCATCAATCAGTGTCTGCTATGCAAACCCCAAAATTTCATCTTCAGATAAAGCAAGTTTCTTTTCATCTCTCATCACAAGCTACTAGTTCCCCTCCCACTAGCACATAGCCACGTTATTCACCTACATGTCCTCCCCATCATTGTTAGGCAGTCGTACTGATGCCAGCCATTTCAGGCGTCCCTTAGCCACTTCCACACTACGCCAGATTCTCTTAATGACTCATCTCCCATTCTCTATTGTCCTCTTGTGTTGCTTTGCAGCCATCTTCAGTTCTCAAAATTCCAAGCCCCTTCTGCAAGCTCAAGAGTTTGGGGCGGGGGCTTATGGTTGATACTTCATCCTAAGTATGAGGCCATGCAGAGCTATCACCTAAGGGGGTTCAAAGTTGAGATTCATCACACAACTATACCCCAGCAACCAAAATGGTTTGGCATTCGAGGCGTTTTAAACCCCAGATCAGATAAAGACTCAACAGGTCCCCCTGAATGCCAACATCCCATGGGATTAAATAGCAGTTTCTGACAATGACTCGCCAGAAGACCGAAACCATACAACTCACCCTGTATCAGTTGGTTTCGATCCTGTTTTGGCATGGTGATTCATTTCGGACCAAAACCAACAGAACTCAGAAGATGAGCTGTATCAGATGATTTTCTAAACCATGCCTGTATCCCTCTCACACACGACATTCTTCAGCAGTGGGATCCACAGGATGATTCAGCCATACCTCTAATTATGGGCAACAATAGCAGCAACACAAGGTGTCCTGGAATTAGTTTAGCAGAATCATACCTGAGCAGATGGCAAGGACCCTCCATAAAAAGGCCCTCATCGTCTTGAGCAACTACTGGCACTCAGTCACTGCCAGGTACACAGCTGAGAGAGGATATCCATGTCAATGCACTTTTGCACAGTGGTTTCTGCTTGCCTTTGGGCCTTTGAGACTTTGTAACTTTTGGTAGTCCGTTACTTCATCACTCCAGTTCAACCTGCCGTTGCCAACCACCCTTCCTTTCCTTTCTTCATTCTTGGGCCGACAAAGCAGGCCTCAATCCCTGCAGCCAACCCAACATAGTTCAGGTCATGAAAACAGTAGAATCCACTGCTTGTATGAAACCTGCCTTCCCTGCAGGGTGTCCATTATAATATATGACTTTTTCGTTCGATTACATTTCTCCCCCATCTACAACGGATGAAACGCCTCACACCGAGCACCGTCACATAGTACATGTGGTACACTGCTCCCCCTTCTTCTGTACCGTACCAGCACAAACACCCCTTAAAAAAGCTCTATTTTTCTTGCTTCCACAAAAAGCAAGCTCATTAAGCAGTATGCATGCCCATGAAACCCCACCAACCACGATTTGGAGGTGTGCCTACATGCTATATAAATGATCAATGTTTTGATGCATTAGAGAAGGATTATTTGCCGTAAGGAGTGCTTTTAAGATTCGTCTGAAGATAAAAAGCATGCTTTCAAAGCAGGTAAAGAAAGCTGCCTGTTTATTATGTTCTAACCTTTAGAGGAATTATATGAACCTTGAGCAAGGGACATGTATTGTGTCCACAAGCATTGGGTCCATGAAAATGGAGCACTTGGTTTAATGATCCAAATTGTGATGTTGATATAATGAGCACTGCTGTGGATGGGGTGTATATCAAAAATCTCCACGATGGGACAATCCTAAGCCTTCAATCATTCTCTTGCAAATAAATGGTGAAGAGAAGGAAAAGAAGAAGAAGAAGAAGAAGCAATTGTTGAGGAAAAGAAATCAAAGATTGAATGGCAACAATCTCAAATTTTGGAAGAATTCTAGAGGCATGGATGATATGCAACCACTTAAAATTACTTAGAAATTGCATCCGTAAACTGTCCAAATTATGGGCCCCAGTTAAAACTACGCTTATTTGTTTATCTAACTATCAGATTCGTAAGCATGTATTAGACAGTTAAAATGAAAAATATCCAACAGTCCTATTTCAACAAAGAAGTGTCCATGAAGCAGAGGTTAGGATTGTTCAACCAACCTTATTTTGGGACTGCAAACATAGTGAGACAAATCTCGTTCTCGGCAATTTCTCAGGAAATTTTCAAATTTTGGGGTTTTCTTGAGCTATTATCGAGAAAATCTCACCTTTCATAAAATATTTAAAAACATTTATTGTAAATTATAAAATTAATATAACAAATTCCTTCATGTTGTTCACTATTTTTCGAAGATCACAATAAAATATCGCAATAAGATTGTTTAGTGATTCTCGCGGAATTATCAAAATCTTCACGATATTTGCTACACTGACTGCAAATTACACCCAGCGGGTTCCACAATTTAGTCAGTTTAGTTTGAGTTAGTGTAAGTTCCGAGTATCAAGCGTCATACTCTGCCAGAGTATCAAGTAACTCCCCATTTTGAGGGTGCGTTTGGCTCAGTCCACGAGAGAAAAACAAATCAAGATTCTTCACATTCCTATTGTTATTAGAAATTCCAAAAATCACGAGATGATACTCGTGTGGGATGAGCTAATACCTGAATTAGGGTTTTGAGGCTGTCCAAAGGATGAGTGAGACCAGCACCTAACGTCACCGACGCAGCAGCTGCAATGGCGTGGCTCGCCACCATATGCTCCTTCCACAGCTCCTCCATTTCCCGCCGCCTAATGGAGAGAGGGAGGGAGGGAGGGAGGGTTATATTCAAGGAAAGTTATTTGATACTCCGGCAGATTAGGACGCTTGATACGCGGGCACTCGGAAATTTTATATGGGGCAAAAACTGAATCGAATTGAACTGGCTGCATAGATTGGCTGGTGAACCTACACCAGCGACCTTGCTGATGCAGGTACGTGGCGGACGCAAGCGAGGGCGTCAGTCGCACCGTGTATGTACTAACCTTCCAAAACAAATTAAGATTTTATGGGGGTCCACAATGATGTATTTAATATATCCACACCGTCCATCCATTTAACAAGATTATTTTAGGCAACGAGCCAAAAAATGAGTCATATCAAAAGATCAAGTGGACCACACCACAATAGGCAGTGGGGACAATGATTTCACCGTTAAAACATTTCTAGGGCCCGCCATGATGTTTATTGTCCATCTAAACTGTTCATAAGGTCACACAGACCTGGATAAAGGCTAAAACAGATATCAGATTGATCCAAATCTTTTGTGACCTCCAAGAAGGTTTCAATGGTATACATGGAATCTCCGCTGCTTTCTGTAGTGTGGTCCACTTGAGATTTGGATCCATTTCATTTTTGGAATAAATCCTTAAAATTATCTTGCAAAATGAACAGACGGTGTAAATATGACACATATCTCTTTGTGGGGCCAATATAACTTGCTGACGTCAACACACCAGCCACATTGCTGGTGTTGGTACACCACGCAATCCGCTTCCGTTTTGTGCAGCGCGTAGACCATCCAAGTTCTTTGGGGGCCACCATGTTGTATATGTGAAGTCCAACCCGTCCATCAGGTGTGCTCCTGATTCAACACCCTGGGCCAAAAATCAGACGGATTCACAGCTCAGGTGGGCCACAGCATGGTGAAAAATGGGATTGGATGCCAGCCATGGGTTTTTGTGGGTTCTCCATTATGTGTATCTTTCATCAGACAGGTCTTCAAGTTATTTCATACTCTGGCAGGGTATGACACTTGATACACGGGCGCTCTTCAAGTTATTTCATACTCTGGCAGATTATGTCACTTGATACGCGGGCACTTGGAAAATGTGTACATGCACTGATTCGAATTCTACTGGGTTTGTTTTGGGAAGCACTGTCACTAATTCAAAGAGTCCCAAAGTCAGATTGGCTGAACGGCCCTAACCTTTGAGCGCGGTTGGATCTGGATCGGATCCAGTTGGATCCGGCTCCCCGTCCATATATCTGTAAATGGATTCGGATCCAACTTGGATCCAAAAGGTGATATCCATATCTGATCCATTTATAAATTATTAGATCCGTTTTGGTATCTAAGATCCATATAACCATCAGACTCGGTCAGATCTAGGTCCGAATTCACCCCATTACAAATATAAAAAAATATATAATATAATATATTTAATTTAATAGAAAAATGAAAAATGATGCAAATCTCACTATTTACTGTGGTATGGTTGACCAAAGTGTGGCATGTCTCAATTTTGAGACACGGCCTAGAATAATCTATAAAATGGATGGCCAACATGAATATAACATATGCAGTAAGGTGACAATGAGTCAGATCTTAATTGGATTCGGATTGATCTCGGATATGTTCCTATGAATCCAAATCCGATCCATTTAAGTAATCAAACCTATTTTAAGATCCAAATCCGGTCTATTTAACTAATCGGACCTATTTTAAGATCCAAATCCGCATTATACGGATGCAGAGCAAATCGGGTCTCGAATTTGACCCGCTCCATTGAGAGCCTTAATCAGGACGCAAATAGAGACTGACGGTGTCATGTCAGGGGTTCTGTGGGGTCCACCGTAAGCAATATGTTTTATACACACTGTACATCTATAATGAAAGATCATTTTTAGTAATGAGACCAAAAGGTAAGAAGATAAAAGGTTTAGGTGTACCACACCAAATGAAGCAGTGGGGATTGAAATCTTACCATTGAAAACATCCGAGGGCCCACTGTGATGTTTATTGTCCATCCAACCTGTTCATAAGATCCCAGAAATGTGTATGAAGGGAAAACATAAATATAAGCTTGATCCAAAACCTCTGTGGTCCCTGAGAATTTTTCAACGGTAAACTTTAAGTCCCCTCTGCTTCATGTTGTGTGGTCCACTTAAGCCTTTGATTTACCTCCGTTTTGGGTACTCATCCTAAAATGATCTTTCAAAATATATGAACAGTGTGGATAAAACATATAGCTCACGGTGAGCCCCTGATAAAACATATAGCTCACGTCTCTGTCTGCATCCTGGTGGGGGTAGTACCCAACCTTTCCAAAGGCTTGGATGTTGCGCACACCTGATCGGTTCATGATTATATGCTAGTCGGACAATCCCACTATAATCCAACCAGTTAGTGTATGAGACCTAGGCCACACATTATTAATTGGGCCTCACACATAGGCCTGGACCCAGCCTATTGATTAACCAGGCTTTCGATTTTTAACCCTAACTGCACATTGACACCATAAGGAACCGTTTGGACTGACCCTGAAAATGGGCATTTGAAAGGGTGGTAATGGGTCTGGTGGGCCTGCAGTTCAACTAGCCTGACCTGCTTCTCAGATGGGTTTGGGCCAAGCTAAAGGGGTAGGTTGTTGGGCTTGGGTTTGAGAGTGCAACAGGTAAAGTAAATGACTCGGGCTCGGGTTGAACCCTATCTAACCTGACCTGGCCATATAGCTTATCCATGAGCTGACCAGACAACCCGACTCGGCCGGGCCCAAAACCCGACACAAATTACTAGATGGTAAGTGTGGGTACGTCCATGTGATGTATGTATGTTTGTATGTATTCACCAATTGTGCTGGGCTGGGCATGTCTTTAAGCCCCATATTCCATTGTTAGACCCACATGTGGTCTTGCTCGGTTGGATTAGGTGAGTCAGGTCTAACTCGATTACAATTAAATGGGTTTGGTTGGTTTGGACTTGGGCTTGATGAGTTTTAAGTAGGTTGAGTTGGGCCACAAGGTAATGGGTTGAAGCTTCCCATTTAGTATATGGGCCAGGTGTGGGCTAATCCCAACTAGACAATCCCGCCTGCAACCTAGGGTTGAAAGTTGGGCGGGTTTAACCCAATCGACCTGTGATCGACCCAACATTGGGTTGGGCTTGGGCAGGAAGTATCGAACCCTATCTTGAGCTTAGGCTATGCAAACACCAACCTGATAAAGCTTGGGTCGGGCTTGGGTTGAGGTCTCAAGCTGCCCGACCCAACCAGAACCGGATCTATATACAAGTTACTTATAATTTTATCATACTTTAGTTAAGTAAACTTATTAGTTTATATTACTTTAATAGGTAAACTTATAATGATTGAAATTTGACATGCTTGAATTTGATATTATTGAGTGTTAAATGAGTAGTTATCCTATATTTTAACTTATTTGTTTAGAAAAAGTGAAGTATTATACAATTAAATAACTACATTAATAATTAATAAAGCAATAGGTACAAAAAATAAGCATGTATTGAAACATGATGAACCAATGTAATAAAGAAAATATTAGCATATATCGACCCGACCGAGCCCGCTTGGTTTGGGTTGCGTTAGAGTTGAGGTATAGGAACCTTGGGTTGGATTAGGGTTGAGCACCAACCCGATCCAACCCACCTGACTTTCAGCCCTACTGCAACCCTATGGCTTAATGGCAAACATGCAAGAGTTTCAACATGTGGTCATGGGTTCGAGCGCCCATTGCGGTGTGAGTGGGCGGGCATGTGTGGGTGTACGTGAAAAAAAAAAAAATCCAACCAGACAAACCTGGTCATTGCTACAAAGGGGGCAACTCAAGAAATTTGGGAGCAGCTGAGGGTCAATTAAAGCCCAACCCGACCTCAACAGGTCTTAAACTGCAACCCAACCCAACCCAAATTCCAGCTAATGACTCCTAACCGAAATTCCTCTATACTCTATGCAATCCAACTATAGCCAACCCAAACCAACCCAACTCTTATACATGTGATTAATTGGGCAGGTTTGGTCAAGTTTAACTTGAGCCCAACCTAACCTTAAGAGGACCCGACCTGACCCAATTCCAACCACAGCTGCATAACCTGAAGAGCTGGAAGTCCTCTTTACTCAATCCAAACTGACCCAATCCTACCTGACCTGACCCAACACAACCCGCATACGTGCGATTGTTCCCAACCTGACCTAACCCGACCTGAATTTCCTCAACCTGATCCCAACCCAGATTTGAATCTGGTTGGCATTTTTCAACCCGAACCCATCCGAACCAACTCAGGTTAGGTCATTCAAGTTTGAGTTGACCCGTACTCAACTCGCAGCCCTATGTGATTATTCCCAGCCCAACCTAACCTAACCCCAATTTGCTCAACTCAAACCCAACCACAAGTCAGATAAGATCGACAATTTTCAACCCAAACCAAACCCGAGGACCTTGAAACCTTACCAAACTCAACCCAAACTCAAGTTGGTTCAGTCAGGTTTGAGTTGACCTGAATCCAAATTGCAGCCCTATTGCCACCCGTGTTTGATAGGTAAACATTGTTTCGAACCAAGTTGTAGCTGGTGTTGCATTTGGATAGACCTCAATCTAGTTACCAATCATCCAAGTTTGGATCGACCTCAGTCTAGTTGCTCACTCGACTAAGCAAATACTAAAAAGCCCACTTGTTGAACATCAATTCGATTGATAATAGCAAGTTCACTGGTAAATCTGGTGGTGAGGACAATTGTCGTCTTCCTAACGGGATAACTACCTTAAATCCATAAGGCTTTCAGGACTTTTCAACCGGACTTCCTCAAATCGGCGAGAGAAAGGTTCTCGAATCTAGGAGAGTTAAAGAAAGAATAATTCCTAGATAATTCGAAATAATTTTATAGATGATTAAAAATTGAATTATAACTCTTTAAACAAGGAAATCAAACGTAGAACATAGTTTTAGACTTATACTCCAACTCAAACACCCTAAAAATATAACTTACTAGACTTCGTGGTTTTCGGCTAAAAATAGTAAGTGTCCAATCCAGCTTGATTATGTTATTCTACTAACTTTTAAGCCCTTTTTATGTTGGGCGTGACTTTTATGACTCAAAAAATCAAAAGTTATATTCAAACTAAAACCTACTATTTATAGTAACTCGAGCCATTAACACCCCTAGTAAAGATTCTTACAATATAGAGGATTTTTGGTATATGCCCACGTAAAGTGGTTTAGAAAAATGGATAGTCCATATTGAATATGCTAGAGAGTTCTAATTATCAATGTGGACCACCCATCACATGGGGTCCACCTTTGATTAATCATTCCCCTCAAGTCACTTTGATTGATGACCCTAACTATTAGATTAGTGGTTTAGATACTGATGGTTCATATTGAGTATACTAGAGAGGTCCGTATGTGGATAAGAATTGTCCATCATGTGAGGCCCACCTTTGATTTGTCACCTATTTTAAAGCACTTGATCAGATGATTAGCCATCCAATTAGTGGTTTGGGAAATGGACGATTTATATTGAGGTGATAAATCTAATTTTGAAAATTTACGTATGTAAACATGGGTTATTTACCTTCAAAACCCTACTTTCTTTCTTCGCGTGTAGCTTGCGATTTGTGTAGTGATTTCTTTCCCTCAATCTCTCTCTTTGCTCTCTTCCATACTCTCTTCACATGCTTTGAATGTGCTATACCCCTAGTAGTTTATAAACCTTAATATTTTCCCCAATTAAACCTACTTGGGATATCGTATGTGCGATGCATGTGGAGAGAGGAGGGGATGGAGAGAGAAAGGGGAGAGAGAGGTGGAGGGAAAGGCAGGATTACACATAGGTGCCTGTTATAAAGAGAAATAGCAAGGAACTTTTGGTGACTCATCCTCACTTGAGTCCCTAATCCACTTTTCGACTGATATCTTAATATGAGCTGACATAATAGATGTACAAAGTGGGTGCCACACCGTCAACAAGGTGAGCTTTAAATAGCCTTTTATCTAATGGTCTTCCTAATTAAAGGCTTCATGCATCTAATTAGGAAAGATGAGAGGCTCGTGTGGGCTACATGCATTAAAAAAAGTGAAAGGAAGCAGGTGCAATTTATGTCGTGTGTTATATGGTAAAATTCCAATTGCTCATTGCCAAATAACTACATTTTTATATTGAATTTACACTCTCTCAGTCCAATGTTGTGATGATTAATTGTGAGGGGGAAATGTCCAAAGCTATTAGCATTATCTATATTATTTGCCCATACAATTAGTTATGCAAAGCAGTGCTAACAAGTAGTTCTTTACATGCAGCCTGAACGATGCAAGGGAAACATGCTATATATATATATATATATATATATATATATATATATATATATATATATATATATATATATATATATATATATATATATAGGATTTATGGGAGCCTCTAAGATGTCTTTTGTAGGTTCATGTTAGGATGCTATTCAAAATATGAGATAAATCTAAAAATTAGATAGACCATGGAATCAAAGTTGGTAGGGGTTGTCCATCATTTGAATCCTTATCCCTATCTCTTTTCATGTGTAGCCAAAGTGTGTTAACCAGGGAAGGCGATTGCATTCTGCCCTCCCCGGACGGACTTGGTCAAGGCAGGAGCTCTGTGGGCCCACCATGATGCATGGGTTTTATCCACGCCGTCCATCCATTTTTCAAATCGTTTTGGGGTATTAATCTAAAAATGAGGCAAATTCAAGGCTCAAGTGGACCATATCATAGGAAGCAACCATGATAATGATGCCCAACACTGAAACTTTCATAAGCCCACTGTGATGTTTATTTACCATCCAACCTATTCATAAGGTCATGTAGACCCGGACGGAGGAAAACATAAACTTTTGCAGCTATCTGGAAGTTTTGAAAGGCAGGCATTCAATGCCCACTGTGTGGTCCACTTAAGCCTTGGAACTGCTTCATTTTTGGGTTCATACCCTAAAACTGACAAAATGGATGGACAGGGTGGATAAAACCCATCCATCACAGTCGGACGCAGAACTTCTTGGGACTGGAATCTAGGTGAGGGGCGTAGCTTCGGTGGATCCCTGACTGTAGGGCCTACTGCAATGTATGTTCCTTACATCCAGGCCGTCCATCCGATTTTACAGCTCATTTAGGGCATGATCTAAAAAATGAAGCATATTCAAATCTCAGGTGGACCACACACCACATGAAACAGGGGTAATTGTCCATTAAAAACTTCTTGTGGGCTACAAAAGTTTTGAATCAAGCTCGTATTTTTGTGGTACCTTCATCCTGTTATTTGTGACCTTATCAACAGGTTGGATGGCAAATAAACATTTCAGTGGCCCCCAAATGTTTTAATGGTAGGTATTCAATGACCACCATTTCCTGTGGTGTGGTCCACCTAAGTTTTGGATCTACTTCATTTTTTTTTTTTTTATCATACCCCAAAATTATCTTTCAAAACGGATGGGCGGAACGGATTTAAGGCACATACATCACAGTGGCTGACCTACCGAAGCTGCCCCCAAGTTTATGGTAGAGATATAGATTAGCAAACCTATTCATAGCTAGCTACTACACACCACAGATTCGGTGTATGCACTACCCACCAACCACCTACTGGTCACGGCGTTGATCGGTGGGGCCCACTTCCTGACCGGCTGGCAATAGTATACGCACTCAAATGATCTAACGGTGAGGCCCAAATTTTTCTCCCCAGCATCCTATGTTGATGTTTGGATTAAGGCGTTTGGCGCAATGCGAAGTCCCACCGAAAGAGAGATTTGGACTTTGCACCGTTGAGTTTTGTTCTTTCTAACATTCAGTGAAGTCATTTTGGTTCATTGAAATGAATTCTCTTTGGTGCATTACGCTCATGATTGGGTGATCCTCGCCGCCCACGCCCCTGATCTAGATCGTCCATTTGGTGCCATCTACCATGGATGTCCTATTCTACAGATTACATTGATTGGATGTTTTCATGAACCCCTTTTTGGTGAAACGGGAAACAAATTTAGCCACACATTTAAAGTCGTTTTTTCTTAAGGATAGTTGTGTCCTCCAATCTGTTGTGGATTTTATGGTGGTGGGACATAAATGGTGTTCTGCAAGAGATGGACGGTCCAGATTAGCTAACATTTAGTAACAATTTCGGTGGAATATTTCAATGAAGCAAGCCGGGTCCGGCGCCTGACGAAGTGGAGACGGTCCTAGAAAATACCGGTAGAGAAAGAAAAAGATTAAAAAAAAAAGCAAACAAACTGCCGAACATGGATTACACTACTATAATGGAGCGCGAATTAGGGGTTACCCGGGTAACAGCTTGTGGGTGTTACCCCTACCGGGGGGCCCACCTTGATAATTTTATATATATCCATGCCGTCCATCCGTTTCTCCAGACAATTTTAGGATGGGGTAAAACAATTTAAGAAGATTCGAATCTCAGGTGGACCACACCACAGGAAACAGTAGTGATTGAGTGCCTCACCATTAAAAATCCAAAGGGCCCATTGTAGCATTTTCGTAATGTTTATTTGCAATCCAAACTGTTGATAATGTCAATAAGATTGAGTCAAAGCGAAATTATAAAGACCAGATTGATCCAAACTGTTTTGGACCGCAAAATGTTTTTAATGGTTATTTATCACTGTTTCTATCGGTATGGTCCACCTGAGATTTGGATCTTCTTATGATTTAAGATCGCATTGTAAAATGAGATGAAAAAACAGATGGACGGCATGGATTTAAAAAAAAAATACATCAAAGTAGGCCCCACACGATTAGGGTAACACCCACTAAGCTGTTACCAGCTAATTCGCTCCTACTATAATTGTTCATCGTGCCCGACACGTTCACCCGGCATTCTTGTACTTTAATCTAGACCGTCCAAATAATAAGGAACATTATGGATGGTGACGTCGCGAGAAACGGTCGGATAAGACGTTCCTTCCTTCCAGGTCACCTCGGCGCTATCGGACCCGGATTAGGTACTACCCCTGCTTTACCGAGCTCGGAACAGGCTGGGGCTGTGAGAGGCCCACCGTGATTTAGGAGTTTATCTACACCGTCTATCCATTTTTCCATATCATTTTAGAGTACAAGACAAAAAATGAGGCAGATCCAAGGCCCGAGTGGACTGTACTAAAGGAAGCAGCAATGATAATAACTCCCGCCGTTGAAACCTTCTTGGGGCTATTATGATGTTATTTGCTATCCAACTTGTTCATAAGGTCATATAGATCTGGATGAAGGAAAAACACAAATATTTCCTTGATCCAAAACTTTTGTGGGCCCAAAAAGATTTCAACGGTGGATGTGTAATCCTCCTGTGTGGTCCACTTGAGGCTTGAAACTGACTCATTGTTTGTATTATATACAAAATGATATGTCAAAATGGATGGATGGTGTTGATAAAACTATACATCACGGTGGGATCCTCAAAGCACTAGCTTGTTCTGAGCTTGGTATGTGCGGCTGTAGTACCTAATCCGCGTCCGGCGCGGCTATCATCCATCAGTAACCATCCATCAGAGGAAGCGGATCAGATGTTGTTGCCGACACCACCCCGCGGTGTCGATGTGTTGGGATTTGTGGGGCCCAACGTGATGTGTTTGTTTTATATCTACGCCGTCCATCCGTTTTCCCATCTCATTTTAAGACATGAACCCAAAAATGAAGCAGCTACGAAGATCAAGTGGACCACACCACAGGAAACAGTGGAGATTGAACGCCCACAATTAAAAACTTCTCGGGAGCCACAAAGTTTTGGATCAGGCTTATATTTGGGTTTTACCTTCATCCAAGGTCTGAGTGACCTTGTCAACAGGTTGGATGACAAATAAACATTAAGGTGAGCCCTAGAAAAGTTTCAACGGTGGTTGTCATTATCCCTACTTTTCCTGTGGTGTGGCCCACTTGAGCTTCGGATCTGCTTAATTTTTGTCTTTATGCTCTAAAATGAGATGGAAAAACGGATGGACGGCGTGGATATAAAACACATATATCACGTTGGGACCCACAGCGCCCAATACATCCACCCTTGTGGGTGGTGTTGGCAACATCACCTAATCCGCTTCCTCTGATGGATGGTTACTGCTACAGGATAAAATCAACAGACGAAATCCGATGGTTAAGATCGGTTGGTCGGTGTAAATTTCAGGCTGTGATGCATCAACAATGGCCACACGATTTGGATGGTCTGGGTTCAGTTTATATATGCCATGTGTACGGTGGATGCATCGAGTGGTACTTGGTGAAGTATCCACCTCCAGCTCTCCAAAACAACGCCGATAGTTTCACCACGTGGCAGCATCCCATGAGACTTCCCTCACCAGCTTTTATATGCATCCAAATAGCTAGTGTCCAAAGGAAAGATCAGGTCAAAAATATTTTAACCTCTAAAAAATATTCGAGGAAAGATACATACGTGTTAGAGCCTGCCCATACACACGCAATCCCGCGTGCCAATATGGTGCGCGTGTGAAAGGTCCACAGTTCCTGTGAGGACGAACTTTTCTCTAAGAAAAACTTTTATACTCTGCCAGAGTGTGAACATGATACACAGGCACTCAAAATTTACTTGACAATTTGTGTACCTGGCATACGATTAGAGGTAGGGCTGTCAACGGATTGGATTTGGACTAGATTAGTGTTGATTTGGATTGGATTTGGACTAGATTAGTGTTGATTTGAATCCGACCTGATCAAGAATTTATATGATTCAAAGCCGATCGGAATCTGATTGGCATCGCAAGTGTCTAATCGGAATCTGATCCATTTAAAATTTTCGAAATCTGGATCCGAATTTGATTTGATCAAAGCTAGTACCCCTTTATTCAAAGAGATTGGATTAATGAGAGTAGACTAATGCCGTTTATTTTACTAGTCTAGATATTTTATTTTTCCCTATAATTAGACTGTTACCGGATTAGATTAGGTCAATCTCAATCCAAATTATTAAACGGATCAAAGATTTTGATCTGAATCCCGATCCGATCCGTTAATCTAATTAATCATCTAAATCCAATTAAATTAGATTAGGACCATGATCCGATCCATCAACAACCCTAATTAAAGGGTCCCAGTTTAGATGTACTAAGAAACCAAGAATTATGTTTATTTGATTGTCTGACTATTTATTGGATTAGTCTATATTTATTGGACGGTGAAAATAAAAAAATCTAATGGTTCTACTTTAACAAAGAAGTATCCACCAATCAGAGGTCAATCTCAAGTGTTGATCTGAATCCGATGTGATTAAGAATTTACATGATCCAAAGTTGATCCCAATCCAATCGGGACTGCAAGCGTCTAATCCAAATTCAATCCATTTAAAATTTCTGAAATCTGAATCCGAATTTGACCTGATCAAAAGTAATACTCTTTTATTTAAAGAGATGGATTTGGAGTAGATTAATGCCACCGGATCGGATTAGGTCAATCTCAATCCAGATTATTAAATGGATCAAATATTTTAAGCTGAATCCAATCCGATCCATTAATCTAATTAATCATCTGAATCCGATTAAATCAGATTAGGACCATGATCCTATCCGTTGACAGCCCTAATTAAAGGGTCCCAGTTTAGGTGTACTATGAAACCAAGAATTATGTTTATTTGATTGTCTGACTATATATTGGATTAGTCTATATTTATTGGACGGTGAAAATAAAAAAATCCAATGGTTCTACTTCAACAAAGAAGTGTCCACCAATCAGAGGTCAGGTCAGGACTGTTTAAACAATATAGTTTTTAACTGTGAGTTGGCAAAAGTACGCTTCCTGATCTAATCGGTTTAATTTGAGTTAATGTAAGTCATGTGTACAATTTATGAGTGCAAGCATTATAAGCAGCCAGAGTATCAAAGATTCAAATAGAAGTTATTTGATACTCTGTCTGCAAATGGCCCTTGGTACGCAGACACTAAACTGAAATTGCATGGACCTAAACAATCCAGAAATCAGATCAGTGGAACATTCGTAACCTCTGATAAGTTACAAGGACCTGGATGAAGGGACTATCAGCTTGATCCAAAACTTTCGTGGCCCACAAGAAGTATTTAATGGTTAATCACCACTGTTTCTTGTGTGGTCAACCTGATATTTGAATCTGTTTCATTTCTGGGATCACGTCTTAAAATAAGCTGTCAAAACGGTTGGACGGCATACTTTGAACTCTTTAATTGGAATTACTTGTATGGTACGTATCCAATTTTTAAGTAATTTGGAAGACTATCTGTCTTCTGGACTTCCATTTGTTTTGTCTGGCCCAGCTGAAGGAAAGCTCAGATCTCTCACAACTGTGACCATGTTTAAACCTTCTGGGCATGGCTTACCAATCATCTATTTCACAGAGAGAGAGAAAGAGAGAGCTAAAGAGCTGTTCTCTAATAGCATGGTTTTAGCAATCAGGAAAACGGAAGAGAATTTTAGTACTTGGAAATGGGTGAAATCCCAATCCAATGAGAGCGACAGAAAGAGAGAGAGAATGGAAAGAAGAGCTCCATCTCTCGTGGTCTCTGGCTTCCTTCCTTCAGCCTCTCTTGTAGAGGCCCTTATACACATCTCCACTGAGGTTGCATCCATGGATTATAAGTTCCCATCACAAGCACAAAGTAGCCCGGCGAAGATGATCCGTCGAATCAAGCTTCTTTCTTCTCTCTTTGAAGAGATTCGAGAGAAGAACAAACCCCTCCCGCCATCAGCCATCTTGTGCCTCTCCGAGCTCCTCTCGACGATCCAAAAGTCGAAACTCCTAATACAAGAGTGCAACAACGGGAGTGCCTTGTGGAGCCTTGTACAGGCGGAGACCGTCGCGCAACGGTTCCATGTGTTAGCGAAGGACATGGGACGGGCACTTGATATTCTCCCATGGGGCCTCCTTGATCTAACGGCCGACGTTAGAGAACACGTCGAGCTTCTTCAGAAGCAAGTCGGGCGGGCCAACATGATCGCCGGCCACCAAGAACATAGAAGAAGAGAAGAGCTGCTCCAATTGGTGATGGCCCACCGAAGCAACGATTTTGAATGCAAGAAGGTGAAGGAGATCGTGTGGAGTCTTGGGTTGAGAAGCAAGTTGGATTACCAAGAAGAAATACGCCGGTTGGAGGCGGAGATTCAAAACCAGGCGGGAACAGGCGGCCTCTCTGCCATCTCCAACATCAGCAATCTCATTTCTCTCCTTACATTTTCAAAATCCAAGATCTTTGGTGAAGATGGAAACATTGAGATCAATGAAGAAGAATGTCCAGTGGTCCAGCATAAGAAGGACAATCGTGATTTGTCATCTAAGCCATTTGTTCCCAATGTCCCCGATGAATTCCGATGCCCGATCTCTCTCGATTTGATGAGAGATCCTGTGATTGTGGCCTCCGGTCACACTTATGATCGGAATTCGATCGCACAGTGGATCAACTCAGGCCACCATAAGTGCCCGAAGAGCGGTCATAAGCTTATCCACATGGCCCTCATACCTAATTATGCACTCAAGAGCTTAATATATCAATGGTGCAAAGACAACAATGTCCCACTAAGTGACCCATCATTGCCGTCGTCGTCGTCGTCATTGTCGGACTTGGACAGCGGTTGTGATGGAAAACCACTGGCTGTTGATCACATCTCTGCCACAAAATCTGCCGTAGAAGTGGTCAAGATGATGGCGGACTTCCTAGTGGGCAAGCTGGCGACTGGGTCGCCGGAGATCCAACGACATGCCTCTTTCGAGCTCAGGCTACTTGCCAAATCGGGCATGGACAACCGCCGTCTGATCGCTGATGCAGGTGCAATCCCATTTTTGGTCACATTACTCAGTGCCCACGATCCAAGGACCCAAGAGAATGCAGTGACTGCCTTGCTCAACCTATCCATCTTCAACAACAACAAAATGCTTATAATGGAAGCTGGTGCCATCGACGGCATCGTGGAGGTTTTGCGGGCGGGAAAGTGCATGGAGGCGAGGGAGAATGCTGCAGCAGCCATCTTCAGCCTGTCATTGATAGATGAGTGCAAGTTGACGATTGGGGCCCACCCAAGAGCGATCCCGGCATTGGTGGGACTCCTCAAGGAGGGCACTCCGGTAGGGAAGAGGGATGCGGCGATGGCTCTCTACAACCTCACCATCTATGATGCCAACAAGACCAGAGCTGTGGCCGCGGGGGCTGTTCCTTTGCTCATCAGCCTCTTGATGGATGACAAGGCGGGGATCACGGATGATGCGTTGGTGGTGCTGGCTCTACTGGTGGGCTGTGGTGATGGTTTTAAGGAGATGAGAAAGAACAGGAAGGTTGTGGATCTTTTTGTGGATCTGATGAGGTTTGGTTCTCTCAAAGGGAAGGAGAATGCTGTGGGAATTTTGTTGAGGATGTGCAGGAATGAAGGAGAGGATACTGTTAGATGCTTATTGAAAAACCAATGTAGTAGTCCTTCTCTTCACAACTTGGTTTCTGAGGGTTCTACCAAAGCTAGAAGGAAGGCAGATGCCCTTCTAAGATTGCTCCACAGGTACTGCTCTCAGTCTCAGGAACACCAATAACAACAACTACAGCAACTACAGCCACAACACCAAGCAGAAACTTCAGTACTGACATGGAATAGGTACCAAGAATATACACCACATTACATTTATCCTTGTTGTTATACATGTAAATGTTTTCCATATGGTATAGCCGTTGGAACTTTATTCTCGTACACTCATAGGATGGACTGAAATCGTCTACAAAACCCAAGCTCTGTTGGCCCACCATGTTTTACATGTACATCCACTCCGTCCATCTGGTGAGAACCATTCTTTTAACTGTACAAAGTGAGAACCATTTTTTTTTTTTTTTAAAACTCTGTACATGCATGCTATGACAGTCACACCAATGGTGTGGCGCATATGGATAATATGACACATTGTATTTTAGATTATCATTATTATCATCATAGATCATAAATCGAGTAACATGATTACACAAATGAGTTAGGGCCTGTTTGGCTGCAGAATCCAGATTCTAGAGAAAATCTAGATTCCACTGTTGGAATCCAAAATGGCAGAAACTAGAGTGGAACCAGGTCTCATCCGTAACTTGCTGTTTGGTTGAAAACGGTGCAATCCAGATTGTGTTCCAACCGTTGCTTGTGGCATGACTCACTTGGGCTTCAGATCTACCTGAGAACCTTACCCCTGGCCTATTATAGTCTTGCAAGAAAGATGGCCAGGTTGGATGGCAAATAAACATTATAGTGGGCCCTAGGAAGTTTTTAATGGTGGACGTTCAATCAACACTATTTTCCTATGGTGTGGCCCACTTGAGATTTAAATCTGCCTCATTTTCTATCCACTGCCCTTAATTGAGATTTCAAAACTAATGGACCGTGGAGATATAAAACATATACAACATAGATGTACAATGCAAACATGGAGGTGGTGACGCTCACTTCCGCCTCTTTTCCCTTCCATAGAAATGGTTGCCCACACTCTTTCCACTAATCCCGGTTCCACTCAATTTAGTTTTCCAGACAGAATCCTGTTTGGCTCGAACTTACAACCAAACACCCCAGTTAAAATCAGATTTTGCTGGAATCCAGATTTTCAGCTGGAAACAGGTTTCTAGATGCCGACCAAACGGGCCCTTAGGGAATCGAAACTCAAATCAACTAAAATTTGAAGGACAAGTCAATTCACCTCCTCAATTCAAAGGTAAAAATGATAATTAGCTGATGACATAGTCCTGGTTAAATGCAAGTGGATGGGCCCATGTTATATAACTCATCTCTTTCTTCTCTCGCCTCTAATTGAAAGGGCAAACATTATGTGGTGCAATCAAGCCCCGAAAAAAAGCATGAGAACACAATCCACCCCAAAAGAGCACTAGCGGGTGGTCCACTAGGTGGAGGAGCGATTGTGTAGTCCACTATGTGAAGGTGTAGTGTATAATTAATCCATTAGGTGGAGGTGCGAGGCCCAAGGTGGAGTAGACATTGTGCAGTTCAAGGAGGGGGCTCGAGGCCTAAGGAGCGTGCAAACTCGGTCTTTGCACTGTAAGCATAGAGAGAAGAGAGAGCAGAGAGAGCGTGAGAATGAGAGTGGTGCATGAACAACCTCTCCCATTCCTCAAGGCATGAGTAAGGGCAGGTGACCCTTACTAAGGGTTGCCACCTGTCTATTACCAACATCTCCCACTCAACCCCATATTAGTGGACATAGTTTTTTCAGTCTACTTTAGTAATGTTGACCGACATCATGTACATGGAGCAAGAATTGAGGAGGTATGACTAGCTAGGATTTCAATTTCTTTATATACGTGTGTGTGTGTGTGTGTGACTGTATGCTAAACGACCACCATAATAGTGTAGAGCTTCTCAAGCTCTCCATGGCCTATCTTAGATCGGCATGACAACACTGGATGGAGACAACCCTTGGTTTACGATCACTTTACCAGCATGCGCACATATTTTCTTATGGAGTTTAAATAAATAAAAAAATTATAAATGTTTTTAAAAGCTTTTAAAAATAAATTATTTAGTTTAATATCATTTTAGGAAACAACTTATAAATTATCATCCCATATAACTTGATAAATGCCCCTGCAAATAATTCTTAAAGTGCATAATTATGCTCGTAGAAACATGATGTCGCTATCAAGGGGTCTTTCCCACACAACTACACGATTCAAAATTGACCAAGCCACTTTCCTAATAGTACATCTTTGGAGGAATTGTTGGTAGTAGAATATTGGTATCTGATCGCGTGAAAACCAACTTAGTGGAAGCAAACTTGAACTAGTTAACGTATCACGTTACCTTTGCAGTAATGACCTAAAAACACTCCCAACATATTCCTTTTACAAGAGAATAGTAAAATAATCCACCCCTCTAGCAACTACGATTGTGATGGAGGTCCACGCAACGATGAACGGAGGTCGGCCGACCTTCGTTAATTGTGGTGTGAAGGTGTGGACCCTCGCCGATTTTCCCGCGCTCCCACACGACGTCGTTCTCCCTTTCCTTTCGGAAGAAGAAGAAGGAGAGGTGCGTGCGCGGGAAAATCGGCGAGGGTCCACAGAATGGCGACTCCACTGGGGATTTTTCTTTTTGATACGGAGGTTTGGACAGCGGGTTGGTCAAGATCCCGACCCGTGGTCGATCAGGTCCATCGTCCCAAGATGCTGTTTCTTTGCTAATGAGAATGTACGAGGATATCATTCGACTTCAAGATGTTCTTCTGGGCATACATGTGATTGAGATGGTGTTCGGTTGCCCGTTTTGGTCAAGATTCCAATTTGCGGGCGATTGGATCCGTCATCCCATACTGTGAAGTGAGCGGAGTTCAAGACTCCTGAATTGTAGTGCTGGGGATGCTAATTTTTGTGATTTTTTGTAAATATGTGGATCCGAATCTTTACCTGAGCGGTCAGGGTAGAGATCAGTTTATTGAAAACAAAGGAAATATTTTGTGATTTTTGAAATATTTTGATTGAAAGCAAGGGAAATATTTTTGTGATTTTTGACAATATTTTGATTGAAAGCAAGAGAGATATTTTTTGTGATTTTTTGACAATATTTTGTTGAAAGCAAGGGAAATATTTTTTTATGATTTTTGAACAGGTGATTTTGCAATGTTTTTGTATTTTGTGGATTTTCTGAAATGCAGGGAAAAGTGTGGAATTTTCATCCACTTCCAGCTTCTACTGCTGGTAAGGCACCCGATCCATTTTACGTCAGCGAGCAAGACGAATCTCACACAATTAAGTGCCGTAGTTTTACATCTTCGGATGAGGAGATTTTGAGGGTTTTCAGTCAACACACCCACAAAGTTGCCTGTTCCTCATGTGCAATGCACATAGACCACGTATCGTCCGACGGACTCCTTCGGCCACAAAATGAGCCACATCCTCACATTTCCCTTAGTCAATCCAGTTTGGGGTCTTACGTTGCTCACAATTCCGTGAGGGTGAGCTCCACCTCCCAACAGCCTTAATCCCCTTCATGAGTTCTAGGAACAGGGAACATCCGTCAGCTTCAACAGCGACTTCCAAATCAAGGTTGTCTATCACGGTGCGTTCAACACGAACAGGATTGCGGAGTTCTGCCCGCCACAGCCCTTACCTGTTTAAGAGATTCCAGACACCCGTGCGATCAAGTGTCAGCCATGCCTGGAACAGGTTAGGAAAGAAAGCCCCCGAGAAGTTAATCCCAGTGTAGTTTACGGTCTTCGGACCGCTGGGGATAAATTGGTGGGTTGAAATTGGTGGTGAAAACTTTTTTGTTTTATATTGTATATATTTTTTTTATTTTGAAAAAGTTCCAGACTTCAACTCGAGTAATCGAGATTGACACTGGTTTTTATGGAAAGCTTTAAAATATTTTTGGTATTTTTGAAATGATCCGGGTTATCGAACCATGATCCCAACGGTCGAGGCCGATGCCGGTTTTTTGAAAGCGAGAAAGGTCCCTCGAGAAATTAATCCCAGTGTAGTTTAAGGTCTTCGGACCGTGAAACTGTACAAAAGAGGGGCAAACATGTTTTTTTGTTTTTGGAAAAATGTCCGGTGTCAGCGGATGGACAATCCAGACTGATGCCGGTTTTTATTGAAAATCTCTCGGGATGTCGATCCCGACGTAGTTTAAGGTCTTCGGACCGAAACTTTAAAAGCGGGGCTGGTAATATATTTTTATGATTTTTTGAAAATGTCCGGAGTCATTGATCTTGATGTGAGCAAACAAGACCGACGCCGGCTTTTATTGAAAATCTCTCGGGATGTTGATCCCGACGTAGTTTAAGGTCTTCGGACCCAGACTTAGTAAAAAGGGGGGGGGGGGGGGGGGGGGGGGGGGGTAAACACATTTTTTGTTTTTCGAAATGATCCAGATCATTAGATCTTGGCCTGAAAGGTTGGGATCGATGCTGGTTTTTATTAAAAATCTCTCGGGACGTTAATCCCGACGTAGTTTAAGGTCTTCGGACCCAAAACTTTAAAAGAGGAAAAGCATTTTTTTGTTTTCTTTTTTGAAAAATATTCTGGGTCATCGATTTTGATTTTGATGGTCGAGATCGATACCCATTTTTATTAAAAATCCCTCGGGATCTTGATCCCGACGTAGTTTAAGGTCTTCGGACCCAAAACTTTAAAAGAAGAAAGACATTTTTTTTTGTTTTGTTTTTTTTTTTTTTTTTTTTTTTTTTGAAAAATATTCTGGGTCATCGATTCTGATTTTGATGGTCGAGATCGATACCCATTTTTATTAAAAATCCCTCGAGATCTTGATCCCGACGTAGTTTAAGGTCTTCGGACCCAAAACTTTAAAAGAAGAAAGACATTTTTTTTTTTTTTGAAAAATATTCTGGGTCATCGATTCTGATTTTGATGGTCGAGATCGATACCCATTTTTATTAAAAATCCCTCGGGATCTTGATCCCGACGTAGTTTAAGGTCTTCGGACCCAAAACTTTAAAAGAAGAAAGACATTTTTTTTTGTTTTTTTTTTTTTTTGAAAAATATTCTGGGTCATCGATTCTGATTTTGATGGTCGAGATCGATACCCATTTTTATTAAAAATCCCTCGGGATCTTGATCCCGACGTAGTTTAAGGTCTTCGGACCCTAACACTATGTACAAAAGAGCAGCAATCCAGATTGGAGACTACGGGAATTCTCTTTGGAATGGTTCGGATCATCAGGTCATAGCTTTTGGATGGTTGAGATCATTGTTTGACCAAGTCAATCTTTTTCTTTCTTTTTCTTGAAAATTCCATGGAACTTTTCCACATCATCCACCTAATTTCTCACCAATTTCTCATGAGATGAGATTTTGGTGAGATTTCCTCTTTTTCTCACCATTCTCTTCCATCACTTCATTCTTACATGGAGGTACAAGATTCACTTGCAACCACCCTTCCCAAGGAGGAGTTCTTCCCAAGGAGAGGAGGTGAGAAGTCACCTCACCTAGGTGGAGGCTAGGACGGCCTCCCATGGGCTGCCCGATCGGTCTGTGCCTCCTGGTCTCTTCAGGGGGCTGGGTAAAAGGGTGCCCTCCCCTTTTCTATATAACATGGGGCACCCTTGCCCCCTCAAACGTGCAATCTCTCTCTTCTCTCTCTCATACTCTCTCTTTTTCAAGTTTTCTCTCTCTTCTTTGGTGGCCTTTGCTCTTCTCAAGTGGTGGGCCTTAGAGAAGTCTTGGGACAGCAAGGTGGTCCTTCTTTGGTGAGTAGTAAAGGTATGGACCACTTCCTTTCTCTTCCTTGTCCTTTTCCATCTTCATTGTCTCTTCTCATGGTCCTTTTTCTTTTTTCATGTAGCTATCCAAAGAGGTGTGAAGGTGGGCCCAAGTATTCTTGACCTTTTTCTAGATCTCAAGTTTCTTCCAAAGGTGGTGCATGGAGAAGGACATTGCAAGCTCTCCACTTCATCATTTTTTCCTTTTTCACACTCCTCCCATGTGCATGTAAAGAGTGATTTTGCCATGTCATCAAGTGTGCATGGCAAAACACTCTATTTTTTTCATGGGAGTTGGGCCTCTTTTCATATGTATCAAATGGGTTCAAAGTGAAGTCATGGCCCTTGGTGTATTTGGTGGGCCCAATGCTTCATTTTGGGCTCCTTCTTACTTTCTTTCTCTTGTTATTTCCCTTTGGAGCTTTCTTTTTCTTTTCCATCTTTCTTTCAAGGCTTGGGCCCATGGGCATGGTAGGGCCCATCCCAAGTTTTTGAGCTCATGGGGCTCACTTTGGGTGACCCCATCTTTCTTCACATGTGTATGGATTAAGGTGGCTAGCCCATTTTTCATTTTGGATCTCAAGTGGGCTAGTTTTCCTAGTTGGGCCTTTATGGACAAGTGGCCCAACTCTTCCATATGATGTACCTCCTTGTACAAAGTGTAGTGGGCTCCTTGAAGTTTTTCATGTGGATGGGCTTTTGGGCCTTCGTTGACACTTGGGCATTTCTTTGAACCATGTGTGCCCCACTATACTTTGTTCATGTAGGATTTTTCTTTTCATGCTTTCTCTCTTGATGGATGGAGGACTTGAGTTACTTGACCATCTACAAGTCTCATGAGTGAGTTGTTCCCACAATCTCACTAGGTTCAAATGGTTTTCCTTGTGGTAGGAATGTGGTTCTCAAGAGTTTCCCTTAGATGTTATCAACCTCAAATGGATGATTCTCAAGTGAGCTATCCATACAACCATGGCTCCTTGATCTTTTCTTTGGGGGCTTGGTGGGTCATCCACCATCATTCTCAAGTATGAGTGATTTTTCTTTCCATTTGTGGGAAAGAATGATACTCATAAGCTACCCATTTTTGTCCCATGCCTTGGGACATTTTAGATTTTGATCTTCAAGTGGGCTATGTGTACCATTCTTATCCATTTTCATGATGGTTGGGTGACTCATCAAGCCATGCTCTTTTGTGCTCAAATGGTCTCCCTTTTTGGTGAACAAGTTGGTGCACATAAGTTGCCCAAACTTGCCTTTTCATGGGCGTTTTCAACTTTGATTCTTCATGTGGGCTATGTGCATCAACTTTCTACCCTTAGCTTCTTTGATTCATATGTTTGTGGGTAGACCTCCTTGTTGTATTCTCATGGTCAAAACTTTCATCAAGATGAGGCACATAAGGTTGTCCATGGTTAACCCATGAATGGGTCCTCATGTTCTCCAAAGTGGGCTATGTGCTCTCTCCAATCTATTGAGATGAGGCATTTGGGTTGCTCTTGGGGGCCCGTTTCCTTTCTATCCCCCACTTGTCCATGCACATGTGTAAAAAGATGGAAACATTTTAAGTGAGAATCATGACCTTGGCATAAAAGTGAGTCAATCCTTGGCCACATGTGGACTTTGAAGAGGAACTTCTCATGTGAAGTAGGACTCTCATCCTTAGTTGATCTCATGGCACTTGAGTGCATTTGTTGTCCAAAATGTGTCCTTGGATGATAGACTTTTCTTGCCTAAGGCATGCTATGCCACATTCTTTAAGGTGGGCCTTACTTTTCCCAATGGGCCCAACACATATCCTAAGTGACACATGGAGTTGGACTTTAGATTTTGCATTTGAATGTGAGTCCAATCCCATGGGTTTCTTGGATGATAATTTGGATTTTAACGGGTAAAGGATAGGGACTTACCTTGCCAAGCTTGTAGGATTCCATGGCGGATGGTACCAGGGGCCACCAAGTGGTTGACGAGGATGATCCTGCTTTCATTGTCCGCCGAGGGGACCACATGTGTTCCCTAGCTATGGAGCATCAACCTCTTCCTGCTATCAAGGGTCGAGGGTACCAGGGATCGCTGGGACAATTGGATGAAAGAGCCACAGCCCTTGCTTGAGCGAGTACTAGATGGTACTCCTTTTGCTGGCCTCCTCACCCTTCGCTTCCATAATAACGACGCCAACCGCATGATGCTTGCGGCCCTTTGTGAGAGGTGGCGGGATGAGACCCACACCTTTCAGCTCCCTTGTGGGGAGTGGGGAATAACCCCCTTGGATATTTACATGCAGATAGGTTTCCCGTTTCATGGGGCAATTGTCCCTCAAGTTAGCTCTCTAGCTCCCCTCTCTTCCACTGATTGGCTGCGGTTTGTCGGTGACGTCCCTCCTGAGGGTGAATTCCAAGGCCATCAAGTGAAGATGCGATGGTTTTACAACAATTTTGCTTCCGTCGTCCCTACCACCGAGCGAGAGGCCCTCCACAAGGCGCGGGCCATGATCACTTATGCTTTTGGATCCTTTCTTTTTTGCCATGCGAATGAGAGAGTTGATCCTAAATTTCTTCGTTTAGTCGAGGATCTTCATCACCCCTATAACTGGAATGGGGCCATCCTGACCCGTCTCTTTCAAGGTCTGGACAAGACCTGTCGGCATAGCCGGTCCTTCACAGGCTTCTGGCCTGTCGTTGAGGTACCTCTTCTTTCATCCTCCTTGGAGCCATTTGCCTCCTTTCTCTCTCTGATCATTGAATGTGCTTTTATCCAGACCTGTTTTTATGACCATTTTCCGCATCTTGCGCCGAGGATGCGAGATGACATTGAACCCGCTCAGTATCGCCACATGTACTGGCATCAGTAGAATCGTCAGCGGAACTCCTGAGTTCCCGGGGACAATTGGCGTGCTGATATAGATGGGCTGACCGTTGAGGACGTAAGTATCTTGCTTGTCTTGGTCCTTGTGCTGTACTTGTAACTGATCGTGGTAACCTCTTCTGCTGCAGTTTGCCCGGATGCCGTACGCTAGTTTCCCTCTCTACTACACACCCCATCGCGTGGAGGCGTATGATGCTTCATGTCTCCGTATTATGCTTTCTGACGCTGAGTCCTTCCAATGGTACTTGGGAGAGAGATTGCTTCGGCAAGTCACTGGGGTGGCTCGGGTCCCCTGTTCTGCTCCTCTTCCAGCTGCTCGGATGCCAGCTGATGAGAGAGTTGAGGCTCTGGTGGGCCAGCTTGGCTTCCGTTTCACGATCCCGGATCGTGATTATGACGAGTGGTATCTGCTGTTTGGCCAGGGGCCTCTGCTTCCTTCGCTTTATGTTCCAGGTGGCCGTCGCAGGTATGCTGGAGGTTCAGTAACTGCTCCTTTGATGGATCTTTATCGTCGGGAGCGGGACGCGAGGAGGGACGATGATGATTATGTTGGTGACTTGTAGCTGGCTCTGCTTTGTATGGCTTTGTACTTTTGTTTTTGTCTTCTTTTGTATCAAGCTCTTTTGGATGAATATACAGGCTTTAATTTCTCCCAAATTCCTTGGTGATGTCTGTATGCTTTGACTCTTGACTCATTCCTTCATGATTTGTGATTTCTCAACTGCATGGACAATGACTTGAACGGTTTAGATTGCTTGTTTAGGTCCTGCGGGGCCCACTTGATGATTGGATCTTGGATTTTAACCCTTCTTTTGATGATTGGACTTTTGATTTTGCCACTCCATGACTTGTGTAAGCTTTCCAATGGTTTGGATCTTGATGATTTGGCCCTTGAACGGTTCAGATTGATGGATTTGGCCCTGTGGGCCCACTTGAGACCTTAGCTTTACTTTGGGGCACTTCTTTTGATGATTCGTGAGGTTAGGAATGCTTCTCATGGTGTGGATGATGGCTTGAACGTCTCTGATCGCTTGATTTCGCTTTGTGGGCCTACTTGATGATTAGATCTTGGATTCTGGCCCTTCTTGTGATGATCAAACCTTTGATCTTGTTGTTTGACGGCTCATGTAGGTTCTTCAATGGTTTAGATCATAATGATCTAGTCTTTGAATGGCTTGGATTGCTTGTGGCCCCCACTTGATCACTTTCCCCCTTCTTTGGCTTGATCAGCCATATTCCGGCCATATTGCTTCGTGATTGGACCAGTGGGGCACCTTTTGTATGATCTTGATCATCTTCAGTTGAAATTTGGAGTGGACCGGAGCCTTGGGCGGCCCACGGAGCGCCATCTGCTGACGTGGACTGTCAGACTCACCTACCAAGAACCCTGGAGCCAATCCCGCGGAGAGAGGGGATCCGCGTCCGTACGGGCGGCCCAGGGCAGGCCGCCCAAGGCTCGCCTCTTGAGCGGCCTGGGCTGGCTCTGGTTCGGACACTCTCCTCTGTCCACTGTCCCTGTCTCCATCTGCTTTGCACTGGCGAGTTCGATTGCAGCCATGAATATTCTTTTTGTCTCTTCTTTCCTCATCATCTTGTCTTCATCTTGGTTTGTCCTTTCTTGGGCAATGGACGGTGGGGATTTATGGGCTGTGGGGGCTGTCCAAGATGGGTCCCACACTTCAGATCTTCAACTGAGCTTTGATAATGGGGAGATGCCTTTAATGGATGGGGTAGATGGGGCATTGATGAAGACTTAAGCTTGGTGGTTGGTGGAGCTTTGAATGGGTCCATTAATGGTGGGATGGCTGGATTTTCAGATTTGAATGGGACCTTCATCATGGGAGGAATGGATGGTATAGATGGGATGATGGGATGGGACATAGGTGAGGCTATGCATCCCTTGAGTGTGGGTCCCATGGATGACGTGATGGACGGTGATGATGGGACTATGAGGGACATAGGTGGGCTGATCTCATGTCTGGATGGTATGGATGGCTCAGATGGTACCTTTGACGGTTTGGATGCTCTGGATGAGGGCCGAGATGTGCGGCACACTTGTTTGGGTGGACTTGATGTGATCATTGATGATGTCCCCTTGATGATGAACGGTGTAGATGCCTCGATGATCCCTTTGATCGGTCAGGATGATGACTGGATTCATGATTTTCTGTTGGAGGGGGCCGCAGGTCCAGATCTGACCGTTGATTCTTTGATCGGGGTTGCCGGGACCCCTTTGGATGGTTCAGATGTATTCCTTGACGGTCAGATTGGTCAGGATGCCACGATGTGCGGTGTGATCTTCACTGATGGCTCTTTTGGTTGGGAGCATTGTCCTTCTTTTGGTCATCGGCCCTTTGCGCATTCTGTTCATGAGGTGGGCGAGTCTTCTCATGCAGCTGAGATTATGACAGTTTCGGATGGCGATGCGACTATATCAGACATAGCCGTTACTGAGGGCAGGTCAGGGGCTGTCGAGTCTGCAGAGGTTCCAGCTTTTCCTTCTCCTTCGCCCGTTGACCTTCCGATCCTTGATGAGTCATCATTGATTTCTGGGCCTTTTGTGCTGGAGGGGATACCGGTGAGGACTTGTCAGCTGCTTCCTCGTTCTTCCTGCTCGCCACGACTGCTTGCTTGGCTTGACAGCTTGTCAGTTTATGAGATTCGAGATTTGGAGTCCTATGGCTTTGGCAGTCTGATTCATATGGCTAGAGTTGACATTGACTGGAGAATGCTCGGAGCTGCCGTGATTGACTGGGTCCCTTCGTTGAACTTGTTTGCGTTCAACAATATGGAGATGGGGCCTTCTTTGGAGGAGCTTGCACGCTTGACAGGCCTACCCCGGGATTATGCCCAGTATTTTTCGCCGAAGACTGCTACACCGCAGAACTGGTTTGGGATCCCCTATCTTGTTCGGCCTGCAGCTAGTGGCCAGGATGCTGTTGTGTTCTCTTTGGACTTACTGTATGATCTTTTTTCGGGTCCTCAGGGTACGGCCGGTTCCACCTTTGCTCGGAACGCACTGATGTTCTGTTTGATTGCTGAGGTGCTGTTCTCGGGATGGCGCAGATCCCAAACTCCTTTGCTTTTTGAGGTGATGAGCCGAGCTGTCCGTCGGCAGGGGATCATTTCTCTCATCTTGGCCGAGCTATTCGATGGGCTGACTGACTGCGCCCTGGGTCGCACTCGTGTTCTTCGCGGCTGTTGTGCTTTCCTTCAGGTATCTTTTCTGCACCCTTTTTTCTTCTTGCTTTGCTAGGAATTGTTTTGCTCTAGCTGAACTTCTTGCTTTCTGTGATCAGGTCTGGCTATGGGAGCGTCTTTCTCTGACCGTTCCTGTACCTCCTCCTGGCATTCCTAGCTCTGACATCATGCGTTATATCATGGAGTTCCTTCCTCATACAGCCAGGATGAGCGAGCCCTTGTATCGCAGGATGTTCGCTGAACTGCGTGACTGGAATGTTCGTTGGGAGTCATCTTGGCTTTCACTTCCTCCAGTGCTTTGCGATGCACACCGCCATCCTCTGATGTTGGTAGGCTTTCGATCCTACTTTTCTTATCATCCCATCCGGTTCCTGCGGCAGTTTGGGTACGAGCAGGATGTTCCTCTTTTCGCTTTCGCGGGTATCGGGCGTCGAGTACTCCCCTCTAGATCTTTTGACTTCAGGACCCGGATTGATTGTTCCTGGGCGAGTTATTTGACAGCTGATTTGTTGGGATTTGAGCTGCGGACTTTTCCGATGGCGACCGCCCCATATCAGTACTGGGTTGCTGAGCAGTCTTTGTATCGACGTATCCCTTGTTGGCACCAGACTGCTGATGAGGATGAGCAGGATATTCTTGGAGATGCTGGCTCTTCATCTGGTTCATATGAACCTTTTGAGGAGTGCCCGTTTATCGATCCTGGCTTCCTCTTGGCCACTCATGGTCATCTGCTGTCTGAGATCTCTGTACTTCGGTATCATTGTGAGATGATGTCGAGGAGGTTGGCTGCCGATTGGAGGTTGTCTGATGAGGAGACAGCGATCCGTACCCTTGAGCGCGATGAGGCGCATTACCTGCGTATGGAAGTGAGCAGGTTGAGAGAGAGGCTATCTTTTTATGAGTCAGAGGACTCACCTGATGTGGCCGAGGAGGAGGGCAGAGATTGATTATGTTGGCCACCTGTACACTAATTTTTGCATATATGATTGATGATGATGAAATTTTTTTGTATTTTTTGAAAAAGATGGTATGATAAAAGAAATATGATGCATCTAATTAAAGAGAGAAAACTGTTTGAAAATCTACTGTGCCATGAGTTGTCTTGTGAGTGTTTCTGGACTTTGTGTCGGGATATAGGAATCAGAACTGGGGCTCGGCCAATGCTTTGACCGATGTCTCGAGATTTGACTTGCTTGATCCTTTGGTTCCCTAGAGATGTAGGCAATGGAAACTCTTGCTTCCTGAGATTGTCAGAATTTGCAGAGCTCTTCGTTCCTGACTGCACTTCTTCTTGTTCTTGAACTTTCACTGCTTGAACCGATTGGACTGTCTGATTTCTTAGTACCTGCACTTTTATTTTTTTTTATTTTTTTTTCATTTGAGCCATTTTTGCCTGCAGCGCTCTTTCGAGTTTTCACCAAAGCCGGCTTTTTCCCGTCATTTTTGCCCGTGGCGCCCTTTCGGGTTTTCACCACGTCCCGGGTATTTGGTCTTGCCTGCCCCTTGGCAGCTGTGCTGTTTTTACCCTTGGCGCCCTTTCAGGTTTTCACCAAGTCCGCTGTATGCCCACTGTTTTTACTCGGAGCGCCCTTTCGGGTTTTCACTCCGCCCTCTTTGTTTAGGCACACCTTTCTTTTTCTTTTTCTTTTTCTTCTTTTTTTTTTTTCTTCTTTTTTTTTTTCTTCTTTTTTTTTTTTCTGGATCTCTGGATAACTGCGGCGGCTAGAGGTCGGGAATCCGTCGTTGCCGGCCGATGACAGTCTTTCAGCCCTTATCCTAAGTTACGATGATAGAGCTGTCGGTCTTTGCTAAAGACTCCTCTGAGATGAATGGATGGATGACTGTGTTTCTTTTTGGGTTGATTTTTTCCTCGGGTGCCTTGCTTTGGCTTCCCTTTTTCTTTCTCTTTTCTCTTTTTTTTTTCTTCTGTATTCTTTTTCTCTCTTTTTTTTTTGTCTTTTCTTTGTGAATCCCCCCCTTTTTTTGTATTTTTCTCTTTTGGAATCCCCTTATTTGAAACACTTGTTGGTGGACGGAATGATTTCTCAGAGATCTTAGCTTTGACCCCTTGACTTCAGCTCTATTAAAGTAACCTTTGATAAGGTCAGAATAACTTACCCGTGAAAGATCTTCACGTTGTCGGCATTGGTTGGCTCAGGAAGATCCACCCCTCTCATGCTGGTGAGTCTGAGGGCGCCTCCAGGAAGTACTTCTCTGATGATCAGCGGCCCGTCCCACGAGGGTTTGAACTTTCCTCTGGGATCCGGAAGGTGCGACGGTAGAATCTTCTTCATGACCATGTCGCCTACCTTGAAACTTCTTTTCCGGACTCTCTTGTTGTAAGCCCGAGCGATCCTTTTCTGATAGCATTGTGAATGACTTAGTGCACGCATGCGTTTTTCATCTGCTAGCTGCAACTGATCGAATCTGGCCCGTTGCCATTCTCCTTCTTCAATTCCGCTTTCTAATAATACCCGTAATGATGGTATTTCCACCTCGACTGGTAGGACTGCTTCCATTCCGTAAGTAAGCTCGAAAGGAGTAACGCCCGTAGCAGACCGTACAGACGTTCGATAGGCCCAAAGTGCATATGGGAGCATATCTGACCAATCTCGATAGGTCACGACCATCTTCTCAAGTATCCTGACGATTGTCTTGTTTGCGGCTTCTACCCCACCGTTCATCTGCGGACGGTAGGGGCTTGATCGACGACGTTGGATCTTGAACTTGCTGAGGAAGTCATTCATCTTCTTGTTGACGAACGGGGTTCCATTATCTGTGATGATAGCATTGGGGATTCCGTACCGGCATATGATGTTGTTCTTCATGAATTTGATCACCTGAGATGCTGCAATCGTGGTGTAGGAGGCTGCCTCTACCCACTTGGTGAAGTAGTCGACTGCCACAAGTATGTACTCATGCCCGTTTGATGCTTTGGGACTGATCTTGCCGATGATGTCGAGTCCCCACATGGAGAAGGGCCAGGGGGGGGGGGGGGGGGGGTCAGATTGTATAACTCTGATGATGGGGCATGGATTTGATTTGCATGCTCCTGACACTTGAAGCATTTTCTGACGTGCTGGCAACAGTCTGTCTCCATGGTGTGCCAATAGTAGCCGAGTCGTAGAATCTTTTTTGCCATCATATGCCCATTCATGTGAGGGCCACAGATTCCTTCGTGTATTTCTTTCATGATCTTTGCAGCTTCTGTTTCATCGACGCATCGGAGGAGGATGTGATTATAGGATCGCTTGTAGAGAACTTCGCCACTGATGGTGAACTGGCCGGCCAAACGTTGGATGGTTCGGCGATCTGTTGCTGTTGCTGATTCTGGATACTCCTGGGTTTCGAGATATTGCTTGATGTCGGCATACCAGGGTTTGTCAGGGACAACTTCGGCTTCTTCTATTTGCAGGAAAAAAGCAGGTTCTTCTTGAATTTTGACTGTGAGCTCCCATTCTGAAGCTCCTTTTGGTATCTCGAGCATTGATGCAAGTGTGGCGAGAGCATCTGCAAACTGGTTCTTGGCTCTGGGCATGTATGAGAAGGTGATTTCCTTGAATTCTTCGATCAGATTGTCAAGATACACATGATATGGTATCAACTTCTCATCCTTGGTCTTCCATTCACCATTGGTCTGATTGATGATAAGCTGTGAGTCTCCAAATACTCGTAGCTTCTTGACGCCCAAGATTATGGCTTCCCTTAAGCCAGCGATGCATGCTTCATACTCTGCCATGTTGTTGGTGCATTCGAATGCGATGCGCCTCGAGATAGGAATAGGGACATCATCTGGAGAGTAGAGGATTGCTCCAATACCACTCCCTTTAGAATTTGCTGCGCCGTCGAAGAATAACGTCCACTCATCTTTTTTCTTCTTTTCTTCCTCTTCAATGAGCAAGAGATCTTCATCAGGGAAGAATGTCTTGAGCGGCTGATAGTCCAGGAGAGAGTGAGCCGCAAGATGATCGGCGAGGGCCTGTCCCTTGATTGCCTTTTGAGTGACATAGGTGATGTCGAACTCAGACAGGAGTAGCTGCCATTTAGCTATCCTTCCAGTGAGTGCCGGTTTCTCGAACAGGTACTTGAGCGGATCCATGTGAGCGAGGAGGAGAATAGGGAATGCAATCATGTATTGACGAAGTCGCTGGGTTGCCCAGACTAGGGCGAGGCAAGTCTTCTCGATCTGGGAATACCTGGTCTCGTAGTCGGTGAACTTTCGACTCAAATAGTATATTGCTTGTTCCTTCTTCCCGGTCTCGTCGTGCTGGCCGAGGACACAGCCTATGGCTTCTGCTGCTACCGAGATGTATAACAATAGTGGTCGTCCGGGAGCGGGCGGCACTAGGACTGGAGGATTCATGAGATATCTCTTGATGCGGTCGAAGGCGACTTGGCAATCATCATTCCATTCTTTTGGGACGTTCTTCCGAAGGAGCTTGAATATTGGCTCACAGATAGGTGTGAGCTGTGCGATGAAGCGACTGATGTATTGAATTCTGCCGAGGAAGCCACGAATTTCTTTCTCTGTTCTAGGAGGGGGCATCTCGATGATTGCTCTGGTTTTGGTCTCGTCGACCCTGATGCCATCCTCGCTCACCATAAAGCCGAGGAGCTTACCTCCCATTGCACCGAAGACACATTTCTGAGGGTTGAGGCGGAGCTTGTACTTTTCTAATCTGTTGAATAACTTCTTCAGATCTTCAAAGTGTCCTTCAATTGTGCGAGATTTGACGATCATGTCGTCCACATATACTTCGAGCTCTTTGTTCATCATGTCGTGGAATAGTGCTGTCATTGCTCGCTGATATGTTGCTCCTGCGTTCTTCAGACCGAACGGCATCACCCTGTAACAGAAGGTTCCCCAGGGAGTGATAAATGATGTCTTCTGGCGATCTTCGACGGCCATCTTGATCTGATTGTAACCTGAGAACCCGTCCATAAATGAGAAGATCTTGTATCCAGCGGTGTTGTCGACTAGAGTGTCGATATGTGGCAAAGGGAAGTCATCTTTAGGACTGGCTTTGTTGAGATCTCGGAAGTCGATGCACATTCGGACCTTGCCGTCCTTCTTTGGTACTGGCACGATGTTGGCGAGCCATTCAGGGTAGTTGGAGACTACCAAGAATCCCGCATTGTATTGCTTGATGACTTCATCTCGGACTTTCAGAGCCCATTCTGGCTTCATTCTTCGGAGTTTCTGCTTTACTGGCTTCATATCTGTCTTGGTTGGCAGATGGTGTACAAGGAGCTCTTCATCGAGCCCCGGCATGTCTTCATATGAGAACGCGAAGTTGGACAATCTTGGAGCTAGGAACTCTATCATTTTCTGTTTCATCTCAGGTGGCAACGATTTTCCAATGCGTACTTCCCTAGGGATCTCAGGCGTCCCCAAGTTTACTATCTCGAAATCATCGGCTACAACATTGGCTTTAGATTCGAACTTTTTGAGGAGATCCTCTAGTTCGGGAGCTGGATCATCATCTTCCTCATCCCGAGCTTCGTCCAGACCCATGAGCTCGAAGTCTAATTCGATGTCGAAATCATATGATTCGACTTCAAACTCATGCGACTCTTTAGACGAACTTGGCACACTATTGAATGTAGGGAAAGAAATATTTCTTGGTTTTTGAGATTTTTCTGAAATTGAAATGATAGATGTTTTTGGTTTTTGAAAGTTTTTGATTTTTTTGGGTTTTTGAAATTTACGGGACTTTTGAACAAGCGGGCATTGCAGACCATGATTGAGCCCAACTTGTTCCAAAGTTCCGGTCGCTGCTTAAACAGGCGTTTTTTTTTGGAAGCCAGAGCCCTCAGATGGCTCTTTGGCTGATTCAAAAGTTAGGAGAACAGATGACCATTCAGGACCCCACACTTCCTCCCCTGAAGTGGTGGGGGTTGATGATTTGGGCGAAGAATCATGGTCTGGCCCAATGACCATGACTTCTCGCTGGTCGGGTTCGGGATCTGAGTCGTACTCAGTCCCTCCCGGATCACTTACCTCGCATTGCAGTTCGTCTGGTTCCGCAGTGAGACACAAGTTTGGAACCTGGACATCAGACCAATCTAGGGCTGGCCACTTCCCTTTCTTGGTCCAATGGATGGGCTGCTTTTGCCCCTGGCTGATGACTGATGGAGTTGACTTTGCAGAGATGGGCAAGTCGTGCCCCTTGCTAATTGGTGCTGAGATGGGCAAGTTGTGCCCCTTGCTGATTGAAGTGGGCAGGTTGTGCCCCTGGTTGAGAGAAGTGGGCAGGTTGTGCCCCTGGTTGATTGATGCTGACGTGGGCAGGTTGTGCCCCTGGTTGGGAGCAGGTGTCAGAGTAACCTGGTCCTGAAGCTGCTGCATTTGACTTCCTTCTTCATCTTCATCCTTTTTTTCTTCTTCTGGAGGCTTAGATGGTTCGAGAATCTGATCCCATCGAATGGGGGGCCACGTGGCCCAAACTATGCTCATCGGGAGGCCTTTGTGTAGTGCAGTCGGTTGATTCCCTCCTGGATCTTTGCAAGGTTCTCCTGGCTTGACGAATTGGATGGGTGAGCACCGAAATTTCTTCCTCCTTTTGTCCATGAAGGTTGCCCTGTATCCGAGTCCCCATTTGCGTTGGTTATATACCAGCGGTACCTTTATGGACTTGAAGTGATTCTTCATTCGGTATTTGAGGCTCAGACGCTCTGCCGGTGAAAAGACACGGTCCACCCTTATCGGTTCTGGATTAGCGATAGAGTTCACAGTCTCGAATTCGAAACTGTGAAATGGGATGTCTTCTTCAGAGTGTTGGATATCGATGACCGGGATGTCTGGTTCAGTGGCAGCAGCATTAGAAGGAATGATGAGCTCCTTCTCTGCGTGGATAGAGATCACTTGATTTCCACAGATGTACTTCACCCGTTGATGTAGGGTTGATGGCACAGCTCCAACCTTGTGCAGCCAAGGTCGTCCGAGCAGCATGTTGAAGGAGGCTGATATATCCAGGATTTGGAATGTGATGGTAGAGACTTCCGGACCTATCTGTACCTCTATGTCGACTTCTCCTTCCACTGATCGGCGGGTGTTGTCGAATGCTCTGACACATATGGTGCTGGGTCGAAATGAAGAGGGACTGATTCCCAAACGTTCCGCAGTCTTGAGTGGGCAGACATTTAGGCTTGAGCCATTATCGATAAGGACCAGCGGGACACAGAGGTCCTTGTATCGTAAGGCTATGTTGAGGGATCGCCCATGATCGCGTCCTTCTGGTGGCAACTCATTATCTGTGAAGGTGATGGCGCGCGGAGCCAGGAGTTGTCCAATCATCAAAGCTATCAGAGGAGACGTGAGCATCGTTCAAGGTCTTGGCAAACATCTCTCTGTGTATGCGAGATGTGCAGAGTAGCTCCCATACTGAGATTTGAGCAGGGATTGACTTGAGCTGAGTTGCCACATCGTATGCGGCTTCATTTTTGTTGCCGAGGCCTGAGAGGACGCCTTTGGGATCTCCTCTGTTTTGATTATCTCTTCGGATGCAACGCCCGCTGGGATTCATGTTTCCCACTTCTGCGCATTCTGGATAGTGCCATGGGACCTCTTTATAATTTTCCTCACCCTTGCCTTCTAGGACCACCGGCTCTTGCAACGGTGCTTGTGTGGGTACCAGATCTTCCTCGTATGGAGCTTTTGCCTTGAGGACTACATTGTTGCCGGTGCTGAAGGGGTAATATCGAGGCTTGTCTTCATAGACCACATAAGGTCGTGGTCCTGGCTTGACTGTTCCTGGAGCGGGAGGCTCCCACGGAATGAATACTGGTCCTCTTGATATGGCAGGAGGTTTCTCTGTTCATCCGAGCTGCCGTAGCGTGATTGATACGCCTCCGGGATTTGCCCCTTGCAATATGACAGGCTTGACTGGAAGAGCTCCTTCCAAGACAACGGGCTCTTGCTGCTGATGAGTGTAATCCTTCCATTGCGGATTGGATTGTTCTGGAGTTGCCCCTTGCAAGACGATAGGTTCATATGTGGGCTCGATGTATGATTGTGCTCCTTCCAGGACGACTGGTTCCCAGCTTGAATGGTTGTAAGGTGCCCCTTGAACAACTGGTATATCATATGGAGGTGCTCCTTCAAGCACTACTGGCTCGGAGATTGAAGGAAGAAAGGGACTTGCCCTTTGCAAGACTGGAGGAGGATTTGTTGGCTCATAAGTGTAGGCATGAATGGACTGAATAGGGGAGAAGAAGCGATCGATATGGTCCCCTTCTTCTATACTATTGACTGCAGGGCCACGAGACGAACTGGGGTCCGTTGGATGCTGAGGCAGAGGATTCTGAAGGATGTTGGTGGAAGCTGCTGGAGAAGTTCCAGGGACCGAGATGACGATCTTGCGATCATCAATCAGGTCTTGTATGGCATTCTTCAAAGTATAGCATCGATCAGTGGCGTGGCCACGTCCTTGATGATAGGCGCAATACTCATTTTCTCGGTAGTTTGGTGGTAGAGGATGAGGCGGAGGCCGAGGTGCCATTAGAGTAAGTAACTGCTTTTGTACCAGTGTAGTCATGATTTGACTAAGTGGTTGACTGAGTGGAGTGAACTTCCTGAACTCCCTGTAATTCTGCCTGTTCTGGTATGAGTATTGATCGTTTCCTCTGAATTGCTGTTGTTGTCGAGGTGGTTGTGGCTGAGGATTCGGTTGTGGCTGATGCCGCTGAGGCTGATGCTGAACTTGATTCTGCTGATACTGTTGACGTCCCTGTGGGGGAGCACGTTGATTCCCTTGAGCAGTGGTGTTGATATTGTTTACCTCCGTTGGGCGAGGAGGAGAACCACTGCGGTTTCCATTCCCGTGCCCAATAGGTCTTCCTTCCACTCTGTTCCTCTTGACTGGAGTGGCTTGATGAGGCCATGGGGAGATCGTCCCGGCCCGGATCCCTGCTTCGACTTGCTCTCCAGCACGGATCAATTGTGAAAAATTCGCATATGGATGCGAGATGAGATACCCGGATATGCCTGGATATGTTGAATGAACAATCATGGAGATTTGTTCTTCATCGTCGATGGGTGTCCGCATTCTGGCTGCCATAGCTCGCCAACGTCCCACATAAGCTGATAGTGTTTCATCACTCCTTTGCCTGAGAGCTGCGAGGTCGGCTCTTCTGGGTGCCATGTTGAGATTGTACGCAAATCTGTCGACGAAAGCTTGGGAAAGCTGTTGCCACGTCCTGATGCGGTGGTAATCCAATGAAGTGTGCCAATCGAGGGCATCGCCCTTCAGAGATTTTTGGAACAAGCGAATGAGGGCCCCTTCATTTCCTGAGATTGCACTCAGCTCTCCACAGAAGGCCTTGAGATGTGCTGTGGGACAACCGCTGCCGTCGTATCTTTTGAACTTTGGAACCTCAACCTGAGCATCTGGGAAAGGACACAAGTCTCTGAACTTGGTCGAAGGCAGGTCGATTCCTTGCTGTCGCTGAAGCTGATTTTGCAAGATCTGGAACTGCTCCCGCAACTCGTCCAGTCCTGAGTGATCTGTTCGAGCGATTGGTGCCTCCTGGAGTAAGGCACGTTCTTCTTCGGCATAGTGGTCGATGTCTTCGACCCTATGGGCTTGCTGAAAAGCAACCGCGGGTTGCTGAAATTGGTTTGATGATTGAACTGGATTCTGATGAACTTGAGCTTGAAATGATGGTAACTGAACTGGAGACTGTACTGAAGGTTGAACTGGAACTTGTTGGAAATTAACTGGATTTTGCTGAATTGAAGATTGCTGGAAATTAACTGGATTTTGTTGAATTGAAGATTGCTGAAAATTAACTGGGATCCCATCGGCGGGGATGTGCTGGAATTGAAAAGTGCTCCTGTTTGCAGGAGGCTGAGATGCTGGGAAGTGACCCCCTTGTTGGGTATTCGCCACTGTCCGCTGATTGATGTGGGCTTGACACTGACTCCCGTTGTGGGCATTCGCCAGTGCTGTCCTTGTTGCTGGAAATTGAATTGAAATCCCATCGGCGGGGATGTGCTGGAATTGAAAAGCTGTCCCATCGGCGGGGACATGCTGAGATCTACTGAGATTGTTGTTTGCAAGATTGACTGGAAGCTGACTGGATGTTCCTGCAACGGAAGTGCTCTGAGATGGCCTTGTCGTTGCAGGAAGATATTGAGAAGGATGCCCCATAGCGAAGGGCTGAGATGGCTGCTGTCGGTAGTCTTGGGCAGACTCCGATGGTTGTGCTTGATTTGAACTGGAGGCCGGGAGGACCCGGCATGGTTGCTGAGATTGCTGAACTGGGCCAACTTGATTGTTGGCTGCTGCGGTGGCCTGTGCTTGCATGAATTGCAAGAGCATTTCTTGCATTGCTCTCACTCCTTGTGCCAATTCTTGTATGATTGGCGTATTATCAATGGGCTGTTGCGCTGGAGGTTGCGCTTTGGTCATTTCAAGAGCAGGGAAGTGATGAGTTTCTTCTTCGTGGTCGGACATGGCTTGCTGAGCCCGAGTGCGGATTATGCTGCGGTAGGGAAGTTGTCTCCGCGTACGTTGAGCCCGAGGAGGCGCAATGGTGAGGACTATACTTTACTCTTTTTAGGTTTTGGGATTTTCTATATATTTTTTTTGTTTTGGAGTTTTCTATTTTTGTTTGTTTTGGGTTTTGGGTAGAATGCTATGCAGATGAGATTGTATGAGGATTAGTGACTTTCAAGTACGGGAAGGATTCTGTTTTTCAAGTCGGATCACGACTAGTGGGACTAGCTTATCCCCAGCGGAGTCGCCATTCTGTGGACCCTCGCCGATTTTCCCGCACTCCCACACGACGTCGTTCTCCCTTTCCTTTCGGAAGAAGAAGAAGGAGAGGTGCGTGCGCGAAATCGTCGTTTGTGCCACTGGCTTGCCTCGTTCTCGAGGGCTTTATTTGATAGTCGTGTTAAGCTGGATATGTTTAAGTGAGTTTATATAAGACCAGAGTCGCCACTAGCCAGTTACTTTGAATCTACAGTCGGCTAGACCCTGCAGAAACGTTAGAGAAGAGAATCCGAAGATTCCTTCATCTAAAATGACTCCTGTTGATCTGCGGCCAGAGATTCAAGGTAAGGAATCACGGTTACAGGGTGGGAAGAGGTTAAGCACCCCACACACTGCCCGTACCGAAGTACGGTCTCTACTTCACAGAATCGATCGAATACTTGAAAGTCTAATTTAATCCTCGTATATTCTCATGAATGACATGATGCATGAATGCGGGTCTGAACAGTAAGAGTTTCTGATGGGCAGGTTCCAACAATGGGCAAGCCCAGAGCGTACGCTCGAACTGACAGGTGCTTAATGTAAGACGTATGCAGTGTGCTTGAGTAATCAAGGTGCTTTTAGTGAAGCATGAATGCAGGTCTGAACAGTAAGAGTTTCTGATGGGCAGGTTCCAACAACGGGCAAGCCCAGAGCATACGCTCGAACTGACAGGTGCTTAATATAAAGACATATGCATGTGTGTTTGAGTAATCAAGGTGCTTGTAGTGAAGCAGGGGGGTTGGAAGGAAAGTAAATGTTGCACTTATGCTAGATGCAAATGAGATGATGCTGGAAAATGAGTAGCTGGGTGGACGGAGGTGTCGCAAGGGTTAGCTTCGAGTGGCTGGATCAAGACTTGGGTGGCTTGGGAGGCTTGGACCAGTGGTCAGGCTGGGCTGGACCAGGGCTAGGCTCTCCTCACTCGGGCTCTCCTTGGTGGAAAAATGGGCTAAAGGGTGGAGAGATGGACTCAGAGCTCTCGGGCTGAAATGGACTCGAATGGCCTCGAATCGATGTTGAAATGAGAAGGGGAGGGGGGTATTTATAGCAGCGGAGAGTGGCAGCTCTCGTAATTTTGTCCGGGCGGCCTGCCATGGGCCGCCCGTACGGCCGCTCCTCGGTTTCCAGCGAGTACGGCCGTTCCCTCGGGGCTGCTGTTGGACTCGCTGGTCGACTCAGTGAGTTGACTCAGCGGGTCGACTCGGTGGTTTGACTCGACGGGTTGACTCGACGGGTTGACTCGGTGTTTTGACTCGACGGGTTGACTCGACGGGTTGACTCAGCGGGCTAACTCAGCGAGTTGACTCAGTGAGTTTGACTTTTTTTTGGGATTTTTAGACTGGACTTTTTTATGGGGGGTTTTTCAGGGTGGTGTTTAGGACTGGGTTGACTGGGTTCAGGCTTGAACTGGGCTATGGAATGGGGCTTACAAGGGTGAGTTTGGCTGAGTTTGGACTTGGGATTTGGGGGTATGGTCCTCCGTTCAACCAGCTATCTCTACCAACAGTGTAGCCGAAGGTGGGGTGTCTACAGAAGGTCATTGTACTCTATAAAGAGGAAAACCTGAAAAGAGAGTGGGAGATGGTTTTGGAATATCTCTTTGAATGTTTTCTATCTTGCTCAATATATAGCTTCACCAACGAGATCCTCTAGCAATTTATGCAAGAGAATTTTGCCCAATAATAAGATAAGAATCGTGTGCCAGCTTGTCTCTCAGGTGTTTTATATTTGGAGTTCAAAAAAATAAAGCATGCAAGCTAATTTTAGACTCGCCACGCATATGGGCGCTTCGATGGGGCCCATCACATAGGGTCCACGACCAACAACTCCTACTCACCCATATGCGAGTGTCACTTCTCATCTCTCGTAAGGTATGCTTTTAAGTATTCGATGTTGTTTCATACTGAGTTGTGAGGTACATAACCATTGAAAATTCTTCTAAAGTTGAGAGAACATCATATTAAGCTTCCATCCAACTAACATGGAAATCTAATCTTCACTGTTCCTTGTCTGTCTTAGAGCTATCTAGTTGCACTTTGGTCTAAATATCTCTTAATCCCTCTTAAATCATAAACTTAGAAAGATACTCAACCTGGGTACACATTATCCTCTTATCAAGAAAACAATGGATCATTTCTCAAATCTTTCTTCAAAATAAGTATGATATCATATAGTATATTTTGAAAACCTTTTGCAAAATTTGATTAAATGTCTCAATGCATAAGTCGGCATAAAAAGTTATAGATGTGTACTCAAAATAAGGTAAGTGTGTTATTGATGATCTTTCCCGAGCCTCATGTCATTCCACATTGATTTGCCCGCTTTCCTAAATGCATCCCATGGAGACCAAATATATATCATGGCCTTTGGGTGACACGCTAAAGTAGCGTCATCAAAACTCCACTTTTTGATGTAGCCACAAGTCTATGAGAACACTAGGGTTATCTACTAGAAACTGACTTGTTCGCAAAGTGAGGGAATAAGGATCCATCCTCTCACTCATGTAGTTTTTTTGGTTGGTCGGACAAATTAATGTCTTTAGCACATGTAATATGAATCTCATGTCTTAGAGTGGCATGATTGAGGTCAACACCGAAAGCGTCACTTCATGCAGATCTAATCCAATCGTTATTTAGTGCCTGACTTGGGCATCCTCAATACTCACATCTAGTTATGTATAGACTATGTGACCTCAGTGGGTGAGGTAATCACACTTGATCCTGGGAGGATCATCCTGGTCTTATAGTCGAGGTGATGACATCGCCTATCATGTGCCTCTCATCCACCATGTCCACAATGCAAGGGTGATTAAGGCCGTGCAAAAAGGGTTGATTAAGTCTGTCAGCGTAAACTCATGCATCCCAATAAGCAATAATGCAATTGGACATTACATTGATTATCCTGGTTATGTTAATCATGCGGTTGTACAGATCACATCAATCTTAACATTACGTTGATCGCACAGACCATATCACATTATGAATCGGGGTTTTAACATTTGGATGTAGCGGTCACTATTGTGATTGCATTATGTTTCTAACAACCCCCCACCATAACATTCAGATCGGTCGAAACATAAATTCCAAAAGGGTGTTATGATCTGACCCCATCACCACATTGATAGTCAAAGAAAACCATGATGGTGTAATAGTTATAGGTACTTTATCAACGAGTTGGCCGATCTATGTATAGAGACAAATTAATATGTGTGTGTGTGTGTGTGAAGATTGTTACGCACCACATGCACAGACAATCCCATTTATGTAAATGTATGGATCGGTAAAGAGCAACTATGTAAAAAAGTTTTTGGGTTACTCTTTCTTAATGAAAGATGTCCTTTTATGGCTTTGATACAACTGTCGGTAGTGGTGTATCTAATGTCCAATCGCATGAACACCAATTTAGTGAAAGTGAACTTGAACTCGGCGACGTATCACATTACTCTTATGGTGATGACCTGAACAAACTTCCAACGTATTCGTTCTATAAGAGAACGGTGAAGTAATCTACCCCTCTAGCAACTTTGATCATGATAGAGGCCCACATAACGATGAACGGAGGTCGGATGACCTTCATTAATGATGGTGTGAAGGTCGTCGTACCTTATTCAAGAGAAAAATTGTCACGCCCTAAAATTCGGTACCTGAGTTGGCGAGGCCCGACTCTGAATTTTAGGTTATTATTTAAGATTTTTAAGCATATACAATCACAATTTAATAAAAAAATCTCATTACAATAAATCAATTTTTATAAATCCAATACATGTTCCATTACAATAGTCTGGACTCACTTTTGAATTCCCACTATTCACTATACATTTTTATACAATATAAAATAAAGAAAGTTATGGCTAGACAAACACCTAGAGCTTCGCTTTGCTTCGCTTCTTGACTAAATCAAGAACCCTACAAAATTGTCTAAGTAGGGGTGAGCATAATAGCTCCCTAAGATCATATCATACCCAAAATTTAGATTTTTTAAGTTTATAAATAAATGAAAAATATATAAGCCCGATAAATTAAATTAGTAGACAGAAACAAACATATGTAATGAGACATTAAATCACATAGATAATTGAACATTTGTAAATACATAAGAATGACGAATCAATTCAATAATGACTTCTAGTATGATCCTTTTTAGAGTAATCCAGGGTAGAGCACCCATGTAATTGATCCTTTTAGGGAATGACCTGAGGAAGAGCACCTGTGTGGATCTTATTAGGGAATGAACCAGGGCAAAGCATCGTGTTAGCTATTTTTAGGAAATAACTCAAGGCAGAGCACCCCTGCTTACCATTTTAGGGAATAACCCAGGGCAGAGCACCCATAATGATCTTTTTTGGAATGACCTTGGGTATATCACTCATGCTTCCGTTTATAGTTCGTATCCCAATACAACATTAATATAATGTCATTCCAACGATCACATTAATTTATCATGGATTCTTCATAAATTAGATGAGGAATTAAAAATAAGATTTAATTCACATGCAAATCTAAAATACTACCAATTTAAAATAGCATAATTCAAGATTCAATGTAAACATTAATATGTTAAAGCATCAATTGAAATCCAGACCACTTTACTAATGATATGTACAAAATGTAAAACTAAGCATAATATTTATGTAAAACATGAAAATTTCAAAGTATGGAAGGATCACCCACCTGAATAGGTGCTAGGTGGTCAAGATATGTCACTGGAAATTATATGCACATGATCCAATGTTTGATTTAACTTAAACTCAATCACACTTAGGGCGTGTTTGCCACACGGGATTTGGTGGGATTAGATGGGATTGAATTGGGAAAATCACTTTTTCAAATCCACCCCTTGTTTGGTTGTGATCTTTGTTGGCGATGGATTACGCTTTGACTACGCCGGGATTCTCGCAATCCCACTTAAAATACCATAGCCGGAGCAAATCTTGAAAGGGAGAAGAAATCGGAAGCAGATTGTATGATGGTGCATCACCAAGCTCTATGGTCCCCACTATGATATACATATTATATCCATACCGTCCATCTGTCTATCGAGATCATATTAGGCCATGAGCCCAAAAATGACACAAATCCAAAGCTTACGTGGACCACACCATATAAAATAATGGGGACAATGGCTACCACCGTTGAAACCCTCCCAAGGCTCATTATGATGGTTATTTGTCATCGAAGTTGTTCATGAGATCACACATACATGGATGAAGGGAGAAAAAGAAATATCAGATTGATCCAAAACTCCTCTAACCCTTAAGAAGTTTTCAATGGTAGACGGTTAAAACTCCACTGCTTTATGATGTGTGGTCCACTTGACATTTAGATATGCGTCATTTTTTTGCCCATGCCCTAAAATGATCTCGTAAAATAGATAGACGGTGTGGATGTAATATACACATTGTTGTGGTCCCCACAAAATTGGTGATGTAAACATAGTGTCTTCATCCCAACCAATATTGTCAAAACTAGAAAAATGCTCATCAACAGTTTTTCCTGTGTTTCATTATTCTGTGGGAATTCTGAGTATAGAGACATTCATAGACAATCATGAGCACTCACCAAGTGTACACAAGAGAGATATCGCAATGCGAATTTTATTCCAAAAATTCTGAGATCTTTTACATTTCATGCTGTGATACTGGTCACGAGCCTTTAATTACATCAATGGATGATCACCCTTGATTAAAAGGCATAAGTAAATGAATGCATGCATCATAGATAAGTTAAATAAAGCATTAAGAGAGCATTAATGTAAATGAAACAAATCACAAACAACACAAAGATTTTTATGTGGAACCCCTTGCGGGAGAAAACCACGGCACAAAGTGACAAGATTCCATTATGAATTTAGTTATACAATAGATGAAATATTGGAAAAAAAGCCCGGATAGATCGAGCAAGTAATTTAAATCGTCAGGGATTATGGTCTTGAGTTCATGCTCGTATAAACCTATTTGTTTTCTTGTTTTAGACTGAGCCATGTTTCTAGACAAGTCGGATGTCTATGCCCCATTTTCTTTCGGATTGTCCGGGTTGAGAGACTGCCAGGATTTTATCGAGTGGTGCAACTCTGGGCCGTTGGCCTCTAGAATACACGAGCATCGAATGTTGGTCGGCACAACCCAAGGCTCGTGCCCGTATTTTTATGACGAGTGACCTTAGGAAAGCACTTCGCAACTACCTCATCAGCTCAACCGACGGACCCGTTGTTGATGGGTAGGGCATCGGCTGTCTATTTCATAAAGGCAATCTATAGCAGGATGTTTCAAGCTTTGTTAGAATTCTTTTGTTTGTGGTTTCTTGTGATAACCATAGTCCCTTTTGGTTAGTCTTGAGCCTCAATCCAGGTTAAACCCTAATTGTGCAATGAACATAATCGATACAAAGTTTCGATAATCAGTTGTCGAGTAAGGTTAGAGTCTGTTGACTCGTCTTCAGAAGTGATCCCGACCTCGCACCTTTGTTGATAGCTAATACGCAACGAGAGATAAGAAGAGAACCTGCTCACGCATGCATAAATGTGTAGGGCATTATAACGAGATAAGGGATCTTCAATGTACGACGAATGTAATTAAATGTATATCATATGAGATTGATTGTATATGATGAATATAATAGAAGATATATCATATGAGAACACAATAGTATGTATGCCATGTGAAGTTGAATATATGTCGAGTTAAATAAATGCTAGATTAAGCAAAGATGAGTGCTAGATTAAGCAGAGACGAGTGCTGGATTAAGCAAGATGAATTCTAGATTAAGCATGAATGAATGCCAAATTAAGCAAGATGGGTGTTAATGCATGAAGCAATTAATATTATCTAGTCATAAATATTTCACCAGACTTTGATGTTTTAGCATAAGTAGGGTATTTCAGATTTTTGGGATGATTTAGATTCGAAGAAAACTCCTCCAATCAAAAGGCGAACTTTTTGAGGAGTGCTAAAAAGTTGCGATTTGTACTTCGAATGAAAAATCAAAATCTTCATTGTTGAGAATTTATTTTTTTAGTATTTTTTATTGAATTCAAATGGGGGGTACTTCCTTATTTACATAAATAAATTAAAGTAAATGGAAAAACGTTTTTATGTAAATAAGGTATGCAGTGTGTAGTGAAGGTGCAGGTATGCAGTGTAGTGCAGTGCAGAGAGATGTGCAGTGCAGTTTCCAGAGTTGCAGAAATGGCTAAGTGTTGGACATTTTGGGGAAAATCAGGGAGTGAGAGTGGGCGCATGTCGTGTAAGAGTGGGCGCACGTTGGTATGAGTGGCGCATATGGCCTGGAGGTGGGCGCATGTACCTGAATTTCGATGAGAGAGAGAGAGAGAGAGAGAGAGAGAGAGATGGTGGGCGTATGACACTTAGCCACTTTTTGTATTTTTTTCCAATTAAAAGGGTGGGCGCATGTCCCACCTATACTTTATATATTTCTGCCTTTTCAGGCGACGGAAAGTGGGTGCATGTCCCTCCGCAGAGTGGGAAAGCCCCAATACTTAGAATGTTTTGCAAGTTTTCCAGGCAAGGGGTGATGGGCGCATGTCCCTCTATGAAAAGTAAGACTTCCCGCTACTTAGAATATTTTGGGATTTCTCTCCCTCTCTCCCTTTGCATTCAGACTCCGGTGAAAAAATCCCTTTCTCCCTCTGCAAGTGAGTGCATGTGATTTTAGGGGAGTGCTCCTGCAATTTATAGTCTTCTAATCGGGTTCGGGTCCACGAGGAGGGTTTCCTGGCACATGTGGCATGCCTCGGGCGCATGTGGCAAGCTCTTGGAGATAGGGAAAATGAGCTCCAGGCGCATGTGGACATGTCCTGGGCGCATGTCCCTCTTGGTAGTTTCCAAACTTAGAATTTTCAGCATTTTTGGCCGAGCGCATGTTTTTCTGCACTTGCGCGCCTCCACGAAAATGGTCATAACTCCTTCGTTATAGATCCGTTCTAGACGCTCTTATACTCGTCAGAAAGCTATTTCGGCGATCTACGCAATAGAACTATCATGGTAACTTTTAAAAGCCTCTTTCAACTTCAAAAGTGGGCCACAAGTGATCAATACAATCTATGATGTATGGTCTTCAGTGAACAACTCATATCTTCTTCGTTATAATTCGGAATTGGGTGATCTTGGACTTGTCGAAATCGTGACTTGGTAAGAATTCACATGACATATCATTTTCTTCGAACGTATATTGCTTACCCAATCATACTCTGACTGAAAGTGATTTCTTCACTGATATCTATCCTCAGACTTAGAAAAATTCAGCTTTCAGGCTCCGACTGTTCAATGTACAGCTATCTTTTTTGGGATCAAAGTCACTGACACCAGAGCACTTCAGACTTTTAATAATGTTACTGAATAAATGTGTCTACTGGAAAATGGCCAAATGCTGTTAATTTTGGTAGTTCCTTCCTAATTTGAATCCTTCAGCGGCTCCTAGGAGGGGAAAAAGGTACTTCGGGGTGCGCAGATGAAAATATGCATCGCGCGACGTCCAAATTCAGAGGTTAGGGGTTTTTGGGCATTTCGGATCATTTGGCGACAATACACATGTCTAGATCAGCTCCCGAATGACAGATTTCAGTTCTTTGTGTGATTGCGTGAGCTGCTCGAGCTAGGATCGCACCGACGTTCTACTGCTTTTCTGACTGCTTTTAGGTCTGTTACTGACTTTGACTGATGTATTCGATTCATCACTTCTTCTTTTATCATTGGTAATATTTGAGCCCCAACAAGTATCTCATCCACGCCTCCTCCACCCGCCACTGGTGGGTTTTCACCATTGCTAGCCAAACACAATATCTCGTAGAATGGGATGGGATGAAATTTTTTAGTCCCTCGATAATCCCTGAAGGCATGTAATGATTACTTTCAAGCAATCATATCTCGTTTAATCCCACCTAATCTCGTGAGGCAAACACGCCCTTAGTTTGACTCGATGTAACTCATTGCAACTTGGTGAGAAACTTAGTAGGTTCTCAACCAATACAACAGGGCTCTCTACATTAAATCATATACGCAGGTTATACCTCCTTTAATCTAGAATTTTTGGTCTCCTGGATTCGAAATACAACAATCAGCCCCTTGACTCACTCAGTTAACTTAGTGAGTTACCGAGTCTAAGCAATTACAATACATAAATTATTCGCATGGGGAATTCAATAATAGACTAACCTTAAGATAGCACTAATGAAGCCTGATTTAGATCTAGACTCATTCAAGAATTCAAATGTTCGGTGGGTTGACTCGCCAAGTCGATTCAACTATTTTTTCTTTCCTTTTCTTTTCTCTTTCTTCTGCTCTTTTCTTTCTTTTTACTTCTCTTTTATTCTCTCTTTCTCCCTTGATTCCTTCCTCTTTAGAATGACAATAAGGACGCTGAAATCTGGTAACAAACTAATGGAAATAAGTCACCAAATTGAGAAACTTAGTTTCACTGATTTCCTTCTCTTTCTCTCATGTTATTTCTCTTTCCTTTTATTTCTTGTTGATCCTTAAGGATATAATAACCCTCTCTCTCACACTTTTGGAATCCAAGTTGCATAAGGGGATAAGTGTCAAATGATTACGGGTTTCGAAGGCGAGTTTCTACAACTGGTTGATTGGTGCAATACATCTACTATTTAGATATGGTCTTGGTGTAATGAATGACATTTAAATGGTGATTAGATAGGTCATTAATGATTGTATTAGATCTCAAATCAAGGACAAACAAGGTTCATTAGTGGCAGTTCGTTTGGCGGGAAAGAAGGCTCCTCTAATGGCAGATATTGACTCGGGGAAGATCTCGACATTCTGCTACCTATGAATGGTCTAGATTGGTCTAAGGAAGCTCAGGGATGCATGAAAAGAGAGTTTTGAAGTACTTTTCATGGTGGGTTCTAAGATGGAAAGTGTCGCACACTGTAAACTATCGACATTAACAATGAAAATCGAAAACTATTTTATGAAGTTTCGAAAAGGATGGAAAGGATAGGTTGGGTCCACTATGATATTTAAGAGAAATTCAATCCACTCATTGGGTTTGATGAATCCTTATGGGTCACGGTTTAAAAGATGAAGTAGATTTGAAACTTAGATGGACCGCACAACAAAAATAATGGGGCAAAGCATTTGCTGTTGAAACCTAACATAAGGAGGACGTGATAAGGTCGATCATCATATCCCTCACCGAACAACTACCTTGAATCCACAAGGCTTTCAGGACTCCTCAACTAGACTTCCTCAAATCCACGAGGGAAAACTCTCGAATCCACGAGAAAAGATAAGAATAATTCCTAAGAACTTTGTAAATAATTGATTCATTAATTAAAAAATGAATTACAATGCTTTCAAGGGGAGATTGTTACTGCACTTTTTTGTGGCATATTAGTGCACCTTGTTTGTCAATTACAAAGGTTAGTGAGTCTAGTGCTAGTTGAGCTTAAAGAAGACGAAGACTGAAGACTCAAGTAGACTTGCTGCATTAAGGAAGAAGAAACAGGTAAAAGAGATGCCTTGGTGAGTCTTGAACCTTGAACCTTGAACCTTGAACCAAACCAAAACTTAAACCTCTAGATGACCTTGAACCTTTAAGCATACTTGTAGTCATCTTTGATTGGTCTTAGGTGTCCCAAAAGACCACCTAAACAATGGCCAAAGAGGTTGCCCTTGCTGCTGTAAAATGCAACCCAAAACAACATGCATATCAGGGTTGCCGACCGGTTTGGACCCACGACTGACTGATTGGCAGACCCCAAGGAGGGACAACAAGCAAAGCTGATCCAAGACCTTGATTCGACCGGTCGGCTGGGTTGTCCAACCAGTCGTAACTGACTCAGAATGGATAAAATAAACTGAGCTGTCCAAGCCTTGCATGACCGATCGGTCCTCAATATTCGACCGGTCGGCTACTAGCCATTTGAGACCGTTTTCTATCCGTTTGGACTTTCTTTATAAAAATGTTTATCTCATTTTTTATGGTAAGGAGAGAGATATTAGTGCATTAGAAGTCACCTTGATTGCCCATACCATTAGGCTCTAATTCTAAGCATTCCAAATCATCTTCTTTGTGTTTGATCACAAGATGGAGTATTTAAAGCTCATGAGAAGATAAACTTGCTCTCTCTTGATCTTTAGATATTTTAGGTACATCAATCATAGGTAGATCCTTTGTTTAAACCTCTCTAAAGATCCTATTAGGTGGAATTCTTCTAGGATCACCAACTCCTACTAAGTTGCAGAGAATTCACACCATCTCTTATCAGCTTGGGCATCTCAAGAGCATCACATGTGAGGTGATTGATCGGTGGAGCTGAGGCATTGCCAACGCAGCGACAACATGATTGTGGGAGCATTGGGGAGCTGATTGAAGTACGGAAGAGCGTAGATCAAGCAACCAAAGAAGGCGCTGAACAATGGGCTCAATCCGACAAGTTGTCCTGTTGCACTCCTTCCTTATAGATGATTGAGTATGAGAGTTTGGATTTACAAATTCGAACTAGTCTCTAAAGAAAGCCTCTAGCAGGAACATACGCTAGGTTCTTAGATTGGAACCGAAGGGTAGGGAGGATCCTTGTCAAACTCCTGGGTTGGAAGGAACCCATAAACATCTTAGTTGAGAGATGAACTGGTAAAATCTCCGTCATAGGTTGGAAGGAACATTGTTAAACTCCCTAGTAGGGTGGAACCGATTTGAAACACATAGGTTAGGAGGAACCTGATTTAAACTCCCTAGTGAATGCTGGTGTGCTCAAGGGATGAGTACTTGAATCGGGAGTGGAGTAGACCCAAAGTCGAACCACTATACATGCTTGTGTTTGTGATTGTCTTTTGATCATTTCATGCATTATCTTTCTATTATGATTATATGAATGCTTGAATGGTTTACATGCTATGCACTTGATTATGTAGATTTACACACAAGATGTATATTCACTAAGTAGTGTAGACTTGAGCCTTATGATCCATTCTCTTATAGCCTACATAGGTTGTATAGATTATATTCTTGATTAGTTAAATCATTTGATCATCTATGGATTCTTAGGCTAGGTTGTTTATAGCTTAACATATGCTAGCTTTGTGATTAGACCCACTTAAGCTTGGAAGCTAGGTGTTCTTGCTTAATTAGTTTATAATTGCTAATTAGTTTAATTACGCAAGCGATTTTTAAATGGTTCTAATCACCCCCTCTAGGACTTAGTCATTATTCTAGTAGCTTCGAAAGCTTCCGCACGTAAAGCGTAGGGTGTCGTGTTAGACTACCGATGTAATTTCAGTCTCAAGTTTTAGCTCCTCCACCATTGTCCGTGACACGATGTTTTCACAATTTCCGCCGTCAATGATCATATCGCCAACCTTTTCGTTGGCCGCGCATCTGGTGTGGAAATGGTTTTAGCATTGGGACTCGGCTCCCATTTAAGGTGTATACATCTGCCTCTACACAACTAGGGACACACCTTGATCTCCAAAAATCCATTCAGCTTCTTCTTTTTCATACTCAACATGTTCAGTTTCATGGTTTCTTGGATCATCCTGCATTTCCTCTACAGCGACAGCTAGATTAGCCATCGGCCGCTGAGGACATGTGTTTGATAGATGACATTGCTGGCCACATCGAGAGTAATGATCAGGTCTAGGTCTACTGTAAGGGTTTGCAATTTTACTTGGGCCAGGTATCGATCTCGCTGCATGTTGGGGCCTTGTAGGACTGCTCCCCAATGCATGGGTTGCAACCACCAAGGGATGAGAATGCTCATTAATGGGTTCCTTTCCTTTGGGCTGGGGATTGTCCTTTGATGAAGTTGTCATATCCACTCTGGTCGTAAGAGAAACCTTTGTATTGGAACATTCAAGTTGCATTTCTATTTTAGTTGCTAATTCCACTACATCATTTATAGTCTAGACTAGACGTAACTGAATTTGGTCCTGAATTGTGGGCTATAAACCGCTGATGAATCGCATTACTTTCTGCGGGTTGGTCTTTGACAAGTCATTTATGAAATTGTGTCGGATCATTTAATACGACACCTTACGCTATACGTGGAAGTTTGATGAAGCTACTAAAATTATGGCTAAGTTCAAAGGGGGGTGATTAAGACCTTTTTAAAATTCTTTTCGCCTACTTAAATTAATCGAACAATTTAAATTAAGTAATCAAGAACACTTTGGCTTTCAAGTCTTAGTAGTTTTAATCACATAGACTAGCAAATGAATAAGCAATGAGCAAACTAGCCTAAGCACATAGATTACAAATGATATGATTATCAAGCAACTAATCTATATGCAATAATCAAGCACTTAGTCTATAAGTGAAACTAAAAGTTGTGTATGTGAATATACCTATCAAGTGCCTAACATACATTTTAATTAAGCAATTAAACATATAATGCATAAGTAGAAATGTGCTCAATTGCATCACAAACACAATGATATATAGTGGTTCGATTACTTGTCTACTCCACTCCCGATTGCCGTACTTACCCTTTGAGTACACCGAATTTCACTAGAGGGTTTTAAATCAGGTTTACCTCACAACCTAGGAATTTTAAATAGGTTCCTCCTAACCTTACAATCCTACACAAGGACTGAGACCTACTTAAGGACCTACTCGTACGCACTCCTGTTGGTAGACCACATACACACCCGTGTCGGTGGCCCCTTTGGAGACTTGACAATTTAGGCTCTACTCAAGAGCCAAGGTCTTACAACTGAACCTCAATTTAGGCTTCACTCATAAGCTAAGGTCCTACAATCGAATCTCAATGATTTTAGGCTCTACAATCGAGTCAAGGTCGTACAACCGAACCTAGCATATATTCCTGCCGGAGGCTCCCCATGAAGACTTGATTCGGCCCTACAACCAGGCCTAGGTCCTTCAACCGAACCTATCGAGTTTGACAATTCAAACTCTATACTCAATTCTTCACGGAAAGAGAGTGGTTGGACTCTACAAATTGACAACCTTACTTGTCAAATTTGAGCCCTGTTAATGTGTCGCCTTAGGTTACTTGATCTTCGTTCTCCCGTGCTTCAATCAACTCCCCGTTGCTCCTTCGATCACTGATGCCGATGTGTCGCCATGCTCCAGCTCCAACAATTAATCACCTTGTATGCGATCCTCCATTGAGATGACCAAGGTGATGGGATGTGGTGGATTCTCTATAACCTAAGGATTGGATTGGGTTACAAGTTGGAGAATTACCTAAAGGATCTCTAGGGGATGTTTAGACAAAGGTTCTACCTATAATTAAGGTGTCTAAACTCTTAAAGATTAAGAAGGAACAAGTATATCTTTATCTATAGCATTGAATGCTCAATCTTTTGATGAATCACAAGAAAGATTACTTATCATGGGGTTAGGATTAGAGCCTAAGGATGTTTGCAACAATGCTGGTTTCTAAATATCTAAAATTCATCTCTTAAGCCCAAAAATCACTTATCTCGCTTTTATAGATAAAGCTTCAACGGTAAAAAAATGGTAGATTTGCGATGCTTTGTGGATCGTAAAACTGTCTAGAGAGTTCAGCAATGTTGCTAAACATAATGGATCGAACTTGTCTACAATGGATCGAAAAACCCACCTCGATGGATTGAAGGGTATTGTTCGATGGATCGTTAAACTATTTACAGAGTTCAGAATTGTTACTAGACACATGTTCAATGGATCGAACTGTTCTACGATGAATCGAAGTGCCATTGAACCTAAACTTTGATGGATCGAAGTCCAATAAAAAACTGCTATCTAGGCTGGTTTATTTACAATAGCTTGCACCTCTTTAATTAGCCTAACTTATCATATTTTTCTAAGTGTTCTAAGGCTAATGAAGATGCTTAAGGATTTTACTATATGGTACAAATCATCTAGATGTTATGGTTATTTTGGTTGTAAAGGTTAGGATCACGAAAGTATCTCATTTAATTGTTTCTTCTTCCTTGATGCTTCTTGTCCACTTGAATATTCGATCTTCAGCTTGCCAAGGCTCAACTAACGTTACAACACATGGAGGTATGTGATTGACAAATAAGGTGCACTAGTATGCCACAGAAAACTTCATTAATAATTTCACATTGGTAATCTTTGGAATTCTGCTATGTATTCAACAATAGTTCAATTTTCTTGCCTACAATTTTTATACTATTGGAACAACATTTGTTCATAGTTTCTGGGAAGGAATCGAGAGCAAAGAAATTGTTTCATCCGTGGCTATGATCGGATGAGCAACTTATTCTGACGAGTACGCTGCTCCTACCATACAGAGGCACCTGATTTCAACTTATATGCAACTAACTTAACTTGCTTATCCTTCGAAATGTCCATATAATCAAAATAACGTTCAACTTCTGTAAGCCAATCGAGGAAATCCTCTATACACAATAAGCCATTAAAATTAGAAAGTTCAGCTTTACCTCAAAAATATCTTTCAGCACAATCACCACGATCATTCCTACATGCAGGCCATCGTATAATAATGCATTCGACCTCCTCATCGCTGGGTTTTGAAGCATCTCAGGTAGCCCTGCGATTAGCCACCGGGGTGCTCTACGGAATATGGGGTTGTTCCGTACGACAGTCGCAGGTGGTTGATCGTCGCCTTGAGTTTGGGGCGGATTTAATGACGTTGTGATGTGGTCAAGGGTTGCTTATATACCTTGTAGGAGCAACCGATTCTCCCGGTGTGCTGCATCGAAAGTCACTACCATGAGATAATCGTTTGGAGCACTGTCCGCAGGATGAAAATCTGACCCGTTGTGAGAAGCCATTATCCTGAGGAATAATCCTTGCTCTGATACCACTTAACACAGGGAGGACATGATAAGGTCGATCATCATCTCCCTCACTGGTAGGGGTGTAAATGGTCAGGTTTGGGGCGGGTTTAGCTAAAATTAGACCCGCCCATTTACTAAATGGGTCTGGGTCCAAATTTTAGACCTAGACCCTTTTACTAAATGGGCGGGTTTAGGTCGGGTCCGAGTCAACCCATCAGATCCATTTATAAATGGGTCTAGGTCTGGTAGAGGGAGATCCACCCAGACCCATTTGTAAATGGGTCGGGTCTAATGGGTCTGGGTCTGGATCTAGTATGCAAGCATTTTTACAAGGCTTAAAATCAGGTTTGGACGGGTCTGGGCTAGATGGGTCCCTTGAAACATAGACCAAATCCACCCACTTATTAAATGGGTTTGGGTCGGGTCAAGCCTAATATAAAGGAAACCAGATCCAGACCCATTTAGCAACTAGGTTTATTCTTGAACCCAGACTCGTACCATTTAAAAAATGGTTCAGGTCTGGGTTGGGTCTAAATGGGTTGGGTCTAGGTACCCCATCGGGTTCGCTGACCCACTTATAACCCTACTCACTGGATAACTACCTTGAATCCAAAAGGCTTCCGGGACTCCTTAACCGGACTTCCTTGAATCCACGAGGAAAAACTCTCGAATCCACGAGAAAAGACAGGAATAATTCCTAAGAAATTCATAAATAATTGATTCATTAATTAAAAAATAAATTACAATGCTTTAAATAAGAAACTAAACCCTAGGACAAAGTTTTAGAGTTAAACTCCAACTCAAACACCCTAAAAACATAACTTATTTACTATATATAGATGGCCTCTATTCCTACTAGACTTTGTGGTTTTCGACAAAAAATATTACGTTTCTAATCTAACTCAACCACATTATTCTCCTAACTTTTCTAAGACCTTTTCATGTTGGGTACAACCTCTACAACTCAACGGATAAAGAGATATACTTAAACTAAAGCTTACTATTTATAGTAAAAGTGAAAATAAACTAAGCCTTTGACCATTGATTAGATGGAATCTCGCAAATTCTGCATGGGCAACCCGGCATATTAGGGTTGGTTAACTTAACTAGCTCGAGCTACCCCAAAATCATATATTTGTGTCGAAAAACTCATCTCAGTTTGCAAGATATGATTGATTTAAGGTTTGCGCGGTTCAGATCGTTCTTTCCTCCGATCGGGCTTCCTCTGGTCCATCTGTGACTGAAAAGTGCTTGATCCATGCCCTTCATCAGGAGGATCTTGTTCTACATCAAAACCTTCCTAAGGGCCCTATAATGAATGATTTGGATCAAGGTGGGTCCCATTGATGGATAGTGTGACGGGGGAGAGAGTTCGTAGGGAGAGGGAGTTTGGTTCCTCTTGAATTTAGGCCACAGCGTGCGTTCCATGGTAGCGCACGTTGCTCAATGTTTTTTTGCGAAAATCTATGGGCCCCACAGGGGTGTTTATGAGAGATCTATTCCATCCATCCAATTTATCAAATTGTTATAGAGCATGAGTTAAAAATGGGGTAGATCCAATGCTTAAGTGGGCCACGCGATGGGAAGCCATGTAAGGAGATGCATGCCATTGAAACTTTCCTAGGATTCACCTGATGAATGGTTTGAATCACTAATGTTGATGATTGGTGAGGGTTCATATGATTTAAGGAATGGTTCACATTGGTTGTTTTCGATTCGAATAGCTAAAAGGGGTTTATTCCAAAATGAAGGTCCGATGGTGATAAGAATGTGAGACAAATGGTCCATGGGGGTTCTTAGACATATTAAGATGTAGATGGATGTTCTGTCTTTCTTATTAATGGTCGGATCGAGATTTTTAATGGTATAGAATGTTGATCAATAAGCATGATCATGATGAAATATTATAATTGAGGATGATCGGATGTAGATGATTCAGATCAGATCTTTGTCTATTTCATGATGATGCATGGGGCCAGAATGAAATTGAGCGGTTGGATAGCTTACTTGGGCCATGAAGGGTAATCCTAATTGTTTATATCGATCATACATCATGTATGTAGTGATGTAAAGGATCGAAATGTGTAGAAGAAGGGTGAACATGTACTTGAGAGTGGGGTCTTCATATTATTATATTGACAATTGGAAAAGTTTATACATGGGTGGTAAAAAAAAGTGAAAGAATCAAAATCACGGATGGGTATGTACACGAAAGGATGTGATGATCCCAAAGTTGGTTTATCATGATCGACAACCCAAAAATGAAGTGAACGGTCAGATGTCTTATTCTATTAGTGTGTGACTATTTCAATGGTTGGAAAGGTCGTGTATATGGTGGGTGTGAGGGTTGATGGATGAATGGTTTAGGGTTGGTGATGTACACCCAGGTAACCACTCATGTACCTACATGTGCACTAAATTTTTTAGGGTATTACAAAAACCCTAAGAGAGAAGGTTTTGGAATGTCCCTCTCAGCATTTGCTATCTCGCTCTATATATAACTTCAGCAATGAGATTCTTTAACAATATATGCATGAGATTGTTGCCCAATAATAAGGCAAAAATTGTGTGACAGCCAATCTCTTAGGTGTCATATATTTAGAGCCCCACAAAAAAATAGGCAAGCTAATTTTAGTCTCGCCGCCACGTGTGTGGGTGCTTTGGTGAGCCCCACCATCTGGGATTCATGACCGACATGAATTAATCATGGTCATTGTACTACATGCTTAAGTAGCGATGTTCAATCTCACCCTCTTATAAGCAAAAATGGGTAAATGAGGGCACCTATGAGACTTGCATTTTTTTACTAGAGTTACATGCTTGTACAATGCACTAGTGAGAATAGACACTAATAGGTAAATTAGTCCTAGAGTTGATTTAAACTCAACGATCCGAGTACATGGTTGTTTAACCACGTCGCAAAGTAGACATTATTAAGCAAACGTTGGGTCTATAATATGTAGGTCTAGCGTAAAGCATGTAAATATTGACTCAGTTCAATAACTCCTAACTTAATTCGATACATGCAATGACATTTGTTGGGTCCATTGAGTGTAGGCCCAGTGGATACATACGATTTGCACGCTTTACAATGGATCCATTCCTAGGAGCAATCTGTGCATGACAACATCAGATTTCTAAAATTAACAAACTAAGTGAACCATTTAGATCATACCTAAGTGTAATTACTGAAGTAAAAAATTTCTATTGTAAGATTTGTCAATATCAATCCTTCAACTTAGGAGATCTCTCCCTGATTTATCACAAATGGAAAGGATCCCAAGAAAATATGTACAATCCTTTAGTAGGAGCCAAGGATGACACAATTCGTCCAATGGTCCACTCAGCGGAGATGGAGATGGAGGAGGTGTTAGGGTTTCAAGAAGATTTTAGTTACAATGATTCACTATCCAACAAACTTGGGTGTACTTTACTGTGAAAGAAGTCCAATGATTCGCCTCATACATATACTGATATATGAAATCTCTCTACCATCTAGGGCATTCACATAAGTGTCATCATAGCTGTCCAAATATATCATCTCATGGTTAGATCAATAATCATCTACAAGAGCATGACTAAATATCAATAGAATCATGATATAATGAAAATCATCGGATGAATCAAGAGACCAATGGTTAGATTTCCATGATCCATATATGATCCATCTCTTATATAGAATTTTTAATGGTGTATTTGGTAATCCAATGGTTACTTTTCAATTTCAATGGTTTGGATTGATGATCCAACGAACGAATTATGTCATATTTGGGTTGGATGGGCCTGATGGTCCTTCCGATTGGCTAATCTCTTAAACTATTCCAGAGATATCATTATAGATCTAAGCGGGAAAAAGAAAAAAAAAAAATTTATACCCTTAAATTAATTGGGTATATTACATAATATTAGCATGTTACAAGTGTGAAAAACCAAGGGGTCATATGGCAGCATCGATTCTAGGGACTTGTGGGGATTTTACTTTTTTTGTTTTTTTGGGGGGGTTGTTTGGTAGAAAGAATTTTGAAGGATTTGGATTTTGATTCTTCTAAAATCCTTTCGAAGAGCCCTTTTTACATTCTCACTTCAAAGCTGATTTGCCTAATTAAGGATTAGAATGGTGCATATGTTGGGAGAGATGCACATATGAAGTCGGGTCGGGTCAAGCTGGGCAGGTTGGGCATAGTTGGGCTAAACTGACTTTAGCCAAAGCCTAGCCCTAAAATTCTTTGGGCTATGCATGCCAGACACAAGCTCAGCCCACTGGCCAAGCTAATAGGTCCACGCCTGGTCCAAAGCCAGGTTAGGCTTGTTGGCTGGGCGGGTTGTTGGCCCATTGTCACCCTTATGTTTAGCCTATGCTGAGTCCTCAACTTAGAGAAGTAATCAAGTTGGGTTTGTCTAAACACCCACCAGCTGAGCCTGGCCAACCCACACTCATTGACAATGGTGGCATGTGTAGTTACCTAGTGGGCCTGGTCTGGACCAAGCCCAGTCCCCCATACTAGCAGTTGAGCTGGGGTTTAACTTATGTCTTTAACTCATGGGTTGGGCCCAAAGACATTTCAGCATTTCAGTCCAGCCCAGTTGCAGTCCTAAATTAAGGAAATGACATACATGCGTTGTATACCTGGCAAAGTTTACTCTATCCAGACTATCCGAAATGGGGGCCCACTGTAGACGGGACAGAAGGCGAAGTTTAGACTTAGTGATGTTCTAAACATTAATTATTTGTTGATAGTTTGTATCTTTTAACTTGTAATTTGATGGCTGCTGATCCAATGGTTAGGATCCTCTGCTCATTATCATTTTTGAACCCTGATTTGGGCCATAGAATCTAGATGCCGAAGTAGTGATGTCTCGAGCCCATTTGGGGCCCACTTTGTTAATCATTATTCGTCAATAATCCAAAACGAAAATTCATATAAAGCAAGATTTGTTCAGATAAGCCTGATATATGGGCCATAGAGGCTATTCTATCTCAAAGCATACTAAGTTCACTCGATATTTCAAAACGTTGCTCGAACCTGACTCAGTCGAGTCAACTCAGTTTTGGTGGATCACAGAATAGAAACAAGTTGGGCCAAGCCGTATACTGGTTTCAGTGTCCAAGCCAGTCACACTCCAAAACCACTATTTAAAACCATGTTTCACTTAGACTAATCCATGTAACAATTTTAACCATGGATTGGTCATACCCAACTCGCCTGAGTCGACTCAGACTTGTCCAGGATTGGTTCCGCTCAGCCAGTCAAGGTTGCTGAGTAAAAAAACCATTATTTTCGTCTGCATTCACATGACCCAAGTCATACATCTTACACTATACTCCAAGCGAGTCACACTCCAAGGCTGCTATTTTAAACCGTGTTTCACTTAGACTAATCCATGTAACAATTTTTAAAGATGGATTACCGACTCAGTTGACTCATACACGACTTGAGTCGACTCAGGCTCATTCCAGACATGTACGGGTCAGCACCATGAGTCATCTCCCTGATTCACAGCTCAACTCGAACAAGTCAACCCGGTTTACCCCCGACTCGGCGAGTTGCTACTAGACTCGAACTCAAACAAGTCAAGTCAAGTCATTGAGTCAAAAGAAAAAAAAAAAAAGAAAAAAAAAAAAAAAATCTCTTAAGATATTTCATCTGTAAAGATGACCCAAATTGGATATCTTATATTCAGGCCGACGAACATATTCAACCTTGTGGACCTGCGCGATCCGGGCTGCACAATTGGGTTGCCTTTGGATGCACACATGAATTAAATTACAAAAATCTGTTTATAATTTATCAAATTCAATTTGAAAGTAGCAAAGTTGTAATTTGGAACCAAGACCCTCAACTTGAATGTAAGAAAGGAAATTACAAGTTGGTTATTTTCACTTTGTTAGACTAATGATTGCAACTCAATTTGATTGTGCATCCAAACGCAGCCTCGATCATTTCCTTTGACATATTAGGTCATATCATGTCCCTTCTCATGCATTCCGGCACATTGGGGCCCCTTCACTTGACAATTGAGATTGCTTTTACGACATTTTCTCCACGGATGTGGATATGGTGCAGGTCTTCTATCATAGTCAAGGACAGCCAAACACTACACGGTTCGTCCACATGGTATACGATTAATCCGAAGGTTCAGATGTTGATTGACAGCACCACATTAAGAAAAAATCCGAAGAGAGATTTATATGATACATGGGATGAATCTTTGCACATTGTACATGCATGAATCTTTTTCAGTTGAATGTGGAATGTTGTTGTGTTTCTTTTCTTTGCCGTCAGTTGTGTGCTGAAGAAAATGAAAAAAAAAATGAAAAAAAAGAAAGTTCATGATTGTCCCATTGAAGAGTTTTTTTGAGACTGGGTATCCCCATATAATGTACCAATGGTTGGAGTTATTAAAGTATGGGCCCACTTGTTAGAATTGAAAATATGGGCATACCATGTGATGATATATTCATATCATTATTTCCTCAAATCCCTAACACAATTGTATGCCAGTAAAATCTCAACCACCCAAATAGTGTGACCTAGTACAAATGATTTCTAACTCAAATTTACACGCCTACTTGATTTTCAAATTACAATATAAATATATTGTAAAATAGCCATCATATTTATTTACACGTCGATTATAGCTCTTGCCCCAAGGTTGATGTTGACCGGGTTGGAAGATATTTTTGGTGAAAAAATTGTGTCCCACCGTGATGTATTTGTCATGGAGCTCAAGTGAACCACATTATAGTAAACAATGAAAATTAAACACCTACCAGTAATAACTTCTTGGGGAGTAATAGAAGTTTTGGATCAAGTTGCTATTCATGTTTGTCGGACCTTGTGAATAGGTTGGATGACAAATAAACATCATCATGGGCCCTAGGTAGGTTTTTTTCTTTCAACTGTTGACGGTTGACCTTTATTAGGATCACCATTTCATGTGGTGTGGTCCACTTGAGCTTTGGATCTGCCTCACTTTATGACTCAGGCCCTAAAATGAGCTTATGGAACGTTGAATGGCATGGATATGACATATTCATCATGGTGGGCCACATAGTTTTTAAGCATGGAATTCACACAGATTTCAAAGCAGCAATTCCCAGGGACTCATTCGCCATTTGCAACTCAATTAGAAAAAACGAACGGTCTGTTAACAGAATTAGCGGAATGGAATTGCATTTGGTACCGTGTAAATTTCACATAGCTATTTAGGAGGATGGGATGGAATTGGGTTTGGTCCTTCTGAATTCCAGCCGGAATGGATTGTTTCTTGCCCTTTATTTCTTTTCAAATTTTTTGAAAAATTGTGTTGATGCTTGCAAGTATGGTGGGTCCCACCATGATGTATGGCCTATATCCACACCGTCCATCCGTTTTTCGAGATGATTTAGGGCATGGGCCCAAAGATCAAGCAAATCCAAAGCTCAAGTGGACCCCACCACAGAAAGCAGTGGGGATTGAACGCCTACCATTGAAAACTTCTTGGTGGCCACGAAAGTTTTTTTTATCAAGATGATATTTGTCTTTCCCCTTCATCCAGGTGTGTGTGACCTTATGAGCGGGTTGGATAGAAAATAAACATCATGGTGGGCCTTAGGAAGGTTTCAACGGTTGGCGTCAATGTCCCCACTGATTTTTATTGTGTTGTCCATATAATTTCTGGGTTTGCCTCATTTTTGGGCTCATACCATAAAATGATGTTGCAAAATGATGAACGGTGTGGATATAATCTGAGTTCATCATGGTGGGGTCCACAAAACAAAGTGACATCAACCTATAAGGTAGGTTGGGGAGGGTGCTTGATTTTCGTTACTTAACCTTTGTTCAATCCAAACATGTTTAGATGTGGGAAATGATTTTATCTTCATCCTGGGATATGAAGACAACCTTGACACCATGTAATAATTGGTATAAATCAATCTTATACCACTTAATCTCCCTTGATCCGATCCGCCAAATGCCCCTTAAAATAATGGACCATTAAAAAAAAATGTAGACAATGGACCCTTAAAAAAAAATGTAGACAATGGACCCTTAAAATAAAAATAAAAAAATAACGGTGGGATGTGTTTACTAACCCACAAAATAAAAATAAAAATAAAAAATAAAAAAGATGTGGGCCAACAGATTATTGGTTTGGATCTTATACTCAATTTAACGTGTATGAAAAGCAAATCACTGGTAATATAAGTTCTTTGTGTGGCATACATGAGAATTTGAACAATCCAAATGGTGGATCCATTAGTTTAACTTGGACTCTTAACGACTTATTTCGGACCATCCATTTGATAGCCACTAATTGGATGGTTCATAACCATCTTATTTTTATCCATTCATTTGATAGTCACCGGTTGGATGGTCAGTGTCTTCAAATGGCCTGATTTTCAGTTTAAACTCCATCAAGAATGGGCCCTTTGATTTGTATGGTTTGGATTGACATGAATCTAGGCCACGTGTACAGTTTCGGATCCCAAACCCCACCATGTAGCAAGTACAGTGACCCATACCCACTCCAACGGTCCATATTTTAGACCCATACCCGTTTAATTTCAGGTCGGATCCAATAACCCATCTGGGCCCTACATTACATTACCTTACTGTTTTAATTTCATTTTGAACGATTAGAAATGGCCCATCACCAGATTGATTGGAATATATTACGACAGATTAACGGGAATTTCTAATTGAATTTTGATTGCTGTTTATTTCATTTTCACCGTCCATTGCTTCTACAAGAACTGGAAAGTCAAAGATCGTCCGTTCATTGTCGGTGTTAGACTAGTTACCATAAATATGAAATGTTTTCCACGGTTCTATCATTTGGATCGAGTTACATGTGAGCCACGTGTACGGTGGCTGCATGCGTGTGTACGGTGAAAGGAGCGGATTGCGTGTGTCAACGAGCACATAGATCTCTGTGCCGGGGGCAGTGTGGGGCCCATATAGATATCCGTGACAAATCCACTCCGTCCATCTGTTTTGAAAGACCACAATATAACAGGATTCTAAAAATCAGATAGATCCAAAACTCATGTGGGCCATACCAGACGAAACAGTGGAGATTGAAAGCCTGGCAGTGACAGAGGTTTCTTATCAGGATGATATTTGTTCCTGCAATACAATTTATATGAGTGGTAATAATTCTATGAACGGTTTGGATGGCATATAAACATCATGGTCAGCACCATAAAGGTTTCAACGGTGGGTGGACGTTGATGTTCCCACTGTTTTGCTGGTGTGCCCACCTGAGTTTTGGATCTACCTGATTTTTAGAATCCAGTTCTATTGTGGTTTTTAAAAACAGATGAATGGACCCACACAACCCCGGGCATAATGATATCTCTGTGCCAATGGTCATATGCAATCCTCTCTCTACTGATTGCCTGTGTCCCCGGGCACAGGAGTTTGCTATGGTCGGAAGCTGTGTGGAGCCCACAGAGATGACCATCACAAATCCACTCCGTCCATCAGTTTTTCAAGGCATGATTAGGGTAAGAATCTGAAAATAAAGGAGATCTAAAACTCAAGTGGGCCATACGACACGAAACAACAGGGATTGAACGGCCATAATTGTAAACTTTGTGTGGGCCACATAAGTTTTGTATCGGGCTGATATTTTTTCATACAGTTTATCTGAGCGGTACTAACCCAGTGAACGGTTTGGATAGCTTATAAAAAATCATGGTCGGCTCTAGGGAAGTTTCAACGGTGGTCTTGCAAAACTGATGGATGGAGTGGACTTTTGATGTGCATCTTTGTGGGCCCTACATAGCTTCCGACGACCACAGTAACTTCCTCTGCCTGTGGCATAGGCAATCCACGTCTACGGTCCGGTCAGGGAATCTGTGTGGCTCAACGTGATGTGTGTGTTTTATCCACACCGTCCATCCATTTTGAAAAATCATTTTAGGTAAGTACCTAAAACATGAGACAGATCGAATTATCAAGTGGACCACACCACAAGAAACAGTGGGGATTGAACACCTACAGCTGAAAACCTACTGGAGGGCACAGAAGTTCTGATACTTATGTTTTCCCTTCATCCCAGTCCGTGTGGAGTTATGAATAGGTTGGATGGAAAATAAACATCACGATGTGCCATAGAAAGGTTTCATAGGTGGGAATCATTGTCATCACTGCTTCCTTTGATGTGGTCCACTCAACCCTTTGATCTGCCACTTTTTTGGGTTCATGCCCTAAAATGATCCGTAAAAATTAATGAACGGCTTAGATAAAACACATATATATCCTGGTGGGCCTAACCTAACAGGACTGTCCGTTCTAGCTAGGTCCTGATAAGGGTAGTACCCAATCCGCGTCCTAGTTTTGTGCTCATGGACTAAAATCACATGGCAAAATAGATGGACGGCGTGAATAAAATACATCCATCACGGTGGGCCCCACAGAGTCCTACAACTACAGAGGTCGGTGGGGGGCATGGTCAGCCCCGCAATCAGCGTCCAGGGCTCTACTTGTAAAGGACAGGGAAACGCTGGCATACCTACCAGCCCTAGGTACCAACGTGAAGTAAACGTTTTAACATGCATGAAATCCACGCCGTCCATTAGGTCAAGCTCTACTTATTCAACCCTGACCACAAATATCGGGCTGATTTAAAGCTCACGTAGGTCACCACAAAAGAATCATACCCAAAACTTCTGATTTCATATGTTATGGTTAACGTGAGATTTGGTCTATGTGGTTTTTTTGGTAATTCTTTCGTCATGATGATGAACATCAGATGAATGGATTGGATGGTATAAATTCAAACAACAGTGGGCCCTACACAAAACTAACGGTAGACTATCCATTCCATCTGTTTCCTATGGTGTGGCCTAAGTGACTTTTGGATTTTAATGTTTTTCCAAGTCAATGGTTAACATGAGTCAGCGTACCTGATGGACGGTATGGATATAATGAAAGTACTGCTCACGTGGCTCTTGGTTTGAGAAAGTAACCTAATGAATGGTTAAGATGATATAATCAATGGTGTGATTCGACCAGCAAATATCCTTTGTCAGGATCATATAATCAATTTGATTCTAGGGTTACGTTCCATCCACAGTGGGTCCCACATTTCAGATGGTTTAATTTAAATATGCCGCATATAATATTGCAACTTGCCGAGAGCATGTGCATGGCCCTTTGCACTCTGCCACACTAGCAAATAAATCCCATTAAAAGGTTGGTGGGATAAAAGAAAGGAAGAAAAAGAAATAAAAAAGAAAAGCTAAATATAATGAGAAAAACGTGAAAGAAATATTTTCAACCCTTATGAAATTTCATTTGATGCGTTCGAGGGAGCCGTCTTGTTTTTCCAATGAATTCCTTTTTATTCTCGGTACTTACAACTTTAAAACATATATTAACTGATATCACTTTTTCAAACATTTGGATTGTTATTATAATTTATTTAGTTAGCATTTGGATAATAATTTACTTAAGAGAGGCTACTTATACCTCAAGTAGCTTATCTTGATTTCTATTTATTAAATTAAAGGCCAGTTTGTTAAATCCAAAGTCTAAAGCTTGAATATAAAATCTGAAGCACTAGTTTAAGGGGGTGTTTGGCATCCCTACAAATAAGAAGTTATTAGCTTCCTTTTCAAACAATAAGCTTTTAGATTACTTGGGAAAAAGCCTAATCAAGATGCTTATTTGTTTAGAAAATAATAAATAAGGTCCATTCAATAAGTTGGGGAAGGGAAAGGTTACCTTTTTTAAAAAGAACTTATTTAGCTTAAATGGGTAGGCATTTTGAACTACTTTTTGAACAAGTTTGTTATTAAACTTTTTAAGTAATTCCCATCATATCTTCTTCTCTTCTCTTTAGAATTTTTTCAAGGTAGCCCACTTGATTAACGACCCATAGTGAAGGTGGGCCCCACATGATGAATGACCCATATGAAAGGTGGGCGTATAAAATGCATAGTCACATCAAAGGTGAGCCCCACATGATGGATTGTCTACTTCAAAGTGTGGCCCCCGCATGATGAACGATCCACATCAAGCAAGCCCTACCTGATGGATGGTCCACATCAAAGGTGGGATCCAGATGATGGATGGTGGACATTGAATGTGGGACCGCATGATGGAAGGTTGACATTAAAGGTCAGCCCACATGATGAATGGCCCATATTAAAGGTTGGGCCCCACATGATGGATGATCCACAACAAAGGTAAGACCTTAATGATGGATTGTGGACATCAAAGGTGGGACCCACATGATGGATGGTTCACATCAAAAGTAGGACCCACGTGATGGATGGTGGATATTGGATGTGGGATCACATGATGAAAGGTTGTCATTATAGGTGGGCTTACATGATGAATGACCCATATTGAAGGTTGGGCCCCACATGATGGATGGTCCATAGCCAAGGTGGGACCTACATGATCAATGGTGGAGATCAAAGGTGGGTCCCACATGATGGACTATCCACAACAAGTGTGCCCCACATGATAGTGGTCCACAACAAAGGTAGGACCCACATGATGGATGGTGGACGTCAAAGATGGGCCCCTCATGATGAATGACTCATATTGAATTGGGGCCCACATTAAGGTGGGCCCATGTAATGAAAGGTTCACATCAATGATGTGCCTCACATGATAGATGGTCCGTATCAAAGTGTGACCCAACACGACAGAACATGCAAATCAAGTGGGTCCCATTTGATGAACAATTCACGTCAAAGGTGGGATCCACATGATAGATGATGGTCATTGAAGGTGGGCCCACATGATCGTCGGTTGATATCAAAGATGGCCCCACATGATGAAAAACCCATAATGAAGGTGGGGCCCCACATAATGAATGGTCCACATCAAGGTGGGCCCACATAATGGATGGAGTGGGCTTCACATGATGGATGACCCACATAAAAGTGTGGCTCCTCATAATGGACAGTTCACATCAAGTGGGCCTTACCTAATGGACGGTCCACATCCAAGGTCTCTCATGATGGATGATCCTTATCCAAAGTCGATCGTATGATGGATGATTCACATAGAAGGTGCACCCCACACAACGAATGGTGTATATAAAAAGTGGGCCCCACGTGATGGACAATCCACTTCAAAGGTAGGGCCCACACTATGGACACATCAAATGTGGAGTCCACGTGATGGGTAGTGGACATTAAGCGGCCCCACATAAAGGACAATTAGCATTGATATTGGGCCCCACATGATGGATGGTCCACCAAAATAACCATTTGGACTGCTCTTATATTAAAGTTGTAATGTTTAAAAACGGCGTCAATTACCCTTAAATAAGAGATTTTTTTTTGTTGTTGAGATTTTACCAAATGAGCTTATTTAAAACAAGAGCTAGGACAAAAGGGGCTTATTCAAGTAGCTCTTACTCAAAAAGCTCTAATGGAATTAGGGTAGAGATGCTGAACGTGCTCTAAAACTTGTTTGGTAACTATTGTTGAAGTTTGAAAGTTAAGTACCAAATTTAAAATAATATGTTTGTTAACAAACGTCTGAAATGTTTGAAATATATTCATTTGACATGCTTGTCCCTATCTCCTATTTGGAGACGTTTTACCTTATGAGAGATCAACCATTAAGTTAACATCCCTTTAATTCAAATGAGGCATGGGCTAAAAAATGAAGTAGATCCTAATCATTGGTAGACCACGCTATGGGAAACACTGTGGATTGAACACCCACCAATAATACTCTTATAAATCCAACTCCGACCTTGGGTTTGCATGTAAAGTACTCACCATAGATACACGTGGATATAAATCCTTTAATATTTGTTATATCCACATCATCCATCCATTTTGCAATATCATTTTTCAATGACAAGCATTCAATCCCCACTACTTCAGGTGTGGTTCATTTCTTCTTTAGATTTGCCCCATTTAATCTCTATTGTTTCCTTTGGCATGGTCCAGATGAGTATTCAATCTGCCTTTTGATCATGCCCTAAAATGATCTTTTCAAAATGGATGGATGGCTTAGATAAAACATATATATCATGATGGCCCTACAAAGCCCCTAGCAGAACTAGGTCCTGGGGGTGGTAGTATTCAATCCTCACCAGTTTTGATAGCTAAGAAAACATATATTTCTCTCTACCATATACCTTGCGTGCTACACAACACAATTTTTAATGTGTGAAACTTTTGTAGGCCCCATTATGATGTATGTATCAAATCCACATTGTCCATACATTTTCCATACCATTTTAGGGCATACGAATAAAAATGAGGTAAATTTAAGGCTCAAGTGGACGACACTACAAGAAATAGTGGGAATTGGACACCTATCGTTGAAAACTTCTTGAAGCCACAGAAGGCTATGATCAAGCTAATATTTGTGTTTTCCCTTCATCTAGGTCTGTGTGACCTAATCAACAAGTTGGATGCTAAATAAAGATTATCATGGGACCTAAGAAGTTTTTAATGGTGGGTGTAACATCTCAGATTTTCGCTAACTTGGAAATCAGATGTCCTTGGGCGTTACCTTTCATTTATCAATTAGAGTATATATCTGTGCGTATGTTCACACGTGTGTAGGACAAAAAGGAGTAACTTTGGGTTGAGAACGTCAAGTGTGAGGTGTCGTTTACAAGCATGTTTAGTTTAAAAGTATCGTTTACATGTACGTTTAGCATAAAACGTCAAGTATCTTATGCCATCGGGTGTAAAATGCCTCAATATGTATAACCACACCTCAAAACAACCTAAGTTAGTGAACCGAAGAGTTTTTTTACTGATCTATCTGGCTCATGTACAATATTGTGTATCATCCGTAAATCTAAAATATTTTTTTACCGGACTTTAGTGTTTTAATATAACTTTGATTTACAAAAAATTATGAACAATTATGATTTGCAAAATACCCTATAATTAAAAGGCACTGCTTTTTTAAAAATGCTAAAAAATCGCGATTTGTAATTGGAATGGAAAATTAAAATTTTTGTTATTGAGAATTTAATTTTCTAAATATTTTTATTGAATCCAAATAAGGGGTACTTTCTTATTTACATAAAATAACTTAAGATAAATAGAAACATAAATATAAATATGATATTTAGTTAAATAATATTGCATGTAAATAAGCAGACACTGTCCTGGGAGGCCAGTGGAACTGTGGACTTTCAGAAAAAAATGGACTAAAAGAAAAATACCTGAACAGGCAGCTTTGGTGCACCGAAGGAAGCCTTCGGTCTGAGATCGTACATAAGGTAACTTTGAAATGAGGCCTTCGTAGTAATGAGGCCTTCGTAGTACCGAAGATGCCTTCAGCGCGCACTGATGAACAGTTAAGAGGGCTTCGGTCCGAGCCAAAGATCTTCGACGCATCGAGCATCTTTGGTCAGTTTTTTCTACTAACTTTGAAAATTCATATTTCCTTCGTTATAACTCTGATTGATGTGATTCAAAAGCCATATTGGAGATTGAAGCGTTTAGTTCATATAAAAATAAAAAGAATATTATAATAAGATTCATTTTATGATGTTTTAGAAACTGTCTAGATAACCATTGGTTTCAGGCAATGTGTACTTCTAGAATTGTAATAATTTTTATAAAACTTAGAATGAGCTGAAATTTTGTAGAGAGAAATTAGACTTGAAAATAAATTATCATAAAAATTATAAAAAAATTGCACGCAACTGGCCTGTTGAAACTGAAATTTTCTACAACTTAAAATTTTTCTATAACTTAAAAATTATAAAGTTACCGTTGGACTGGGCGTATCATTTTCATCTTTGGATTTTAGTATTCATTGTCTTCTTAGAAATTCCTTCTAATCATGCCAAGAATCATCCTAGTTTATTATATTATGATTTTCTATTTTATTTAATTAGTTATATATTTTACTATTCTGGATAGTTCACAGTTTAGTCGAATTAGGACTCTTCATTAGGGTAATTAGGACCAAATCATTATTTTTGTCAATTGTGAATAGGCCACACTCTGCACTTAGCTAGTCCAAACCCTAACCATCATGCCCAAAAAATCTCACCACCTAGTTTATTCCAGAAATGTCTTGATTATCCGAACAAGTTCTTTACTGCTCGTTAGTGGGCCATTGAACCCAAAGTTAAGGAAAATCACCCATCTTGGCGGACTTGACGACCCTCGTGGGATGTTGAGATAAGACTATGCACTGAATCACTTAGCTTAGAATTATTAGGATGACAAATGTGGTATGTGAATCTGCCCTGAATTTTCTAGAACTTAAGTTAATTCTGTCCACTTGAACTTATGCGAAATTGTAGATTTTAAGCTATTAGATTTTAATGAAACTTAGAATCCTAATCTTAAACATTTCTCCGAAAGAATCCCTAAAGTCATGGTCCCGATCGATGGTTGGTGACCGTTAAACAAACATTACCTTATAATCGTCGATCACCGAATCCGAAATGCGGATAATTGTATCCTTAGGTAAATCATCACTAGGTTTTAAAATTGCGTCGGATTGTCTAGCACGACACCCTATGATATGTGCAGAAGTTTAGAGCAGAGATTATAAAACTATGACTAAGTCCTAGAGTGGGAGATTAAGACCATTTTAATATCCTTTAAAAACCTCATGTCTAATTAAACTAATTAATCAAGAACACTTATCTTCTAAGTATAAGTGGGTCCAATCACAAAAGCTACAAAAGATAATGCAATTAAGCAAACTAACATAAGCATATAGATTACAATAATGCAAAATGTTGAGCTTCTAATCAATGTGCAATTATCTAGAGTACTAATGGTATAATTACCTAAGCAACTAGTCTAGAAGTGAAATTACAAGATGTATGTGAAAATCTCCCTATCAATACATAGCATACATTTCATTCTAACATTCACACAATTAACAACTAAATAGACAATTCTATAATAAAAATGGCTCAAATGACAATCTCAAACACAAGCATGTATAGTGGTTCGGTTTCTCTACTCCACTCTTGGTTCCCGTACTCATCTCCTGAGGACACTGAATTTCACTATAGGAGTTTAAATCAGGTTCCACCCAACTTAAGTGTTTTAAATCGGTTCCACCCTATCGGGGAGTTTAATAAAGTTGCTTCCAACCTATGACGAAGATTTTACTAGTTCATCCCTCAATCAAGATGTTTGCGGGTTCCATCCTATCGGAGAGTTTAACAGGGTTCCTCTCAACCTATGATGGACATTTTACTGGTTCATTTCTCAACCAAGATGTTTACGGGTTACATCTAACGCAGAAGTTTGACAAGGTTCCTCTCAACCCTTCAATTCTAATCCAAGAACCTACTGTATACTTTGTCGGAGGCTCCCCTTGGAGACTTGATCGAGTTTGATTTCAAAATCTCACACTCAATCCTCCACAAGAAAAGAGTGCAACTGGACTCTTATAGTGACAATTTGTAGGATTGAGCCCTTGTTCAGTGCTGCTTGGGTTGCTTGATTTCCGCTTTCCCGTGCTTTAATCAACTTCCCATTACTCCCCTGATTATGTTGCCGATGCGTTGTCAATGCCTCAGCTCCATCGATCAATCACCTTGCATGTAGTCCTCTTTTGAAATGCCCAAGGTGATAGGAGATGGTTAAATCTTCTACTAAGGGTTGTATGTTACAAGCCTAAAAGGATTCACCTATGTGGATCTCTAGAGAGATTTAGACAGAGGATCTACTTATGGTGTAGGTGCTTAAAATATCTAGAGATCAAGAGAGAATAAGTTCATCTTCATATGAGCTTTTAATGCTCCATCTTGTGATGAATCACAAGGAAGATGACTTGGGTATGGTAGGATTAGAGCCTAGTGATGTGGGCAATGAATGATGACTTCTAGTACACTAAATTTCCTCTCTAAATGGCCTAAAATTCGAGCTCCGTATATATAGAAAAAGCTTCAATGGCTAGAAAACAGCATGCAATGGCTATTTGTTGATCAGCGAACAAGTCATGTCGTCTAGCTTATCTAAGGCCATCGGTTGATCAATGATGGATGTTGGTCGGCCAAATTAGGCCTAGATAGAAGTCTTGTTGCTGTCCTCTTTTAGGCCTAAATTGGTCAGTCGACCCGACTGTTAGTCGGCTGACTAGTCAGCTGACAACACATGAAATCTTCTGTTTTGGTTTGTATTTTTACAGCAGTTCATGAACCTCTTAGGCTTTCCTTTGAGTGGTCTTTTGGGACATCTAAGGCCATTCTAAGATGACTAAAAGTTTGCTTATGGGTCAAGTTATTTAGAGGTATGGTTTTGATTTTAGTTTAGGTTCAAGGGTTTTGGCACACTAAGGCATCTTTGATTTACTTGTTTCTTCTTCTTTGATGCTACTTTCCACTTGTGTCTTCGGTCTTCATCTTCATTGGGCTCAACCAACACCTAGACACCAGGACCTACATAATTGACAAATAAGGTGCACTAGTATGCCAAAAAAAAGGTGAACTAACAAACTTAAAAAACTCCTCATCTGTCAATTACGTAACAGAAACCTAGCCTACCAAAACAAAATACATGTATAAGATTACAATGATATTCAATAAAATACAGGACTCTTGACATGTACAACTAAGCAAAACTCCTCTTGAGTTGCTCCCTCATAACCTGTCAATCCTTAAAAAATCAGAGGATTTAAGCCTTATTAACCCACTTTGATAGTTTAATTTATGCTTTAATTTAGTATATTTAGTTGTAAACTGTTATCTTACTTATCTTAGCACAATCTTAGTGAATTATATGCTTAATGTATGTTAATTTATGCCTTGATCATGCATGCCTTCATGTTTATCTAGAATGACCAATTATGCATGATCACTTGTGCTTAGTTAGGTATATTTTCTTGTTGATCATATTCTATGCATGCTCCATGTTTCAATGTTCATGCACCCTTATACTCTCCTAGTTAGCATGTTTATATAGTTATATATGTGACTTTTTAATCTCTACCTCCATTTTCGTAATTGGTGTATCATTAAGGGGGAGAGATTAGTTTGTCAATTGCCAAGTCCCACCAAAATACTTTGTTATGCACAAATGAGGATAAAATTATCAGATTTACCTATAGTATTCAGATTTCAACTACCCTTACTAACTATTTATAGTTTTTTTTATCTTAAAGGTAACATATTTTTCTCATTTCCCTCATGAAATTCAATAAATGAGGAGGGGTTGTGAACTCTTCCTAGAAGGGATAATGGTCAGGATCCTTTCTTAGATTAGGAGGAAGAGAGGTAGTGGTGGAGGCCATGAGAATTCTCACTGATTTTTTTGTCTCCATCACTAGTGGAGTCATTAGATTCAGATTTTGACTCCGTCATATCATTCCATGTTGCTGTCATATTCTTCTTACCTTTTCTCTTAGTCTTTCTTAGCCATTTATTGGCAACATGAGCATATTCATCACAATTGTAACATTGGATAGGATTGAATTTGAATGATTTTTCTTTGAATTTCTCACCCTTCTTGTCCTTCTTATCACAAATTTTTCCTCTTTCGAATTTGAGGAATCTCTTGAATTTATTATTTAATTATTCTTCCTCCTTCTCATCATCATTATCTTTAGAAGACCTATACTAAAGTTATTTTTACCTATGTGAAGTCTTCAAGGCGATGCTTTTCTTCTTAAAGGGATCCATAAAGTGTAGTTCATATGTTTGTAGAGAGTCTAAGAGTTCTACTTTCATATTGTTTGTCTCTAAACTCTTCTAAGGTAATGACTTTGGAGCTAAATCTCTTCGGAAGGGACCTAAACAAATTATCCCATCTTGAACCCTTTCTCATAAGATACTAATGGAGTTATAGATATAGTTCAATCTAGCATAGAACTCCATAAAAGTTTCATCCTCACCCATTTTAATATTTTCAAATTGTAAGGTGAGGAGTTGCAATTTGAAACTCTTGACAATAGACGTCCCTTCATGTGTTGTCTTTAGGATCTCCCAAGCTGATTTGTTAGTCTCACAATTATATATACGATTAAATTCATCGAATCAAACAACAAAAAAGATTGCATTGAGACCATTGATATTGTAGCCATAAAGAGACTTTTTTCGAACACTTCAATTTTTCATTAGTTTGAATTAGGTGATCACAACTCCATCTCATTCCACTGTTTTTACCGGTGCGGTCTAGCCTTGTACAACAATGTGCCAGACCGAGGGGTCTAGGGACATTAAAAATATTAGTATCTCGGCCTTCCAATAGGCATAATTTGACCTGTCAAAATATGGTGGATGATAGATAAAACTACTCCATTTTTAGGTAAATATAGTGCTTAAGCTCCGGTATCAGATCTTACTCTAGACGGTTAAGTTCTTGAAGACCAACCTTCTCTGATACCAATTGAAATTGCGTTAGATCATTTAACACAACACCCTATGCTACGTGCGAAAGTTTAGAGCAGAGCTTATAAAAGTATGGCTAAGTCATAAAAGGGGTGATTAGGATCATTTTAATATTCTTTAAAAACCTCTTACTTAATTAAACTAATTAGCAATTAAACTAGTTAAGCAAGAACACTTAGCTTCTAAGTATAAGTGGGTCCAATCACAAAGGCTATAAAAGATAATGCAATTAAGCGAACTAACCTAAGAACATAGATTACAATGATGCAATATGTTGAGCTTCTAATCAATGTACAATTATCTAGACTATTAATGGTATAACTACCTAAGCAACTAGTCTAGAAGTGAAACTACAATATGTATGTGTGAATCACCCTATCAATACATAACATACATTTTATTACAACATTCACACAATTATTAATTAAATAGACAATGCTAGAATAGAAATTGTTGAAATGACAATCGCAAACGCAAGCATGTATAGTGGTTCGGTTTCCCTACGCTACTCCTGGTTCCCATACTCATCCCTTACGCACACTAGATTTCATTAGGGAAGTTTAAATCAGGTTCCTCCCAATTTAGGTGTTTTAAATCGGTTTCACCCTACCGAGGAGCTTAACAAGGTTCCTCCCAACTTATGACAGAGATTTTACTGGTTCATTTCCCAACTAAGATGTTTACGGGTTCCATCTTATCGAAGAGTTTAACAAGGTTCCTCCCGACCTATGATGAATTTACTGGTTCATCTCTTAACCAAGATATTTACGGGTTTCATCCAACTCAGGAGTTTGAAAAATTTCCTCTTAACCCTTCGGTTCCAATCCAAGAACCTAGTGTACACTTCGTTCAAGCAGCGGTCACCCCCCCTTCCAAAAAAAAAAAAAAAAAAATTGATGAAAACCCTAAATCTCACATATGACAACCATTCAATTTAGCAACTTCTAGTATATCTAGTACGTGGATTGTCTTTGATACTCTCCAATTCTTGTTGCAAGCTTGACGCAGTGGCTTTGGAGCTTATTGTAGCGACCCACCGGTGACACCACCCCGTTCGTCCAATGGTGCTTCTCTCTTGTTGCCTCTCTTTCTTCTCCACATAGAAACTCACCAAAGTCACCGCTGTCGTTGTCTTTCTCTTCCCTGGTTGTTGTCGACCATAAGCCCTTGGCCCATCGTTGTGGTGTTGCAACACAAAAAATGTGTTTTAAAACCCTTATGCAAACAACGAAGGGATCTCAAACGCCCTTTCCTTTTAACTGGAATTGTTGTGGTAGTATAATGGTGTATGAAGGTTGTTACACAGTTATCCTCTTGTCAAGTATCTTGCTTATTGATACTGTCTTGCACCATGATCTATGATGTCATTAGAGAACTTTTATCCATTTTAAGGTTGAACTCCATTTAGACCTCAACACAGGTTAGATCTCAGCCTTATATTTCTTATTTTTAAATCATTAAACAAACAAAAAACTCAACGAATAGTCCTTCTGTTTGGGGAAAATTCAAAAGGTCATGGTTGTGGCAGAGGCCGAGGAAGAGTAGGGGCAGACGTGGCTCTGGTAGAAGACATTACTATACTCACTATAATAAACTTAAACATGTTATAGGCAAGTATTCAATTCTTTATGGTTAATCATAAGATATTATAACTAGTGCTAAAATTGCCAACTTTGGTATTTTCCTTGAAAAGTTCTTTGAACTACTTGAGCAGCTGAACAATTCTAAAGTTGCACCTTATTCATGTATAATTTCCTTTGCATTTTTGCTCAAAATCTTTCAAATTCTTGAATTATAGACTCTGCTTCCAATGATCATATGGCATGAACATTAGAAAATATATCTTTAATAACACACACCAAAGGAAATAAAATGGTTTCCCTTGCCATTGGATCATCAACTCTAGTTCATGAAATTTACAAGATCAATCCATCTTTTGATATTAACTTGTCATAAATTCTTTGGGTTCCCAACTTATTATTTGTTAGCAAATTAACTAAATCTCTTGATTATTCTGTCACTTTTTTTTCAAATATTGTCTTATAAGACCCGATCACAGGAGGAGATTGGTAGAGAAGAGGAGGCACATGGGCTTTACTTGTTAGATTAGGGTACAAGAGCTTTCTTAAGCAATGAAAGTAACATAAACAATGGTCAGATTTGGCATTGGAGGCTTAAACATCCATCAGACAGAGTGTAATATCATTTGTGTCCGTCTATTACTTCTTCCTTTAATAAGTGTGAGACTTTTTTTTTTTGAAAGGTGAAGCTTTTATTCTATTAGTCATGCAACACACCCACCCCATTAGTTACACTGAGGAGGTGAGCTGTGGTGAAGTGTTAACCACGTCAAAATCTGTGTTCTACATGAATGAATTTTGGATACAGTGGCTTCGTATCACATCACCCCTCATAGGAGTTGGTTCACTTGTTACAGACAATGCGATTATGGCCAGGTGTTTATGGGCAATGATATATAATGCCTGCAAAATTGTTTGATGGTATGGAGTGTATCTTAATAGATGTGAGACACATTCTTGAGTTGAGGAAGAGTCTGATATCTCTGGGAGCACTCAAGGCTCTTAAGTGCAAATTCACTGAGTTCAAGAGTGTCTTTAAAATTTCAAAGGGGGCACTCGTAGTTATGAAAGCAAAAAAAAAATGGTAACCTTTACAGGTTGATCGGGAGCACTTCATTGAGTGGAGATGCAACGTCTATAGTAGATTGCATGTCTACATATGTGTGGCATGCGCGCCTAAGCAACATGAGCAAACGAGTCATGAAGTACTTTTTTTTTATCATTGTTTAATTTTTGCATTTAAAGTATTGATTTTAGTATATGTAAGCATTGTATATATGGTAAACGGTCAAGGTTATCTTTTAAATCTAGGAAATATATGTAAGGGTGTTCTAGATTATATGCATTCTGATGTATGGGGGTCGTCACCCACAGTTTCTAGTGGAGGATCATTATAGTTCATTACATTAATTGATGACTATTCCAGAAAGGTATGGATTTATTTTCTAAAAAATAAATCTAAGGTTTTCACCACCTTCAACTAATGGAAGGCGATGGTGGAAAAACAGTTAGGGTGAAAGGTGAAAGTGTTGAGGACAGATAGCGGTGGAGAATTCAATCAATTTTGTAAAGATGAAGAGATCATGAGGCACAACACAGTGCGCCACACACTAGAGCAGAATAATATGGCCGAGTAGATGATCGAAGTCTCTTGGAGAGGGCCCGATGCATGATAAGTAATGCTGGGTTAGGCAAGGAGATGTGGATTGAGGCCGTTAACACAGCTTGCTACTTGGTTAATCGGTCCCCTTCAATGTCTATAGATTGTAAGATTCCAGAGGAAGTATGGAGTGGTCAACATGTAGACTACTCAAGTTTATGAGTATTTAGTTGTGAGGCTTACTCTCATGTACTGTCAGTTGAGAGAGATAAGTTAGACCAAAGGGCGAGAAAGTGTACCTTTATGGGGCTATGGTGACGGTGTGAAGGGATACGGGTTGTATGACCCAGTCACATTAAGATCATAATGAGTTGAGATGTTAGGTTTGATAAATGGTCCTCTTTTTGTAAGAATAAACACAAGGAACAAAAAAAAATCAGCGATGATTGACATTCAGATAGACAAATGAAACATGGGCTACGACTAAAACGTAGATAGAGGTACAGAATCACTTGGAGCAACCACTTGTGAGAAGCAATCCACCAAGGGATCGTAGGTTACTTGTAACACCCTGAAATTTAGCACCCGAATATACCACTCGAGCATGAATTCCCAAGCGTTACTAAGGAAAATAAATGTAAAATCTAATCGATTATCGACTCAACTAACCAAGTTGGAAATCATGTATTTTTTATTTTTCTTCTCTCTTATGTGGTCCATTTTAGAAATCCACTCCATCCATCTTTTGATGGATGAGTCCATTAATAAGCTCTTGAATTTATGTACTTTTTCGTAAGTTACTGTACACACAAAATGATTTACTAAGTAACCATGGTCCATATGTAATACATTAAATGTGAACATGCTGCAAACAAGATCTACACCATCTATTCCTTTATCCACCAATAACTAATAGTCAGGACATGGATCCCATGGTCCAGATCATCCCCATTACTAATACTTTTTAAAAGAACGGAATTGAACTATAAAATGCAACATTCATAAAAGGAAGTAGAGTGAGAAATTCCTTGAACTCACCGTTTAGATGGTCTGAAACCCAAAATCTGACGGTTAAGAGGATAAGAAAACTCGATCAGCTACGATCCCACGGTAAAAAATCTCTGATCCACAACTTTACACTACGATCCACTAGTTCACACACAAATCGTCTCGTATCCCCAATCGAACACTAGATAAGAATATAGACAGTCATGATGATGAAGATGGATGGTTTGATGGAGTTGGCAGCTAATGGATGGTCCATATGAGATATGGGAGGGAGTGGTTATCTCGGATTCCAGTGTTTCCTCTCTCGTGAAAGATAGTCTAAATAGTATTTGAACTAAAATACAATTCTAGAATAAAACAAATGATAGTGGAGATATGTGCGATTAATCTATGGTCTACCTGGGGTTCTTCTATCAAATCTGAGGCATACATTACATAAATATCAAAATCATCAAGCTATGGTTGAAGTTTGGGATTAAGGGACTATCGGATGGACACATTGATCTGAACAATGTTACACTTAATGGACGTTCTTAATTAAATACATAATGTCTCGAAATTGGGCCCACCTTTCACAAATATGACACCGTCATGACGATGGGCTCAAAAAGTTGTTAAAGTATGGTAAGTTTGAGAAGTAAAAGTGATGTCAAAACCCTCGATCTCCTAAGCACACAAAGAATGATTTAAATGGTGGTAAACACCACAACTTATGGTGGTTAGTTTCTAAGGATAAGCTTGACCACTTCAAGGAGGGATTAAATCACAACCATTGAGTATTGTATAAAGTTGTCCGCATTATAGATTGGGGTGGTCATGGATTAGATAATGGACCATTAACTTTTCGTTTCTCTTACCAGTTTAAGAGTAATTGATAAAAAATGCGATGGACGGTGAACACACCTTGGTTCTAGATTCTGAAAACATGGGAACATGGGTCATCTTAGAAAACTTAGAAAGCATAAAATCCAACCACACAACGATGGTCATACATAAAGATGAACAGTCCGCAACAGAGATAGAAATCCTCTTTATCCTTATCTACATAATAGAACTAGAAGAGATAAGATTTTGAATTAGTTCATCGCATCGAATGAAACTTCAGCACATCTTAGTCCACATGTACACATCAATGACACTACGATGAAATCTAATTCAATAGGTCACCTAAAAATATGAAAAAGGTCGTCCATATGTGATTTCACCTTGATTGGTGGTCCACGTGGCCCTATACAGTAAATCTTCGATTAGACGATCTCGGAAGATCATCCAGTGATGAAATTTTACATGGATGGCTAAAATCCGAAAACAAAGGTGTGTAGAAAATTCCACAACTAAATGACACACCAATTGAAATAAATCACAGGGGTTCACTTTCACCATTGGTTTGGTGATGGGATAAGGTTTAACGGCTTGATCAAAGTCTGATGAAGATTTCAACGGTCACAAAGGTTCTTTTAAGGATACTCTATAATTCCAACAGAACCAAACTTGATTTGATCAGTTTAATGGGCCACGGTGATCAAAATGAGGATGAATGGCTATGATAAAAAGATCTATGATTGGATCTGGGTCGATCAGACTATATTATTGGATTCTACATGATTTAGTCTATCAATTTATGACTCAGATCAATTCCACAGATGATACAAAATTTTTAAAATGAATTACTAAAACTTATGTACATGGAATGTAGTTTATAATTCCACTTTTCTACCCAATTATTCTATGAGAAACGTACATCAAACATGTTATCAACCTTAGACACATCAAATTATTATTATTTTAATTTCATAAATTTAAATTCAGGTTTTTAAATTAAATAAAAAATCATAAAAAATCACAGATATTACATTATCGGCTAGATATGAGGGGGATCCATCTACTTTTCAGGAGGCTCTTGATGAAGTGGATACCGAAAAGTGAAAGGCGACGATGCATGCCGAGATGGATTCCTTGTATAAGAATAAGACATGGGAGTTGGTGGAGCTTCCCGTAGGCCGTAAAGCGATCAGGTGTAAGTGGATCTTCAGAAAGAAATAAGATAGGTATAAGGTAAAGTTGGTAACGAAGGGGTATGCTCAGAGAGAAGGTGTCGACTTCAATGAGATCTTCACGCCTGTGGTGAAGCATGTATCTATCAGGTTCATGTTAACATTGGTTACCCAATACGAACTCAAGTCAGAACAAATGGATGTGAAGATTGCTTTCCTGCATGGGGAATTGGAAGAGCAGATTTATATGAAGCAACTAGAAGGTAACAATATAGAAGGGGAAGATAACAAGGTTTTCAGGTTGAGGAGGTCATTATACATCCTAAAATAGTCGCCTAAGCATTGGTATAAGAAATTTGATTCTTTCATGATGGTAAGCGGTTTACCAGGATTGAGTATGATCATTGTGTTTACTTCAAGATAGTGAGTAATGAGAAGTTCTTTATACTTGTATTATATGTTGATGATATTGTCAGTCATAGCATATCGGAGACCGACATATTGAAGACTCAGCTATTAAAGACATTTGAGATGAAAGATCTAGGGGCTGCAAAGAGGGTTCTCGGCATTGACATATATAGGACAGGAAAAAGAGCAGGCTTTGGTTATCTCAGCTTGAATACCTTGAGAAGGTGTTGGTGAAGTTTAGGATGGATAAGGAAAAGCTAGTCGGCGTTCCCCATGCAGCTAAGGAGATGTTCTTCGGATATTTCATAGTCTGTACGAGACCGGATATTTCACATGCGATGAGTGTTATTAGTAGATTCATGCTTAACTCCGACAACTAACACTGAGAGGCAGTGAAATGATTACTACGATATATTTGAGGTACACAAGACTATTATGTCTTAACCTTTGATAAACCATAGGACAAGTTGGTAGGATATGTGGATTCGAACTACGCAAGCAGTGTGGATAGTATGGGATCAACTTTCGGTTACTCGTTTGTGCCAGTGGGTGGAGAAATTAGTTGGTTGTCGAATCTTCAGTCTATGGTAGCTCTTTCCACAACAAAAGTTAAGTATATGATAGTGACATGTATTCAAGTAAGTGGTTTGGTTAAGGGGAATGATAAATTAGTTGGGGCTTCAGCAAGAAGTCGTGCCGGTTAATTATGACAGCGCAAGTGATATCAATTTGGTGAAGAACTCGGTTTACCATTCTAAAACTAAACATATTGAAGTTCATTACCATTTTATTCGATAGGTGCTTAAGGAAGACAGTGTGACTCTGAAAAAGATCTATATGAGCGTGAATCTGACAGATATGCTTGTAAAGGTGATCCCTACAGAGAAATGCAAGTTCTGCACAACTTCTTTGGGTCTGGTGAAGATGGAGTGAAGATGGAGTGTGCACGAGAAGCGATAGTGATAAAGCTATAATGGAGACAAATTAGAGATGGAGGATAGAGCAAAAGGATGAATGGAATTGTTGATTGAAACGTTGATAGAGATTGTTGGATGAAGCCTTCAATTTGTGCAGAAAATAGGGTGTTCGATCGGTCGACCATTCCTGGAATTGCATAAACAAGTGTCAGGACAATTATCGAGGATTTTGACCTGTCGATCGCTGGTCTTAACACAAGGAGGACGTGGTAAGGTCAATCACCGTCTCCCTCACCAGATAACTACCTTGAATCCACAAGGCTTTCGAGAATCCTCAACCGGACTTTCTTGAATCCACGAGAGAAAATAGGAAATAATTCCTAAAAAAAATTTTAAAAATTGATTGAATGATAAAAATCAGTATCACAATGCTTTAAATATGAAACTAAACCCTAGGATGAAGTTTCAGAGTCCAACTCCAACTAAAACACCTATAAAACACGACTTATTATAAATAATAACTTACTAGACTTCATGGTTTTTGGAAAAAAATAGTAAGTTTTCAGTCCGGCCCAACCACATGATTCTCTTAAGTTTTCTAAGCCCTTTTCATGTTGGGCACAACTCCTAAAACTCAACGGTTCAAAGTTATAAGAAAACTAAAACTTACTATTCATAGTAAAAATAAAATAAAACTAGGCTAATGACCATCGATCTGGTCGAATCTCATAAATCCGGTTTGGGCAACCCAACGTAGAAAGTTGGTTGACTTAACTTGATCGAGCTACCCTAAAATCATGTATTATACGTCCCAAAACTCATCCCGGATTGCAAGATATAACTATTTTACGGTCACGACGGCCCGGATAATTTCTGTCTTCGATCAGGCTTCTTACAGTCCATCTTGGCTATGGAATTGTCTGCGGCCCGCTCTACATCAATCCCCTCCACTTCAAAAGAACTCGACCTCGAGTTCTCATCCAACTTTGGTTCATGATACTCCTATAGATCCGCAACATTGAAAGTCCTCGAAATCTCTATGTCATCTGGAAGATCAACAATGTAGGCATTGTTATTGATCTTGCAAATGATCAGTATTGGTCCAATCTTCTTGTGTTTCAATTTGTTGTAGGTCTCGGTAGGAAATCGCTCTTTTCGTAGATGGACCATCACTTGATCACCAACTTCAAACACTCTAGCATGCTGATGCTTGTCAGCTTCTTCCTTGTACTTCTCGTTCAAAGCATGTAGCTTGTTCCAAACGTTCTCATGAATATCCATGATCCGGTCCTCTATGTGTTCAATTGCAATACTCATGCCTGGGAGCATGGGCAGTGGGACCAAATCAAGTGTGTGGTGAGGCACTCGCCCATCGACAATCTAGAACAGAGACTTCCTTCTCGAGCAGTTTACCATGTTGTTGAATGCGAACTCCGCTTGAGCCAGGGCCAAGTCCCATTGCTTTGGCTTGTCACCCAAAATACAACGGATGGGATTTTCCAATGTGTTGTTTACAACTTCATTTTGCACATCTGTTTGCGGATGGTAGGCGCTACTAAATTGAAGTCATGTGTTGAATCGATTCTACAAGCCCCACCAAAAGTAGCTAACGAACTTGGTGTCCTGATCTGAAGTAATTATCTTAGGAATCCCATATAGTAGTAAAACTTCCCTGAAGAACAGATTCACCATGTGTATTGCATCAAAGGTCTTCTTGCAGTGGATGAAGTGTGCCATCTTTGAAAATCTGTTTACCACCACGAACACTTAATCCACGCCGTGTTGTGTTCGTGAGAGACCCAGTACAAAGCCTATGGATAAATCCTCCCAAGGGGCATTTGGAATGGGTAATGACGTGTAGAGACCCATATTCTGAGATTGCCCTTTAGAGGTCTGGCAAACATGGTACCATTGTACTGCCTTCCCAACATCACGAGCCAAGGCTTGGGGCGGAGTTAACGCTACCGCGATTTGGTCGAGGGTTACCTGTATACCTTGCAAGAGCAACCGATTCCCCCATTGTGCTGTATTGAAAGTTGCCGCTGTGAGATGATCCTTTGGAGCACCATTTGCAAGATGAACATCCGACCCGTCGTGAGAAGCCATCGCCTTAAGGAATAAACCTCGCTTTGATATTATTGACGCAGGGAGGATGTGGTAAGGTTGTGTTAGTGCACTTTTCTATGGCATACTAGTGTACCTTGTTTGTCAATTACTTAGGTCGGTGAGTCTAGTGTCGGTTGAGCTTAATCAAGACGGACCGGCTGCATCAAGAAAGAAAAAACAGGTAAAAGTGATGCATTGGTGAGCCCTAACCTAGTACCTACCCAAAACCATTAACCTCTAGATGACCATGACCCAATAGGCATACCCTTAGTCATTTTAGATTGGCCCTAGGTGTCCCAAAAGACCAATAAAAGAATGGCCAAGGAGGTTGCATGTTCTGCTGAAAAACAGAAACAAATAGCAGGAAAACATGCTTGGCCGGGCGCCCGGCCTAAGTGTCCACCGGGCTCCCGACCTAGAGTGGAATCCGTCCAAGTGAGTTGGCATAAGTCCAGAGGGTCACCGGGCGCCCGACCAGAACCTGTCCGGGCACCCGACCAGTGCACAAAACGTCCAGCAACTTATGACCCAGTCTGGAGTATTTTCGAGCGCTCGACCAAAGTGAGAACCGGGCACTCGACCAGTGAAAAATGGCCATCGGGCGCCCGACTAGCTAAAAAATAGTCCAATGTTTAATGGATCGAATTTTGGGCGCCCGACTCAATCTATCCGGGCGCCCAACCCTACGCGAATCTGCCCGTTATTTGACCATTGGAGGAAACTTTATAAAAGCGGGGGATTCGATTTTAGGGCTAAGTGAGGGGATTTTGAGGAGATAGAAGCCACCATTGCTAGAGACCATCAAAGGCTCTATCCCAAACCCATAGCAAGTCATTCTCCTTGTGTTTTCATCACAAGCATGGGCCATTCAATGACATCTTGAGAATGGACTTGTTCCCTCTTGATTCCTAGGGTTTAGACACCTTGATTATAGTTAAATCCCTTGTCTAAACACTACATAGGATTCCAAATAGGTGTATTCCTCTAGGAAACCCATTTTCTACCATTTGTGGAGGTTTCACCATTTCCTAGCACCTTGGGCATCTCCAATGGAACATCACATGCAAGGTAGCTAATCTTGGATCTTAAGCCTTGGCAAAGCAGCGGTGTCAAAGATCGGGGGAGCATACGGGGAGCTGATTCAAGCATGGGAGAGCAAGAAGAAGCAACCCAAAGCGGCGCTACAAAGGGGCTCAATTCGACAAGTAAGGTTGTCTTGTTCGGAGTCCATCCACTCAATTCCCTGTGGGAGTTGACTGTAGAGTTTGTTTGACAAACTCGAACTAGGGTCGTTTGCCGATCCTTGGCTTGTTAGTTGGCCTAAAATCTAAGGACGTTAGTTGTTCCTTGGCCTATTTGTCGGCTTAAAGACTAGGGGTAGTTCAGTACTCCTTGGCTCATTTGACGGGCCTAAATTCAGGGACGTTAGCCATTCCTTGGCACGTTTGTCAAGCCTAAACAAAGTCTCCAAGGGGGAGCCACCAACACGGGTGCAAATGTGTAAGTTGGGAGGAACCTGTAAACTCCTTGGTTGGGTGGATCCGAGTTAAAACACCTTGGTTGGGAGGAACCAGATTTAAACTCCCCAGTGAATACCAGTGTGCTCAAAGGGGTTGAGTACTTGAACTGGGTGTGGAGTAGACAAGTGGTTGAACCACTATACATGCTTGTGTTTGTGATTGTACTTAAGCACATTTCTCTTTATGCATTGTGTTTAATTTGTTAGTTATGAATGCTTAGTTAGGAATGTATGCTAGGCACTTGATAGGCACCTTCACACACACAAGATGTACTTTCACTCCTCATATAGACTTGAGCTTTTGTTGATCCATCCTCTATAGTCCACATGCGTTGATTAGACTAGGTTGCTGATTGCATTTATCTTTTGCTAGTCTTTTTTATTGGACCCACTTAGGCTTGGAAGCCGAATTGTTAATCGCTTACGTAATTTAATTTGCTAAATTGGTTTAGTAAGCGAAAAGATTTTAAAAAGGTCCTAATCACCCCTCCCTCAAGGACTTAGCCATAATTCTAGTTGCTTCTTAAGCTTCCGCACGTGTATGCATAGGGTGTCGTGTTAGACTACTCGACGCAATTTTAGGTTGATCACTTCTCCCTCACCGGATAACTACCTTGAATCCACAAGGCTTTTGGGAATCCTCAACCGAACTTTCTCGAATCCACGAGAGAAAATAGAGAAAACAGAAAGTAATTCCTAAAAATTTCGTAATAATTGATTGAATGATAAAAATGGGATTACAATGCTTTAAATAAGAAACTAAACCATAGGATGAAGTTTTAAAGTCTAATTCCTACTAAAACACCTATAAAACGCGGCTTACTATAAATAGTAAACTTCCAATTTATAGACGTGTCTCCTATTCCTACTAAGCTTCATGGTTTTCGATCGAAAATAGTAAGTTTTCAATCCAGCCCAGCCTCGTTATTCGCCTAATTTTTCTAAGCCCTTTTCATGTTGGGCACAAACACCTAAATCTCAACGGATCAAAAGTTATAAGCAAACTAAAACTTACTATTTATAGTAAAAATAAAATAAAACTAGACTAATGATCGTCGATCCAGTTGAACCGCTCAAATCCGGCATGGGCAACCAGATATAGTAAGTTGGTTGGCTTAACTAGCTCGGGCTACCCCAAAATCATATATTATACATCCCAAAACTCACCCTGGATTGCGGGATATGATTATTTTATGGTACTGATGGCACAGATCACTTCCGTCTCTGATTGGGCTTCTTCTAGTCCATCTTGGTCATGAAATTGTCTGCGGACTGCTCTACAACATGTCTCGACCAGTCGACAATATTCATAATTTTGGTAAAACTCTCTGAACAGTTTTTGGCGAGTTTGACCAGTCGAACATGGGCCACTGACCGGTCGACCTATGTGTCGGCCCATTTCGACCGGTCGACAATGCACAGTTCTGCGTAGTTTTGTCCTTTTATGTCTAATTTCGGTTCCATTGCTTTATAAGTGGGTGTAATTGGGATTAGGATATTCTAAGATGTGTTTAAAGGTTTGGATGGATTTTGGAGAGGGTTTTCTCTTGGGGGCTTTTCTCTGGTAAGGTTTCATCTCTTGTAATTTTGTTATTCATAGTACATTATCACTTTGTGCAGTGGTTTTTTCCTGTAAGAGTTTTTTCCCATAAGATCTATGTATTCTCTTCGGATTTACTTATGTGATTTTGGTTATCTTGTTTGATTCTTCTTTGAGTGCTTCCACGAGTCCCAACATCTTAGCATGTGGGTAAATAAATGGTGATGCACGCTGGATCCTGAGTCATGAAAGTGGCAAAACAAAATATGTGTAAGTGCGTCTCCTTCAAAGTTCAAAGGTTGACGGTTGTTAGTAATTAGGGGTGCAAATGGATCGTCTAATGACCTATTGTGTCAACGTGACTTGAAAACTAGCAGTACGAGTCTAAAAGTTCATTCTAAATTATTAAATGAGTTGGATCTGAATCATTTCAAAATCAACCTGACCCTAAACCTAGCTTTTAAATGGATCCTGATTTGGAACATACTAAAATGTACTTGACTCAAACTTGATTTAATCTATACCTAACCTAGATCCAAGAAAAAATAACTAATTACATATATGGGTTTTTGTTTGTCATTTGGTTTAGAATATAGCAAAGATTAACCACCTTTTTTCTAAATCGTGGTCACCCATTCACTACTTCTTGACAATATAAACTATATAAGATGAAGAATGTACCAAAATTCATATTAATTGAACTACCTAACTATTGGTTTTTCCCATTGAATTTAAACCTCTTATGATTTTATTTTTTATCATCTAAATATAGGCATAATTTTTTTTAATGATACGATGCATTATTTGTGTGAAAATTCTATTGAATGGTACAAATAGACCTAAAATGAAGTCTAATTAAACAATGTTGAAGATAAAGAATGTGTTTGGGCCCATTTTGAAGTTTAAAGCCTTTATTTATGAATCTATGCTATAAAGTAGGGAACTACATGGATAGTTACATCTAAGTAAGACATGGATGCATGCAATGCTGGCATAGGGAGGACATGGTGAGGTCGATCACCATCTTCCTTCACCAAATAACTACTTCAAATCTACGGAACTTCCAAGACTATTCAATCGGACTTCCTCGAATCCACGACGGAATTCTCGAATCCATGAGAGATAAAACAGGAAAAATTCCTAATAAATTCAAAATATCTTAATTGATTATAAAAACGAAATTACGACTCTTTAAATAAGGAACTCAAATGTAAGACGGAATTTTAGACTTCGACTCCAACTCAAACACCCTAAAAATGTGACTTATCATAAATAGTAAACTTACTATTTATAGACAATCTCTATTCCTACTAAACCTCGTAGGTTTTGGACAAAATTAGTAATTGTCCAATTTGGTCCAACCACGTTATTCTCGTAACTTTTCTAAGCACTATTCATGTTGGGCACAACTTCTACAACTTAAAGGATAAAGAGATAAACTAAAACTTACTACTTATAGTAAAAACGAAACTAAACGGGAATTTTGACAGTCAATCTAATAGAATCTAGCAAATCCGGCATGTGTAACCTAGTGTAGCGGGGTTGGTTGGCTTAAGTAGACTCTCCTACCCCAAAATCATATATAATATGTCAAAAAACTTATCTTGATTGCGAGATGCGATTGTTTTAAGGTTCTAACAGTTCGAATCATTTTTCCTCCGATCGGACTTTCTCTAATCCATCTTTGCCATGAAAGTGTCTGCAACCCACTCTACGTAAAGTATTAATTACATATCATCCATCACATTCTTAAAGACTGCTGAGTTTTTCACGTAGAGGTTTTATCAATCAATGCAAACATTTCTTAGTTAAGCGCTTAACACACAAATCAATGTGTGGGCCGCCATGATGTTTCAATGACATCCATTCCATCCAACAAGTGGGGGCACCCCTCCTAGTTTACTTGGATACCAATAATCAAGTTGACTGTACGATCACTCTGAAAACCTCTAAAATTATGTGTCGTGGTCCACTTGAGTTTTGTAATGGCCTAATTAATTTTCCCATTCATCTTAGTTAGAAGCATTTTCTAAATGAATTAGATGGAATATACAAATCATGGACCCCATATACAACCTAGAAGGGTTTTATTATTAGGTGTCCCATCTTAATCATTCCTTATGGTGGCCTACCTTAATTTTGGACCCCATTTGATTTGTTGTTGTTAAGAAGAAAAGTAAAGATCGAGCACATGATATACAAGTTGGATGTCATTAAAACATCATGGTGGGCCCCATGATTCAATTTGTACATTAAGCTTAATGGGGTGTACCCATTCCAACTGTTCTTGGTAATGTGGCTACTTAAATTTTGGACTAGCTTGATTTTTGGCTGCTAAAAAGAAGATTAGAAGCGACATAGAGATTGGAAGATGAAAAATCCCACTTATCATAAAAAAAAGAAGCACAATTAGATATCAATAATGAAAATTCTTATTATCATCCAATCATGATTAGATATCAATAATGACCAATTAAACCATCATTTTATCACAATTGTTGTTTCATAAAACATCTAACGTGTGGGCCACTATATGGACGGTTACATTTGAGTAACTGGCACAATTTTTAGGTTCACCTGTATGATGCATAGTGTTCTGAGTAAGTGAAGTATGGAGAGTACATTTCATTTTTTTTTCTTTTTTCGGTTGGACGTGGAAAGTTTTGTATTGGATCTATCCCCTTTGGATAATAATAATAATAAGTATTTATTATTAATAAGTACCAGTGTTCATGTTCAATTCACTCTGGATTGTAAAAAGCGGCTAAAATTCTATCAAAGAAACAAAAATTGCCAAAAGTTCAGAAAATAAAAAGTTTAGGTTTAACTCGGTTTGGACTAAATAAGTGGATTAAAATAATGAATATAACATTCATATGTGTGTGTATATTTATATAAATAAGGTTAAATAAAAGGCTTCAATTAAGGTAATTAGAAATTCTATTTGTACAAATAGTAACACGAATATGCAACCGAATGGTGTTCTTCGCCTCTCTCTAATATTTTTTTTTTCTTTTTCTTTTTTGTCAAGTAATACTATTATAGATTGATTCATCTTTACTATAAAAAAAAATCACTTTTGACTCAATTCTATCAATGGGTGGTGACCACCAATCTTTACCTTTAAATCACCTCAAAAGAGTTTTTAAATGCACGAAATCTGATGGTAAATAAGTAATGACGGTTTATTTGGTATTTGGTCGTGTTGAGTATGTGTTTCATTCATGCCGTCCATTTATTTTGTCATATCGTTTTAAGGCATGAGCAAAAAAATGAGGCAGATCCAACACTTAACGACTCAATGGTAGGCATTTAATCCCCAACATTTCCTATGGCGTGGTCCACTTGAGCTTTAGATCTGCCTCTGCTTTGGTTTCTCGCCCTAAACTGATCTAAAAAGAAAAATAGATAGCGTGGATATAACATATATACCATGGTGGGGCCAATTATAATGTTAAAGTTTTGTCATTTTAGTAGTGAAATATGTCTTCTAATCAAACACCCAGCATTTGTCATAATTGCTTATTTACCATCGTTTTCATGCATTTACCACTAACAAAACAGGTTCAAAGTAATTATTTGTCAAGTAATCCTTATACAGGTTGATTCATCGTTACTAAAAAAAATTCACGTTCGACTCAATTCTATCAATGGCTAGTGACCATTGATCTCTATCTTTAAATCACCTCAAAAGCTAATTTTTTAAAATAGTGTGTTTAATCTAGTTTCTTAGAAAAGTAAACCTTCTTTTTTTTTTTTTACCAATCTTCTAAAATATTTAGAGTTTTAAACATTGGTCAATTGAATGAGCTCTCTCTCTCTCTCTCTCTCTCTCTCTCTCTCTCTCTCTCTTTCTCTCTCTCTCTCTCCACACACACATTGTTGGAAATCCAGTCCGCGGGAGCACCGAAGAAGATCAAACAATCACCACACAGCCACACATGTAATCAATGCAAAAGCACACAAATTTTACGTGGCAAACTCCTGTGGGAAAAAACCATGGCACAAAGAAACACCTCCACTATGAATCTCAAATGATTACAGAGCTAGAACTACCCGAGTAGATCCCAAAGATGAACAAGGCATACAAAACTCTCAATCCTCCCTCCCAATAATCCTAATCTCGTTTAGATCACCTAGGTATTACTTAACATGAGGTCTAACACGATTAGGAAACATATATATAAGAGGAAACCCGAAATTATAAACAAGTAGTGCGAAAACCGCGCAATGCTATCAAATCCCGCATACCACAGACCAGTCGGACAACCGGTCATGATATGTCCAGAGAGTTTGCTTGTCTGCTGCCTCAACTCAGACCTGTTTGACGAATGGTCTGAGCCACCTGCGACCGGTATCAAAACGTGAAAATATGTCCAAAGAGTTGGGCTTTAAAACTGCACCACTTTGTCCACGACTCTGATTTTGCATATTTGAGGCCTTCACAACAATCTCCACCAAGGCATCAAAAAACCATCAAACCATCTTCTCTTCTCTTCAAAGAACCAAGTCATCATCAATCATAGTCGCTGCTTCTCATGCACCACTGCGTCTTCGTTAAGCCTTCGCCAATCCTAGAGAAGTTACGCAGAACTTGAATTTTTCTGTAGGGACCACCTTGGTCAGCATATCCGTCGGATTCAAGCTAGTATGACTCTTGTCCAGAGTCACATCTCCTTCCTCAAGCACCTGTTGAATAAAATGGTGACACAGATCAATGTGTTTAGTACGTGAGTGATAAACAGAATTTTTAGCCAAATTTATAGCACTTGAGCTATCACAATTAACCGGCACGGCTTCCTACTGAAGCACCAACTGATTTATCATTCCTTTCAACCAAATAGCTTCCTTGAAAGCTTCTGTCACCGCCATGTACTCAGCTTCAGTAGTGGAAAGAGCCACCACAGACTGAAGCTTAGACATCCAACTAATCGCTCCACCCACTAATACAAACGAGTACCCTGAAGTCGGTCTCCTACTGTCCACACTACCTGCGTAGTCAGAATCGAAGTAATCAACCAACTTGTCCTTGGACTTTTCGAACATCAAGACATAGTCCTACATACCTCAAATGTATCGAAGTAGCCATTTCACAGCTTCTCAATGTTGTTTGCCCGAGTTAGACATGAATCGGCTTACAACACCTATAACCTGTGAAATATCTGATCTTATACAGACCATGCCATACATTAAACTGCCCACAACACTTGAATAGGGCATATGAGACTAACATGCTTTTCTTCATCCGTTTTGGGACAATGTTCAGAAAAAAGCTTGAAGTGAGTTGTGTGGGGAATGCTGACCGGTTTGTACTTGTCCATCTCGTACTTTTTCAATACCTTCTCAAGGTATTCTTCCTGAGATAATCACAACCTGCTCCTCTTCCTGTCTCTATGAATATATATGCCAAGAACCCTCTTTGCAGCCCTCAGATCTTTCATCTCAAATTCCCTGAAAGCTGAGTCTTCAACACATCGATGTCAGACATGCTATGACTGACAATAAGCATGTCATCAACGTACAACACCAGTATGAGAAACTTCTAATCATTCAGTGTCTTGAAATAGACACAATGATCGTACTCGCTCCTATTAAAGTCCTGACTCATCATGAAGGAATCAAATTTCTTGTACCACTGCCTAGGTGACTATTCGAGACCGTACAATAATCTCCTCTACCTGCTAACCTTGTTCTCGACCCCTTGCACTGTATAACCTTCTGGTTGTACCATGTATATCTGTTCTTCCAATTCCCCATGCAGAAAAGCAGTTTTCACATCCATCTGTTCCAGTTCGAGGTCGTATTGGGTAACTAGCGCTAATACGAACCTGATAGATACTTGCTTCACAACTAGTGCAAAAATCTCACTGAAGTCCACGCCTTCGCGCTGAGCATACCCATTTGCTACCAACCTTGCCTTGTATCTATCTTGTTTCTTCCAAAAAATCCACTTACAACCTATCGTTTTTCCGCCCATTGGAAGCTCTACAAGCTCCCAAGTCTCATTCTTGTACAAGGAGTCCATCTCGTCTTGCATTGTTGTTTTTCACTTCTCGACATCTATATCCTTTAGTGCTTCCTCAAAGTCAGACGAATCCCCCTCATCTGTAATGAGGGTGAATGCAACGTTCGAGTCATCCATGTACCTTGTCGGTAACCTGCGATCCCTGGATGGATTTCTTCATGCAGGTGGCTGCTCCACTTGATCCTGTACCTCTGTCTGCACCTCATTATCGGCCTGTGTCTCATCTGTTCTCATGAGTATCAATCTGTTCTGATGTTTCTTTTTTCCTTTGTAGCATCCTTACGGAACAAAGAACCCTCATCAAACTTGACATCACGACTCATGGTGATTTTCCGTGTGACATGGTCATATATTCGATATCCCTTCACAGCATCACCATAGCCCACAAAGATCCTTTTTTCTGGCCCTATGGTCTAGCTTATCTCTCTTAATTGATGGTATATGAGAGTAAGCTTTACAACCAAAGACTCGCAGACTTGAGTAGTCAAGCATACGACTACTCCACACTTCCTCAGAGATTTTACATTCAATTGCTATAGAGGGTGCAGTTTATTAAGTAACAAGCCGTGTTAACGGACTCAATCCATAGCTCTTTGCCCAAACCAGCATTACTAATCATGGATTAAGCTCTCTTCAAGAGAGTTTGATTCATCCGCTCTGCTACACCATTCTGCTCTAGCGTGTGGCATAGTATGTTGTGCCTCAAGATCCCTTTCTCTTTACAATACGTGTTAAGTTTTCTGGAAGTGAACTTACCTCCATTATCAGTTTTTGAAATTTTCAATTTCTACCCTTACTGATTCTCCACCATCGCCTCCCAATACTTGAAGATCATGAAGACATCGGATTTATTTTTCAGAAAATAAATCCAAACCATTCTGCTATAGTCATCGATAAACGAAATGAACCACGATGACCCTCCAACAGAAATAATGGGCGACGGCCCCCATACATCGGAATGGACATAATTAAGCACCCTTTTACATAAATGTTTCCTCCCTTTAAATGACAATCTAGACTATTTCCCATACATGCAGTGTCCACATATACTAAAGTCTATAGATTTAAAGGAAGGAATTAAAGATCGTTCAGACGGTACCTTCATGCCTTGCTTGCTCATGTGGCCTAAGCGTGCATGTCACATACGTGCAGACGTGGAATCCGTCACAGTCGCTACAGCTCCACCTACCGAAGTGCTCCCAATCAGTCTGTAAATGTTCCCATGACTCTGTCCCTTCATAATTACAAGGGCCCCATTTGAAACTTTGCAGAACCGGTCAAAATTGGTGAACTTGCACCCCAATGCTTTGAGTGTACCAAGGGAGATCAGATTCTTCCTCAACCTAAGAAAGTGCCTCACTTCCGTCAAGGTCCGTTCAATCCCATCGAACATCTTAATGCGCACAGTACCAATCCTTACAACCATGTAGGCATAGTCATCACCCAGAAATACCGAGCCTCCCTCATATTCCCTGTAGAAAGTAAAGACGCTCCTATCTGAGCATATGTGATATGAAGCCCCGGAGTCCATGATCTACTCATCGCAGAGAGATACAGGCTTTGACACCATCAAGACCTCACACACATCACTACCACCTTCCTCGGCTTCAGTAGTATTGGCTTCCCTAGAAGAATTACCTGACTTCTCCTTCTTATATTTAGGATTCTTGCAATCCTTCTTCATGTGCCCAACTTAGCCATATCCCCAACACTTCAACTTGACTTTGCCCTTACCCTTTGTTTGGATCAAGAACGTGATGATCCTTCACCTCACTCAGAATTCCTTCCTCTCATAAACAATGCTTCGAAGGAAGAATTAGTATTACTGTTTTTCTGTCTCATGGCCTTAAATTAAAGGGCTGAGACAACGGTCTCGACACTAATAGTGTCCCTACCCGCGCACAACGAGTCCCTGAGTGACTCATATGAACTAGGAAGCGAGTTCAACAAGATCAAGGCTTAATACTCGTCCTTCATCTGTTCACCAAAATCGAGCAACTTGCAAATCAGTTTGTTGAACTTGTTAATGTGGTCATCCACATCTGTTCCTTCCGCCATCTTCAAAGTGAAGAGTTGCATCATTAGATATATGCTATTTTCTAGAGATTTCTTCGCATCGCTTGGTCCATGTCTCTACAGCGGTCTTCTCCTTCATGATGTTATAGAGGACGTCATCAACAAGGCATAATTGGATTGAGGCCATAGCCTTCTCATCCATCTTCGTCCGCTCCTCATCTTTCATCTCGGCAGGGCGCTTTCCATGGCGTTCACGACCCCTTGCTGAGTTAGGACGGCACGCATCTTCACCTTCCACAACTCAAAGTTGTTTTTGCCCGAGAACTTCTCAACGTCGAACTTTGTGCTTGAAGCCATGGGATTGTTTTAGAAAACTCCTTCTTCTACCTTCCAACGATATCTCCGATATCACTTGTTGGAAATCCGGTCAGCGGAAGCACCAAAGAAAATTAAACAATCACCACACAGCCACACACGCAACCAACACAAAAGCACACAAATTTTACGTGGAAAACCCTCGAGGAAAAAAACCACAGCAAAAAGCGACACCTCCACTATGAATCTCAGATGATTACAGAGCTAGAACTACCCGAGTAGATCCCGAAGATGAACAAGGCACACAAAACTTTCAATCCTCTCTCCCAATAATCCTAATCTCGTTTAGATCACCTAGGTATTACTTAGCATGAGGTCTAACATGATTAGGAAACATATATATAAGAGGAAATCCAAAATTAAAAACAAGTGGCGCGAAAACTGCGCAACGCTATCAAATCCCGTAGACCACAGATCGGTCGGACGACCGGTCGTGATATGTCCAGAGAGTTTTCTTGTCCACTGCCACAACTCAGACCTGTCTGACGACCGGTCTGAGCCACTTGCGACCGGTTTGGCGACCAGTCTCAAAATGTGAAAATACGACCAGAGAGTTGGGCTTCAAAACCGCACCACCTTATCCACTGACTGACCGGTCGGACGACCGGTCGGTGGACTCTGATTTTGCATATTTGAGGCCTTTACAACACACACACACACACACACACACACACACACACACACAGAGGAATGCTCACCTACGCACTTCTCTCACGAGAACTCTTGAGCACTTTTTCATGGCTCATCGTACATGACGTGAGCCCAAAATCAGAGCCGTCCACGTGATGTAGCACCCCAAAAAACCCCAGGGCCCATCTTTCAACTTGTTCTAGAACTTTGGCCCATGAAAGAAGGAAATAGTTTCCTCCCTTGATTTGCCTCTTGATTTCTGCGATGGCTCACCAGAATTTTGGATTAGGTTGAAAGATGGGCCTTAAGGGTTTTTTGAGGTGCTTCATAACATGGACAGCTCAGATTTTGGGATCACATAATGTGCCATGAGCCATGAAAAAGTGCACACGAGTCTCTCATGAGAGAAGTGCCCAGGTGTGTGTGTCTATATATATATATATATATATATATATATATATATATATATATATATATATATATATATTTATTTATTTCTTTCTTTGGAATTCAAAACTGAGTTTTGCTAATTATACGGTCACTACAAATTAGGTAAAGTTCTGACTGACTTTGGAAGGAACCATTGGGCTGAGTCCAGTCATAAAGAAGGAAAGAAGAACAAAGGTCATTTTCCGTAGTGAACTTTTACTTTCTCGGGATTACTTGATACATTTTAAAAGTTTGTATTGCTTATGCATTCATTGGACGAATTGTCCATCTATGGCTCCAGCAATAATTGAATATATCCTCCGTTGAAAAATCAACGGAGGGTTGTTGAGGTCTTTTTCGACTGAGAGAGACTCATTTTGCATCACTCGTCAATGTGGGGGACCACCGGATGAAAATTTTGGTTCACTAGATGTTACATTTCGTCCAGCTTCGTGCCATCAACGCACGCGGCAGGAAATTCAGTCTGGTCACTAGTGTGCCCTTAGGTGGGCCATGTCGGCTTGCTCAAAATTCAGGTCAGTCATCTCTAAGGTGGGCCATGCATGTACATTTTGAGGTTTTCTTGTAACTTTTTTAACCGTCCATTTCATTCACAAGGTTGGATCTAATCCCTTTGGATAATAATAATAATAAGTACGAGTGCTCATGTTTAATTCACTCAGGATGGTAAAAAGTGGCTAAAATTCTATCAAAGAAACAAAAATTGCCAAAAGTAAATTATATAACATTTATATGTGTGTGTATTTATATAAATAAGGTTAAAATAAAAGACTTCAATTAATGTAATTAGAATTTCTATTGGTACAAATAGTAACATGAATATGCAATCGAATGGTGTTCTTCGCCTCTTTCTAATCTTTTTTTTTTTTTTTTTTTTTTTTTCAAGTAATAGTATCATACGTTGATTCATCTCTACTAAAAAAAAAAATCACTTTTGACTCAATGCTATCAATGGGTGGTGACCACCAATCTTTACCTTTAAATCACCTCAAAAGAATTTTTAAATGCACATAATGGTTTATGTTATGGGTAAAGAGCCGACCTGAAAGAAAACAGATTTTGCCGACCCGGGAAAGACGAGCTGACCCGTTTCAGGTCCCGGATACGGGTCGGGTCGTATTGACCCGATGGAAATTGGTCGGCTCGGCCCGATGTAATGAAGATCGTCTTAAGCGAGCTGAACTGTAAATCCCCGATCTTGGGCTCACGCCGAGATATCGGGAGGAAAGATCGACATCCCCAGCTTTTAGGGATAAGGATCTTCGTTTGTTGTGGGCAGATCCGAAGATCTCGGGAACCCGGCTGGCAGTCTGCTGGAATTACGACTCTCCGAAAAGGCAAGCAGTTTCACGACCTAAGTCTATAAATAAGGACGTTCTCTCCATTATCAAGGTATGAAAACTAATATCGATCTACACTGAGATATTCAATTATCAAAGATCGCTGACTTAGGCATCGGAGGGTCATTGGCTGGACCCCCAGCCACCCCCCTTATTCTCTGTATTCTTTTGCAGGATTTAAGGACTCCGCCATCTCAGTCATTTTCTACCAGAAGTTCGGACTCCATCCTACCATCCAGATCATAAATCTGCATCTTCGTTGTTGACCATTTTTTGGTAACAACAGTTTATTTGGTATTTGGTCTTATTGAGTATGTGTTTCATCCATGCCGTCCATTCATTTTGTCATATAGGGCATGAGCAAAAAAATGAAGCAAATCCAACACTTTTATAACCCTTAACGACTCAATGGTAGGCGTTCAATCCCCACATTTCCTGTGGCATGGTCCACTAGAGCTTTGCATCTGCCTCTGCTTTGGTCTCTCACCCTAAAATGATGTAAAAAGAAAAATAGACAGCGTGGATATAACATATATACCATGGTGGGGCCAATTATAATTTTCACCTGTCTAAGACCCGACTTAAACTTGACCCATACGGTAAATAGGTGTAGGGCCTATGTTTAGGACCCAGACCAGTCCAATAAACTAATGGGTGTTTTGCTTTTTTACTTTGAATTTGACCCGGATCCAACCCGTCGGTCTAGCTCCAAAATTCCGGTCGGGTCTTAAATCCATCGGATTTGGGCCCCGTCAACCTGACCCGAAGCGTTTGCACCCGTACGATGGGTTGACTTCTATTAAGGCTCATGTAATCTGCTGGCCATATCTATACTACCATGTGATGATCCAGACCGTTCATCAAGATTCCCTACAGTATTTAGTCAATAAAGAACCGATCTAACTGATCGGAGATCATCACCGTCAGCACTGAATGATTGTTGTAAGAAGCTTTTTTGTACCGTCGTTTAGAATTCACTTTCTATGGATGGTTAGATCTCTGATGGTGAGATTCATATATATATGAATTATGAACTATTACGGTGGCTAATTCAAAAGGGACGGTTTGGATTATCACTTGGTGGGCCAGAAGGGCGAGCCTCTGGCCAGAGCATTGCTGGAAATCTCATCCTTCAAAATGGATGGAGAAAAGCTACAGAGTGACGTCAGAGAACGTCATCTTTATTCCCCTCACGGGAAGGCAGAGTAATTGCACTGCAGTATGGTGCTCTGCGTTGTATGGAGTCAACCAAAATCCGCAATTGTATTATCAGATACATCCGATCAGCATATTTCGTTAGCATGGTGCCCATCTGACGGTGGATTGGAATTTGGATTGAACGCATGCATTTTTCACCATTGAAAATTTGTTTTCATGAAAAATATTTCATTTTGGAAGATGCCGCTACGAATATTAAATGGATTAAATGCAATTTGTCTAGCGAAATAATCCAAGATAATGAAAGAAATGGACGTACTTGATTGATGCTCCCGAAGGCTTGATACGCAGCCACTCAGAAATTGTACACGTGTCATATAACAACTCAAATCAAACCGGTTAAATTGTGGAAATTACTGTATCTAAGTCATCATAAAAAATTCAAATTGATCGAAAAATCCTAACCCATGATGCGTGGACAATTATTTAGGAAATGGGACCATTGGATATTTTCATTTTCAACCGTCCAAAAAAGCCCACAAATTCTATAACCATATAATGTGAAATAATCGTATTTCTTGGTTCATATACATCTAAAGATAATCTAGGAAGTTTAGGTCAACTTACTTTTATGCCGTGAGTGCGATTTCAAAGTAATTTCTAAGTGCATGTGTATCATCTATCACACTCCTCCAGAGTATCGAAAGTTTTCTTCGGGAACGACCGAACGGGAGAGGAGAAAATATAGAATCCTCGACCCGAGTCTGCAGTGTACACGTGTTTTCAATTCGACAATTTGAACCTATAGTTCGATAATCGAGACCATTGGTCTTCTGTGGCCCAGAATGGATGAACAATGGTCGAAAAGGATCTCTGATTGAACAATCTAGTGGGCTTCACTAGTGGAAAAGTGGGCAGGGAAACTCTTACCGTTGAAACCTCTCTAGGGTCCACAGTGTTGTTTATATGCCATCCATACCATTCATAATGTCATTGGTATTGGGATGAACTGAAAACACAAATATTAGCCTGATTCAACACTTCTGCAGCCCCATGAATATTTCAATTGTGGACGTTTAATCATCATGTTTTCAGCCCACCCAAGTCTTTGATCACGCTCATTTTTTGTCACACGTTCTAAAATGAGATTACAAAACTGATAGGCGGTGGATCTCTCACAAACATCATAATGAGCCCCACATAAGCTTCCATAGCAACTCCCAAAGGCTTTTGGAGGCCTCTCCAACGTTGTTCAAATGGGCCCATCGAGCAACTTGTTCCAATAGGCCTATTGTTCAGTGATCCAAACCATCGATGAGAAGGGCCTCACCATGGATGGCCACACATAAAAAATACCCTGATTGGAACACCGTAAAATAGAATATTTGAGCTTTTATACGTTGAATATGAATTATTGTCTTTTTTTTTTTTTTTTTTTTCCTTTCTTAACTATCCATGTTGTACTTCTATATTGCAGGACAGCTTAGTCAAAAATCAAAGCACGAAAGATCAAGGGGACTATAACACGGGAATTTGTGGGAATAATGATTTCCACCGTTGAAACTTTCCTAAGGCTGATGTTTATTTGCCATTAGACCTGTTGATAATATCACACAGATATGGCTGATGGTAAAAAGAAAAATATCAGCTTAGCCAAAGCTTTTGTGGCCCTTAAGAATTTTTCAATGGTAAATGTTCAATTCACACTGTTTCCTATGGTGTGATACACTCGAACTTTAGATATGCTTCATTTTTTGTATCAAAACTTAAAATTATATGGTAAAATGGATGCATGGAGTGGATAAAATATATAAATTACAGTGGGCCCCACAGAGTCTGACTTACTCACAACACAATCCGCTTCTTTCCCCCATCCACCTTTACCTTTAGTGCGGCCCATTTGGTTCACGTATGCAACCCATTTTTTGTCTCACGTCCTAAAATGAGCTCACAAAATGAATGGATAGAGTGGATTTCTCACGAACATTAGCCATGGGACTCACTCACCCATATGAAATCAACTTCCAATTCTTGCCAAACTGGATAGATTCTCAAGAAGGGAGAGGAGAGAGACTCACCCTCTCCGCCTTCTATGGCCTTGGAGATTTGGATCCCACCCATGGCTCTGGGATTGCCGCGTATGTAGCATACACAAGCTGTGGATGTAGCAAAATTCTTCTCCAAAGTAGAGCCCACCTTGATGTATGTATTTCATATCCGTCCATCCATTTTTCAGCTCATTTTAGTGGATAATCTTAAAAATAAAGAAGGTTCAAATCGAAAGAGTGACAATTAAATGGCCACCATTAAAAAATTCCTAGGGCTACTTTAATGCCCATTGTAAGTTTTAATTTTCATCCAACCTGTTTATAAGATCACAAATACCAGGATAAAGGGACTAAATGAATATCAGATTTATCCAATACGTTTGTGGTCCACAAGAAGTTTTAATTGTTATTCACTTGATAGTTGGATCTTAATTTTTATACTATTGGCCTAAAATAATATTTAAAAACTAATGGACCGTGTGGATATAAAATAAATACATCAATGTGGGCCCCACGGTCAGGGACGCACTGTGATTAGTACGGCGGGGGCCGCACCTAATCCGCCGCTCGGGAAAGGCGGCGAGCGCGTTGGTCTGGTGATGAGAATACGAACACACAACGCACGACTCGACACGGCGAGTTCTGAGGATTTTCTTCGCGGCAAGCGTGCTAAATACGCACGTGTAATTAGCATCCGAGCCACTCATCATTCATGGTCCATGTTGATACTACTTAGAACAAAAATCAATCGTGTCCACTTATCAGGTGAGTGAAATACTTACGTTAGATACGAACCGTTGGTCATATTGTGGGCCACCTGTTGACTAGGTCAGCCTTATTATGAGCAGTACATGGCTCACTGAGTAGACTCGTCCGAGTCGTGAGCTCCTTTTTGTCGAATTCATTTGTCCTTTCAGTTTTCACGACATTCTTAACGGAAAGACAATTTAGTTATTGTGATTGTTTACCACTATTTTGAAATTGGTGGTGACCAGTCTCATCACATTTCGTGCTCCTATAGGGAAATCCAGACCATCCAAGTTATAGGGTATGTTTCCAATAGAGACTGATCAAGAAATTCTAACCATCCAATTGATGGTCATCAAATGGATGGTTAAAAGTAAAAAAAAATCGTCCAAAAGACCAAGAGAAAAATCACATGGTTATTATATTCTTCTCATAGTTTTGTAATTTTTGGGTTATGCTCTATCTATAGTTGGGTAGGTTATTTGGATGGTTTAGATTATGTACGGCTATACCATGTGTAAGGTGGAGATGTGATCACCATTTTTTAAATGGCGGTCAACGATTGTAGGAATCTAACCCAATGAAGATATACGCGTTCTATGATTGCCTGCAGACGGTTGACTCAAATAATTCGTCTCTGAAAAAGCTTGCGAGTAGAGCGGGAGAGGTTTAGTGCGGCGCCCACCACACCCAAGATGGTGCGTCCCTTACCATGGGTCCCACCTAGATGTATTTATTCTATATCCACACCGTCCATCAGTTTCTCCAGAATATTTTATAGCATTGTATGATTTCAGGTGGAACATACTTTAGGAAACAGTGGTGATTGAACTCGTACCATTAAAATATTACTAAGGCTCACCGTATTGTTTCGTAATTTTTATTTTCCATCTGACCTGTTGATAAGGTCACATAAATCTGGATGAAGGGACAAAAACAAATATCAGCTTGATCCAATATTTTTTCTTCTACTAATCTTCAATCACCACTGTTTCCTATTGTATGGTCCACTTGAGACTTGGATCCACTTTAATTTTGGGCCCAATTATCAAAATAATCTTTGAAAACAAATGGACAGTATCGATATAGAATGCATACATAAAATTGGGCCCTACGGTAAGGGCTGCACCGTCTTCGGTGCGGCTGGGGACGCACCTTATCAGCTCCACCGCCGGGCTAGGGCTGTCAACAGGCCGGGCCTGCAGTAGTCGCGGCCCGGATTTTGAACCGTTTATGTCCGGGCCTTCGGGCTGGTTCTATTCAAAATTCTGATTTTATGGCCCGGGACCCGGCCCATTGACACCCCGAGAAGGGCAGGGGAAACTTTCATACTCCGGCGTAGTGCGATAGTTGATACTCAGCCGCTGATGAATCGTATATGTGATGCAGTAGTGATTTAGGTTGAGCTGGATAAACTAGGGGTACCAGTTTACATGTATCAAAAATAAAAAAAAATCGAACATTTTTTTAAAATTTCTAGCTGTTGATTTGGTGGACATTTATTGGCCGTCCAAATGAAAGTATTCAACGGTCTTATTTCAGCAAACAAGTGTCCCCGTTCAAACAATATCATTTTGGGATGCGACTTCGTTACAGTGCATTCTACAACTTAGGTTGTTTAATTGAGTTAATGTATGACACGTGTACAATATCTGAGGGCCTGCATATCAAGCATCATAAGCCGCCAGTGTATCAAATAAATCCCCCGTACAATTATTTTGATTATGATCGTGTTACGTACGTCGCGACTGAGGCCGTGCTCAACATGCGTCGCCCCATGATGCCCACAGGAATAGATGGATCGATAATTGAAACCGTCCATCACTTTTTTCTATTGCTGATTGGAGAATTCCAATAAGTATCGATTCCAACCATTGAGTTCAAGAATCAAATAAGAAACATCGAGTATATTTCTTTCAACGGTGTAAATTCAATTTCACTATCACCCAAAAAGCGCAAACCTTCAGAGTTAATATTCTCCTATGTTTCATCCATCCAAAAGAAAAGGTATAAGATAGTCGGTTCCGATCATCTGAAATCTTATTACATGTGGGACCCACAAGTGGGGTATGAGACAAACTCATTCCTGTCCCTCCAATCAGGTTAACGTTTTCCCCGGGTTAATGACTCGGTTTGAAATGGTCATCTCTGGCTAACTTACCGAGGCAAGTCATTGCTTTGGTTCTCCTTCTTATAAAACCTTCAAACGCTCTCATCTTTCCATCCTACAAAGAGCTTACACTTTCTTCTTCTTCTTCTTCTTCTCATCCCAACCATTGGTTTTGCCCATTTCCTTCCTTTCCTGATTTGGGGTCATGGCAGGAGAAGATAAAAAAGCGCGCAATCTGGAGCAGACGCCGACGTGGGCCGTGGCGGTGGTCTGTTTCGTTCTGGTCGTTGTTTCGATATTCATCGAGTACATCATACACCTTATTGGAAAGGTAAGCTACGAAAATGAACGACGAAAACATAAGAGAAGTTGGAGTTTATCTTTACAAATGCTAACTGAAATTCTTATGCAGTGGCTAAAGAAGCGTCACAAACATGCCTTGTATGAAGCACTTGAAAAGATCAAAGCCGGTACACCTTCCGTGACCGCTCATCGTTGAAAAATATTTCAATTTTCTTCCTTCTCTTTCTTGCAAGAATCTATGGTTCTTGAATTTACGATATGCATAGTATTGCCTAGTTCTAAATTTTGTACAAGTGAAGCCCATGGTTTAGTGGTCCACAAAAATGGTCACATGGGTCCCACCATGAACCAAAAAATCTCCTTGATTGAGTGATCCTAGCATTACAATTGCAGACTACAATCAAGTAACAGTCCGCATTCGAAGGATAAAAAATATAAAAAAGAAAAACCAAAGATATGGGTGCTGGGAGAATTTTGGGGTATGGCCAATCCATGATGTGGCCCAACAGATCAACGGTTTGGATCATGTTGTATTTGCTTTCAGTTAGATTCATGGGACACTGATTTGTGATTGTTTTTGTGTGGTGTAGAGCTGATGCTGCTAGGGTTTATATCATTGCTACTAACAGTACTACAAGACCCAATTTCAAAGATATGCATACCTCAGAGTGTTGGTAACTCATGGCATCCATGTAAGAAGAACGAAACAAAATCCCCTACCACTTCTGGAAAGGATTCGGATGCAATGGACGGGATCAATGGAAGGAGACTCTTGTGGGGGCCACTCTCAAACGACGGTGGTGGTGACCGGCGCATTTTAGCGGCAGCATATACTGACAAATGCGTTGATCAGGTGAGACACTATTCACCCTTAGTGTTATTATACTATACGAGGAGGAATTGTAGTGTCTTGATGCATTAATTTGGTACACGTGGGGCCCATGGTCCGTTGATCCAGACTGTTGATTTTTTTGGACCCACCCCAGATGGGGGACAACCGAAAAATCTTTCAGATTCAAGGATCTGAGCGAACAAATCCTTGGCCTTTCTTCTGGACCGTGGACCACCTGATGAACAAGATAATTGGTGGGGCCCAACTGGTGATGGCCTGGATCCGTGCCACGCTGGTACTTGTGAGCTGCGACTACAAGAGAAGAGTGGGCCCAAACGGGAAAAAAGGAACACATGGGTTTTTTACCGAAGTCCCTTAAATGGGCCAAAAAGAATCTTATACCTCACATGTAAGAGATTGGAGTACACTCCAAAAAGAAAACTAGAGAGATGATCTTTATACAATTGGTTAGAGGACTTTTGAATCCTAACCGTCCATTTACAGTCCTTGAGGGTCCACCAATCAATCACTAGGATCACCCCACTGGGTTTGACTTTAAGGGTGCACTCCAGAGAATCTTACACCTCACATGTAAGAGATTGGAGTACACTCCAAAAAGAAAACTAGACGGATGATCCTTACAATTGGTTAGAGGACTTTTGAGTCCTAACCGTCCATTTACAGTCCTCAAGGGTCCACGAATCAATGGCTAGGATCACCCACTGGGTTTGACTTTAGGTGTGTACTCCATTCATCACGCTCAATTGATGAAAGGTCCTCTACAGCTGTTGCAGAGAAGAACTTGGTGCAACTAGCTACGTTTGGGGCCCGCCTTGCTGTGTGTTTTGAATTCAACCCGTTTAATGGGCTCTTCCCACAATAAAAATCCCAAGCGGGCCGCTATGTGAATTCGGAGTTTTTGGGTGGTTGTCCATTGTTTTGTATGGCATGGCCCACCTGATAATGAAATGGGTCCCTTCCATTTTCAAAGTAGGGCAGTCCTGTTGGATGGATTGGACGCCATACACAAACAACCCAATATCGTGAAATTCTCATATGTGTAACTAGTTAATGAGTTCTTAAAAATAATCCATTTACCTATGTTATGTACATGGCAAAACTTCCACGAGAATTGATCACATACAAAGGTAGTACCATTATTTTCGACACGGAGCTTTTTAAGCCACAAGATGTATTGAGAGGGAAGATGACAAAATAATTATTTCGATGCATCTTGTGGTTAAAAAAAAAAAAAAAATGCCTTGCATTGCAAAGAGCGGTGCAAGTGTGTGTAGGAATGCTCACCTGCGTGCACCAATTCTCACAATAACTTGTGAGCACTTTTCTTGAGAACTCATCTCTTGTGATGTGAGCCTAAAATCTGAATTGTCTATGTGATGCAGCACCCTAAGAAATCTCCAAGCCCAACTTTTACCCTTATCCAAAACTTTAGTAGGCCATGGCAAAAGTAATCAATTTTCTCTCTTGATTTGCCTCTCTCTTTGCGGAGACGGCCCATCAAAGTTCTCAATCACGGTAAAAGTTAGGCCATAGGGGTTTCTTGAGGTGTTGCATTGCATAGACGATTTAGATTTTTGACTCACATTACGCGAGATGAATTCTCAAAAGGTAGAACCGATAAGCAAGTATGTGTGTGTGTGTCTATATATATATATATATATATATATATATATATATATATATATATATATATATATATATATATAGTGTTTGTTTTACACCGCTGCTTAGATAAGACACATGGGAATTAGGTTTCAATTAAAATATGCTTAGAGAATGAGACATATTGTTCCTCTTATTTTAACATATATTAAATTATTGAAATCCAAATTAGTAGTAAATTTGTAATAAAACATTTCTTATCAATCCAAGTTGGTAGATGTTAAGATCAAGTTCTTTGTCAAGTAGTCATACGGGATGGTGTTGGAGAGTAGATTATTTGGGTGGTCTTGTGGATTATCTTATATTTTTTTAATATTTTATTATTATAAATTAAAGAAAGGGGGAGCCATGCGGATTTGGTGGAATGAGGAACCACCAAAGTAGGACGGTAAATGGTCGGGTTCATTGCGGGTTTAGCCAAAACCAAACCTGTTCATTTACTAAATGTATCTGGGTCCAAATTTTAGACCTAGACCCTTTAATGAAATGGGCAGGTCTGGGTCGGGTTCGAGTCAACCCATCAGACCCATTTATAAATGGATCTAGGTCTAGTAGAGGGAGATCCACCCAGACCCATTTATAAATGGATCGGGTCTAATGGGTTTGGGTCTGGGTCTCGATCTAAGCATTTTAACAAGGCTTAAAATCAAGTCTGGACAGGTCTGGGTTGGATGGGTCCCTTGAAACATAGATCAAACTTTCCCACTTACTAAATGGGTTTGGGTGGGGTCGGGTTAGGTCGGGTCGAGCCTAATATAAAGGAAATCAAACCCAGTCCCATTTAGCAAATGGGCCTATTCTTGGACCTAGACCCGTGCCATTTAACAAATAGGTCGGGTCTAAATGGGTTGGGTCTGGGTACCCCATCAGGTCCGCTGACCCAGTTACAACCCTACACCAAAGTAGGTGGATATATATGTGACTATGGCATGATGTATGTGTTTTATATCCACGTCCTACACCTATTTTGCTAGCTTATTTTAGGGCATGAGCCCCAAAATGAAGCAAATTCAAATCTAAGGTGGACCACATCACAGGAAAAGTGGTGATTGAATGCCCACTATGAATACATCATATATTTGACGGAAGACATGAAATGAAAACTTCCTAGAGTCCATTGTAATGTTTATTTGTCATCCAATTCATTTATAAGGTGACATAGAGCTAGATGAAGGGAAAACACAAATATCATCTTGATCCAAAACTTTTGTGGCCTTGAAGAAATTTTTAATCGGTGAGCATTTAATCACTATTGTTCCTATGATGTAGTCCACTCAAGATTTCGATTTGTTTTATTTTTGGGCTTATGCTGACAAAATGGATGGACGGCAAGATATAAAACACATACATCATGGTTGGCCCCATGGTCACGGATCCACCAAATCCGCTTAGAGACAAGGAAATCCCAATTCGATATTCTAATACACACTTGACTTTGAGAATAAGGTTATTATATTAGGTTCATGTCTATTCGAACTTACATTATTTTAGAAATTGTTTGGCTCACGTCATGACTTAGTCGCACCGAAGGAGACCACATGCCAAGTTCGTCTAATGATCACAACCATCCATATTCCGGATGATAGGTTATGCAAGCCACCATAACAAACTTATGTTGAATGGATTATTCTGAAAAGGAAATGAAAGTAGGATATCAAGAAGAACTGTTTTTTTAATGACTCGCATAGAACTCCTAAGTATCAAAGGTAGATCATCCTTGAAGCGTGGTTATTGGACCATAGCTCACTTAGAAGATGGACGGTTTCAATCATTGTACAATCCTTTTTGTATGGGCCCTTGGGCCAACACATCCCGGCGATCCTATGGGGCAATGTAGGCAATACATAGGCAAAAGGAACCCTTAGATCTAATATACTATGAATAAGATAGACACGCAGAATGTGACTTCAATAAAATAAAAGGTAATAAACGCACTTTGAAGATGTGTCGGGAACACCTAGAGAAATGTTCAAAAGAGGTGCAATATTTTAAAATCTAAATCAGACCTTGACTTGTTTTTGCAGGTTATTTGGTCACATCACTATTAAGCCAGTCAAATCACCACCAATTTCTGCTTGAAAATGTGCTTAAAATAATAAGAAGAAGAAGAAAAAGAAGAAATTAATGAGCAATTCGCTACTGTGGTAGTAGTCAGTTTTATTTTATATTACGAGTTGTGGGTCCCAGTTATTTAACGGTGATCCTTTTGTTGATCTTGCAGGGGAAAGTTGCATTAGTCTCGACCTATGGAATCCATCAGCTCCACATATTCATCTTCGTGTTGGCAGTTTTTCATGTGCTTTACTGTTTTATCACCCTGGCTTTGGGTCGGCTTAAGGTAAATGGTCCAACATTTGTGTATTCTTTTAGTGGAAATTCTATTTTTAGAGTCATCTGCCGAGGGAATTGAGCTTTGTGGTTTTGCTTGAATTGCAGATGAGAAAATGGAAAGTGTGGGAGCAAGAAACCAAGACCGTCGAATACCAGTTTTCGCATGGTAATTTAAATAATAATAATAAAAAAAAATCATCAACCATTCATTTAAATGTGCTGTGCTCATATCGTTTTTGTATGTGATGCACAACTAGCTCATTTGAATCTCAACTGAGTTAACTCAGTTGAACTTTGAGTCGGGTTGATTTTTTCACCGACTTTAACAGAATTAAATGAGCAAAAATGATTTTCTAAAAGATTGCTTGTATTTTTTGTGTTTATTTATTTTCTAATCTCATGGATTTCCATTTTTGAAATATTGTTTTAGAGAACATGTGGGGCCTACTTTGGTATGTGTACAGAATCCAACCTGTCAAGCACGGTCGTCCCAAATGAAAGTGGGTCACCCAAAAATTTAGGTCAATCCAAACCACCACATGTATTTGGAGGTTTTTGGGTGGTTGTCCATTATTTTATATGGTGTGGCCACGTGATGGTTGGATAAGCCTGATTTTCAGGACACCCCATCATCATGGTGTGGCTCACTTGATGGTGAGGTTAGATGACATGCACGCAACATGGTAGGTCCCATATAGGCAGTTGAATGACTTTTTTACTAGTTGAATAACCGTTACTCTTAGATCATCCCAACTAACTGCGGTTGGTGACATGAATCATGTTCGCTCTGCCTTTCCACTCTATCAAGGACCATGACTTTTTTTTTATTTTTTGCACAGTTGAATAACTTTTACACGCAGATGAATAACCTTGTTGTCCAACTGTTGTAGAGGATCCAGCCTCTATTATTCAAACCTTTAGGTGGACCCCACATGATTGGACTTGGTCTTAAACTACTATAGCCACTTGAGAATCGTGAAAGTGACATATATGGGGTGGCCATCGGCAGCTTGAAGCATGAACATGAGATGGCGTATACGTTAGGCAATTCATTCATTAGGTGGACCACGTTTGTTTGAGAAAAATGGACAAGGAGAAAGAGATCCATGACAGCAAAGATCAAAACTCGCTCACATGGCCCACTTGATGAATGGACCAACTTAGCTTTCGAGATAATGCATATATATATCGTAGATTTTCTTTCTAGTAAGTAATGAATGGTGGGAGAAATAACACATGCAAAATTCATGTGGTCGACAGATCCGGAGAGGTTTCGATTCGCAAGGGAGACATCATTCGGCCGACGGCACTTGAACTTTTGGAGCAGATCACCAGTTTTCATATGGATTGTAAGAAATCAAAATATCATTCTCTTTTTATTTTATTGTTGTTATTTTATTATTTTTAATATTTGCTCACGTCCATTTAATCGTTTTAAGACACCGTGATTCAGTTTGACTCGTTTGGTTCTGAGTCAAGTTCTGACTCGTCGAAGTCACCCACTTCATTGTTTTAAGACAGGGCAACTTATTCTGACTCATTAGGTGATGAGTCAAGTTGTGACTCGGAAAAGTCCTCTACTTCCTGGTTTTAAGACATGAAGATGCATTCTAACTCGTTTGGTCCTGAGTCAACTTGTGACTCGGCCAAGTCACTCACTTCATGATCTTAAAACAGAGTGACTCAGACTGACTCATTATGTTCTGAGTCAAGTTGTGACCCGGCCAAGTCACCCACGTCATGGTTTTAAGACACGGAGACTCAGTCCGACTTGTTTGAATCTGAGTCAACTCGTGACTCAGCCAAGTCACCCACTTCATGGTTTTAAGACAGCGTCTTAGTCTGACTCATCTCGTCATGAGTCAAGTTGTGACTCGGCCATGCTACTCACTCCATGGTTTTAAGACAGGGCAACTTAGTCTGACTCATTCGGTCCCGACTCAAGTTGTAACTTGGCCGAGTCACCCATTTCATGGTTTTAAGCCATGGAGGCTCAGTCAGACTCATCCGGTCCTGAGTTAGATAATGACTCAGTTAAGTCACCCACTTCATGTTTTTAAGACAAGGGACTCGTCTGATTCGTTCGATACCGAATCAAGTTATGACTCGTTCAATTCAACTCAGAGTCTCACCAAAAGCCTTAAATTCTAAAATGTAAAAGTATATACAAATGGAGTGCGGATCCTCTGTGTTGAAGGCACTGAAAAATTCAGTGCCATATGTTCTCATTGGTTCACATCATCACTAATGACATCCGCTCACAAAACAAGCCAATCTTCCCTCTCAAGTATGGATTGCGTGCTACACAACCCCACTTTTATTGTGTGGAATTTATCTGGGCCTCACCTTGCATCAATTTTTTTCAGATTATTCCAAAGGTTAGGCTAAAAATGAACCACACAACAAAAGGCATGGGATTGAATGAGTAACATTAAAACTTTCCTACGGTACTACACTTTGAGTTTTATTTGCCATCTAACCTCTTCATAAGGTCACTCAAACCTTGTTGAAGGGAAAACACAAACATCATCTTGCTCAGAGTTGTCTGTAGCCCTAAGAAGTTTTCAATGATAGGTATTCAATTTCCACTATTTCCTGTCGTGTGGCCCTCTTGAGCCTTGGATCTGACTCGATTTCTACATCGTGACTAAAAGGTATGAAAAAAAATGGATGGGCAGTGTAGATCTAATAGATACATCATGATGGACATAATGATTTATTTCTAAGATCCACAGGGTTCATAAATATTTTTTTAGATTTTTCTTGGTCATAAGCCTAAAAACAAGGCAGATCCAAAGCTCAAGTGGAACACACCATAAGAAATGGTGGAATTGATGCTACCGTTGAAAACTTCATAGGGCCACAAACGGCTCTAATCAACTAGATATTTGTGTTGTACCTTCATCTAGGTATGGGTGGCCTTATGAATACGTAGATGCCACATAAGCCTCATGCTTGCCATATGAAGGTTTCAACCACAGTTTGTGTAATCCTCGTTGCTTTCTTTGGTATTGTTGAGTTTAGTATTGGATGTACTTCATTTTTTAAATCATGCTGTCAACCTATTTGGAAAAATTAATGGACGGTGTGGATGTAACACAAAGGTGGCGGTGAAGTTTCAATAACGTGTATGAGAAGCGCCGGCACTGGAATTTTCTGTGCGTTCAACACAGACGATCCGTACTCATACGGAAGAGGATAGCCTCTAGCAGAAGAGTCAAGCTGTTTGGTGCCGCCTTATCAACAAGGGAAGTCCAGCTGGGACAGATATTTTCAATGAGAAATGCTCCAGCGCCTTTAGAGCACTATAGCTACAGTGCTCCTAGTTGTATTGGGACATCTAAGACAATCCAATCGATTGATCTAGACCGTCCATTAGGTCTGTCCAGCAATCAGTAACCTTTAAAATGGGCCGTCAAGATGGTTTACACAAAAAAATCTAATCAGCAATTTGATCCATCCATCATTCAGCCATCTGATCAATGTGATTTTTCCTTGGTACTCAACGAATGGCGTTCTGTACTTAATGGACAGATCAGATCGACTTAATAGATTGTACAAGTCACCCTATACAACTAGGAGTATTATAACTCATTGTTCTCTAAAAAGTTCCAGAGCCTTTCCCCTTTTTAAACGTTTTAATCTGACAAGCAACATGCACCATGCAGCCGACTAGCTAATTATTAAGGACTGGTGATTGTGATTTTCCAAGAAACCATGTGGCCCATTTTTCTGAATCCACTGAAGTCAACCAAATATATATATATATATATATTTATATCAAAAGTCAAGCCGGTTTACTCATTAGTTGGGATACCTTTTTTTATTCCACACTCGTTAATTGGGATACACCTCATGTGTCAATAAATTTTTCTTTTTCTTTTATTTTTATTTTTATTTTTAAAATAAGGTATTTTTACCATAAAATTCCTTTCGAAATTGAGTTTTACCAAATAAAGCCTCCAGTATTCCGGGCAATGCTTTTTAAGAGGAGGCAATAACATTAACTGATGCCCTTTGTATTTTTCCTATATAGCAAAGTCGAAAATCAAAAGTTGTGGGGCCCATGTGACATTGGTTTCAAATCCAACCCATCCAATAGATGCACGCCACTATTATTGTCAGACCAATTAAAAATATTATGGATCCAATAATTAGATAGTATAATTCATAAAAGATAATGTACACCATTCAAAATATCCCAATTCAATTTGATTGACTTGATGTTTTCTTTCGGTTATCGTCATGGTGTGGTGCATACCTTTAACGGGTTAGATGTAATACATATAGTTTCCCCTTCAATTTTACAGTAAAACTCCCTTAAATTATTATAAAAATCATTCAAAATAACAAAATGAAGGCCTGAAATGGGATAAATAAGAAAATGGGTCTCATACTTAGCCAGAGTGTCAGATTGATTTTCCTTTTCTTGTAGACAAAAACTCAATGAGTGGCTTAGATTGATTTTTGCATGTGGCCACACCACTCGGATGTCCCACTTACTTGCCAGCTCAGCTTGCTTGCAGTATGTAGAAGTTGAGTATTATATCCTTTAACTAAGTGGACACACCCCATTTTTGGCCTAGAGCATCTATATGGTGGGGCCCATGTGACAAACGGCTTAGATGTCACATCCATGACATGCTGGCATGTGTGAATGGCAAGCGATTGAAGCTGCTGCAACCAATCAATCATGATACATTGAAATCTTAGACTTTCTTAGAATGGCAAATATTTCAATACCTCTTGACTTTCCAAACACAAGCTTGCCATAATTGAATTTGACTTTCGATCAAGTCCTTTCATTTTATAGGGGCACTAAATACTCTTATTTTTAAGGGTCGTGATTCAACCAGGGCCCATCATGTAAGGACATGGGACACATCAGAGATCTGGGCCATTCTTTAGGCAGTGCTTACTTTAAACATTCATCATTATCAAAGCCTTATCTCAATTAATGGGAAGTTGCTTGGGTGTCAATGGATGGGATCCGAGCTTGGGACAGCCTAGGGCTATGAGGGATCACCTTGATGTTTGGTTTTATCCACACCGTTCATCTATTTTTCCATGTCATTTTAGGTTATAAGCCCGAATATTAGATATATGAAAGGCCCAAGTGGACCACACAATGGGGATTAAATGCTTACCATTGAAAACTTATTGGGGGTCACGGAAGTTTTAATCAAGCTGATATTTGTGGGTTCCCTTCATCCAGGTCTATATGACCTCATGAACAGGGTGGATGGAAAATAAACTTCACGGTGAGCCCTAGGAAGGTTTCAACGATGGGGGTCGTTAGCTACACTACTTCCTGTGGTGTGGTCCACTTGGGCCTTGGACCTGCCTCATTTTTGGTTTCATGACCTAAAATTATATGGCAAAATAGATGGATGGTGTGGATAAAATTCATCCATTATGTGGCCCCTTAGGGCCTAGCCTATCCTGATCATACATTTTTCTCATAAAAGTTTGACTTACCTAATTACAAAACGATATTATTTTTATTTGTGACAACATTCATTGCATGCTTCATCTAATGAATGCTTAGATCTCTTCCACGTGTGCTGGTCCATACTAACATCTGATATTTTTCACACGAGGGGCCTCTCACTGAGTAGGGCCCTTTTTTTCTAAGCCGACGGACCAAACTTAATGGACCATGCAATAGAGGATCTCAAGATAGAAGATCCTTTTCTTTACTTGAATGTGTACCATTATTCTATTTCTCATCTTAACCATCTATCATAGTCCACAAATTGAAGGGTTAAGATTGTCATATTGAGAATTTTCTTGGGCCATAGTCTATCCAAAGATCAACGGTCCACATTTGTTTTCTTGAATATAATTTCTAATTCGGTTTCATATTTACAGGTTTGTTTCATCAGACAATTCGTGAGGTCCGTACCAAAAGTGGACTACTTAACCCTGAGACATGGATTTATCATGGTAATTTAAGATTTTGGCAAGGCCCATCTGATAAAAAGGCCCATATCATCATTTACTTATTCTAATATTCGCCCATTTTCAGGCCCACTTGGCTCCCCAGAGCTCAACTAAATTCGATTTTCAGAAATACATCAAAAGATCACTTGAAGAAGATTTCAAAGTCGTCGTCGGAATTAGGTGGGTATATCTTTCTAATATCATCTCTCTACAATCAAGGGTGGGCCCCATATGGGTCTTGGTCGTAGTGTGGCCCGCTCAATGGTGGCCAGATTTATAAAGTGGGCCATTCAAAGCCCATTCTTGGCCGTTCTGGATCGTCCATTGGGTCTAGAGAACACTTCATGGGCCACCAAGCAAATATCACATCGACTTGAATTTGAAAGTTTGCATTCTTCTTTATAACTATCTATTTTGCAATTCAAGGATAAGATGATTTATTGTTAGGATCATGGATCAAAATGATTCTCTAGAATTATAAATAACTCATGAAGAGGCCCACCAAATGGATGGTTGAAATAGTTGATAAGACCTATCTTTCCGTAGATGATCTCGACCGTCCATTGCATTGTTTGAATAGCTGATAACATGTTTGCTTTGTTTGCAGCCCTATATTATGGTTCTTCGCCGTGCTCTTCCTGATGAGCAACGCGCACGGTGAGCAATCTCAACCATTATTAAGTTGGACCTTACATTTTTTTTTTTTCAAACAGGTGGGGCCGTCAATGGTCTGGGCCTTAGTTCATCTTGGGCCATAGTTCAAACTGATCAGGACGGCCTGTCGGGCAGGCCCTATTCAATTTTTTGATTTTGTGGGCCCATTTCAGCCCTATTCAAACTGATCAGGACGGCCTGTCGGGCAGGCCCTATTCAATTATAGTTTTTTTTTTTTTTCATAAGAGAAGAACCTGAACAAAATTGTGGTATATGGCTGTGGACAGGATGGTTTTCTTATCTATGGCTGCCTTTCATTCCTTTGATCGTAAGCACCCTCATCATCGCGTTCTACCGTAGGCGTTTTCTACCATACGAGTGGCACATGTGTAGTATCCAGTCCGTTCATCAGGTGGACCCATGGTGAATGTTCCCAAGCTATAAAAAGTCAGGCCAGAACACTGGTCAGGTGGACCACATGTGTACAAGCAATGGCCCATGCTCCACACTCAATGTACACATGTGGGCCCAACCGTGGCAACCCACATGGGTTGGGACCATTCTCCGGCGGCCCATTCCCATGAATGGCACACAGCACATGGAGGCACTTGCATTTGGTCTTTGATTGTGATCATGGATCGTTTGGATTGACAATTTGATATTGTGGGCCTTATGTTGTATCGGCTACAGATCATTCTACTGGTGGGGACAAAGCTTCAGGTGATAATCACAAGGTTGGGGCTGGAGATTCAAGACCGTGGAGATGTCGTTAAGGGCGTCCCCGTCGTCCAACCTGCCGACAAACACTTCTGGTTCCATCGCCCTCGCCTCGTACTCTTCCTCATCAACTTCGTTCTTTTTCAGGTGCCCTCACATCCACTAATGTCCGCTAACGACGTGTTTGGATGCACTATTGAATTGAATTGCAATAATTAATTAGTTCGATGAGCGAAAATGACCACATTGTATTAGTATTAAATCGCGATCACATTACATTGAAGTTGGCCCCGAAAGGAGCATTTTGCACACCTATGAAAGTGCTTCTAAGTGGACCATGTGTTATGAATATTGCGGTGTGGTCCACTCATCAAGTGCCCCAATTGGCAAGAAAATGGATGGACAAAAGGATCGGCCCATGATCCACATCGAGTGTAAACATATGGCCCACCTGATGAGTGGACTGGCCTGATCTCAAGTTGCACAGACAAACATCCTCACTACAATTTGAAGCCTAGGAAACATGGGTGCAATTCAATTTGCTTGGACATCCAAACGCGGCCGACTGAATTTTAGTTTTTCTTTTTTTAACTGTATGATTTGAATGTTGCAGAATGCATTTCAACTGGCCTTCTTCGTGTGGACCTGGGTACGCTGCTGAATCCCGTCTCTTTTTAATTCAAACAAGACGCTTTCGGGTTTTTTTTTATTTTCCTAACGTGTTTGGATTGCTCATTTGCAGTATGAATTCGGATTGCGATCTTGCTTCCATCAGCATTTGGAAGACGTGATTATCAGAATATCAATGGGGTGAGTTGAATTACTATAGAGTGTAGCGCCATCATCATGTTTAAAAGACTCGGCAATGCGGACTGAGTCAACTTGTGACTCGCTCGAGGCCAAATAGGACCGAGTTGCCGAAGTTGGGGGAACTCGTTGTATTGAACTAGATTGGGTTGGGCCGAGTCTGAGTCAACTCGGACGATTCGAATGGGACTGAGATCTACTTTGGACCATCAGCATGTGTTGCCCAATGTGGTCCACATGCAGAGGTGGTTAGATGAACCGTCCACCCATTGGGTGCTATTTTAGATGGGACATGATGCAATGATCATTAACTGAAACAATGATATTGACCATTGATTTGATTTATTGAGTTAGGATTGTTTAATTGTTCTTTCTGGTGGTCCATCATAGTAGAAAAAAGATGTCTTCCTGTTCTAACACACCCCAACCTGTGTTTTGTTGCACCAGGGTTCTCATACAAATATATTGCAGCTATGTGACACTCCCTCTCTATGCATTGGTAACACAGGTAATTACATCATTCATCACTTGCATTATATCCATCCATCATCAGAAATTCCATTGCAGTTTCTGGTGGGCCATCATAATCTAACATGATCACATCCATCCACAGATGGGTTCAAACATGAAGCCCACCATATTCAATGAAAGAGTGGCAACAGCTCTAAGGAAATGGCACCACACTGCTAGAAAGCACATAAAGGATCAGAACCGTGCCGGCCGGTCTGGGACTGCAACACCGATGTCTCCGAGAACACCAAGGACCCCCACCGAAGGCTTCTCGCCCATCCATCTCTTACGCCATCACCGGAGCGAGGTTGATAGCCGATTCTATCAGTACTCCGACAATGAACGGTCGGATGCCGAAGCTTCACCATCCCCGTCACACCACACGTTCGAAGGCTCATCTTACCCCCAACATGGACAGTGGGGCCGGGCCGAGCCGGAGAGAGAAATGGAAGAGCTTCCTACACAGCCGACAGCAACAGGTCAACATGAAATCAATATAAATTCTGCGGATTTCTCATTTGCCAAGTGACGACGACGATGATTAGCATGGAGCTTGGCCCACGAGATTTCATTCTATGGAAATTCACACGATAATTGCCTCTGTTCTTTGATTCCATGCAATAGCAGTGGCATCTATGGCCACAGCATGGATGTGGAATGGACCCATGCATGCAATGGTGCCACACATTGGATGGCATTTTATGTAATATAATATGCTTGTCATTCACTGAGCCATCGTTTATATTGTATGATAGATGGATAGAAACTTTTAATATGTTATATACATTATCTGGACAATTTGGGTCCTGACTCACCGAGTCAGTCCGTGAGTTTGTAGTTTTTTGAGTTAGGAGTGGCAATGAGCTGGGCTAGGGCTGGACCAGGGTTCACCCTACGCCGGCCACAATCCTTCGCCCTCATGCTGGCCCTAGATCCTGGATTAGCAACTTGTCCCAGTCAACTCGGACTTAATTGAGCCCGGTCCGGTTCAATACCACAGTCACCCCTCGTATGCTCGACTTGCCCCGACTCAAGTGAGTTGTGACTCAGGATTGAATAATTTGGTCCGAGTCACCAAGACAAAAATCCCATACCCTACGGGACTAGGCCGGACATGCAGGAACATCCCATCACCCAGTTATGTAAGGTAAAGACATAAGTGATCAATGGTTTGAAATAGTTCAATATAAAATAAAATTTGAGTATCCTCCATCCATGAGGAGTGGCGTGCAATAAACACTCCCTGCGAATTGCTTGCTACAAATGGATATGCCCAGCCAGCAGAGCATTTCTTATTACTACGGTGTTGGGCCCGACACCAAAGAGTTTATTTCACCTCTTTTTGCAGCTAATTAAGGAGCATGAATCAAGGGAAGGGAAGAATGCGACTATAATAGTGAAGTAACCCTGATCGAAACCTAGATGGCAACCTAACTGCACAAGAGAAAGGGGAGACCCCAGAGACCGGCCTAACCCCCCGAATGTGAATAGGTTATCACCTAGTCGTTTACAGCAACAGAGCCTTTTTTTGTCTGCAATCTTCACATGCGCACCAATATCAAATGAAGTTTTTGGCTTTTGAACTTGTCAGTTAGTCTTTCTTTCTGTGTTCGTAGTCTTGTTTGGAACACTTGTAACAACATTCCTATATTCTTTCTGGTGGAATCAAGAAGCATTAATCACAAGCAAGATACACAACCCTTGGAGGAAAAATGAGTTCCATTCTATGGCCATCCCGGTCCGGGGCTCACCATCGCTAAAACATCTCCTTTCGATTAATCAAATTCTAGTGGTTTGGGGGAGGGGGTGGAGCGTGCCCCCCAAAATATTCTGGATCATTAAAAACATGACTCGGATGAAAAAAGGTGCCTTTAAACTACCCATATATATACAATAGTAGGCCACTTGATGATTGGATCTCGCCATTCAAACTCACCTCAGCGGCCTCTACGACCCTTATACGGAATGCATGTTCATCCTCTTATTGCATGGTTAACGAAATTTGAGTATGGTCCATCCAGAAAGGGGCTATTGGTTCAATGTTTCAATAAACCAACCATGGCCACACAAATAAGAAACTTGACCTCTATCATACACAATTATGCTCATGCATGCATAATTACACACACGGGAAAAGGTACTGTGAGCTTCAACGTATGGAGCTTCCCTTGAGGTCCAGCCTTGTGGGCCCCACTGTGACTTGTTAGACACTTAGCTCAACAGTGCATTTGGTGGGTCCCCTTTAGGTCATGAAATGTGTAAAAAATCGGCCATAGGGCCATTCCATCTAAAACCATGTGAAATCATGCCTAAAACATCTCAAAACACTAGGTGATGCCCAGAATAGCCTGGAATTTGGTGTGACTCCTCATCCAAGTGGAACACACACAATGGATGGGTTGAATGCTTGAACCACGTCTCAATGGGCCCTGTAAACGTAAGGAAGGTTTTAATGGATGTGCATTCACTCTCAACTTTTGTTTGTGATGTAGGCCACCTAAGTCATGGATTGGCTTAATTTTTAGGCCCATGGCGTACCATGGAAGGTTGCATCTAATTTCTTGGGCGGATGTCCGACACACATCATAATGTGGCCTACAAAGCTCAACCTAATGGGAAGCTTCCATGAGGTTAACCTCATAGTAATTTTTCTCACCTATATATGTCTATATTGTTGGGACTGCGAAAGCAACTTAAAGAAGAATCAAACAAGGAAATCACAATTGCACAAACAAATCCAACTAAAGAACACACCAAATTTACGTGGAAAAACCCTTACAGGAAAAAACCATGACATAAAATGACAATATCACTATGAAATGAAAGTACAAGAGATGAAAGTCCAAACTGACAGATGCGAAACACCCTAGCATCCTCCTTTGCAAACCATAGAACCCCCTTAATGATTAGAATACCCTAATCCTATATTACACCCGTTTATATATAGCATAAAACCAGAATTAGAAATAAAACAGCGCACTTGCACAAAACTACAAAAATTGATGGTCGATCGGTCGGTCAATCAACATCCTCCAATGATCCTTCAATCACCCGACAACTACATGTTCAGTCACCCAAACATGCCTTAAAATGTCCAGAGAGTTTGTGCAGAAAATCCAACTAGTTTTGATCGATCGAGACCCAGACGTCGGTCAACTGAAGTAGTCTGAAACTATCCAGAGACCAAACTGTCTCATCCGATGTATTTTTTATCAATCGACCACAGAGGTCAGTCGACCGACGACCCCAAGTTAAATCTATCTAGATTGAAGACTTCATTCAACATATATGTATGTATGTATAATATTTTTGCTAACATCCCCACATTCATGCAGATGTTAATAGTGCCCCCAACACTTTTAAATGGCAAATAGGACGATCTATCATTGATTTGAATAGTATTTATTCACGCAACTAAGAGCAAGCCATGGTGTAAAACTTATATCAATTGTGATCCTAAGTGTCCTATCAATGGCATGGAAAATGTACAACTAAGATTAAGCACAGAGAAACTAAATAGCAGCAATTATCATCTTGAAACATCTACTGAATAGATCCTACTTTATATTGTCTTATTATCTCAAAGTAGCACTTTGATTTAATGATTCTAACTATGAAATCTATCATTTGTAACAATAAATGTAGTAGCGAATTAGGCCCATTTAAATGGTTAGAATCTTTCAACGGGCGTGATTTTTGCACAATGGCTTGCTCTCATTAATACCATTGAATGTACTGTCTCAATCGAAGATTGGGCATCCCATGTGTCATTCAAAAGGTATGAGTCAACCTCTAAATGTTTGATTAATACAAGATACCAAGGATCTAATAGCAGTATCAATTCAACAACTATTCAAAGTACCATGTCAGACATCTCTGGGTTATCATGAGCTAGCCCATCCTTATCTTTAGAAATTTAACTTGATTTACCTTTGTGGATCTTAGCTGAATATTCCTTTTCTAATACCTGCAATAAGAAAGTCCATTACTCTATAAAAATATTTAAAATAAGACTTGATACACATCAAAGGTCCACGATTTGGTTTTTAAATTTGATCCTTTTATATCAAACATCGTATAATATAAAAGCCTTCATGACTCTGATCCAATTTTTTTTATACCTCAATGGCCTCTAGTTCTTCACCTTCTCCAGCACTTGTTCCCAACATCCATTTGAATCCAATCAAGCTTGATCAAACCAACTACGTGTTGTGGCTTGCACAATTTCTCCCTACTCTCAAGAGCACCAATTTTGTTGGCTTTGTTTGCAGAATAAGGCCATGTCCTCCGTAGTTTTTTTTATCAATGATGATGGAAAACCAATCAAGGTCATTAATCTCAGCTACATCGAATGGCAACAATAAGATCAGTGTCTTCTATGTTGGATTGATGTTAAATTTACTTCTAGTGTGATGTCCACCATAGCTTGTCTCTCAACATCTTGAGATGCTTGATGATCTCTTGAAAAATTGTATGCCTTGCAATCTAGAACTCGAGTTAGCAGTTAAAAATTGATTCCAAACTACCAAATGAGGTAATTTATCAATTTCTAACTACATTGACAAGAAGAACCATATAGTAAGTAATTTGGGTTTCACTGAAAACCAGTAGATGACAATGATTGATTACATTGATTATGAATGGTTTTGTGCCTACTTAAAAGGCCACCATTAATTTGTCTCAAGCTTAGGACACGCTGATCTTTTTAGATGATCTTGTTTGTCTCCTTTTAAGTACAGAAATGAGACAAAAGGAGCAATGTTTGAAATTGCATCACTTTGATAATACTTGAGATGCTATGCGTGCAGAAGCTATTGGTGCGGAGCAACTAGAATTATGGCTAAGTCCTAGAGAAGGGTGATTAGGACCTTTTTAAAATTCTTTTTGCCTACTTATAATATTTTACAATTCAAGTTAAGTAGGTGAGAACACTTCGACTTCCAAGTCTAAGTGGGTCAATCACAAGACTAACATATTATAAGCAATTAAGCAACCTAATCTAAGCATGCATAGATTAAAATATGATTAAACTAATCAGGCACCTAATCTATGCAACCTAAGTAGACTATATGAGAATGGATCATATAAGCTCAAATCTACTTTAATCAGTGAAAGTACATCTTGTGTGTGAATGTGTCTATCTAGTGCCTAGCATACATTCCAATTAAGCATACATAATTAAACAATTAAACCAGAATGCATAATAAGAAATATGCTCAAATACAATCCCAAATACAACAATGTATAGTGGTTTGACTATGTGTCTACTCCACTCTCAGTTTAAGTACTCACCCCTTGAGTACGGCATTCATCAAGGAGTTTAAATCAGGTTCCTCACAACCTAAGTGTTTTAGCTCGGATTCACCCTACCGGAGAGTTTACAGGTTCCTCCCAACCTATATATTTACACCTGTGTTAGTGGATCCCCTTGAAAACTAGTTTTAGGCCCAACAAACAGTTCAAGGATTGACAAACGAACCTAGAATTTAGGCTCAACAAATGAACTTAGAATTTAGGCTCAACAAATGAATCAATGATCAACAAACGCTCCTAGACTTTTAGGCTCAACTAACAAGCCATGGATCGACAAACAAACCTAGATCAAGTTTAACAAACAAAGTCTATACTCAAATCTCCATGGGAAGAGAGTGGATGGACTCCTACATATTGACAACTTACTTGTTGAATTTGAGCCCCGTTGTTGCGCCGCTTCGAATTGCTTAATCTCCGCTCTCTCATGCTTCAATTAGCTCCTCTTGTGCTCCCTCAATGTTGTTTTCGGTGCGTTGTCAATGCTCCAGCTCCAACGATCAATCGCTTTGCATTTGATCTTCTTGAGATGACCAAGGTGATGGGAGGTAAGTTTAAGATCTCTACAACTAATGGGAATGGGTTGTCTAGAGAATCTCACATACAATGATCTCATCAGAGTTTAGATAGAAATATAATTATCTAGATCAGTCTAAACTCTAGAAATTAAATAGGGACAAATACATCTTCTTCATGAGCTTGGAATGCTCCATTTTTATGATAATCATCAGGAAGATGCCTTATTAGAGTTAGGATTTGAGCCTCTAATACTCTCCTTTAATGGTGGCTTCAAACTCCTCAAAATTCTTCTATTTGTGCCTAAAAAGCCTCTCCCATTTATATAAAAAATTCTCCAACGATTATAAAACGCACAGAAAATGGCCGCTTCGATTGATCAGAATTCTAATTCGATTGATTGAAGTGATCTTCGATATATCAAAATGGCTAGTTTGATAGATTAGAAAATTTGTGCAGTGAAATCAATAAGTTGCTAGACATTTATGATTGATCGAATTGAGTTTCGATATATTGAAACATCAATCTCGATGTATCGAATTAACCCATTTGATTAATTGAAGTAATTGTCCAGAGAGTTGGTAAGTCGCTGAACATATTTTGATATATCGAAATGACCTTTCCGATCGATCGAAGTCCTATCAAAACTGGACTCATTTGTATCGAATACCTATAAAAAACTGTTGTTTGGACTGGTTTAATTACAGCGGCTTCCACATCTTTTATTAACCTAATTTATCATGTTTTTCTATATGATCTAAGGCTAATAAGGATGATTAAGGGTTTTCCTAGTTGGTCCAAGTCATCTAGAGGTTTAGGATATTTTGGTTTAAAGGGTTAGGGTCACCAAGGCATCTCATTTTCCTGTTCTTCTTCTTAATGCTTGCTTGTCTACTTGAATCTTCGGTCTTCAGCTTACTAAGGCTCAACTGACATTACAGTACAGGGACACACGTGATTGACAATAAGGTGCACTAATATGCCATCAAAAAGTGCACTAACAGTGTTCACTTCCCATTAAACCCTTTACTACAGCTTTATATGCTCCAAAAACTAAGATAACCACCATGGAAAGGGTTCATCCTTCCATTCAAATAATACTCGATCTAACCTTCTCACTGCTCATCTACTTCTCAAACTTCAACTCACTATAAAAATGCTCCTCGATCACCATGTTAAATTTTTTACCAATTGGGTCATTCCTCTATAAATTGCTACCATCAGATGATCATGTTTATGAAGGGAGAGTTCTAATAATAATAATAATAATTAAAAAAAAACATTGTTACAATGATCACTTCAACTAGAGGACAATTAAACGATCAAACATGATACACTGATAGCAGTGCCTCGAGTCATATCCACTGACTAAGCCAACCTTGCTCTTGATGGTGAAATACAAAGGAAGTAATAAAGTGGTGTTGGGAATGGTTTAGGTTTGCCGATTTCATATATTAGTTATACCTTTTTGCATTACAGTTCTTCAAATTGTCGTGTACACAATGTTTTACATTGCCCCAATGTTTTTGCTAATCTACTTTATGTTAATTTTTTTTTCATGGAAATAATTATTTTTTTCCTCTTGAATGGCTTTTGCATAAAGGACACTAAGATGGGGAAGATACTTTTCTACAGTAACAGCGAAAATGGGCTATATCCTATCTATTTTCACTGTAGCATACAAAATAAATCGAGTCAAGCCATTTGCTTTTATAGAGGAAAGTGTGATTCCACCAATTTGGCATTAACAACTAGGACATCCCGATTTCCCATCCTGTGACAGTTGGCATCTCATAATATCTAACTCTTCAAGGCTCTCTCAAATATAGTTTATCTCCTTTTATTTCATCATATCCATTAGAACTATTGCATTCAGATATATGGCCATCTCTCTACTATTCAGTTAAGGGTTTTTAAGTATTATATTTCGTTTATTGATGAATATTCCCAAGTATTCTTGGATTTATCCCATATATTTTAAAAACAAATCTTTTGATTATTTTGTGAAATTTAAACTTTATGTTAAAATTGTTAAAATAAAATCTTACAAAACTAAGTCCTTACAAACACGTGAAATGGGAAAATATATTAGCAATTGTTTTTAACTTTCTCTCTCTCAACATGGGACCTTTCGCCGCATGTCATACTCTCATACTCTTGAACATAATGAAATATCTGAATGGAAGCATCAACATATAGTTGATATTGGTCTCACACTTTTGGCTCATGCTAGCATGCCTTCTACCTTTTGGGTTTAAGCTTTCAATGCCTTAAACTACTAGTAAAGTGTTAGATTATATATCTCTATATGAAAATTTATTTCACAGGACTCCAATCTATTCTACCTATTCAGTGTTTGGATGTGCATGTTTTTTCATACTTGTGTCCTTATAATAAAAATAAATTAGAATTTAGATGCAAACAATGCATTTTATTTCCTCTTCACCGTTAAGGGTATAGGTGTTTGGATAAAGACAGTGAGAGGGATGATCTATCTTGCCATGTCATCTATATTTCCTTTTAAATCTAGATTGCCCCCATTTTCACTTTGCACCATGAGGAATCGGCTTTACTTGCAGGCCTTTATCCATTAGAACCATCTCCCCAAGAACCACTACATAATCCTAATGTTATACCTAACCCGCCATTTTCCCCATCTCCCGCTGATTTACCTGCACAACCTCCACCACTCCATAGTCCCAATTCACCCTCTATTTGCACACGTCTCATCTATCTACTCATCCCGTGGTGACAAGAGAAAACAAGATAGCACTCGAAAACCAAATCTCAAATATACTTTGGTTGTAACTATTGACAATGAATATGTTAAACCTTCTTGCTTTAGTCTGGCAAACAAAAAGTGTAAATAACATGTGGCCATGTGCTCTGAATTTAACACCCTTAAAAACTGGGGCATATGGTCTCTTATGAACCTAATACCTGATATGAATGTTCTTCAGAATAAATTTGATGGCTCCATATATCACTATAAATCTCGATTGGTGCAAATAGTTTTCATCAACAATATCAATTGGACTACAAAAAGCCTTTAGTCCAGTAGCAAAACACACTACCATTTGGACGGTCTTAGCTCTTGTCATAGATCACCATTGGGCTATGCAACAACTCAATGTTGAAAATCTATTTTTCCATGACATTTTAAATGGAGTGCACATGCGACGATCAAAATTTTCTAAAGATCTCCATTTTCACAACCATGTGCGTGTGTGTTAATTACATAAATCCCTCTACAACTTTAAACAAGTACCTCATGCTTGGTTCCAATAATTTTTTGAGTAACTTGAAGATCTTGGCTTTATCCGCTCTAAGGCCAAGAATCTCCTCTTCACTTATCATAAGGACGGGGTGTTGGTTCTATTATTGATTTATTTGGATGACATTTTAATTATTACCAACAATAACAAAGTTCATCTTAACCCTCTCATTGTTTACCTGAGGAAACTATTCGCCATGAATGACTTAGGCCACCTGCATTATTTTCTTGGACTCAAAGCTACTTTGTGAAAAGCTCTTTTATATCTTACACAAACAAAATATGTCATGGGCCTTCTCAAATGCACTAAAATTGATACAAGGAGGATGTGGTAAAGTCAATCACCGTTTCCCTCACCTGATGGATACCTTGAATTCACAAGGTGTTCTTGAATCCACAAGAAGATAAAAGGAAATAATTCTTAAAAAATATGAAATAATTAATTGAATTACTAAAACGTGATTACAATGTTTTAAATAGAAAACCAAACCCTAGGACAAAGTATCAAACTCATACTCTAACTAGAATTCCTAAGAAACACGACTTATTATAAATAGTAACGTCTCTCGATCCTACTAAACTTCATGGTTTTTTTGCCAAAAATAGAAAGCTTCCAATCCAGTCCCAACCACATTGTTCTCCTATGTTTTCTAAGCCCTTTTCATGTTGGGCACAACTTCTAAACCCTATGGATCAAAAGACAGAATCAAATCAAAACTTACTATTTATAGAAAAATCAAACTAAAACTAGCCTAATGACCAACAATCTGATCGAATCTCATGAATCCAGCATGGGCAACCAGACATAGCGGGGTTATTTGACTTAAGTAGCTTGAGCTACCCCAAAATCATTTATTATACGTCCCAAAACTCATCCCGGATTGTTAGATACGATTGTTTTACGGTCCTGACGGCCCAGATCACTTCCATCTAGGTCATGAAATAGTCGATGGCCCATTCTACATAAAAAATGAAAGATGCCAAATTGTGCAAGCGTCTCACTCTGGGTGGCAAGAAATGAGCTCTTCTAATGATGATCTGCTTGAGGATCCCACTGACTATCAAAGTGTAGTAAGACCATTGCAATACCTGAGTCTAACTAGGCCTGATTTAGCCTACGTTGTAAATCAGGTGTGCCATTATATGCACTAACCATCCACTACTCATTGGACTATCATAAAACAGATGTGTTAAAAGAATGGTTGATTATGGTTTGTTATTTCAATTTGGATCCTTCAAGCTTGAAGCCCATTCTAATGCTAACTATGCGAGGAGTCTTGTAGATAGATGTTCTATTGGAGGATATTGCAATTATCTTGGGTATAATTCCATTTCTTGGAGTGCCAAAAAGTAATCAACCATCTCTCGATCCAGCATTTAGTCTGTATATCATCAATTAGCCCACATGGTTGGGGAAATATCTTGGTTAAGGTTTTTATTTAAAGTACTTGAAGGATTTTTCTCTTTTTTGCCTCCTTCATTTAATCTGACAACATTAGTTTAATCCTCTTGCCTTTAATCTGAGTAATTTTTTCACCCAAGGACTACATCTAGAGATAGGTATATCACTATGTTCAAGAGAAAGTTGTGTGCAAGCACTACAACAAATATTACTTTTACCAAGGAAATTTTTCCCGGGTAAATGTATAATTTCCTGGGTAAAAGTTATTACCAACAAAACTGTACGTCACAGTTTTTGTCGAAATACCACCCTTGGGAAAAGAAATTAGCGATGAAATTTAATTTTTTGTTGCTAAATAGTTGACCTTTTCCAACGAAAAATTTCATTGGGAAAAGTCAACACTTTCGTATTGCGACTATTACCCAGGAAAACTTTCCTTGGAAAGAAGCTATAACCAAAAACATTTCCTCGGAAAAAGCTATGACCGAGGAAGTATTTTCTTGGAGAAGGTAGTAGCAATGCCTACAAAATCTCTCTCTGGCACATTCAATATCCCTACACTTAATATTCAATATTCAATATCCCAATCACCCGATAAAACATTCAATCGTATACCAATCAAAATGACTATTCAACCATAATATTGTTTTGAATAAAATCGAAATGCCAATCCCACCAGTACATACAACCAATACAAAAAAAAAAAAAAAAAATCAATAGCACAAACATCCCCACTATCACCAACAAACAATCTGCAAAATGAAACAATACAAATTAGTAATTAATAACTTACAAACCAAATATACATTTAGGTGTTCATTTATCTTTTTCAAATCACATAATGAAACTAAATACAACTTGAATTGAAGATTTAGACCATGTAGGCACGCTCCATTTCAGCAGCTACCCAAACCAGTTTCTTAGCCACGAATGATACGAGCACCTGCGGATATAAGATGGAGAGGAAAAGAAATGCAAAGAAGATAAACTCAAAGACTAAGATCTTCTATTTCAAGGAAAAATATCCAAGAAAAAAAAAAACTGAATCAAAGCAAAAAAAAAAAAAAAAAAAACATGAAAAAACAGCTAACAAAAGAAAAAATTCCTATTTTTTTAGAATGGTTCATGAATTGTTTATCTCAACTACACTGCCAAACTGATCAGAGAATTTCTGAATTTAAAAAAAGAAAAGAACGATGATGATTACGCGTACTACTGCTCGTGGGCCCATGATCGCGACAACTGCATACGAAAGCCCGCATTCAGCGAGCTTCACGATTTTCATGAAATTCTCGGAGATGACATGCAACAGATGATAATCTGGAAATCTCAAAACTGATTGGAGTATGTTGTCAAACAGAAACCAATTTCCCAATTTCAGCTAGTCAGTTCCCTAAATCTGCAAAAATAAAAATAAAAGTCCCAAATATAAAAATTAAACACACACACACACACACACACACACACACACACACACACACACACACACGTAGCAATGATGTCGGTTTCTGCTCCATATATATATATATATATATATATATATATATATATATATATATATATATATATATATATATATATAATCATCAATCAGAGGTTACAATCATTTAATCAGTTGGAATTTTGTGGTTATAACCTATTTGAAGGCTGGGTTTTGATGCCCCAAATATCATGACATTTCATGATTAAAAAGTCTAATTTGGTGCCAAACATCATGATATTTGGTGCAACCAAACAGAGCCTACATGTGCCCAACAATTTCGATTGATGTTAGGATATTTATGGCCTGGTACACAATTTTCGAGTATATGCATATGAACCATCACACTATTTTCCCTTCAGTTGTGCATGAATGGAGGAAAATTAAGATGCAGATGCAAAAAAGTAAATGATTTCTTAGAAAATTGGCAACTAAAGATTCCAACAGATACTTTGCTGTTTGTTTTGTAGTGCAATTTTCCTTGGAAATAGAGTTTCACTTTCTTCACCACAATTGGGATTTTTCCCCTTCCAAGAACTAGATAATACCTTCTAGTACAAAGCATTGCACTATCATATACATATGCATCTAATCTAACCACATTAGCAACATAAACTAGACAACCTGCAGCAACAGACTCACCTGTAAAAACCCATATACAAGCATCATAAATACAAAAAAGCTCTGTTGCACTAATCGTTTACAACATCCTTGCCTACTATATGCATTCTCTTGCAACAGCCATAGCTGCCACATGCATTCACTTGTAATTGCTTAGTGCTTGCTGATGCTACTGAGAAGTTGGAAATGCCTAGATGCTAGCTGTCAAGCTTACCCTGCCTCCCTCGCTTGCAACGCTTACAGAAATGTGAGATCTCGTGGTGTAGCATGAAGTGGTTGTTGCCGAAAGGACTAGTATTTCAGCCCAAGCCAAAACCAAGAAATCAATATATCTTTTCATTCAGTTAATGAAATCAAATACCATTTTCTAACATGATTCTGCACTTTGGATGGAAATTGAAACAACAAAAAATTATCAAAGCAAATTACACAAGTGAATGGACAATCCTCAAAATTCAACAGTCATTTCATTGTAGTTCAATATAAAAGAGCCACTAAGCATGTCAAGGTAGAAACATAAATGCATAATCAATTGAAGATGATCATTATTGTTGTTTAAGCAACTAATGGTGACCCATTAAATGATGAATGAACCAACTCACTTTTCAGAAAAAACTTCATATAGTTGCCTCTGCATCCAAAACAACATCTAGTTAGGCAAAAATCAGAGAGTTTTTCTTCTCAAGTCAGAGACAATATACAAAAGAAATGGATGGTCGATGCAATTTTCTTCCGGACATCCATTTGTTTTGTACACCGGTCCAGCAAAGAGATCATTTCCTAAAAAAGAATGGTAATATCACATGCAAGCATCACAAGCTCCATCATAAAAAAAAAGTTTTAGATTAATGAAAGATGACCTCCATTTAACTTGCCTTCCCTGTCCGATTCTCTCCAAGGATCACAATAATTTGGGAATCAGTGAATTCACCCCCAATCAATTTAAGCTTGAAAGTGCCTAGAGTTTCAGTTATGGTTGGATATCTATGGCATGCACAAGTTCAAATCTCCTTGGTGCTTCCCTGTGGAGTCTCTGCAACCTAAAGAAGGTAATAATGTCAAACCCAGGCCGCTTGTAGATTACAACACGCTAACTACACAGCAATACAAAATCGTTACCTTAAATTGAAAGGACTCATCCAGGAACCGTAGATTGTCAGTAGAGAAATATCCAGCCAAATATACATTAATTCCATGTCCAACAGAATAGGGAAGGGTCACAATTCCATATAACTTTGGCTTCCCATATAAGCAGCAGATGTAATCAGATAAGTAATTTAGGACACTAAGGTCATGATCCAGAACAACCACATAGCTGTTGAAAAGTTCGTTTTGAAAATAACTTTAAAAGAAAAAAAAAAGGAGTTTTGTTTTTGTCCCATATCGGATGGGAGAAAGGATTTTTACCTCTTTATAAGTAGGGTGTTGTGCACCTTACTTATTTATGGTGGAAGAGAGGGAGAATGGTGGCTTGCGTGTTCCAGTGCGAAGCACTGGAACACCGCGCACGCGCACGGGCTCGGTCACGGGCTCGGGCTAGGTGCGAGGGCGTGGGCACGTGAGGCAGTGTGGCTGTAGAGGCGCTAGTGGCGCACTTGGCACTTCGCACGTGCGCATCGTGTCGCAGATGGGTCGCGACCTCGCGGACCGGAGCGAGACTGGTGCGAGTCTCGGTGCGACAGAGGCTAGGTAATAGGTCAGGTGGCTGGGTTCGGAACAGAGGAGGTGCTGTGGGTGGGAGGTCTAACAGAGAGACCTCTCTGCTTTTTATAAAGAGCTGCAGGGCCAATTAGAGGGACTTGTGTAACTGCTCATGCAGTAACGGTCCAGACCATGCAGTAACAGCTGCATGTGGCTAGCCCAACAATCAGAAACGGCTAGCCATTGAGTCTAAACGGTCAGCATGCAGGTGCATAACTCCCACATGCACAACAGTCAGAAACTGCCATAAACGGCTAGTTTCTCACAACAGCCAGAAAACGGCTAGTGCCATTATGGCTCTGGACCAAAACTGCCAGCCACCCTTACCTATATAAACCGGACAGGTTTGGTTCATTCCAACACAACAACTGCAAACGCAACTATCACTACTGAACCAGCACCCATCTGAAACGATTAGCCTCTCGGTTTGGTTAACTAAAACCAAGCCACTTAGACCATTGTAGTGGTCTACTGCTATAAGAAAAAGACCTCCATTCTTGTTCTCTCTTTCTTTTCTTCATCTGCCAAAGTGTGTTACTGAGTTCCATAGTGGTTTCTTCGTTTTTTGCTAAACGCAGAACCACATAAGGCTCGTCGTATCCTGGAAGCATTCCGCCTGCAACCTATCAGCAGACTCAAAATAATTTGAGTAGGGGCGAATTACGCTTTAAGGACAGCGTGTTTTTCACGTGCTTCAGCCTGTCCTTAGTTTTTCCAATTTATTTATTTTTAAATATCAGAAATTCCTCAACAATCTTAAAGCGTAATTTCTTCTGATATGGAAACCGAAGGGGTATCATCAATCAAACTGATGAACCAGGATCTGATTCGTCTGGACCGGTTCGATGGAACCAATTTCACCAGATAGCAGGATAAGATAAAGTTCCTGCTTACGGCGTTGAAGATATTCTATATCTTAGACCCGAACTTGAAGCCGCTTCCTCCAGCTACTGATACAGACACGACTGAGCAGATCAACGCACGCATCAAGAGAGAAGAAGATAATCTGCTGTGTCGAGGACACATTCTGAACACGCTATCTGATCGTTTGTATGATCAATACACCAGAACTGAATCTGCCAAAGAAATTTGGACCGCTCTCGAGTTCAAATTCAAGACCGAAGAAGAAGGTACGAACAAATATCTGATAGCTAGCTATTTCGACTACACCATGATAGATAACAAATCGCTGTTAGCCCAAATCGAAGAACTACAGCTAATTGTTGGCAAAATTAGTGCCCTAAAAATTGATATCCCTGAAGCTTTCCAAGTCGGGGCTATTATCGCAAAATTGCCCCCGAGTTGGACAGAATACAGGAAGAAACTGCTACATAAAACCGAGGATTATTCACTGGAACAAATCCAGAAACATATCCGAATAGAGGAAGAATCCCGAAACCGTGAGAAGAAAAATGGAAATGGGAATTCCTCATCCAAGGTGCAAGCAGTAGAAAGTACTCAAAACAAGAATCCCGAGAAGAACAGTTCCCTGAAACCCAATAAAGGGAAATTCAAGAAATCACAGAAGAAGAACGGAAAGTTCAAAGGCCCTTGCCATGTTTGTGGGAAAACCGGGCATTATGCTCGAGTATGCCGTCTTCGAAAATTGAAGAATGAGGCAAGTGCAGTTGAAGAAGACATAGTTGCCATGATCACTGAGGTAAACATGATCCAAAGCAAAGTACCCGGTTGGTGGTATGATACAGCAGCCACAGTCCATGTAAGCTATGACAGATCAGCCTTTAAAACTTATGAGGACGTGACCGATGGTCAAGAGGTCCAAATGGGTAATGAAGTCCGATCGAAGGTCGTAAGTAAAGGAACCGTGGAACTAGTCTTTACCTCTGGAAAGAAAGTGATCCTAACTAATGTACTGCATGTCCCTGACATAAGACGAAACTTAGTTTCTGGGGATCTTCTGGGAAAACCTGGCATACGGGTAGTGTTTGAGTCGGAAAAACTGATTCTATCCAAAAACGGGAATTTCGTTGGTAAGGGATATGCTTGTAATGGGATGATAAAATTTTCCTTGAATGAAAGTAACTCTTCTGCGTATATGATTGAATCTGTAGCATTGTGGCATGGTAGATTAGCACACATAGGTTATAGTACCTTAAAATTCATGTCTAAGAATGGCTTAATCTCATACACAGATAGTCAAAATGACAAATGTGAAGTATGCATAAGGTCCAAATTTACAAAGAAACCTTTTCCTAGTGTTGAGAGATCATCTCAAATATTGGACCTAATACACACTGATATCTGTGAGTTAAATGGCATTCTTACACGTGGAGGAAGAAGATACTTTATAACCTTTATTGATGATTGCTCCAGATATGTACAAGTATATCTTCTAAAGAACAAAGATGAAGCACTCAGCATGTTCAAGATATATAAAGCAGAAGTGGAAAATCAACTAAACAAGAAAATAAAAGTTCTTCGTAGCGACAGAGGAGGAGAGTATTTTTCAAATGAATTCTCTAACTTCTGTGAAGAACATGGCATAATACACCAATGCACTGCGCCGTACACACCACAACAAAATGGTATAGCTGAACGAAAAATAGAACCTTAGTAGAAATGGTCAACTCAATGCTAATACAAGCAAAGTTGCCACTAGGACTTTGGGGAGAAGCATTTCTCGCAGCGTGCCACATCCTAAATAGGGTTCCTTCTAAGAAGTTTAACACTTCACCATATGAGGTATGGAAAGGTAGAAAACCTAATCTAGGATATCTTAAAGTGTGAAGGTGTCTCGCATATTGTAGAATGCCTGATCCCAAAAGAACTAAATTAGGATCCAGAGCTATTAAGTGCGCCTTTGTAGGGTATGCACAAAATAGCAAAGCATATAGACTCCTAGACTTAGAATCTAATACCATCATAGAGTCTAGAGACGTTGAGTTCTTTGAAAACTCACTATCCTTAGAGTCAAAGGATAATGAAATCCAAACTCCAACAGAGAAACCTATGGTAGAAGCTCAACATGAAGTTGAAGCTCCAATAGAACCACGTAGGAGTCAAAGGGTAAGAGTAGAAAAGAGTCTTGATCCTGAACAGATAGACTCTCAACGTATCTCTTTTTATCTCATAGAAGGAGATAGAGAGAATGTCATTAGAAAGATACCTATAGTTATGACTATAGAAGATGATCCAACAACCTATAGAGAAGCTGTAACTTCTAGAGATTCAGCTTTTTGGAAAGAAGCTATCAATGATGAGATGGACTCGATTATGTCAAACCAAACCTGGGAACTGGTGGATCTACCTCCAGCTTCTAAACCCATAGGGTGTAAGTGGGTATTCAGAAAGAAATATCACACTGATGAGACTATTCAAACCTTTAAAGCTAGACTAGTAGCCAAAGGATTTAGACAAAAAGAAGGAATAGATTATTTTGACACATACTCACCTGTGGCAAGAATAACATCTATTATAATTATGTTTGCTTTAGCATCCATACATCAACTGTATATACATCAGATGGATGTAAAGACTGCTTTCCTGAATGGAGACCTCGACGAGGAGGTATACATGGAACAACCTGAAGGGTTCGTTCTACCAGGAAATGAGAAGAAAGTCTGTAAACTAATTAAATCATTGTATGGACTAAAACAAGCACCTAAACAGTGGCATGAGAAGTTTGATTCTAAAATACTTTCTCATGGTTTCATGCATAATGTAGCAGACAAATGCATATATTCCAAAACAAGTAGTAACTATATAATTGTTATTTGTTTATACGTTGATGACTTGTTAATAATAAGTAACAAGATGGAAGGTGTAACTGAAACAAAGAAGTTTCTGTCTTCCGTATTTAAAATGAAGGATCTTGGACAAGTTGATACCATTCTGGGTATTAAAGTTAAAACTCATAGTGGGGGTTATGCGCTATGCCAATCTCATTATATTGAGAAAATTATAAACAAGTTTAAACACCTGAATATTAAAGAAGCAAAAACCCCATTCGATCCAAGTATCAAGTTAAATGAAAATACTGGAAGAACAGTTGCACAATTAGAGTATGAGAGTGTTATTGGAAGTCTAATGTATGCAATACAATGCACTAGACCAGACATCGCATATGCTGTGAGTAAACTAAGTAGGTTTACTAGTAATCCCAGTGTAGAACACTGGAAGGCAATAGGAAGAGTACTTGGTTATTTAAAAGCAACCAAAGACTTAGGGTTATTTTACTCAGAATTTCCAGCTGTACTGGAAGGATATACCAATGCAAGTTGGATATCGAGTGCAGGTGATAACAAATCCACTACCGGATGGGTTTTCACCTTAGGAGGTGCAGCTGTATCTTGGGGATCCAAGAAACAAACCTGCATAACTCACTCAACTATGGAGTCTGAGTTCATAGCCCTTGCTGCAACAGGTAAAGAGGCTGAGTGGCTTAGGGATCTTCTTTTAGAAATTCCATTCTATGCGAAGCCGATACCAACTGTTTCGCTACATTGCGATAGTGAAGCCACATTAGCTAGAGCCTACAGCGGCACGTATAATGGGAAATCCAGACATATAAGTCTGAGACATGACTATGTAAGACAACTAATTCAAGATGGAATCATTGCAATATCTTATGTAAAGTCAAGTAATAACTTAGCTGATCCTTTCACTAAACCTCTAACGAGAGAGGTAGTAAGGACAACATCCAGAGGGATGGGGTTGAAACTCTTTTCAAAAGATTTCACCAGTGATGGAAACCCAACCTAAAATTAGAAAATCTCTATATAAGGGTTCAATGGGTAAAAACAAGTCACTGATACGTGAAAAGTTTCAGCACTAAATTATAGATATATACCTCATCCAGGATTATAGTGCTGGCCATTACAGAAAGAGGGTAGAGTCTCAGAAACTCTTAATGTAGTCCAGTCTTAAGGACAAGTGTCTGAAAGTAACGGAGACACTGGAAGGACTTCACCTATATGAACGTAGAGGTGGTGCCGCCTCTCATGAGAATGAGAGTTTTCTCGAGATCGTTCATGAAACAGGATAAGCACAAGGCCATTAAATGTGCTGAGCAAGAATTGTGGGAACTCAAATAACACTTAGAAAGTATGTGTGTGGTATTTCCGGTCCTGTTATCTAAAAATAACTGGTTCAAAGCTGCGGCTACCAGTAATTTCGATGGGTCTTTGAAATACTTACACTAAGGAAGGATTCAAATCGAAAGATATCTTTCTTTATGCATATAATCTTTTATACTCTGGCAGACATCGTTTTTATGTTTTAAATTATTTTAAAACAAGTGGGGGATTGTTGAAAAGTTTGTTTTGAAAATAACTTTAAAAGAAAAAAAAAAGGAGTTTTGTTTTTGTCCCATATCGGATGGGAGAAAGGATTTTTACCTCTTTATAAGTAGGGTGTTGTGCACCTTACTTATTTATGGTGGAAGAGAGGGAGAATGGTGGCTTGCGTGTTCCAGTGCGAAGCACTGGAACACCGCGCACGTGCACGCGCACGGGCACGGGCTCGGTCTCGGTCTCGGGCACGGGCACGGGCACGGGCTCGGGCTAGGTGCGAGGGCGTGGGCACGTGAGGCAGTGTGGCTGTAGAGGCGCTAGTGGCGCACTTGGCACTTCGCACGTACGCATCGTGTCGCAGATGGGTCGCGACCTCGCGGACCGGAGCGAGACTGGTGCGAGTCTCAGTGCGACAGAGGCTAGGTAATAGGTCAGGTGGCTGGGTTCGGAACAGAGGAGGTGCTGTGGGTGGGAGGTCTGACAGAGAGACCTCTCTGCTTTTTATAAAGAGCTGTAGGGCCAATTAGAGGGACTTGTGTAACTGCTCATGCAGTAACGGTCCAGACCATGCAGTAACAGCTGCATGTGGCTAGCCCAACAGTCAGAAACGGCTAGCCATTGAGTCTAAACGGTCAGCATGCAGGTGCATAACTCCCACATGCACAACAGTCAGAAACTGCCATAAACGGCTAGTTTCTCACAACAGCCAGAAAACGGCTAGTGCTATTATGGCTCTGGACCAAAACTGCCAGCCACCCTTACCTATATAAACCGGACAGGTCTGGTTCATTCCAACACAACAACTGCAAACGCAACTATCACTACTGAACCAGCACCCATCTGAAACGATTAGCCTCTCGGTTTGGTTAACTAAAACCAAGCCACTTAGACCATTGTAGTGGTCTACTGCTATAAGAAAAAGACCTCCATTCTTGTTCTCTTTTTCTTTTCTTCCTCTGCCAAAGTGTGTTACTGAGTTCCATAGTGGTTTCTTCGTTTTTTGCTGAACGCAGAACCACATAAGGCTCGTCGTATCCTGGAAGCAATCCGCCTGCAACCTATCAGCAGACTCAAAATAATTTGAATAGGGGCGAATTACGCTTTAAGGACAGCGTGTTTTTCACGTGCTTCAGTCTGTCCTTATTCTCGATTTTTCCAATTTATTTATTTTTAAATATCAGAAATTCCTCAACAATAGCTGAAGAAGGAAAACATAAACAGAGTTACTGTTTTACTCAAAGTAGAGGAAGATAATAGAGAAAATCTTAGCATAATCATGTATCCCAGCATAGATTGTCTACTTTTGAGTCCTGAATTCATGCTGTCAGCCTGAAATAGGTCTGCTCAGTCCAGTGCTTGAGTCAATTAGGATTAAAAAAAAAATCAAATATTCACGTAGCAAACCTGATCCAATTTCTATCAAAGTTCTTGTTTCTATTACACGCAGCCAACCAAAGCATTAAAGTACATTTTCATGTTCCGTTCAGGCATTCTATTGAACACACGGCGGGCATCCTTCATGCCCCCACACTTCCCATACGTCTCAAGCAATTTATTGTGGGGGTTGGTTTTGGAAATGGATGCAGAGAGAGAGAGAGAGAAGGGGGATTTTGTGAGGGTTGTCTTTGGAAATGTAGAGAGAGAGAGAGAGAGAGAGAGAGAGACCATTAATAGAGTCGGCAGCTTCATCTGCTGCGCCCTCTGTTACATTAGTCAATCGCAGCAATGACCTCCACCAAGTGCGTCATCGATCGTCAATAGCAAGATCGGCCCAACCCATTGATTCCGATAGTCGAAAAAACGCTCTTCTTCTTCTACGCCAGAGCTGTTGAGCTTTTCCTTTGGAAATGAGAGGGTTTCATCCCAACCTAGCTTGAGACGGACGTGGATTAGGGAGGGAGAGGGTGAAAGAGGGGTTTTGAGAGGGGGAGAGAGTAAGGATTTCGGTTTCCCTCTCTCGATTTGGGGACGCGCGCTCGTTTTGGCTATTGACGCTGTCACTAGCCACGTGGGCTAGTGGATGATGCTCTGTGGGCCCCACCATGATGTTTGTGTTTTATCCACACTGTCCATCCATTTCTCAAGATCATTTTAGGGCTTGACCCTAAAAATGAGAAAGATCTAAATCTTAGGTGTACCACACCACAGGAAAACAATAGTGATTGAATGTCTGCTATTAAAAACCCCCTAGGGCCACTAATACTTATTTGACATCCAACCAATTCATTAGGCCGTATAGACTTACATGTAGGAAAAAAAACAAATATCAGCTTCTTCTAAAAACTTCCGTGGCCTCAAGAAGTTTTTAACGGTGGGCGTTCAATTAACATTGTTTCAGTGATGTGGTTCACTTGTGATTTGGATCTACCTCAATTTTGGGTTCATACCATAAAATGGTCTGAAAAAATGTATGGATAGCATGGATGAAGTCACAAATTTTTTATATCTCTCAATTTTCATGACACTTTTCTTTTCCAAATAAAAGGTTTTTTAGTTGTAATATTTTCAAATTTTCAATTTTTTTCAAACTTCTCCATTCCTTTTTCAAAACTTTCTTTTTCAAACTCATCAACTTTCTTTTTTATTAAATATCTTAATTTTTTTTCAAAATACAAAATTTCAATTTTCCTTCAAAATATAATTTATTTCTAACTTATAATTTTTTTCAAAGTGCCATTTTTTTAAAATGTCAATATTATTTAAAATCTCAATTTTCTTTCAAAATATAATTTATTTCCAACTTATAAATTTTTTCAAAGTGCCATCTTTTTAAAATGTCAATATCATTCAAAATCTCAATTTTTTTTTTCAAAATCACTTTTTTAAACCTCTCAATTTTCTTCTTCTTAGGAAGAAAATCCCAAAATGTCACAAATAGTTTTAAAATTTTTCGTTAGGGAAAAGCAAGAGGTAGAAAATCGGAAGTAACCTTTTACCCAGGAAAAACTTCCTCGGTAAAAGTGATAATTAATAATAAAATTTAAGACGGCGGCTTTTACCAAGGAAGTGTTTCCTCAGTAAAAATACGTTAAAATCTTTATACTTTTAGCCACGAAATAACCCCCTCTTCACCATCAGTTTTACCAAGGAAATTTTTCCTTGGTAAAGGTGAAGTAATATTTACAAAGAAAAATTCAAATTTCTTCGGGAAAAGTGTATTATTACTCAGGAAATTTGTTCCCTCGGTAAAACTTTTCTAGGTAAAGGTCATTTTTCTTGTAGTGAAGGAGTTTAATGTTCACTACATTAACATAGTCGATCAGGTTGCGGACGTTTTCACAAAAGTGCTTGCAGCAATTCATTTTTATGTATTACGTGACAAGTTAATGGTGTGACCATGGCCCATTATCTTGTAGGGGTATAATAAGAATACCAATTCAACATCTATCCAAAGCACCATTTCAGCCATCACTGGCTTGTCATGAGTTAGGTCGACTCAAAACTCTGCCAGGTCAGCTTCCAAATGTGCGATTACCACAAGCAAGATAATAAGGATCCATGTCAATTGAACCATCTGATGACTCGTAATGGACACCATAGTTCTAACACTCGATGGATCGACTCAAAACGAGGCCAGCGAGCCTCTAAATATGCAATTACATTGCTATCTAAGACAAGGATCCATGGACCATCTTTTGACACATCAACACATGTGATTGACACCATAGTTCTAAAACTCAGTGGGTCGACTCAAAACTTGGCTGAGTGAGCCTCTAAACATGCAATTAACGGTATACAAGATAAGAAGGATCCACGTCACTCAGACCATCTGATGACACATCAAGACATGTGATGGACACCATTGTTTTAAAACTCGGTGGCTCAACTCAAAACTTGGCCAAGTCAGCCTCTAAATGTATAATTAACGCAATACAAGATAACAAGGATCCACGTCAATCAGACCATCTCCTGCCTCTTCAAGAGATGTGATGGCCTCTGCAGTTCCTTGCCTCTCGTTGATAGACTCTTTGGAGTTTCAATAAGGGGTCTTGTGTTCGAAATTCAGTAGTGGTGAAATATCCACGCTGCTGACAGCACCAGTGGGTGCATTATGCGAATGACTGGGTGAGTGGATTGCATGGCTGACCCAAAAAAAAAAATGTGATGGACTCCAAAGTTCTAAAACTCGGTGAGTCAACTCAAAACTTAGCCAAGTCAACCTGTAAATATGCAAGCTATACATGAAAGAAGGATCCAGGTCAATCAGACCATCGATCTGCTGACCCTTCAAGAGATGCGATGAACACCATAGTTCTAAAACTTGGTGGGTCAACTTAAAACTCAGCTGAGTCAACCTCTACATATGCCAGCTATACACGACTAGAAGGATCAACATCACTCAGACCATCTGATGACTCATCAAGAAATGTTACTAACCTTTGCTCACTCTGGCTAGTTTTGATTTGAACCCTTTCTAGTAGGAACTTAAATAATAATAAATAAATAAATCTTCATCATCCAACCATGAGTAAGCAGGACTGATCTGGACCATAGGCTCATTACATTACTCATGAGATGGTGGAATGTCAAGGTTAAAACCGGTGGTTGAACCAGAACTACCATCTGACTTCATCGCTTCAACTGATTTTTCTATTTTCAAAACATGGGCCCAGTGTGGATGGGCCACCATGCAAAAGTCACAACCATTAGATCTGACTTTTTGACTCTCTCTCCCTTAAACAACCCACTAGGAGGCAACCGATTGGACGGTTAGGATCATCCAAAAAATGAAATATTTGCTAGGTGGTCAATAAATTTTTTTGGCCCATCATGCCAATGGTTTAGATGACCAAGTGACCTCCTGTCGTGGGTCACCTAACTAGACCACCATACATCCATGGAATATGATGTGTGTGGTTTAGACAAGTATGGAAACATGCTGCCGTGTACATGTGGATCACCTAACTTTTGCTCTATATTACACTATTTCTTGTAGATTTCTTGTGGAGAAATGCTCCAGTGCTCCCAGGGTACTACTCAGTTATAGTGCGCCTAACTTGTATTGAGACACATAAATAATCCCAATCCATTGATCTGAACCGTTCATTCTGTTCAGCATACATTTATTCGTCTACCATGTAAAATTACGTTGATCCGAACGGATATTATTCATTTGATCAGTGGGCTTTAACATAGATGGTTAAGATCATTTCCAAAAAATAGCTCCAATCAACAATGTGATTCATCTACTTGTTAGGGAGAATCATGCATTGCTTATAATTATAAAGAATGGATTTTGTTAGGCAATTGTACCCATCTCATCCTTGGCTTGAAAAAGGAATGGCTGAAGAAGATAAGCCAATTCAAGGATGAATCTGGATCATCGGATCAGGTGAAATTTTTTCATGGTACCTCATAGATGTTTTATGGACTTACTGAATGGTACAGATCAATCGATTGAAATGTTCAAGTGATGCGATTCGACTAGGAGTACTGTACTGAGAGCAGTGGAGCATTTCTCTTTCTTGTAAAATCATAGCCTAAATACAGATGCAATTAGGTATCGAAAGTCTAAGAAAAGTCAATTACTCAAGCCACGCATGCCCCTCGCTATCTAAGGAAAATGACATCCTAGCTAGGCTGATCGTTCACCACCATTTCTTGCATGGCTCGTCCACCGAGAGCCACGTGGGTGTAACTTTCACGTGATCCACCCCATCCATCAGTTACATTGCCTCATGTTCACCTCGGAAACTAAAAAATCATGACCATTCAGATATTAGGTACACCACACCTTAAAAGAAAAGTTGTGATAAGACACCCACCATTAGTTCTGTGTGGAGCCCACTGTGAAGTCCATATGCCATCCAATCCATTCATCTGGTTTGCCTCATCAGAATGAAAGAATTAACCCAAAATCGTAGTATTTCTGAACTCAAGTGAGCCATACAACATAAATTTAGAGGTTTTTAGGTATAATTTTGTGGGGTGACCCACTTGAATGTTGAATCATGCTGATTTTTTGAATCAAGGCTAAAGAAAGGGTGATCTACCTGATGAACGGGGTGGATGAAAGTGACACCAGTGGGTACCTACAAGCGTTTTCCTTTTACAAGTGGTGGTTACTTACCCACCACACATGTAATGTACATGAATCTGGACCATCCAAACCGTAGGACCCACTGCATAGCATGAAAAATCATCCGAAATGGATCATCGAGACATCCAAATTGAAATGGGGGAATCAGATGGTGAGGATTGTCCAATTAGTGTGTCTAGGAGGATATATCAGGAGAAATATTTGAATGGTGAAGATTGCCATAGATATGTACAATAGTAGTCCAACCAAATGAGAAATAAAAGGGAGAATGTGGCTACCCAATGCATTAGAATACAAGAGAAAGAGAAGTGTAAGAAAATGGCCATGTTCTTACCAGCCACCTTCATCTTCTCTCTCTTGATTCCATACACAGTTTCACAAGACATATCGGCGATTTTCGCCTTCGGCGACTCGACCATTGATGCCGGCAACAACGATTACATATCAACATGGCTACGTAGCAACCATGTGCCATACGGGCGCGACCTAACTGGGGTCCCCATCCCAACAGGAAGGTTCTCCAATGGGAAGCTCATTACTGATTTCTTGGTATCAGCATTGGGACTCAAGAGTCTTCTACCGGCGTACTTGGACCCCATGATCACGGACGTAGATCTTCTGACTGGTGTTAGCTTTGCGTCGGCGGGGTCCGGCTTCGATGATAGAACGACGACCACCGATAATGTCATTAAAATGTCGAAACAGATACAATATTTTGAGGAATGTGTGGAACGAATTCAGAGGTTGGTGGGAGTGGAGGCGGCGAATCGGGTGGTGAACGACGCGGTGTTCGTGATCAGTGCCGGGACCAATGATATGCTGTGGAACTTCTATGATCTTCCAACAAGGCGAGCTGAGTTTACAGTATCTGGGTACCATGATTTCCTGCTCAACAATCTCAATGATCTTGTCCAGGTCTCTCTCTCTCTCTCTCTCTCTCTCTCTCTCTCTCTCTCTCTCTCTCTCTCTCTCTCTCTCTCTCTCTCTCTCTCTCTCTATCCCTCTCAAACACAAAAACATGCATACAATCATGATAGTGGGCCTCAAACATCATGTCCATGCAATCAAGATCTGATGGTTCATAATAATCGTGTTGAAGTTTCATTGTTAATGATTGCACTTGTTTGTCTTCCCTTAAGATCATGTGATCGGATCATCCGAGCCATCTGAATTGTGGGCCATTACACATTGATGGTGGGGCCTGCCTGATAGACGGCTAAGATTGCTGAAAGAGACTGCCATTTCTACTTATGTTTTTAGTCGTCCACCTTTCATCATTCTACTAGAAAAGTGAACATTGCCACTGAGGAGAAAAGATTTATAAAGAGAGGGCTAATTGCATTCGCTCACTTAACTCACACGTGGAAATGAGGCATACTTGTGTAAGATCGGACCTGTTCATCAGGCAATCCTCACCATAGATTTCATGCATCTGAAATCAAGAAAATATATTATCAAGAGCTTTAATATAAAAGTAGGTCCAGTCAACAAATTTGAGCCATCTATTTGCAGGATCCAATCATGGATGGTTATAATCACAGGGCCATCTATTGGCAGGATCCCATCGTGGATGGTTATAGTCACAGAATCACTTTTATCGAATGATCCTGACCATCTCATACGTGGGTCCACATTGATGATGTGTTGTATATCCACACCGTCTATCCGTTTCTCCAGCCCATTTTAGGACGTAGTCCCAAAAATTAAGCAGATCCAAATCTCATGTGGACCACACCACTGGAAATAGTGGTGATTGTGTGCCTCACCATTTAAAATTCCAAAGGGCACAATGTAAGGATTTCGTAATGTTTATTTCCCATCAACTCTTGATAATGTCAAGAAGACCTAGATGAAGGAAAAATACAAAGACCAGTTCGAAACCAAAACTTTTGTGGCCTACAAAATGTTTTTAATACTCGTTCATCACTATTTCTGATAGTACGGTCCACTTGTGATTTGCATCTTCTTAATTAAGGTTTGGGATTGCGCCCTAAGATGAGATGAAAAAATAGATGGACAGCGTGGATATACAAAAATTACATCAAGGTGGGCCCCACACGATTAGGGTAACACCCACTAAGGTGTTTCTGTATCAGCTAATCCGCTCCCTCATACATGGCACGGAAAATGTAAGGTAATCTGTAATACATATAAAAAATTTACTGTTGGCAGCACCAAGAATATAAACTTTAAAATATAAATGGTATTGGTAGGAATATAAAAGAATAAGGTAGAATATTAAGATTATATTATATTTATATTTTTATCAACCTATTGTTCAGATTTTATTCTTTTATGGTAGTGGCTATAACAATTTTTATCCACTTTTCTTCTTCTTTCTGTTTTTTGCCTCTTTTTTTTTATTTTTTTATTTTAATGTGAGTAGCCTTGCTCTTCTCTCTCATTGTCTTTGCATGTATCTAACACCTTTTATCTCTGTCTCTATCTATATGTATCTGCACTCTTTTCCTATCTCTATCCCAATCCCTCCATTTTTCTCCACGTATCTTGCACATGCATACCTACTAATGACAAAGAATGCCATCTTTGTGAAACCCTTCGAATGAGAGTTAAACCCATTGGATGGTCTATATTAATTTATTTGGCTATCTAAGGATGCAGCTAGAGCACTAGATGGCCGCTATATATAGAAAATGATCCCTAGTTGCACTAGAATACCTGGATAGTCCAATTGATCGATATGGATCATCCATTAGGTTCGGAGTAAAATTCATGGGCTCGCACAACTCAACTGATATGATCCATCCACAAATTGTGACGCAGGGAGGACATGGTAGGTCGATCACCGTCTCCCTAACCGATAGTTCTCGAATCCACGAGAAGAAATAAAAGATAAAAAGAGGAAACAAATTCCGAATAATTGATTTATTGATAATTGAATGAATAAAAACGAAATTACAATGCATATAAATAGGAAACTAAACCCTAGGTAAAGTATCAGAATCCAACTCCAACTAAAACTCCTAGAAAACGCAGCTTACTATAAATAGTAAACTTACTATTTATAGAAGTCGTTCAATCCTAGTAGAACCCTTGGTTTTCGGCCAAAAATAGAAAGTTATCAAACGGCCTCAACCACGAGGTTCTACTAGATATTCTAAGCCTTTTTCATGTTGGACACTAACTCTAAAGCCCTACAGATGCAAAGTTATGATCGAATTAAAACTTACTATAAATAGTAAAACTGAAAATAAACTAGCCTAATGACCGTCGATACGGTCGATTCTCGCGATTCCGGCTTGGGCAACCCGGCATAGCGGGTTGGTTGGCTAAAGTAGCTCAAGCTACCCCAAATTGATATATTATACGTCCCGTAACTCATTTCGGTTTGTGAGATACGACCGATTTACGGTCCCGACGGTCCGGATCACTTTCGACCCCGACCAGTCTTCTTTTGCTCCATCTGGGCCATGAAATAATCAACGACCTGTTCTACATCAAATTGAACCTTTTATCATGGGTCCCGATTCAACACAGTCAACTCTACCATAAGTGACAGTAAAGATAACCTTTGTGGGTCCCACCATGATTTTTCATGACATCCATTCTGTCCATCATGTTTGTCACCTCAAGTTCACCGTAGATCCCAAAATTAGTTCAATCGGACACTTGGGTAGGCAGCATCAAAAGGGAAAAAGCAAAAAATCATGCCTAAAGCATCATCTATATTCACTTGGTGTGGCCCACATGAGTTACCACCTGATTTTTTGTGTGTCCATTCATCTGGGGGCATGTTGGGCCCACAAAACCCTTTGGGAGCTTCTATTGGCTGGGTGTTCCCTCCCAACTATTGTCTGTGGTGTGGCCCACCTAAGTTTTCGATCGGCTGATTTTTTGCCTCATAGCCTAACATTGAAAAGAACACCTCATAGATTAGGTGGCTATGAGGCACACATTATTATGGGGCCATAGAGGCTACGTCAACTCAATTGGATCATTTTCTTTTTAAGCCATTCATTTCTCATGTCATAAATTGAATAGTTAAGATTTTCCGACAAAAGTGATTTTTTTTCAAGTAATTCTGTCACAAACTAAGAATCTTGAAAGCTTTTGATTTGAAATTCCCCTCAGTGACATAGACAAGGTCCTATAAATTTTAAAACACAAACATATGGGAGAAAATAAATTGTGGTGAAATATATATTTTTTTTAATTTCAGAAAATTTACAAAATGGGTGGCCGAAAGATCGCAATAGCAGGTCACCCGCCGGTTGGCTGCCTACCATTGCAGATGTTTGCCGGTAACATCGTATCAAACACCTCCAAACTACGACGACCCATCTGCATCAATCGACAGAACGGCGATGCCAAGGCTTACAATATTAAGCTCCAAGGTCTCATCTCCAGCATGCAAGCTTCACATCCAGACAGCAAAATCGTGTACGTCGACATATTCAATCCATTTATGGACATGATCAGGAACCCTAAGAAATATGGTAAGATATATCTTTCTTTTTTTTCTTTTTTTTCTTTTTTTGGTTTAGTTTAGTTTAGTTTAGTTTGGTTGTTCTTAATATTGTTGTGTCACTAATATTATCTACTGTAACTTTTGGTGTTGATATGTTACATTATTTTCTTAGTTATTATCAATAACCTACAGTGTGGATATATGCATGGAAAACAAAACCGTCCAACCAGCATCCCCATGAATGGTGGACCATAGTATGAAAATCATATTGATGAAAAGATCTTAACCATCTAATTCGTTGGGACAAAAGCATTGATCAACTCCAACCAAACACACCTTTGTATAAATCTTGGATTATATTTTTAATCCCTACCAAAAAATGGTTGCTTGAATGCAAGGGAGTTATAAAAGAAAATGTGAAAACTACAGTCAGCACCAATGATTATAGTACAAAATCCACCTATCATTCATATAATTCGATAAGAATCTTTTTCAATAAATTTAATCAAATGGCATGCATTTAAATAACCGAAATACCCTTTTTCAAGTAAGCAAAAATGCTTGCCCTACTACGCGCGGTTGTAGGTAGGCATGGCAATGCACCGGGCTAGCATTGGATGAGGTTGGCTGTGGCAAACCCTAGAGCCATAAAGCCCTAGCTCGAGCCCTCACCCTAGAGGGTAGGGCCAGGCAAGGGTTGGGCCAAGGCTAGGGCCTACGCTATAAGTTAAAGATAAGTAAATAATTAAGTGCACATTTATGAACCATTGTGATCTTTATATATATAATAGTATATAATTATATATATATATATATATATATATATATATATATATATATATATATATGTTTTTTTTATTGTGTCACACCTATGTTAAATACAATCATTCATCAAATAAGTGTATGCCTCGCCAAATTATAAATGCATCAATATATTGTTCACCATTTAAAGTATGGTTCACAATTTGGACAGTTTATAAGTGTTAATGTATCATCCATCAAAGTTCTTTATGTCACTATATATGCTAGCATACAAATTTTATAGTCTATGTTAGTAATACCCATGTACCATGTCATATACACTAGGGAAACGGACTAAGTTGGGCTATTCATCATTGGTCTGGGCCTAACCCAGCTCCAACAACAAGCCTAGATTTCAAGCCCTAGCCTAGCCCTTAGGCTAAGTTTAGTGGCCAAAAGCCCTAGCCCTTCAGGATCAGGTCACCCAAGCTGGGCCGAGCGGCCCGGTTGATTATCAACCCTAGTTGTAAGGGGTGTAACTATTCACTAATGTGGATCGATGACTTCATGTGGATGAGATCCACCATCCATCAGGTGTGCCCATGTTAGGCATTAATCTTGAACATCACACTGTATACATAGCTGTACAAGTATATAATAGGAAAAATGTAATTGTAAAATAAATATTACATTTGTACAAGATACACACACACACATACAACATAGTAAAGGTAGCGTGGTTCTTTTGCAGAGCTAATGCAGCTCCGACAAGGTAATTAGCTAGAATACATCTCAGACATTTCACAATAAGACATGTAGAACTCTAGGTGTTTTGGCCCTTCTTCAATGACACAAACTATTTATTTGGTAGGATTCCCTTTGATAAGGGATGCCCAAAAAATACTCTCAAATTGGACAATTTAACCATTTGATTATTCAATTATTATAACCGTCCAATACTGCGCCCCACCATAATGTTCGTATGCCACAAAAAATAGACCAATCCAATCATCAGCTGGGCCACATGTGGAATTGGAAGTTCCTAAGATTTTTCAGAGGTGTGCATTCTTTTTCTATGATGTGTCCCACCTAATGATGGGATCAGACTCATGTTCTGGTTCTATGATCATTAAGTGGGTGCATTTGTTGAATGAGTTGCATGTCATAAAAACACTACATAAGTCCACCACTTTAGGGCAAATTGGTCTTGTAATGCTGTGTCCATTTAGTAAGATGGTCCATTTTTCCTATAAAAATACCTTACAAGAAAAAAAAAAAAAAAAAATCAATTTTTAGGGATTTTTGAGAAGATGACCGAATGTTTTGTGTTCTGCAGGTTTTGAAGAGACAACTCGTGGGTGTTGTGGCACTGGTTTGATGGAGATGGCTGCTATGTGCAATTCTCTTTCTGTGACATGCCATAATGCTTCTATCTTCTTATTTTGGGATGCCATTCATCCTACTCAGTCAGCATACCAGGCTCTCGCCTTCTACGCTTTGGAGACTGTATTCCCCTTGTTCGAGTGAGTGTTTTGATACAATGTGGGGCCCCTATCATAACTCCCTTGTGGGCCCGGTTCCCATGTTTGATGCCACATGTATCAGAGATCCCGACCGTTCATTAGGCAGTGCGCACTATGATTTTCTCATACAAGTTTGACCTACCTGATTGATCATGTTCACAGTGCGCATTACCTAATGAATGGCCCAGATCGTCGACACGTGTGCCACCTGAAAGGTGGGAATCAAGTACCTGCATGGGAGCTTGCGGGGCCCACATTCTATCGGAACTGTTTAGAGTAATTGTATGGTTGGTTTTACATTAGGCCGAAATTGAGACCGATTTGTATCGGGCAATACGTATTGGTTTTGGATGATACTTCAAGTCTTGAAAAATCGAATGTTATTTTTAAGGCATATAATTAATTTGTTTGGTATGTCCTAAGATTTCTTTAATGGGTCTAAACTAAAATTGAAGGCTAAGATCTTCCAATCTCTAAGGCATGACACGTCTGCTTTCTTGTGCTACAACTGGAGAATTAAGAAGTACAAGATCATTCCCCACATTCAGCTAAAAAAACTACTAGCTCTGGAGGAATCTGTTCCCACTCACACTTTGCAGGGGGCACATGTACCAATTTGGCACGTGTATGACATATAATAGATATATTAAGTGGGTTTTACGGTTGAAATGACTCAAAGCTCAAGCCCTTGGCACAACTATGGATAGAGATTAGAGCATAATCCAAAGTTTATGCAGAGTGGGTGATGGATACCATTAGACATTTCCCTTGGAATTTGAGCCACTTATTATTTTACTTTTAACCATCCATTTAATTACTATTTTACTTTAATGAGCATGCACTTTAATGAGCATTAATTGGATGGTTATGATTAATTGAATCGGTGTAATTTTCAAGAAATGCTATATTCAAAATGTGTCCCACTATTTCGATGGTAACAACTATATATGTGCACCATACAAGGAAGATGAGTCATGATATTTTTACCCAATCAAAGGTCTAAATTTTCAAGGAATCATGAGTGGACAAATATTGTTGGTTTTAAATTAGGTTACATGTGTTATATATGTGTATGTGTCGGGCTATGTGTATGGTATAAGTGCACTAGAACCAATAGTAGCTCAACTTGAACCAAACGCCTTATGACCCCAAGCACCAAAATAGTCAATTACAAACCAATATGAGAAGATCGACCTAACTACTCAACAACTAATTGAACAGAACCATAAAAGAAGAGTTTGTCTTTCTGGTGAGTTCTTTTTACCTTTAAAATAAGGACTTTAGTTATGATTAATTATCTGATAACTTTCACACCGTTTAATAATAAAAAGAAATGATTAAAAAAATGAACTTGTAACCAATTAATTAAATAAAAGAGTTTTAACTACACTTGGCTAACAAAGAAAATAATAAATGAAAACAGATAACTAATGCAATATTATGTTTAGAGTGAGACGATCATTAGAATCAATCGTCTGATCGTGGTAAGAAGGATGACAAATGTTCGCTTCCCCAAGTGTAGGGTTGCGATGTAGTAATAATCTCGGTAAGACCGAGGTCGATCCACAAGGAAAGAAGTAAACAATTCAACCTATCCTAATAATTAGAATCTTAAGAGGTCTGTGAAATCGGTTTTGAACATGGAACAAAAAAATCTGATAATGAAAAGATAACTAGAGCATTAAGGATCCACTTATAGCTCTCCTTAAATGCATAATTTGTTGTAGTTTCTCAATTACTTAACTAGAATCGAAATCAAACCATATCTAGCCAGATGATAGAGCGGTTATTTTTTCAAAGCAATCCAACACGTGTTGTTCATCAACATGATTCCCTCAATTCAAGTTAGGACTCGAGCACACTCAATTGCATAGGTCAATCTTAGTTTCAATAGATTAAGATAATAACCATAATAATCATCAAACCCTGTCACAAGACTTAACTATATTATGGTTTGAACTTCATTCAAATCATATGAACAATCAACACAATATTCAGAATTTATAACAAAAAGGTAGAACTTTAGTTTGAAGTTCCCACATGATGATCCAAGTCTAGAGCGTATTGAATCTGATTCCTCGAAGCGTACAGGTCTAGAACCATGCAAAACAATTAAGAACTAAAGCAATTCTTCCAAACATCCATGAGCCATCATAAGATTAAGAAAAACTACTTGGAACTTTATTCAAACATCCAAAAGCCATTGTTCTTCAATAAATCCAACTTTAAACCAATAAAACGAATTAAAACATCTAAGTAAACTATAAGTTTCACCTCTTAGCTTTAGCTAAGAGATTAGCTAATGAAAAGCATAAAAATAAATTAGAATTAGAACTAGAAGAAGAAAAAAACTAGTTGTAGGAGGTTAGGAAGCTTCCTAGGTCTTAATCTCTTTACTCCCCATGTTGCTAGATGGGTTAGGAAGAGGCCGTAGGTGTACTTTTATAGCTTGGAGGCATCGCCGACTTGGAAGAATCGCAGAACTACGGAGTCCTTCCGCACTTAGAAAACTCGGAATTGAAAATCAAACTTTCTTAAGCACCTTAGACTTGTCTGGCGATTGGTCTAAGAAACCAAAAAACAGTCCAACAAGCTATGTTTCTCCGGACTCCTAAAGACCTGTCTGGTAACCGGTCTTGGGACAAGTCTTAAGACAGGTCTTGGGACAGGTCTTGGAACTATTTTTCCATATTTTCTTCTCTTTCTTTCTTCTTCTTTCCTCCACCTTTTAGCACTTGTTCTATTGATCTTCAATGCATACAAAGTGACTCTTTTAACCATGAATTAGTGAAGTCTCTCTCTCATTCCTACAATCACAAAAATATGTATTAGATTAGTCTTTAGACATGAAAACCATGCATAATGTGATGATGAAAAGGGGTTAGAATATGTAATATTCATTACTCAACAACAAACGTCGAAATAAGAGAGTTTGATTGTCTTCTCAGCTAGCTTCGTAGTTAAATGGTCGTTGGGAATGACAATTCGTTTGTTGCGAGTGAAACTTTGTTATGTGAGACACTTATGTTTTGCTGGAGGGTGGACATCTGTTCATCCCTCGACTGGCTTTATAGTTGGTCAATCATTGTGGCAATTTCCTATTTATCACACAAAACCAAATATCGAGGCAAGATGGTCGATGAAAGGTAGATCTTCGATTAGTCCATTCATCATATGGTGGGTTTCGTAGTAAGATGATCGATGGGAAATGACAGTCCTTTCGGCATTTTTATACAGCTGAGCTTCGTGGGAAACTTAGTTGTTGCTTAGACGATTGACCATTCGGCACTCAAACATAGTACTTGTGGCATGAAGGTCGGTGGGGTGACAACATGTTTGTCACTTCAGGTCTTTACTTTATGGCGAGACAATCAAGGAAACGATTATTCATGTGTTGCTGGAATCCTGATTCCATAGACAAGGTTGTCTTGGAATGACCACTTGTTTGATACTCAAGTGGCCTTCATAGCAAAGTAGCCGTAACTAAACAACAACTTATTCTAACTTGGTCAAACCATGTGGTGAGATGGTCAAGCATAATCACTAAGCACATGGCAAGATGGCTTGGTTGGCCATCCATTTAAAACCTAAGAATTTTCCTAGGTCTAACGACATGGTCGCAGACTTAGGGTGTCTACTCTAACTTACTCTAATATACTCGATTCGACCTAGTTTTGTAACATGGAGTTGGTTTTAACAATGAAGGAGTTAGATTGAAAGATAATATCGATAAGTGACCATGGTTGATAAAGAATTATCGTAGAGCTAGAAAGTAGTATTGTGTTGCATTAGAGCAGCGTGAGCCTCGAGCTCTTCATTCTTTATTAAATTTATAGATATGCAAGATGGTTTGCTGAAGGTGTTTTGTGGAATCAACCTCCAAGATTTTTTTCTTAATTGATTGTTCAATTAATAGACGTTGTTAGTTCCTCGATTTATCAATAACGTGCACTAGTGTATCTTGAGTCAATTGAGCCCTCATTGGAAGAAAAAACAACATAACTTCAAGACTTGCAACACCAAGGCTTGAAGATATAGGTAAATTAAGGTGCCTTGGTGATACTAGCCTTAAACTCCATTAGTTCCAAAACAACCTTCCTCTAAATGATCCATTAGCTAATAGAAAAATCCTTGTTTGATCATCACAAGCCTTAGAATAACTTTACACAAATTATCAAGGTTTATAAAGGAAAAGATGATCTGTAGATTCGATTGTAGATTGAATCGAAAATCAAATCGACTTGAAAAAATGGATTGTCAATCGAAATGATCAATAAAAAATAGTTAAAACTGTCTAGCAAGCTAAATAAGAAAATCAAGAATTATTCGATTGATCAATACTAACTGTTATAGATCCGTTAGCACTTTTTCTATATAATAAGTATCCGGTGAATCCCTCATTGGAACCAACGAACCCATTAGTTATAGAAGATTTAACCAACCTAATCTCATTACGCCTAGGCATCCTCTCAATAGGAAGATCCTTTACAAGGTAACCAATTGTCGAAGCTAATTAAAGAAGATCCACATCAAAGATTAGAGGAGCAAAAGAGAAATTGCTTTAAGCATTGAAGAAGCATCTCAAGAAGGTGCATCAACAGGGTTCAATCCAACTAGTAAGAGTTTATATTTGATTCCATCGGATATCCATTCCTTATGTAAGATTGAGTATAGAGCTTGTAACCCAAACTTGAATAAGTCTTTGTGTGGGACCGCCTTCGACAGGAGTATACGTAGGTCTTGTGTAGACCGATTAGTTAGTGATGATCCTATAGAAAACTACTAGGCTATTGATGAACCTATAGAAAATCAATAGATTATCGATTAGCTTATAGAAAACGTTATAAGTCCTCGTGGAGACCTTCGACGAGAGGGTACATAAGTCCTTGTATAGGACCACTCTGACCGGAGTGTACGTAGATTAGTTCTTATGTAGGCTAATCATATAGGTCTTTTTTATAGGGGCGTTATAGAGGTTAGTGATGAACCTATTGAAAACTAATGAGAAAGTGAAATCTGATACACTTGAGGTTGAGTGCGTCCGCCGATAGTAGAGTAGACAATTAGCCAAACCACTATATACCATTGTGTTTGTAATTGATTTGCGTCTATTATTCTAATTATGCTTGTGAGTTGAATTGTTGTATATGAATGCATGATTAAATTGTATACTAGAAGCTTAACTCATTGCACTTGTATACACTAGATATCTATCTCACCCATATAGACTATTGTGCTCTTATATCTTGTCTAGTTTATGATCTAGGACCACTACAAGAAATTCAATTTTTACCGAGGAAATAATTCATCGGCTTTGAGTCAAATTTCGTCGAGAAATATTTTTCCCAACGAAATTTTTCGCAGCTAAAATCGTCACAAAACGAAAAATCATTTCGTAGGCAATAATAAATTCATTACCGACGAAAAAAATCGTCGGAAAATCAAATGATTTTTGGTCGGAGAAAAATGTGATTCGTTGGAAAAAAAACTTTTCCCGAAGCAAATTTTTGTAGGTAAAGACTTTGACCAACGAAAATTTTCGTCGGTAAAGGTTTTTACCAACGAAATTTTTCGTGGGGAAAAATCTTTACCTATGAAAATTTTCGTCGGTAAAGGGTTTTTACCTACGAAAAAATCTGTTGGTAAAGTATTTACAAGTTTTTTACCAACAAAAATTTTCGTTGGTAAAGGTTTTACAAGTTTTTTACCTACGAAAAATTCCATCGGTAAATACTTATCGATGTTTTTTACCAACGAAAAATTTCGTCGGTAATAGTATTTCCTTTCCCGGTTCCATTTATTTTCAAAATTCAGGAAACAATTCTTGATATACACCAGTAAATAAACCTACTATAATATATTTTTATCCTATTCACATCCACATACATATGAACAAACACAAACTACACCATCCATACACAAATAATCCATTCCACATCCACAAACAACCAACATTCATCCACGCACAAATACATATAAGTTAACATTCGTATATTAAAAACAAAAATCACGAGGATGAAGGCGGAGGTGGCGGGGCATTGGTGCCCAAGCGTGCAGCGAGAGCCTGAAACATCTCCTGCATCCGTCGCTCATGCTCCAGCCGCAACTCCTCGATCCTCCTCTCATGCTCCTCCCGTCGCCTCTCCTCCTCCTCCCTACGCCTCTGCTCCTCCTCCATCTGCCTCTTCAGCTACTCTTTAATCTCATCAACGACGACCCATAACTGCTGAACCTCTCTCTCTGCGATATCAGCTCGGCGTATAGCGCTCTCACCAACTACGGATCAGCTGGAGCCACCTCTAGTGGGTGTCATGAGCTTGGCACCATGGCCAAGCCCACACACATATCTAGAACGGGTGCCAAGCACCTCGCTAAGGATTTCTGGCTCACTCCGCTGACTACCAACGGGAGTGGGCTGACTGCGTATGGTGTCCATCGCCGCATGTAATGAAAACATATGAAATTTCATAAAAATGACATGAATGACATTATTATCAATCAATGCAATTAAATTTTACAAAGTAAAGATTTTTACCCAATGCTCACTGGCTCTAGGATGAACCCAAGATCCTGTCGCTTGCCGACAATGAGTCCCTCTGTAGAGGTTTACTGGTCCAGGCTCCTGGCCGGTGACTAAATCTCACTGCGCAATCGAAAGAAAATAAGACTTATAATAAATGTCAATCAAAATAATATATTAACTTAATAATCATCAATAATTTCTTACCATGTCGTAACGATGTCGTACAAATGACTTTGAACCAGCTACATGGTTCACTTGTAATTTTTCCCTGTTCGCAGAATTTATTCTACTCCTTTTCTGAACACATTATACAAAATACAATGCTATTAATTGCGAATTTAATTGTTACCTTAAGATTTTGTTAATTTGTAAATATTACCTGAAAAGCCTCTGACGAAAATCTCTCGCAGAGTATCGGCCAGTCGTCTGTAGTCACGTGCAACGATGCGAACAGTACGGCCTCATCATGCGTCCTGCACCGCTTGTACTGCTGATGTAACTCTCCGCGGTACTCCTTGAACCGCTCTCTGATCATGTCATCGACGGCATGAGAAATGTAAGGAACATTCAAATTGAAGACAAATTTATCCTGCAGTTTCATAAATAAAAAATTAAGGCAAAAAACTTATTAAGAAAATCACTTAACCATAATTGAACTTTCACAAAAAAAAAATTTCAATTTACTAAAATTTACCTGAAGGCGTTGACGGATGAGCTGTCGCACATCATCTGTCACGTCAGTCCAACGAGGGGTGGTGGCAAGGATCAGAGATCAGCATAAGACACCGACCTCAGATGTAAACAGTCTGGCACTGTCCCTAACAGGTCTAAGGCAGTCCTGTGAGAACTCTACTGCTACCCTACCCTCACGCGTAAGTCGCTCTAAAACTAACCCACGAGTGAGTCCGCGTCCTCGTCAGCTGGTAGAATATGCTTCACGAAAAGAAATATGTAAGTAACAACATAAACAGAAATCACTAAATAAATGTCTAGACTTACATGCAGTGCCCAGTGTATGCTGAATCGAAGGATTAGACGCTTGTGATGCACCGTGCGACGTCGATGCTGTCTGCGTCGCATCACTGGTGGAAGGGGTAGATCCAGTGCGCGAACGACCTGATCTCCCACCTGGTGCAATGACTGAATATGTCTGAAATACAAACTTATAAATTTAAACAATGTCAATGCAAGTTTATAAACATCAATATAATAAACACATTAAACTTTACAGTCCAAGTAGTGTTTATGGTAGAATGAATTTGTGCTTATGCTTAGAGAGATGATAAAAATATGATTAGACCATTACACTATAATGCAAGCAGAATCTAATAAAATCGTAAACAGAATATAAAAGTTGAAAAATCCATTACACATTGTCATTCTATATTAAAGACATATATTTCATTGTAATACCAATCAACTTCGGATCAACTATCCGAAATACTCCTTGCATAAGTTATCGTACGTTGCAGATGTATACGTCAAGCTGTATGAAGCACTCAATATTGTTACAGCCAACATGCCAGTCACAATAGGAGAAATCTGATCTCTCGGGACTCCGTTCATATGTACAAGTGACAATGTCGCATCTTCCATACGAAGTTTTCCGCGGTTATATTCCTCCATCAGGTCCGAAATTTCTTTGAGATTGTATAATCTTTCATCTGAGTCATCGTCTTCCTCCATACATTTATCGACCAGACCAAGTATCTCTCTGGCCCTACCAGAAAAATATAGGGCCGGAAAGTCTATTCACAACAGCTGATGAAGTATGTTGCGTGCTTCCGCTACGCTCCAGTTTTTGGAGGATATGATCAGAAAGTGACTTAACTGTAAATGTGGATTATAAACAAGTCAATTCAAGGAATAAATCATGACTTGTAAAACATATATACATGTAATAATCAAATTAATCGAATTGAAAAATGACATGTAAATCTTGTATACATTTAATAATCGTCGTCTGAATCATTATCGCTTAGGACTCTTTCTTCTTCACCATTACTATCGCTGATCAGTATTTCTTCTTCATCGTCTGCAACGTCATCATCAATGAAAGTGTTATCACCTCTAACAATGTCATTTATGATTGAGGCATCAACATGATCAAGTGGCACATCATCTCTATTCAATTGCACCACATCAATATCAATATTTGGATCATTCCCTCTATCCCAAGATGGCATGTCTTCTTGATATGCTTGTTCAACTGACGACGTTCCATTTCTCCCTTCATCGCTATCTTCAACGTCTAGTTCAGGAACGTCAAATATGTTCTTGGGCTTTATTTTCTGCACCACGTGCCAAGAGCCACCTAACTTAGTGTCAGCGAGGTAGAATACTTGTTCGGCTTGGCCGGCTATGATAAATGGGTCATCTTTAAACCACTTTCGAGATAAATTTACGCTCGTGAAGTAGTCATCAATCTGTATTCCCAACTTCTTATTTCCAATGTCCCACCAACGCATTTAAATAAGTACATCCACTTTCTCATACAATAACTCAGCTCAATAATATCCGTCAAAACGCCATAAAAATCAATTTCTACCTCCTCATGCGTTCCCTTCACAACCACCCCACTATTTTGTATGGTCCTATACTTCTCACGCTCTTCAGTGTGGAATCGAATCCCGTTTACAATACAACTTGTATATCTAGATATCGTCTATCAGGGCCACATGCCAGTGAGTAGAGTGCATCAGACGCATCCGCAGAGTTGCTAGCACGCAACGTCTTCATCTATCATCACGTGTAGAATATAAATGTTTATAGATTTGAGATTACGTGTAAATATTATACAATACAACAATATTGTAAGCGTGGTGAGATAGAAGGTGAATTAATCTTACACGTTTTGCGAACCATTCTGGAAACTGATCCTGATGCATTCGATCATAATTTGTAGGGTATTGGGACTTCATCTCCTCAATGTGTTCGCTATACACAATTGGCACGTTGTCAGCAAGAAATTTTAAGATCATATATGTAGATATACAATTATCGATTGAAGACTTACTCTAAGTACGACTCTATTTCTTCACAGTTATGCAACATATACCACCGCGTCTTTGCTTGATCACAAAGGTCCATATCCTGAAACGTCGATGATCCTATAGAACAAACGTTATGTGCGAATACAGATATGAGTCCTTATTCATGCTCCTGCCCTTCATCGGCATTCCAATCTTCTCGGTTGAATCTAGTCTCTATGCCACGAAGATACATGGAGCAAAATGTCAGGCACTCATTATCAATGTACGCCTCAGCAATGGATCCCTCTGGACGTGCCTTATTCCTCACATATCGTTTTAATGTGTGAAGGTATCTGTAAACAAAATCACTATGTTTAGGACATGAAAACATGAATATACGTAGTTTATGGAATGAATAAAAATTTATGATCATTGTTGTATCACCTTTCGATCGGATACATCCAACGATATTGTACTGGGCCTGCAAGCTTCGCTTGGAATCCGAAGATTCCTTCCTCTAAAATGACTCCATTTGATCTACGGCCAGAGATTCGAGGTAAGGGATCCCGGTTACAGGGTGGGAAGAGGTTAAGCACCCCACACACTGCCCGTACCGAAGTACGGTCTCTACTTCACAGAATCGAACTAATACTTGAAAGTCTGATTAAATCATCGTACATTCTCGTAGATGACATGATGCATGAATGCAGGTCTGAACAGTAAGAGTTTCTGATGGGCAGGTTTTCATTAACAGGCAAGCCCAGAACATACGCTCGAACTGACAGGTGCTTTATGTGGGATGCATGCTGTGTGTTTGAATGATCAAAGTGCTTGTAGTGACTAATGCATGAATGCAGGTCTGAATAGTAAGAGTTTCTGATGGGCAGGTTTCCATTAACAGGCAAGCCCAGAGCATATGCTCGAACTGACAGGTGCTTTATGCGGGATGCATGCTGTGTGCTTGAATAATCAAAGTGTTGGCAGTGATATGATAAAGCAGGGGAGTTGGAAGAAAAGTAAATGTTGCACTTATGCTATATGCGAATGAGATAATGCTGGTAAAAGAGTAGCTGGATGGACGGAGGTGTCGCAAGGGTTGGCTTCGAGTGGCTAGATCAAGACTTGGGTGGCTTGAGAGATTTAGACCAGGGTCAGGCTGGGCTTGACCAGGGATAGACTCTTCTCACTCGGGCTCTCCTTGGTAGAGGAATGGGCTAAAGGGTGGAGGTGGACTCAAAGCTCTCGGACTGAAGAGAGGGGAAGTGGATTGTTGAATGTGAAGGGGAGAGGGGGTATTTATAGTAGCAGGCAGTGGCAGAACTCGTAATTATTTTTTTGAGGGCCGCCCGTACGGTCGTTCTGCTTCGGGTTCGGAGTGTACGACCTCCGAACCTAAAGAAGAATTTTTTTAGGTTTGGGGTTCGGACTTGCTCCGAGGCTGCGGTTTGGGACTCGGTGAGTTGACTGGGTTTGGGAGGTGGGTTAACACGGTGAGTTGACTCAGTGGGTTGACTCGGTGATTTGACTCAGCGAGTTGATTCACCAAGTTTGACCTTTTTTTAAAGAATTTTTTAACTGGTTTTTCTTATGGAAGGTTTTTTGGACTGATGTTTAGGGGTGAGTTGACTGAGTTTAGGCTTGAGCTAGGCTATGGATTGGGGCTTACAAGGGTGAGTTTGGATGAGTTTGGACATGGGATTTGGGGGGTACGATCCTCCATTCATTCAGCTATCTCAACCAACATTGTAGCCAAAGGTGGGGTGTCTACAGCATGTCACTAGCCAACAGGCCCGCGTTGGACCTCCAACTAGCCATCTTTCCACACAGGGTACGTATCCGATCGTACCTGTCCTAGTGTGGCTTGCTATCGTCTTCGTCGATATAGACGGTTTCTAACGAAATTCCCAACTCCTCCGCGATCACTTCGGCGTCGATGTTATACAGTTGGCCGCCGCCCTCTATGTCAAAGCCCAAAGGGTCAAAGCTAGGGCTAGTGACCTTGGAATAGAAGAGGCGCGTTAACCCCTCGCTGGCTAGGTCGTCGATTTTGAAGACCGGGCCCCATCCTTTCTCTCTTAAGGCGTTGAGAGCCCCATATTTCTCAAAAACTTCATCTTCCACCGGCCATTCGAAGATTACCGGCCGTTTTGCAAACCTTCCGTAGGATTGGCTTAACGAAGACACCCCTTAGTCGCTCTTTTTCTTCTTGGAAGCCTCTCGGCTAGGTCCGGCAGCGGCCCTCTTGCTTCCGGTGAGAGCAACGAGGAGAGGGATAGCGAAAAAAGAAGCTACGGCGGAGAGGAAGGCCGCCATTGATGGGTTCCTAAAGTTGGAAATGAAATGGGTGAGATTTCTAGAAGATTGGGGGAGGTTTTGGGGACTTTGAGAGCTAAGGTTTGGTAGGAAGTGAGAAAGAAGAGAGAAAATGGGAGGAGTGAAGTGAAAGAAAGAGGGAAAATGCAATTTAAAGTGGCCCACATGTGCTTTGGTGGGCTCGTCTGGTGGTACCGGACAGGTCTGGACATGTTGAGCCAGTGTGGTTCGGTGGTACCGGACACTGTCTGGTGGTATAGGATAGATCTGGACTTGCTGAGCCAGCGTGGTCCGGTGGTACCGGACAGGTTTGGACCTGGTGATCCAGCGAGGTCCGGTGGTACCGGACACTATCTGGTGGTACCGGACACTATCTGGTGGTCTGGACCTAGTGATCCAGCGAGGTTCGGTGGTACCGGACACTGTCAGGTGGTACCAGACAGGTCTGGACTTGTTGGGCCAACGGGGTCCAGTGGTACCGGACACTGTCAGGTAGTACCGGACAGGTCTGGACCAAGATCCCCAAGTCAAGTGTGGGTCCTATTCATCTACCATTTCCCCCATTTATATATCCTTCATCCCAATCCTATCCTAGGGCACTTATTAGTGGTAAGTGAATCGCTAGGTGTACCATGACATCGAAAAATGCAGGTGGAAATTTTCTTTCAACTTTGCAAAGGATTACAACAATATCCTTATCTGGTCGTTTAATAACCTCTACATTCAAAGATTTCGAACACAAATCCTTAAAGAATATCCCCAACTCAATCAGCGCAGCACTGACATCCTTGTTAAGGAATCCACGAATCGCAACCGGTAATAGACGTTGCAGAAGGACGTGACAGTCATGACTTTTCATTCCTGTTACCTTACAGTCCGTAATATTTACGCGCCGAGAGATATTCGATGCATACCCATCGGGAAACTTCACCGATCTCAACCATTCACATAAACGTTTTTCTCTAGTTTTGTCAATGTGTAGCAGGCTGTTGGTATAGTATATGAATTCCATGTGGTTGCAAGTGCAACTCTTTCCTTAAACTCATTGCTTGTAGATCCAATCAAGCCTTAAAACTGTCTTTTGTTTTCTTCTCTATGTTCATCAATGTTCTAAAGACATTGTCACATACATTCTTCTCAATATGCATGACATCCAAGTTGTGTCTCAATTTCAGATGACTCCAATAGGGCAACTCAAAAAAAAATGCTCTTCTTCCTCCAGTTATACTCCAATACTGTACGTTTTCTCTTCTTCAAGTGTGGTGCCTTACCAAATATAACTTCTTCAATGTTACTCAGTTGTTGTAACACATCTTCTCCAGATAGTTCTTTCGGTGGTGGCCTATGATCTTGTTTGCCATCAAAGATCATCGTCTTCCTGCGCCAACTATGATCCCTCGGAAGGAAGCGACGATAGCCCATATAACACATTTTTTTACCATGCTTCAATGACAATGAACAAGTCTCAGTACTACATGTAGGACAAGCCAACTTTCCCTTCATGCTCCACTTAGACAAATTCCCATATGCAGGGAAGTCATTTATTGTCCACAAGACGGCTGCATTCAATCAAAATGTCTGTTCTGCAAAAGTGTCATACGTCTGGACACCTTCACTCCACAACTCGTTTAACTCATCTACTAATGGTTGCAAATACACATCAATGTCATTCCCCGGTGACTTGGGTCCAAGAATAAGCAACGACATCATAAAAAATGATTCCTTCATACACAACCAAGGAGGTAAATTGTAGGGCATAAGTATCACTGACCACATACTGTACGAGCTACTCATATTACCAAATGGATTAAAACCATCACTTGCAAGACCTAGTCGAACATTGAGAGAATCCTCTACAAACTAGTCATATTGCTTATCAAAATTTTGCCAGGCTTCAGAGTCAACGGGATGCCTCAATGTATTATCATCATGAACGCGTTTCTCCTTATGCCACTTCATATCTTCAGCCGTCTTGCTCGACGTAAACAATCTTTGTAATCTGGGTTTCAATGGAAAGTACCTTAACACCTTTTGTGGAATTTTCTTACGCTTGACTTCGTTATATTTCCGCCTAGACTCTCCACATTGTGGACACTGTTCAACATTTTCATGTTCTTTCCAATATAATACACAATCATTTATACATGCATGAATGAGGATGTAACCAAGGCCCAAGTCTCACATTAAGGATTTTGCCTCGTAATGAGACTTAGGCAATATCTCACCTTTAGGTAATACTTCTTTCAACAAGCCAAGTAACATGTCGAACGATTTGTTACTCCAATGATTTATTGTCTTCAAATGAAGTAACCTTGGAAGGAAATTCAACTTGGAGATGTTCCGACACCCCAGATAGAGTGAACGTTGCGCATCCCTCAACAACCTACTAAACTTTTCTGATTCGGCATCACCCATAGGAGGAATATCCTGGCTACTACTTGTCGCTGCAAAATCAGTATCCACAATTGTTCCCCTTAACACATCCCCTATGATATCTTGCATTTCGTCAACATCTTCATCCTCGTCATTAGGCATAATTGGGTCAGCAAGGACTTCAGTGGCCTCAACTCTTTGGTGGAAGTCTTCACCATGATGAATCCACCAAGTGTAACCCTGGTCAATCCCAATTATGAACAAATCATCTTCTACTTTGTCTAAAGTCTTGTGAACCATGTTCTTGCATTTTCGGCATGGACACCTAATTCTATTACCTGAATCTGCCCGATATCGCGCAAATTCCATGAACTCCTTAACACCTTGTTTATACTCTGGGCAAAACCGATTCCTATCTCACATCCAACTCCTATCCATATCTACAATGCAAAGATTAGAATCAGTTTACGTTTACATTAGGTGATTTGAATTTATGTTTAATTAGGTTTAGGCGTAGGTTGAGAATTTCGGGTTCGGGATCGAGTTTAAGGTTAGGTTTTCGAGTTTGGGTCTAGGTTTAGGTTAGAATTGTGGATTTAGGAATAGGTGTAGGTCAAAGTTAGGTGATTTGAGTTTAGGATTAGGTATAGGCGTAAGTTTAGAGTTTCGGGTTCAGGATCGGGTTTAAGGTTAAGTTTTCGAGTTTGGGTCTAGGTTTCGGTTAGAGTTGTGGATTTAAGAATTGGTGTAGCTTTAGGTTAGGTGATTTGAGTTTAGGATTAGGTATAGGCGTAGGTTTAGGATTTCAGGTTCGAGATCGGGTTTAGGGTTAGGTTTTTGAGTTTGGGTCTATGTTTAGGTTAGGGTTGTGGATTTAGGAATAGGTATAGGTTTAGGTTAGGTGATTTGAGTTTAGGATTAGGTATAGGCGTAGGTTTAGAGTTTCGGGTTCGGGATCGGGTTTAACGTTAGGTTTTCGAGTTTGGGTCTAGGTTTAGGTTAGAGTTGTGGATTTAGGAATAGGTGTAGGTTTAGGTTTAAGTTAGGTGATTTGAGTTTAGGATTAGGTATAGGCGTAAATTGAGAATTCCGGGTTCGGGATCGGGTTTAATGTTAGGTTTTTGAGTTTGGGTCTAGGTTTAGGTTAGAGTTGTGGATTTAGGAATAGGTGTAGGTTTAGGTTAGGTGATTTGAGTTTAGGATTAGGTATAGGCATAGGTTGAGAATTTCGGGTTCGGGATAGGGTTTAAGGTTAGGCTTTCGAGTTTGGGTCTAGGTTTAGGTTAGAGTTGTGGATTTATGAATAGGTGTTGGTTTAGGTTAACTGATTTGAGTTTATGATTAGGTATAGGCGTAGGTTGAGAATTTCGGGTTTGGGATCGGGATCGGGTTTAATGTTAGGTTTTCGAGTTTGGGTCTAGGTTTAGGTTAGAGTTGTGGATTTAGGAATAGGTGTAGGTGTAGGTTTAGGTTAGGTGATTTGAGTTTAAGATTAGGTATAGGCGTAGGTTGAGAATTTTGGGTTCGGGATCGGGTTTAAGGTTAGGTTTTCGAGTTTGGGTCTAAGTTTCAGTTACAGTTGTGGATTTAGTAATAGATGTAGGTTTAGGTTAGGTGATTTGAGTTTAGGATTAGGTATAGGCGTAGGTTTAGGATTTCAGGTTCGGGATCGGGTTTAGGGTTAGGTTTTTGAGTTTGGGTCTAGGTTTAGGTTAGGTGAATGGATTTAGAAATAGGTGTAGGTTTAGGTTAGGTGATTTGCGTTTAGGATTAGGTATAGGCGTAGGTTGAGAATTTCGGGTTCGGGATCGGGTTTAATGTTAGGTTTTCGAGTTTGGGTCTAGGTTTAGGTTAGAGTTGTGGATTTAGGAATAGGTGTAGGTTTAGGTTAGGTGATTTGAGTTTAGTATTAGGTATAGGCGTAGGTTGAGAATTTCGGGTTCGGGATCGAGTTTAATGTTAGGTTTTCGAGTTTGGGTCTAGGTTTAGGTTGGAATTGTGGATTTAGGAATAGGTGTAGGTTTAGGTTAGGTGATTTGAGTTTAGGATTAGGTATAGGCGTAGGTTGAGAATTTTGGGTTCGCGATCGGGTTTAATGTTAGGTTTTCAAGTTTGGGTCTAGGTTTAGGTTAGGTGAATTGAGTTTAGGTTTAGGTTTAGCTGTAGCTTATACGTTTTAGTTTTAGGTTTATGGTTTTGGGTTTAGGGTGTAAGTCTTGGAGACTCAACCAACTCACGGATAGCTCCGACGCACATCCAGGTCTACTCCACACAAAGCGGGCATGTCCAAATTGCCAAGCCGCCCATATTGTTGTCCATAGGAAATGGACAGCTTCATCATGATCATAACAGCGGTTCTCACCTTCCAGGGACCCCCGCTCAAAACCTAGATAGCTCCGATGCACATCCGGGTCTGCTCCATTAATTTCGAGCTAATACATAAACACGGGCCTGTCCAAATGGCAAGGCCACCCATATTGCTATCCATAGGAAATAGACAACTTCAACATGGTCATAACAGCGGTTTCCACCTTCCAGGGACCCCCGCTCAACACCCGGATAGCTCCAACGCACATCCGGGTCTGCTTCATTAATTTTGAGCTAATAAATAAACACGGACCTGTCCAAATGGCCAGGCCACCCATACTGCTGCCCATAAGAACAGGACAGCTTCAGCATGGTCACAACAGCGGTTCCCACCTTCCAGGGACCCCCGCTCAACATCAATATCAATCAACTACTCTTAATCACAAGTATCATGTTCGTCATCTAATTTGCCACTAAATGATAATAGAATACAATCAATCGCCCATCTAAGGATGGATAGATTGAAATGCTATCATTATTTCCATTTAAATGCCCAAGCCTAAATTTCGACAGCATCCCCCCCTATCTCTCCAGATATATTTATCTTACATTTCATTTCCATGTCAAATATCCACACATTGTGTGGATTAAATTGACAATGGAAATAAACATAAGAAACATATCCAGAGAGAATAGGAGAGTTACCGCACGAAACTAATGACAGAGCATGTAAATGACAAACAACGAGAACATTCCATTCTATCCAACCTTGGACTGTCCAACAAGACAATTTGGCAGATTTTTATACCTCTAAAACATACTTTATCTATGCTCGGCAATATAGAAATCTCCAAATGGGCTAACTAATTCTATTATACTACCATTTGTAGACAAAAAATAACTATTAATAATAAGCCAAATACATCCACAACATACATCCACATAAATCAACCACGGGTAGCTCCGACGCACATCCGGGTTTACTCCATCAATTACAAATACACAAGCACATGAAAATGGCAGAATCATCAACACCATGAATCAAGTCTAATCAAATACCGAATGACTATTTTGTGAACAAATAAGTATGAGGCCCACCATGGGAATCGGATTGCGTGCGGAGTAACTCCGCACTCTCTTATTGTGTAGAGTAAACTTAGTTGGGCCCACCTAGAATGTATGTACTTTATCTATTTCGTCCTTATGTTTTTCCACCTCATTTTAGTGGTTGAGCCCAAAATTTAAGCATATCCAAATCTCAAGTGGACCATGCCATTGGAAACAGTGGGAATAATGATTTCCACCATTCCCAGGCCCTATAGTGATCTTTATTTGTCATCCAACTTGTTCATAAGATCACATGGATATGGATGAAGGGAAAACACAAATATCAGCTTGATCCAAAACTTCTGTGTCCTCCGAGAATTTTTCAATGATAGACATTTAATTCACACTTGTGGTGTGGTCCACTTTAGATTTTGATATGCTTCATTTTTGGGCACTATACCTAAAATTTCCTGTTAAGATGGATGGACGGAGTGGATAAAATACGTAAATCACTGTGGGCCCCACAGAGTTTACTCTGCACAAATATATGCTTAATCCAAAATAGTGGACAGCGACGGTGGGCCCCATAAATATAGAATTTAAAATTAGGAAGAAATTAGGGATTTTAATTTCAAAATCTCTAATTAGGGGATTTTAATTTCGAAATCCCTAATTAGGGATTTACTAAATCAGTGGGCCCCACCAAATAGTGGACAGCTAAGGCGGACCCCACATGCAATAGACGATGGACAGCGACGGTGGGACCCACATGTAACAGCAATGGTGGGACCCACGTGCATTGGACAGCGATGGTGGGACCCACATGCATTGGATTTTGGCAGTGGGCCCCACAATCAACATCGAGGAGAGAGAGAGAGATAGAGAGAGAGAGAGAGAGAGAGACGAAATGGAGGAAGAAGGAAGGGAGAGAGGGTTACCGGAGGTGGCGGTGGCGTACGGAGGCCGGTGGAGGCACGCGGCTAGCGACGGTGATGGTGGTCGACTGAGGTGGGTGGTCTGTTGAGATGGTGGGACGCCGGTGACCGAACGCCGGACGACGGTGGTCGGCGATGAGAGAGACAGACAGTGAGGAGGGACGCTCGACGGCCGATCGGGAGGGAGAGAGAGAGAGAGAGAGAGAGAGAGAGAGAGAAAGAAATGAGGGCCGATCGGACTGTTAAAAAATTAAAACACTTTTACTGACGAAATTTTTCGTCGGTAAAAGTCAGTTCAAAAACTTTTACCGACGAAAATTTTCGTCGGTAAAAGTGTTTCTAACTCTTGGCGGGAACTTCGCTTATTATTACCGACGGCCAACAACCGTTGGCAATAATGACTTTTACCGACTAACGTTTTCGTTGGTAAAAACTTTGACTTTTACCGACGAAACTTTTCGTCCGTAAAAGTGAAATTTTCTGTTTTCATTTTTAGCGACGGGTTACTTCGTCGGCAATAAACTTTTTACCGATGAAATCAAAATTTCGTTGGTGAAAAGTGTATAGCGGGAAGAAATCTAGCGGTGGCGGGAAGCTGGAACGATTTTTACCGACGATTTTTCAATTTCGTCGGGGAAAATGGTTTTTCCCAACGAAAAATTTTTCGTCGGTAATAATCTGTTTTCTTTTAGTTGACTGCTTTAATTAAATTAATTGGCAAAGAATTTCTAAGTGGTCATATTCACCCACCCCCTCCCCTCTAGGACTTAACATAATTCTAAGCTTCTGCGGTGTTAGTATCATGTTAGATAACTGTGCAATTTCAGACGTGGCCGATTACACTTCTAACTCGAGACGAGTTTGCAGGATTTTCTTTCAATCGACCATTCATTAGGAAAGATAACTGATCGCGTTTCTACCTTGAGGTAATCTTCCGTGATTTGTGATAATCAGCTTTCTTTTGGATGTGCTTGGCTAATCATGACATGTCATGTTTCTTTGTCCTCACCGCCATAACTAATCATGCGTATTAGAGCTCTTTGCTTACGACTACACGTGCTCAACCAGTCATCTGTCGTGATAAGCATCATTGCCATCTAAAATAGTGGTCGTGGCTTCTTTTCTAAGACATTACAGAGTGCATGACCTTTCTCGTATTATCACGTACGTGTCATGTTAACATTTCATGATCTCCTCCTGTCGTTCGTACCAACTATGAAGATCTCATCTTGATCTTTTGTATATATAGTGGTGATCCTACGTGTCGGCTTACTAGCCAAATATGGTGTGATCAGATTAAGTGTAAACAATTATTTTAACCTTGAAAGATCGTGATCATGATCGTGTGAAGAGAAGGCCATTGTCATAGGTTCCACATGAAGAGTCTTGCTCCAATGACCCTAATCTTAAATCAGCTTCTTTTAAAGAGATTTTTTCATGCTTTTTAATTATTTAGATGGAGTTAAATACTTTTTTATCACTCTTCTTACAGTTCACTTTTGGATACCAAACGATGTCGAAGTGATATAAAATTGGATACATGTGAAAGCTTAATAAGTTAACTTTCCCAATGAGCTCAAAATCATACAATTCTTACACCATATAAGCAAGTTACGGTAAATTTTCTAAGATGATCCAAGTTTGTGACACAAATAAGGGATTTTTTTCAATATTTTATTGAAATAAATAATTCACATTAGGAGTTAGGAGATTGACTGAAGGGTTTAGATTGATTTTGGTTTAAACGATGCATTAGTCGTAATAGGATTTTACATATAAATAAAGAAATTTTTATGTTGAGAAGAATAGTTTATTATTTTATAAAAAAAAGAAAATTTCTTTGCACTTATGAGGTTTACCGGTGAAGGTGAGATTGAGATTTTCCTTATCGAGCCACTTGCAATGTCCAGTTTCAAGGTTTTAGCTGTTTTGTTGCTGAGTAGTTTGCTAGGTGTTGAAATTCGGCTGATTAACATGCTTTGTAGCATTCTCTCATCAAATTACTTTATCATTTATCCGTTGTTGACTTTTCACCATCATAAATAACACCCACACACACATTGTTGTACATGATATGAATGGTCATCATCATTCTCCATCTGAAGTGGGTCCACTATAAAGGTGGTTTGAAGTTAGTTAAGTGATTCACATGTAGGCTGCTCCAATCACCACATAAATCAAACATGAATTGCCTATTAAGACTACGACTTGGGTTTGGGTCAAACTAAATCAAGCTAACCCAACTTGAGTCTAGGTCACATTGTTAAGGTCTTTGGGTTGGGATTAAAAATGCCAACCTAATTTGAATTCAAGATAGGTTCAAATGTAGCAATTGCAAATTTAGTTGTGTCTAGCCTGCTAGCCCGACTAGAAGATGTCTAGGCGTTTCAACAACAGGTCTCATGTTCGAAATACTAAGGAGACACACTAACCCCATTGGTGGGTGGGGGCGTTGCATGACTGAAAAAAAGAAAAAGTGTAGCAAATTTACTTGGATTAGGTCAGATTGGGAATAATCCCGTTAAGACTACAACTTGGGTTCGGGTCAACCCAATTTAAGCTGAGCCAACCCGAGTCCCAATCAAATTGTTAAGGTCTTTAGGTTGAGATTAAAAATGCCAACCTGATTTGAATTTAAGATACATTCGAGTGTAGCAAATTTAGTTAGATTAGGTCCGATTGGGAATAATCACTCATATTTGAGTCGGGTCTAGTTGGGTTCGGTCATGTATAGAGTACTTTCAGGTGTTGAGGTGTGGAGCCAGCACACCGGGTTTGCCAGCCAGGGGTGGTCGGGTGCCCAATATTCACCCAAAGGAGACAAAAGTCCCCGGACTGATTCAGACTCAGTCGGGCACCCGACGGTCAGTAAACCGGGCGCCCGACCATGTTTGGTCGGACACTCAAAATTCGAGCAATTTCATGCTGGACTCGCTGGACGTTTTTGGTATTGGGCGGGCGCCCGACCAAGCCTGACTAGGCACCCGACCGAACGCGATTTGTTTCGCAGGTTTTCCTATTTTGAGTCATATTTTTGCATTATACTATATAAAGGGGTATAATTCGAGATTAGGGTATGAAATTCGGATTTCTACACGTCCAAGGTGAGAAAAAGTGAAGAGGTTAGCTAAGAGGGCCATCTCTGTGCATGGGAGCATAGAGAAGGCAAGTAGATTCATTGTAACTTTGTTTTCTTCATAGTGGAACTTTGCATCCATGGTTTTTTACCCTTGTTGGGGTTTTTCCACATAAATTTTATCTTGTGAATTGTTGGTTTGTTTCAATTCTGCTTGTAGTTATTATTTCTTCTTGTTTATCGTTTGTGGGTGAGACCAGAGATTGAATCTCGGTTCACCAGCGTTGTCGACGTGCTGCACAACAACTGGTATCAAAGATATTGGTTTAGTTCAAGTGAAAGCGATGACGAAAGAAGGGAAGACACGAATTGAGAAGTTTGATGGTTCAAACTTTGCCTTCTAGAAGATGCAGATGGAGGATTATCTGTATCAGAAGGACCTCTATATTCCTCTAGAAGGAAAAGAGAAAAAACCAGAGAAGATGACAGATGATGAATGGTCTTTAATGAATCGAAAGGCTTTAAGAACGATCCGACTCTCTTTGTCTAAGAGTGTCGCCTTCAATATATCCAAGGTGAAGACCACAAAAAAATTAATCTAAGCTCTAACTACAATGTATGTGTTGGGGCTCAAATTTGCACCCATGGTAAAACAACACCTAGCGATTCATCTACAACAATTTGGATAAGTTTTGAGATCGAAAACACATGAAAAACACCAGTGCAACCCTAACCACACGGTCGCGGCCATAACCTGTAAATGACATTTCAGATTAAAACCGGACATGCAGGTTGCGGCCAAATGATCCAGAATGCCATAAAACCCCTAGATTACAAGTTTCAAAGTCACGCGGCGCATATCTTTACCTGCGCACCTCGAAATGTGTTTCGCCCCTGTCCGGAGTTAACCGAAAGGGTCGAAAAGCCTACAGATACCATTTTAGAACCGATCTGGACATCCGTACCACCTCCAAATGATCTGAAGTACCCTAAAACTCTTAAATAACAAGTTTGAAGTCTCTGCGGTACGTATTTCCATGTGCGTGTTTCTCGGAATAATGTTCCTATACGAAGATCCAACCCAGAGGCTCCAGATTAGGAAGTGCCAAATTTGCAACATCTAGACCTCCACACCCCATCCCGTTCATTCAGGAGGTCGATCCCAACTTAAAAGTGGCTTGGTGTCAGTGACCACAATCCTAGAAAAAGGTAACTGTCCTCTAGAGGTCTCCCATCGAAACCTAATCCTGAAAAAATCTAAGTCTAGAAATTTTCTCTCTTGCAGAATGCTGAAACCTGAAATTTGGCTAAGTAGTGGGAAGTGTAAGAAAATTCTAAGAGGGACATGCACCCACTACCAAACCATATGCGCCTGCAACATATGTTCGAAACAAAATGATCTAGAAAGCTTCCCGGAAACTGTCCGAAAAACCCGTCAGAAAGTGACATGCGCTCGGCTTGAAAACGACATGCGCCCGGCCTGAAATGACATGCGCTCGGACCCTTGCACTCACCACTTCCGCCCAGCACATGCGCCTGGAAAACATCCCAGAAACACATGTGCCAGGAAATACCCGTCGGATCGGACCCGAACCTGATTGCACTACTATAAAGAGTAGGTCCACCCGATGACAAGCATTGATATCATCCCATTCCTGACCTCAGAGCGACGCAAGAGATAACATGCGCCTGCTCCATTATCCCTCATCGGAACCCAAAATTGCACTACCGTCGGATAGTTTTCCTCGTCGGAAAGGAATATCCCTTGTCGGAACCAAGTGCAGAGTGAGAAAATCCTAAAATTCTCTAAGTAGTGGACTTCCACCACTTTGCAGAGGGACATGCGCCCACTACTGCTCATCGAAAAATGTAAAATTGCACCAAGTGCACGACTACATGCGCCCACTCTCTGTAGGCCTGAAAAATGTGAAATTTGGCGGAGTTTTATAGGGACATGAGCCCACCAGTTAGGCCTGGGTGCATGTGCAATGAGACATGCGCCTGGGACCCTTTCCCTCTCTACTTTTTTGTACTAAGTTGGGCACATGCGCCCAGGAGGAGGGCACATGCGCCCACCTCCTAGGTACATGCACCCACCATCCTACCAACCACTCTAACATGCGCCCATAACCCGCCTCCATGCACCTAGACGGTGGTTAGAGGGGTGGATCTTCCATCATGTGGCCCACTGTTGAGCCTCCAATTTATACATTTGCTGACCCATTACATCACATTATATTCATGATTTTTATGTTTAAAGACTAATCTAATACGTGTTTTTGTGATTGTAGGAATGAGAGCGAGAAGTCATCAATTCATGGTTAAAAGAGTCACTTTGTATGCATTGAGGATCAATAGAACAAGTGCCAAAAGGTGGAAGAAAGAAGCAAGAAAGAAAGAGAAGAGAAAAAGAAGAGAATCTAAAATTTTTGCCTTAGACCGGTCGTAAGACCGGTCGCCAGACAGGTCGCAAGACAGGTCTACAGTGTAATTTTTAGGCTGTAGTTTTTTTTCTTCTTAGACCGATCGCCAAACCGGTCGCCAAACCGGTCGAGGGTAGTCCAGAAACACGAAACTCACTGGACTGATTTCGAGGTTTTGAGACCGGTCGTGCAACCGGTCGTTCATGAGCTTAGACCGGTCGTGCGACCGGTCGTCAGCGTAACAGAGCTTGTCCGTGAAGCTCCGATTTTCTCTACGCAATTGCGTGATTTCTTGCGCAATCTGGAATCTTCTACTCCAACTTATAAAAGACCACCTCCACTCTCTTCCCAGGTCATCATAGAAGCCAAGGAAGGTCATGGGAACGGACGGAAGTCATCGTGGAGCGTCAGCAACCCTCCAATTTCCGATTTTTCTAGTTTTTATGCTTTCTTATTTGAGTTCTAGTTGTAGTATGACAATGCTCAGCTAGAATCTCACAGCTAAGGCTGAGAGGTGAAGCTTGTAGCTAATTTCATGTTTGATTCAAGTTAATTCAAGTAATTTTCAATTCAAGTTTGGATTTTTCATATTCTAATTCTTAAAGTGGTAGTTTGAGATGTTTTATAAGAGTTCATGTGCTCCGGACATGAATTCCTTGCAATTCTCTGAGATTATCATATGATGCTTGTCTAGATTCGAATTATAATAATCCTTGAGCAGGCCATAGTCCATAGGCATGGCTGTTACTCCGAAGGCTATGGTTTTGAATTCTACATTGATTGAATGGGACTAGAACTTGGAAGTTCAACTTGATTTGGATTGAATGTGTGTGAATGCTTTATTTTCCAACTAGATGAGAGATAGGACTTCAAATCTAGTTGTGTTCTCTACTTGGACTGATTGAATTGACATGAGATTGCTACAAGTGGATCCTTGAATGCCTTAGTACTTTAAATCACTGAATTTCCATTAAGTTACTGTTTTAGTTTAATCACCCAATTAAATCTAATTTTTTTCTAAAACTGAGTTACTGGAATAGTTTGGAAGTTGTTTCTAATTCCCTGTGGATCGACCTCGGTCTTACCGAGTTTTATTACTACATCGCAACCTTACACTTGAGGCGAGCGAACAAGTTTTTGGCGCTGCTGCTGGGGAACTTAGATAACGGTTTTCAAATTGTTTTAGTGGTTGTAGAAGTAGAAGTAGATAGGTTTTCTGATTTTATTAGAACTAACAAATTGTTCTATTTTGTAGGAATTCTTCTCTAGTTCAAGCGCATCAGGTGATACCTTTCTAACTTAGCTTTTTGTAGATTTTTTTTAGATTAAATTCAGATTTCAGATTTTAGGATTTAGTTTTAGTCAGTTTTTGGTTGAGTGGTTTATGTCCCGTTGGGAACGTAACCACTCAATTCGTCTCCAATCTGAAGGTGGTCTAGTTGGACCATTGTCAGTCCATAGACGAGTCCGAAATTACCAAGAGCATTATGAAAGTTTAGGGAGTATGGAATAAACACCTTTAAGGAATCCTCTCCCCCCTACTCCAACTACAAACGCAAATCAGGAAGGAGTAGGAGAGAATGAGGTACATAATGTTCCTCCAATGAGATCACTACGGGACTACCTACAACCCGCCCGTGCAATTACACCCTCTTGCGTTGTTCTACCAGCAAATGGTGGAAACTTTGACATAAAATCGGGTATAATTCAACTCTTACCAAAGTTCCATGGGCTAGACTCTGACCGCCCATACTTACACTTGAAAGAATTCGAAGAAGTGGTGGCCACCTTGCATTACACCAATGTTTTCGAAGATACCATCAGACTTAAACTTTTTCCCTTTTCATTGAAAGAAAGAGCCAAAGATTGGCTTCACTATCTTAGACCACATTCGATTGGGTCATGGGTTGAGATGAACCGGGAATTCTTGAAAAAGTTCTTCCCGACTCATAAAACGAACACCCTTCGAAGAGCCATAATGAATTTCTCGGCTAAAGAGGGTGAATCTTTTTTTCAATGTTGGGAGAGATTTAAGGATCTCCTACTTGCTTGCCCACATCATGGCTATGAGAGTTGGCGGATTATAAATTTTTTCAATGATGGATTAAGTTCCAATATGCACCAATTTGTGGAGATGATGTGCAATGGCGAGTTTATGAGTAAAAATCTAGATGAGGCTTGGAGTTACTTGGACATGTTGGCTGAAAATGCCCAATCTTGGGATACCTCGGATAAACCCAATAACCCCAAGCCCACTCAAGAGAAAGGAGGGATCTATGTCCTTAAGGAGGAAGACGACGTGAATGCAAGGATAGCCAACCTCACAAGGAAGGTTGAGGCTATGGAACTTAGTAAAAGTGGAGTTCCCAAGTCCATTGAAGCTGTTGAAACCATATGTGGGATTTGCCTCACCGATTTACACGCTACTCAAGATTGTCCCACAATTCCTGCATTTCAAGAGGTATTACATGAACATGCAAACGCCACATATGAGTATCAACGGCCTTTCAATGGACCAGTGGGTAATACGTACAACGAAAGTTGGAAGAACCACCCAAACTTTAGTTGGAAGAATGCTCCTACAGGCAATCCTACCAACTCTCAAAGAGGGCCACCCATGCAAAATATGGCCCCACCTCAGTTCTCAATGGAGGATACCTTGAAAGCATTTATACAAGGGCAAACGCAAATCAATCAAACAAATCAGCAAATGTTCCAAGAGCTTAAAGTCTCGGTTGATGAGATTAAGGGACGCTTGAATGCTAGGGAAGGGACCTTTCCGGCCCAACCTCAGCCCAATCCAAAGCAAGTACATGAAGTGAGCATCCCTAATCCTTCCAACCAACACATGGAGCAAGCCAAATCCATCACCACTCTTAGAAGTGGTAAACAAATTAACAAATCTATTCCGGTGAAGGCCGATGAGCCTAATGATCTGGTAAATTCTGAGGATGAGGATGGATCTAACTTAGCCCCACAAGAACCAGAACGCATTTACAAGCCCGTAGCACCATTCCCTTCGAGATTGGTTGCCCCAAAATTTCTTCCAAACTCTCATGATATTCTAGAGATTTTCAGACAAGTCAAGATTAATATCCCTTTGCTTGATGCCATCAAACAAATCCCCCTTTATGCCAAATTTCTAAAGGACTTATGCACAACAAAACGCAAATATAATGTGCAGCAAAAGGCCTTCTTAACTGAGCAAGTGAGTGCCATTTTCACTCAAAAGACCCCCCAAAATTTAAAGATCCCGGTAGTCTCACCGTCTCATGTATCATTAGAGACTACCGGATTGAGCGTGCCCTGCTAGATTTGGGGGCGAGTGTGAACTTGATCCCATACTCGGTATATGAGCAATTGGGTCTTGGTGAATTAAAACCCACCAAAACCACATTGCAACTCGCTGATAGATCTATCCGTATACCGAGGGGGATAGTCGAGGATGTTCTAGTCCAAGTGGACAAATTCTACTACCCGGTAGATTTTATCGTCTTGGATACATAACCGGTTTTGGATACTAGCACTCAAATACCGGTGATATTAGGCCACCCATTCCTTGCCACATCAAACGCAATCATCAATTGCCGGAATGGGGTGATGCAACTATCCTTTGGAAACATGACATTAGAGGTGAATGTGTTTCACTTGGGCAACAGGCATAGGGATGATGATGATGTCCACGAGGTTGATATGATTGATTCAATCGTGGAAGAGGAGTTCGCTTTAAGGCAGAATTTTGATCCTCTAGATGTTGTTAGCTTTGATCCATTTGAGGATTGAGACGACAATGATGGTCCCCATGAGGTAAACATGATAGAATCCATGGATGATGGGGGGTTTTTTCAACATGATCTACCTGAAAGTTTGGGGACATGTTTGACAAATTCTAAGGATGAATCTAAATTTCATTTTATTAAGACCTTGGAAGTGTCAATTTCTGAAAATTCATTCGACAAGTCACCAATTTCTGATTTACACAAATTTGTTGTGCAGGATTTGGAAGAATTGGTGCTTGACTTGCCTATAGAGAGGCCAATTTCTGAAAGTGTAGAGGTTGAGGACCCACTCCAACCTACACAAAATTCTGAGAAGGAGGAAAACATAAAGGTTCCAAATCTGAAAACTTCCTCCTATGAAGTCTCCTACACTCTAGAGGAGTGTTTAGCGTATTTTGAAGATTGGGATAATCCCATGATTCAGGATATCGTGCATGCTTTGAAGGAGACCCCTCCGGTGCCCAAAAAGCTTCCTTCCACAAAGTGCCAAACTGAAAAATCAATTGTGGAAGCACCGGTGAAATCTGATTTTGTGGAGATCATATCGACTTGTGAAAAAGAAATACAAGTCTCCGCATCTCTTTGTTTTGTTCAAACCTAAGAACACTTCTGGGATGATCCGTACTTGAATAATTTCCGCCCAGATAAGAAGGAAAGGAGATCCATATTCAATGATTTCCAACCAATGAAATTCTCCTTTCCTAATACGTGTGACAATTTTGTTGAAGAACCCGCTGAAATTTTTCAGCAGGATTTTCAATGGGATAGAATGATCGATGTCACTAATGCACTTTCCAAAGCAGGATGGTGGATAGTTCTACTGAAAAATTTGTTACACCACTTGATGATCCTGCTCAACTTTGTCCTTTTGGATGTTATACTGATAATAGATCTCCTAGTCTGATGGAGATCCTCTTTCTAAAAAGGGACGGGTTAGTTATTTTTATTGCTTTCCGTAGATTAGGTTTAGTTTATCTAGTTTTACTGTTTTAGTAAGATTTAGTTATTGGAGTTGCAAACTTCCATGATCGCTCTCTCAGGTAATATTGTTCTCACTCTCGCATATTTTACCATTGCTCTCACGTTCATGCTCATTGCATATCTTTTTACATTGAGGACAATGCAAGATTTGGTTGGGGGGTGAGATGAGATTCCTCATCTAGCAGTTTGCAACATTTCGAGCTTTATATGCGTAAATTTTTTTTGAATTTTCTAAATTTCAAAACTCTTTTAGAAAACCTTATTTCCATGCATTCGAGATGATATGAGTATAGGAAGAGGAGATACGAAGTGTGTGATGTTGTAAGTCTTGAATTTCTCCCAACATAATGGTTTTATATGTTAGTTCCCCTATTGTTGTGATTGATAGAAAATTTGAACACCTTTACACCAAGTTCACATTACATGATTTTCATAAGTTGAAAGGTTTATGTGATTTGTGGATTAGCTAGACTTTGATTTAAAGGTGTTGAGAAATCAAGCCGGGGTATTTTGTCCATCCTTGTCCATGGGAAAATAACGAAAGATATGGATTTTTAAAAATCCTATCTAATTTAAAAGAAAAAAGAAAAGAAAGGATGAAATTGGGAATGATGGAAAAATGGTGGAAAATTTTGAAAAAGGCTACCTACCAGCCGGGGGATGGTCTACCCGTAACCAAAGCCGAAAATGGACGTAGTGTGAAAGCCGTCGGAAGGACGGTAAGGCAAATTCTTGTCATAGGCTTGTTGTTGCTCTATACACCTTGAGATCTATAGTTTAGTTAATCTATGAAGAAGATAATCCTAGAAACTCATGAGATGAACTTTCACTATGCACACTAGGTTGACGTTGTTCGAGTTCTTCTATTTATCAATCAATCAGCGGGAATTTCATGTAGACACTTCTTATGCTTTGAGAGTTTAAGGTTTCAACTTCTATCACCTAATTTCTTCAAATTTTATACTTGTATGTCTTGGAGTGGATAGAAACATGGTTTCTGAAGGAGAGTTAGTTTTGGAGGTTTGAACTTATTCACGCATGTTTTGCTCGGGACTAGCAAAAAGCTAGTTGGGGGGTGTGTTGAGCCTCCAATTTATACATTTGCCAACCCATTACATCACATTATATGCATGGTTTTCATGTTTAAAGACTAATCTAATACATGTTTTTGTGATTGTAGGAATGAGAGGGAGAAGTCATCAATTCATGGTTAAAAGAGTCACTTTGTATGCATTGAGGATCAATAGAACAAGTGCCAAAAGGTGAAAGAAAGAAGCAAGAAAGAAAGAGAAGAGAAAAAGAAGAGAATCTGAAATTTTTGCCTTAGACCTGTCTGTAGACCGGTCGCCAGACAGGTCGCAAGACAGGTCTACAGTGTAATTTTTGGGCTGTAGTTTTTTTCTTCTTAGACCGGTCGCTGGACCGGTCGCCAGACAGGTCGAGGGTAGTTCAGAAACACTAAACTCACTGGACTAATTTTGAGGTTTTGAGACCGGTCGTGTGACCGGTCGTTCATGAGCTTAGACCGGTCGTGCGATCGGTCGTCAGCGTAACAGAGCTTGTCCGTGAAGCTCCGATTTTCTCTGCACAATTGCGTGATTTCTTGCGCAATCTGGAATCTTCTACTCCAACTTATAAAAGGCCACCTCCACTCTCTTCCTAGGTCATCATAGAAGCCAAGGAAGGTCGTGGGAACGGACGGAAGTCGTCGTGGAGCGTCAGCAACCCTCCAATTTTTAATTTTTCTAGTTTTTATGCTTTCTTATTTGAGTTCTAGTTGTAGTATGACAATGCTCGGCTAGAATCTCGCAACTAAGGCTGAGAGGTGAAGCTTGTAGCTAATTTCATGTTTGATTCAAGTTAATTCAAGTAATTTTCAATTCAAGTTTGGATTTTTCATATTCTAGTTCTTAAAGTGGTAGTTTGAGATGTTTTATGAGAGTTCATGTGCTCCGGACATGAATTCCTTGCAATTCTCTGAGATTATCATATGATGCTTGTCTAGATTCGAATTATAGTAATCCTTGAGCAGGCCATAGTCCATAGGCATGGCTGTTACTCCGAAGGCTATGGTTTTGAATTCTACATTGATTGAATAGGACTAGAACTTGGAAGTTCAACTTGATTTGGATTGAATGTGTGTGAATGCTTTATTTTCCAACTAGATGAGAGATAGGACTTCAAATCTAGTTGTGTTCTCTACTTGGACTGATTGAATTGACATGAGATTGCTACAAGTGGATCCTTGAATGCCTTAGTACTTTAAATCACTGAATTTCCATTAAGTTACTGTTTTAGTTTAATCACCCAATTAAATCTGATTTTTTTCCAAAACTGAGTTGCTGGAATAGTTTGAAAGTTGTTTCTAATTCCCTGTAGATCGACCTCGGTCTTACCGAGTTTTATTACTACATCGTAGCCTTACACTTAAGGCGAGCGAACACCCACCTTCGATCGAGATCGATTTTCGATCAAATTGCTTCTCCTAGATGCACATCAATGAGATTTATCCATCCCCTATATCGGATTCTCCAACGGTCGATGGTAAATGGCCCAAATCCATGTTTTAATTAAAAAAGACCAGCACTTAGCCAATTTTGCAACTCTGAAAATCCTTTCGAAAGAGCCGGAAATGGCTAAAATCAAGGCGAATCGGGCGAAATTGGACCGAGCTCGAGAAAGAAACTTCTCTTCTTTATAACATGATACATCATAATCATGCACCGTAATGAGGTTATCTAATCTCAGTATCCTTGAATACCCTAATTAAGCGATAAACAGGCCCAGTACTTAGTCATTTTCAGCCCTGAGAAGTGCCCTATCGGCTTGAAAATCAACTTACGTCAAGCGAAACGAAATGCGATCGCACTGACGCCAGAGTAGATCTAACATCATTGCGATCCTCATGGACATGATCCATCCCTATTTAAAGATGATCGCAATCAGTATTCATCGAATGCCCCGATCAGACCTCAAACAGGCCCACTACTTAGTCATTTTCAGCCCTGGGAAGTACCTTATTGGCTCGAAAATCGACTAATACCAAATGAAATCAATCGCTATCTCGAAGACGTTAAGGCAAAGATTGTGCACTCAGGCTATAAAACAACTGGGTTAAACATTTACGGGGCACCGATCCCTATTATTTATCAGAAATTGGCATATACGGGTACTTATCAAACCCGATACTTGGCCACTTACAAGTATTGGAAACAGCCGATCCAGCCCATTGAACTTGAATCCTCAAAGGATCTTAGCTCGATATAGCTTATTTGATCTCGAATCGATCATCAGAAAGTACTTTGAAGAGAGAATATTCTCGAAGATGAGTCACCCGACTCCAAGAATGAACACATTTACTTTACTGTACAAAGCTCTATTCATTTCGGATAAAGGTCTGAGGCTAAACCTAAGGGATTATGGTTACCACAAGAAACCACAAACAAAAGAGTTCTAACAAAGCTTGAAACATCATGCTATGGACTGCATTACAAAACGACAGTCGATGCCCTACCCATCGACAACGGATCCGTCAATTTAGCTAATGAGGCAGTTGTGGACTGCTTTCCTAAGGTCACTCGTCTTAAAAATACAGGCGCGGGCCTTAGTTCATGCCGACCAACATTTTGACGCTCGTGTATTCTAGAGCCCAATGGCCTAGAGTTGCACCACTCGATTAAAAACCTCACTCAGGAAGTTGCGGAGTGCCTTCCTAAGGTCACCCGTTATAAAAATACAAGCGCGGGCCTTGGGTCATGCCGACCAACATTTCGATGCTCTTGTATTCCAGAGGCCAACGGCCCAGAGGTGCACCACTCGATAAAATCCTGACAGTCCCTCAACCTGAACAATCCAAAAGAAAATGGGACATAGACATCCGAATTGTCTACAAACATGGATTAGTCCTATAACAAGAAAACAAATAGGTCTATACGACTATGAACTCAAGACCATAATCCCTGGCGGATTAGTATTTTGCCTTATAATCAAGGTGATCAACCATTGATGTAATTAAGGGCTCGTGACCAGTATCACAGCCTGGAATGTAAAATATCTCAGAATCTCTGAAATAAAATTCGCTTTGCGATATCTCTCTTGTGTGCACTTTATGATTGCTTATGATTGTCTATGAATGTCTCTATACTCAGAATTCCCCAGAATAACGAAACACAGGAAAAACTGCCCTTCCGAGCATTTTTCTAGTTTTAACAGTATGAGAAACCCTCATTGTCCAACAAGGTTCATCTCATGAAATGGTTATTCTACATGAAGATGTCAAATGGTGGGGGTGTGACTGAACATTTAAACGAGTTCAATACAGTCACAAGCCAATTGGAATCCGTTGGCATCACTTTTGATGATGAGGTCAGGGCACTATTGATCTTATCCAGTTTACCAGACAGTTGGGACGGTTTAGTGATTGCCGTGAACAATTCTTCAGGGTTGATGAAGTTGAAATTTGATGATGTGGCGGGTCTAATTCTCAGCGAAGAATCTAGAAGGAAAGCATCGTGAGTTTCAGGGGATTCTGGGAATGCTCTAAACGTTGAAGAAAGAGGAAGATCGTTGAACAAATGAGGTAATAAACACGGGCGTTCTAAGTCGAGAAAGAAGTCCAATGGACCGAAAAACAAGGACGGGTGTTGACATTGCAGAAAGAAGGAGCACATGAAGCGTGATTGCAGGGTGCTTAAGAAACAAGAAGGAAGCTCTCAAGGTGGAAGGATTTAGGGAATTTATCTGAGAAGAATGACACAGAAGCGTTGATCTTGTCTCTTAATGCGCGGAATGAGTCTTGGGTTATAGACTTGGGTGCTTCATTTTATGCCACTTCATCAAAGGAAGTTATTCGTGATTATGTGTCAGGTGACTTCGGGAGAGTCTACCTAAGTGATGATGAGTAGTGCAGTATTATTGGCAAGGGAGACGTTCACATAAGTTAGAAAGATGGAACAGTCTTAAAGTTGAAGGATGTCAAACATGTACTAAGTCTGAGAAGGAACTTGATCTTAGTAGGGCAGTTAATCGATACTGTATATGTGACGACATTCACAAGCAAATCATGGAAGGTTACAAAATGTGCCTTGGTAATATCTCGAGGCAAGAAGGAAGATACTTTGTACGTGACTTCTGGATCATATAACTCACTCACAGTCGCATCAACTGGAGTGAACGGGCAGTTATAGCATCAAAGGTTGGGACATATGAGTGAGAAGGGGATGAAAGTGTTATTGTCAAAAGGGAAGCTATTAGGGTTGAAGTCTATTGACTTAAAATTCTGTGAGGACTGTGTGTATGGCAAGCAGAAGAAAGTAAGCTTCAAGAAAATAGGACGAGCTCCAAAGACATATCTATTAGAGCTTGTACACACTGATGTATGGGGACCAACACAGGTATCATCTCTTGGTGGATCACGTTATTTTCTTTCTTCATTGATGATGCTAGTAGAAAACTGTGGGTCTATTTCTTAAAACATAAATCTTAAGTGTTTGATGTATTTAAGAAGTAGAAAGTACTGGTAGAAAATAAAACAGGTAAAACTATAAAATGTCTCGGATCAGATAATGGGGGAGAGTATTGTGACAAAAGATTTGAGGAGTATTGTGCAGCACATAGAATAAAACATAAAAAAATAATTCCCAGGACACCGCAGCAGAATGGTGTGGCTGAGCGCATTAACAGGACTATTCTTGAGCTCGTCAGGAGCATGAGGTTACATGCAGGGTTGCCCAAGACGTTTTAGGCAGATGCTGTGAATATTGTCGTATATCTCATCAATAGAAGTCACTCAGCACCATTAATGGTGGGTTACCAGAAGAAACATGGACTGGAAAAGAAGTGAACCTTACACATCTTAAAGTGTTCAGCTGCACTTCATATGTTCACATTGATGCAGAGCACAAAAACTGTTAGTGCACTTTTCTGTGGCATACTAGTGCACCTTGTTTGTCAATCACTTACATCAGTGACTCTAGTGTCGGTTGAGCCTAATGAAGACAAAGACCGAAGACTCAAGTGGCCCTGCTGCATCAAGGAAGAAGATACAGGTAAAAGTGATGCCTTGATGTGCCTTAACCTTGACCAAAACCCAACCCTTTAACCTCTTTGATGACCTTGACCATGATTAGGAAACCTTTAGTCATCATAGATTGGCCCTAAGTGTCCCAAAAGTGCACCCAAACCTTGGCCAATGCAAGAAAGTTGAGAAAATAGTGGGTCAACAATCATCAGGCTGAACCCAGGCCTGACCGACCGGTTGGACTGGGATCCAGAGTGGACAGAGGGGCTGGGAGTAAGCAGGCCATTAGCGCCGACCGGTCTTGACCGGTTGGCTGGGCTGGTCTAACCTGGTCATGACCGGTCGGACAGTCTTCCTCCATGAGACAGCAAGCCTCCTGTTTTCAGTTGGCCTATGGCCGACCGATCGTGGACCCTGGACGACCGGTCGTGGACCCCTGGCCGATTGGTCACGACCGGTCGGCACTAGCCATTTTATGCCCATTTTAGATTCGTTGCACATTTTTCTATAAAGGGCTTGGCTCATTTTGAGGGGTAACAAGAGGGATTTCGAGAGGAGTGAAGCCACCATTGGTGGAGACCATTTGAGGCTCATTTCCAACCTACGCAAGGCATCTTCCTTGTGCTTTAACACAAGATTGGAGCATTCCAAACTCATGAAGAAGATGACCTTTATCCCCTCTTAATCTCTAGAGTTTGGAACCTTCTTGATTGGCATATCCTTGTCCAAAACTCTAAGATGAGATCGTTGTAGGAGAGAACCTCTAGGCAACCCATTCTCATTAGTTGTAGAGTTCTCAAACCTACCCTCCTATCACCTTGGACATCTCAAAAGCATCACATGCAAGGTGTTTGATCAAGTGTGGCTGAGGCATTGGCGACACAATGGCAATACGATCGTGGGAGCAAGGGAAGCTGATTGAAGCACGGGAGAGCGGAGATCAAGCAACCCAAACTGATGCTGAACAAGGGCTCATCCGACAAGTAATGTTGTCTTTTTTAGAGTCCATTTAGAGTTTGTTTGTCAAACTCAATCTAGAGACGTTAGCCGTTCCTTGGCCTGTTAGCTAGGCCTAAACTAAGTCTCCAAGGGGGACCCTCCGACACGGGAGTGAACGTGCTTCGGGTTGAGAGTTAGCCTATGTCCAAAACTCCGTTCAGGTTAAGAGTTAGCCCTTTGTACAAAACTCCAGTTATAGTTGAGAGGTGAACCGATAAAACCTCCGTGTAAAGTTTGAGAGGCGAACCTCATTTAAAACCTCCGGTAGTGAATACCTGTGTGCTCAAAGGAGTTGAGTACTTGAACCGGGAGTGGAGTAGACCCAAAGTCGAACCACTATACATGCTTGTATTTATGATTGTATTGAGCACATTGATATCTTAGCATTGGATGTTTAATTGTTTAATTATGAATGCTTGATAGGAATGTATGCTAGGCACTAGTTTGGCACATCCACACACAAGATGTACTTTCACTAGGTGTGTAGACTTGAGCTCATTGATCCACTCTCATAAGTCTACATAAGTTGCATAGATTAGGAGCTTGATTAGTTAAATCATTTATTTACCTATGCATACTTAGATTAGGATTGTTTATTGTTTAATCATATGCTAGTCTTGTGATTGGACCCACTTAGGCTTAGAAGCCAAAGTGTTCTTGCTTACTTAGTTTAATTTGTTGAATTGTGTTAGTAGGCAAAAAGAATTTCAAAAAGGTCCTAATCACCCCCCTCCTATAGGTTTAGCCATAATTCTAGTTGCTCTTTAAGCTTCCGCACATACGTAGGTGTCATGCTAGACTACCGACGTACTTTCATAAACAAGCTGGATGCAAAGTCCAGGAGGTGCACGTTTATAGGCTATGGGCAGCATGATTTTGGCTACCGATTTTGGGATACAGAGAACCGAAAAATCATCAGAAGTAAAGACATAGTTTTCAATGAGAAAGTGATGCATGAGGACAATTTGCAGCAAAAACAAAATAAGGCCGATGAGAAAGAATTCGAAGAGTTAGAAAAGTTACCAGACATAGGTGTTACAGTGCCACAAGATGAGCATACGCAGGAGCATGATGAAGCAGAGCCACAAACACCGATTGTAAGGAGGTCTACTCAGGAGAGGAGACACAAGGTTCGATACTCACCCTCCTTACATTATCTACTGCTACTAGATAATGGTGAACCATAATGTTTTAAAGAGGCATTACGGTCTGATACACGGGTAAGTGGGAGCAGGCCATGAATGATGAGATGGACTCTCTTGAGTCCAATCATATGTGGGAGCTCATTACTCTACCTAAGGGTAAGAAAGCTCTTCATAACAAGTGGGTTTACAGACTGCAAGAGGAGCATGATGGTTCGAAGCGGTACAAGGCCGGATTGGTTGTGAAAGGGTTCTAACAAAATGCAAGTATCAATTTCACAGAAATATTTTCACCAGTGGTGAAGATGTCTATGATTCGCATGGTCTTGAGTATAGTGACTACAGAGGATCTACATCTAGAGCAACTAGATGTTAAGACAACCTTTCTTCATATGAACTTTGAAGAAGAGATATATATGCATCAACCTGACAAGATGCGTGGCACCAAGAAAGGAGAATAAGGTGTGTAGACTGAAAAAGAATCTATATGGTTTGAAGCAGCCTCGAGGTAGTGGTACAAGAAGTTCGACAATTTCATGTCGAAAAATGGGTTTAGGAGATGTCATGCAAACCATTGTTGCTATTTGAAGAAGCTTAATACATCGTACATCCTCCTTCTTCTGTACGTTGATGATATAGTTGTAGCCGGATCAAGCATGAAGGACATCGCAGATCTTAAAAGTCAATTGTCTAGAGAATTTGCCATGAAAGATTTAGAAGCTGCAAAACAAATCCTAAGCATAAGGATAAAGTGTGATAGGAAAAATAAGAAATTAGTTCTGTCATAGTTAAAATACATAGCCAAGGTAATTGATCGATTCAGTATGGGAAGTGATAAGCCGGTTAACACTCCATTAGCCAATCACTTCAAGCTTTCTAAGGAGCAAGGTGCGAAGACGCAGGAGGAACAAGATTACATGGCTAAAGTCCCATATGCATCAGCTATAGGGAGCCTTATGTATGCTATGGTGAGCACGAGGCCAAATATTGCTCAAGCAGTGGGAGTTGTTAACAGGTTCATGAACAATCCCAGGAAGGAACATTGGAAAGCTGTGAAATAAATCCTCTGCTACCTGGTAGGTACTGTGGATGTGGGGTCGTGTTATGGAGGATCGAAAATCGAGTTACAAGTCTACGTCGATTCAGATTTGGTAGGGGATATTGACTGCAGAAGGAGCACTACATGGTATGTCTTTACTCTGGGTAGTGCTGCAATCAGTTGGGTCTCTCAATTACAGAAGATAGTGTCCATCAGTACAACAGAAATAGAGTATGTTGCAGCTACAGAAGCATGCAAGGAGATGGTGTGGATGCAAGGTTTTATGAAAGAGTTGGGGAAGAAGCAAGCAGATTGCAAGTTGTACAGTGATAGTCAGAGTGCAATACACTTAACCAAGAATCCAGCCTTTCATTCAAGAACTAAGCATATTGACATCAGATAACACTTCATACGTTCGTTACTGGAAGATGGATTAATTGCTCTAGAGAAGATCCATACAAGTGAGAACCCTGCGAACATGTTGACCAAGGCGGTCACACAGGAGAAGCCAAAGCTCTATTCGTCTTTGATTGGTCTTCAAGCTTGAAGAAGATGAGGTGGTGCACTCCGGATGTAGAAGATGATCTATGGTGATGTGTCTCCAAGTGGGAGATTGTTGAGGCGTGGAGCCAGCACACCAGGTTCGCCAGCCAAGGGTGGTCAGGCGCCCGAACGGTCAGTGACCGGGAGCCCGATATTCACCCAAAGGAAACAAAAGTCTCTGGACTAATTCTGACTCAATCGGGCGCATGACAGTTAGTGGACTGGGCGCCCGACCATGTTTGGTCGGACGCTGAAAATTCGGGCAATTTCACGCTGTACTCGCTAGACCCTTTTTATTATGGGTGGGCGCCCGACCAAGCCTGATCAGGCGCGTGATCGGACGCGATCTGTTTGGCAAGGTTTCCTATTTTTAGTCTTATTTCCGCATTATACTATATAAAGGGGTGTAATTCGATATTAGGGTATGAGATTAGGGTTTCTATACATCCAAGGTGAGAAAATGTGAAGAGGTTAGCGAAAAGGTCCATCTTTGTGCATAGGAGCATAGGAAAAGGTGAGTAGATTCATTGTAACTTCATTTTCTTCATAGAACTTTGCACCCTGTGATTTTTTATCCTTGTTGGAGTTTTTCTACGTAAATTATATCTTGTGGATTGTTGGTTTGTTTCAATTCTGCTTCTAGTTATTATTTCTTCTTGTCTATCATTTGTGGGTGAGATCGGAGATTGGATCTCGGTTCACCGGCGTTGTTGGCGTGCTGCGCAATATCAAGTTGGGTTGGGGTTGAAAACCACATGTTGGAATTTGGGTCAGGTTGGTTTGGATTATGCATCTCGGGTTTGAATTCATGTTAGGTTTAAGTTGGGTTGGGCTTGAATTGACCCTCAAACTGTTCTAACCCACCTGAGTTGCACTTCTATTGCCTATAGCTAAGGGTCGTAAAAATTTCTGGTAATCTTGAGGAGCACCGATGAGGCCCAGTATGATGCGACTCATCTGAGTTAACCTAGTCAAGTCACCCTGTCACCCTGGCTTGGGTGAGTCAGGCACAACTGAGGACCGAACGAGTGGAGCTGCGTCGTGACTCATGAAATCTTTTAACGATGGTCATAGGGAATTCCTTTAAGGGAGCGGTTTGCCTCTGTGCCTGAGGCTGTGTGTGTTCCACAGAGATGTCCATGACAAATCCACTCCGTCCATCTGTTTTGAAAGACCACATTAGGACAGGATTCTAAAAACCAGAAAGATCCAAAAACCAGGTGGGCCACACCAACAAAATAGTGGGAACAGCAATGTCCATCGTTGAAACATTCCTATGATGTTTATATGCCATCCAAACTGTTCATGGAATTACTACCAATCAGATAAACGGTAGGAATATCATGATACGAAACTTCTGTCACTGCCAGGATTTCAATGCCCACTGTTTCGTGTGGTATGACTCACATGAGTTTTCGATCTACCTGGTTTTTAGAATCCTATCCGGTATTTCAAGACAGATGGAATGAGTGGATTTGTCACGGACATCTCTATGGCCCCACTCAGCCCGGGCACAGAGATATCTCTGGGTACAGCCCTGGGCACAGAGATATCTCTGTACCCAGGGTCACCGGCAATCCGCTGCCCTGCTGGGGTGGGTCCCACCATCCACCAGCATAAACCATTGACTTAGTTTGTACCATCATGTTGTGGTGCATATCTTAGTATCCATTCTATCGGACCATTCCAGGCATCCGATGGACGCATCCAAATTTAGCTGATGGTCCACATTTAGTGAGGACCAGATTGGATGGTTGTGATCACTCAATAGGAGAAGCTCTTGGGGATCTCTCATCCACAGCGTACCGTCCATGTGAACGATTTAAATCACCAAAACCTGGGCCCACATCCACATATTGTTCGGACAGGACCGGATTGCGTACTGACGCTTGTACAGCAGCAACTCGCTAGTGGACGGTGCTCCGTGGCCCACCATGATATATGTGTTTTATCCATGCAGTCCATCCATTTTCTCACCTCATTTTAGGTCACGAGCCAAAAAAATGAGAGCACAAAAATAGGGCAGATTTAAATATCATGAAGTACACCAGAGAAAAAGTGATGATTGAATGTCCGCCATTAAAATTTCCGTAGGCCACAAGTTTTGGATCAAGATGATATTTGTATTTTCCCTTCGTCCTGATCTGTGTGACCTAAGAATAGGTTGGATGGTAGATAAACATTTGTGTTGGCCCTGGGAAGTTTTTAATGGTGGGCGTTCAATCACTCATGTTTTCCCGTAGTATGGTCCACCCGGTATTTTAATTTGCCTCATTTTTTTGGAACAATGCCCTGGACTAATTATCCAAAATAGATGGACGGCATGGATAAAACACATACATCATGGTGGGGCCTCTTTTGTGTGTTTTTAGGCCAATGCCCCTGCACTATGAAAAGTTTGTGTAAGTAGTCTACCGTTTTAACTAAAGATTTTTTAGCCTCAAAATCACCTTTTTACATTTTATAGATGAAATACCACTTTACCACAACTCTTTTGTTTTTTTTTTGAAAACGTGCATGTGCCCCCACCAAAAGTAGAAATTCGACTTACCCTTGGCCGATCTATCCATTCGTTTTAATCAGACAAATCCGTGAACCCATAAAAAGGTTTTTTGCAATTTTCTATTTGAAGCTCTTTATAGCCCACAACTATACTACTATGGCGTGTATTAATTCTGAACTGTTTCCTCCAATGTGGTCTATCTATGATGAACTTTAGCCTCAAACTTGGGTCAATTATATGAAATTAAATCCCTTACATATGGACAGGATGAATTTGCTTCAAGACAACCCAACGGGCCACATAAAAAATGTGGATGGGTTCGAAACATGGGGCCCTTACCACACGAGAGCCATTTGATTGTTTTCTTCTTTCTTCTTTCTTCTTTGATTTTTTCCATGGGAGAGGAGGAGAGTGCAGAAGGAAGGATGTTGATTTTTGATTCCCTTTTTATTTTTTCTTCTTCCTTCCTCATTCCTTCTTCAGAAGTGGGCCCAAAGTTCACCACTTTTTTCCGTTGGTGTGGTCCCTCCAATGGGAAAAATAATAATATCATTTAGGACTACTTTTGGGTAATCAAATGGTATCTAAATGAAATAATTTTAAATCAATTTAAAATTTCACTAAATTATCTTTACAAAGAGTACAAGATCACTCAAATTAGACATATATCAAAGGAATTATGGCCATTTTTATGGGATCGGTCACCCAAAGTGAATATCTACGATCATAGTCCTTTATGAACTTTGGGCCCACTTTTGAAAAATTAAATGTTGTTTAAATGAGATGATTCAAAAGTCATTTAAAGGTTCATCAAATTATCTTTTCAACAAGTATAAAATTACCCAAATTGGACATGTAATTAGAGGTGGGTAAGAATCCGGGCCGGGCTGAGTTAGATTTAGTTTGGTTTGGTTTATTTTTGTGCCACCCAAGTTTATGGATTACCTAGGTTTGGGTTTCGGGCCGACCCATACAACCCGAGTTTGGTTTGCTCCAAAAAATATGGTTCGAGCTGGGATCAATTTGGTTGAAAATTTTGAACCGAGCCAGGCTGAGTTCGAATAGGGCGGCTTTTTTTGTTTGTTTGTTTGTTTAAATAGAAAAGAATTGAAAAAAGTTAGAAAAAAAAATGCACAAATATCTTTCTACATGATGTCTAATATCCTCTAAAGTAGTGCAACTTCAAAATAGACATGTAATAGCTTTTTCCAAATAAAGTACACAAGCATAATTTTACAAGTGCAAGGAAACAGTGTGCATTCATGTATATGTATTATGTATCATCCATGTCATCATGTATATGTATTATTCATGCTGTCCATCCAGTTTTACATATCACTTTAGGACATGATCCCAAAATGGAATCATATCCAAAGCTTAAGTGGATCACACCACAGGAAGCAATGTGCTTACAATTTACGAGTCCAATCAAGCTGAAACAAACCGAGCTAAATCAAATTGAGCTTTGAGCCAAGCCGAGCTAGTATTTCCCTAGTTTGAGCTTGGTTTGTTTTTTTAAACGATGTAGACACCCCACCTTCGGCTACAATGTTGACTGAGACAGGTGGATGAATGGAAGTCCACACCCCCAAACCCCATGTTTAAAACCAGCCAAACTCATCTTTGTAAGCCCCAATCCATAGCAAAACTCAAGCCTGAACCCAGTCTACTCACCCCTAAACATCAGCCTGAAAAACCATTCATAGAAAAAATCAATCCAAAAATCTCAAAAAAGTCAACCTTTTCGAGTCAACCCGCTGAGTCAAATTGTCAGTCAACTGACTGAGTCAGTCCAGCCCTCACACCCTAGTTAAAACCATCTTTCAAACTCAATTGACTCACCTAGTTCCGAGCCGCAGCCTTGAAGCAGTTCTGAACCCGAACCTAGAGCTCCTTTCGCTTCAAATTCGGAGCAAGTACGCTCCAGAGCTGAAGCAAAGTGGTTGTACGGGCGGCCGTCTAATGGCCGCCCATCCCTATTTACAGGAGCTGCCACTACTCACAGCTATAAATACCTTGTCTCTCCATTATATTAAGCATCCCTCAACATCCTAGAAATCCTGATTTTCGAGTCCATCTCCACATCCCCTTAGCCAATTCCTCCACCAAGGAAAGCCCGAGTGAGAAGAGTCTAGCCCTCGTCCAGCCGAGCTTGACCCTGGTCCAAGTCTCTCAAGCTACCTAAGTCTCAATCTTAGCCGCTCAAAGCAATCCTTGCTATACCTTCGTCCATCCAGCTACTCCTTTATCAACATCATCTCATTTGCATCTAGCATAAGTGTAACATTTATTATTCTTCCAACCCCCTGCTTATCATCCCACTACAAACACTTTGATCGATCAAATACACAGCATGCATCTCGCATGAAGCACCTGCCAGTTCGAGTGTAAGCTTTGGGCTTGCCTGTTAATGGAAACTTGCCCATGAGAAACTCTTACTATTCAAACCTACATCCATGCATCATATCATTCATGAGAATATACGAGGATTAAATCAGACTTTAAAGTATTAGTTCGATTCTTTAAAGTAAAGACCATACTTCGGTATGGGCAGAGTGGGTGCCTAACACCTTCCCACCCTGTAACCGTAATCACTTACCTCGAATCTCTGACCACATATCAAAAGGAGTCATTTTAGGGGAAGGAATCTTCGGATCCTCTTCTCTAACGTCTTTACGGGGTCTAGCTAACTGTAGATTCGAAAGTAACTGGCTAATGGCGTCTCTGGTCTTACACGAACTCATCCAAACTTATCCAGTTTAACACGACAACCGAAAAGGCCCTCAAGAATGAGGCGAGCCAATGGCACAACGGAAATTCGCGCACACCCCCCTTTTCGAAAGGGAGGGCTGGGGAAGCGCGGAAAGGCGAGTGTCCACAGAATGGCGACTCTGCTAGGGAAATGCTAGTCCCACTAGTCGTGATCCAACTTGAAAGACAGAATCCCTCCTTGTACTTGAAAGTCAATAGTCCTCATAAAATCTCATCTGCATAGCATTCCACCCATAAACCCAAAAAAAAAAGCAAAAAATACCAAAACCTAAAAAGAGTAGAACATACTCCTCACCATTGTGCCTCCTCGAGCTCAACGTCTTAGAAAAAAGCTTCCTTACCATAGCATAATCCACACCCGAGTACTAGCAAGCCATGTCAAACCATGAAGAGGAGGCTCACCTCTTCCCTGCCCTTGACATGGCCGAAGCACAACCTTCGGTGCAACAACCAATTGAAAATACGCCAATCATGCAAGAATTGGCATAAGGAATGAGAGCAATGCAAGAAATGTTCTTGTAATTCATGCAACCACAAGCTACCACAGCAACCAACAATCAAGTTGACCCAAGTTCAGCAATCTCAACAGCCATGCTGGGCCCTTCTAGCCTCTAGCTCGAATTAAGCACAACCATCGGAGTCTACCCAAGACTACCGACAATAGCCATCTCAGCCCTCTGTTGTGGGGCATCCTTCTCAATACCTTCCTCCGACGACAAGACCACCTTAGAGCATTCCTGTCGCAAGGACTTCCAATCAACTCCCAGTTAATCTTGTAAGCAACAATCTCAATAGATTCCAGCATGTCCCCGCCGATGGGACCCCTTTTCTTTCTCAGCATGTCCACGCCGATGAGACCTTTACTCAATTTCAGCACATCCCCGCCGATGGGATTTCAATTCAATTTCCAACAGCAGGGACAGCATTAGCGAATGCCCACAATGGGGGTCAGTATCAAGCCCACATCAATCAATGGACAATGGCGAATATCCAACAAGGGGGTCACTTCCTAACATCTCAACCTCTTACAAACAGGAGCATTTTTCAATTCTAGCACATCCCTGCCGATGGGATTCTAGTTAATTTCCAGCAATCTTCAATTCAACGAACTTCAGTTAATTTCCAGCAAATTCTAGTTCAATCTCCAACTCAATTACAGTCATTTCAAGCACAAGTTCATCAGAATCCGATCCAATCATCAAGCCAAATTCAACAACCTGCAGTTGCTTTCCAGCAAGCCCATAGGGTCGAAGACATCGACCACTATGCCGAAGAAGAATGTGCCTTACTTCGAGAGGCACCAATCGCTCAAGTAGATCATGCAGGACTGGACAAGTTGCGGGAGCAATTCCAGATCTTACAAAATCAACTACAGTGACAACAGGGAATTGATCTATCTACCCTCGACCAAGTTCAGAGACTTATGTCTATTTCCAGATGCTCAGATACCTCAAACTTTGAGGTCCCAAAATTCAAAAGATACGACGGCTAGCGGTTGTCCCACAGCGCACCTCAAGGCTTTCTGTGAAGATGCTAAGTGTGATCGTAGGGAATGAAGAAGCCCTCATTTGCTTGTTCCAACAATCTCTGAAGGGCGATGCCCTAGACTGGTACACATCATTGGATTGCCACTACATCAGGACTTGGGAACAGCTTTCTCAAGCTTTCGTCGACAGGTTCGCATACAATCTTAACATGGCACCCAGGAGAGCGGACCTCGCAGTTCTCAGGTAAAGGAGTGACGAAACGTTGTTAGCCTATGTGGGACGTTGGCGAGCTATGGCAACCAGAATGCCGACACCCATCGATGACGAAGAACAAATCTCCATGATTGTTCATTCAACATATCATGGCATATCGGGATATCTCATCTCGCACCCATATGCGAATTTCTCTCAGTTATCCGTGCTGGAGAGCAAGTCGAAGCAGGAATCCGCACAGGGACAGTCTTCCCATGGCCTCATCAAGCTACCCTGGTCAAACGGAACAGAGTGGAAGAAAGACCTATTGGATGAGGGAATAGAAATCACAGTGGCTCTCCTCCTCGCCCGGCAAAGGTCAACAACATCATCGCCATTGCTCAAGGCAACCAATATGCTCCCTCACAGGGACGCCAACCATATCAGTCGGAATCAGGTTCAGCATCAACCTCAGAGGTACCAACTGTGGCCACCCCCACCATAACCAAATCCTCAATCATAGCCACAACCATCCTGACAGCAGCAGTAGTTCAGGGGGAATGGCCAATACTCATATCAAAATAGGCAGAATTACAGGGAGTTCAGGAAATTCACTCCTTTCACTCAACCACTCAGTCAAGTCACGACTATGCTGGTACAAAAGCAGTTACTCACTCTGATGGCACCCAAGCCTCCTTCAAATCCTCTGCCTCTGAACTACCGAGAAAATAAATATTGTGCCTACCATCAAGGGCGTGGCCACACTACTGATCGATGCATGACTCGGAAGAATGCCATATAAAATCTGATTGATGACCACAAGATCATCATCTCAGTCCCCGGAACTCCTCCAACTGCTCCTACCAACATCCTTCAGAATCCTCTACCTCAGCATATGATGAACCCCAGTTCGTCTCGCGGCCCTGCCGTCAACAGCATAGAAGAAGGAGAGCGCCTCGATCGCTTCTTCTCCCTTATCCAGTCCATTCATGCCTACACTTATGGGCCAACAAATTCTCATCCGATCTTACAAGGGGCAAACCCCTTTCTTCCCTCAGTTTTTGAGCCACTCGGAACACCACCATGTGATACACAAGTCGTCCAAGGGCCCGTCCTTTCACAAGGGGCACCTTATAATCATTCATGTTGGGATCCGGTCATTCTAGAATGAGTACAGTCATACATCGAGCCCGAGCACACATACGAACTTGTCGTTTTGCAAGGGGCAACTTCAGCTTAGGAATAATCCAATCTGCAATGGAGGGATTATACTTATCAGCAGCAAGAAACCATTGTCTTAGAAGGAGCTCCCCTCAGTCGAGCCAGTCATATTGCAAGAGGCAATCCCTACCCCCGAGCCACAAAGACGTCCTGGAGGCGTGTTAATTACGTTACAATAGCTGGGTTGAACAGAGAGACCCCTTGCCATATCAAAAGGACCAGTGTTCATCTCGTGGGAATCTCCAGCTCTAGGAACAGTCAAGCCAGGGCCACGACCTTATGTGATCTATGAAAACAAGCCTCGATATTATCCCTTCAGCACAGGTAACAATGTAGTCCTTAAGGCAAAAGTTCCATATGAGGAAGACCTGGTACCCACACAGTTGCAAGAACTGTTGGTCCTGAAAAGTAAAGAAGAGGAAAATTACAAAGAAGTCCCATGACACTATCCAGAATGTGCAGAGGTAAGGAACATGAATCCCAATGGGCGTTGCATCCGAAGAGATAATCAGAACAGAGGAGATCCCAAAAGCGCTCTCTGAGGCCTCGATAATAAAAATGAAGCTGCATAGATGTTGCGACTCAACTCAAATCAATCCCTGCCCAAATCACGGTATAGGAGCTACTCTGCACATCTCACATATACCGAGAAATGTTCACGAAGACCTTTAGTACTGATGCCCACGTCTCCTTCGATACAACACCTGAGATGATAACATTGATGATCGGACAACTTCTAGCTCCGCGCACCATCACCTTCACTAATAATGAGTTGCCACCAGAAGGACGCAACCATGGGCAGTCCCTCAACATAGCCTTACGATACAAAGACCTCTGTGTCCCGTTGGTCCTTATCGATAATGGCTCAAGCTTAAATGTCTGCCCTCTCAAGACGGCAGAACGCCTGGGAATCAGTCCCTCCTCATTTCGACCCAGCACCATGTACGTCAGAGCATTCAACAACACCCGCCGATCAGTGGAAGGAGAAGTCGACATAGAGGTACAGATAGGTCCGAAAGTCTCCACTATCACATTTCAAGTCCTCGATATATCAGCCTCTTTCAACATGTTGCTCGGTCGACCTTGGCTACATAAGGTCGGAGCTGTACCATCAACTTTGCATCAATAGATGAAGTATATCAGTGGGAATCAAGTAATCTCTGTCCATGCAGAGAAGGAGCTCATCATTCCTTCCAATGTCGCTACCACTGAACCAGAAATCCCCATCATCGACATCCAACACTCTGAAGAAGACGTCCCGTTCCATAGTTTTGAGTTCGAGACCGTGAACGCTATCGCCAATCCAGAACCGATAAGTGTGGATCGTGTCTTTTCACCAACAGAACGTCTGAGCCTCAAGTATCGTATGAAGAATCATTTCAAGTTTAGAAAGATGCCGCTGGTATATAATCAAAGCAAATGGGAACTCGGGTACAGGTCAGTCATCATGGATAAAAGGAAAAAGAAGTTTCGGTGCTCACCCATTCAATTGATCAGGCTAGGAGAGCCTTGCAGAGATCCAAAAAGAAATCAACTGACTGCACTACATAAAGGCCTCCCGAGGAGCCTAACCTGGGCCATATGGCCTCCCCTTCGATGGAACTGGATTCTTGAGCCATTTAAGCCTCTAGAAGAAGAAGAAGAGGATGTAGATGAAGGAGAAAATCAAATACAACAGCTTCAGGACCAGGGTACTCTGATAACTGCTCTCAACCAGGGGCACAACCTGCCCACTTCAACTCTAGTTAACCAGGGGCACAACCTGCCCACTTCAGTCAGCCAGGGGCACAACCTGCCCGCTACAATTCCAACCGACCAGGGGCACAACTTGCCCATCTCAGCATCAATCAACAAGGGGCACAATCTGCCTAGTTCCGCAGAATCAACACCATCAACCATCAACCAGGGGCAGAAGCAGCCCATCCATTGGACCAAGAAAGGGAAATGGCCAGCCCTAGATTGCCCTGATGTCCAAATTCCAAGTCTGTGTCTCGCCGTGGAACCAGACGAACTACAATGCAAGGTAAATGATCCGAGGGGGATAGAGTACGACTTAATCTCGAATCTAACCAGCGAGAAATCATGGTCATTGGGCCAGACTGGGATTCTACCCCCAAATCATCAACCCCCACCTCTCTAGGGGAAGGAGTGTGGGGTCCTGAATGGTCATCTATTCCCTTAACTTCTGAATCATCCAAACAGTCATCTGAGGGCTCTGGCTTCCAAAAAAAACGCCAGTTTAAGTAATGAGCGGTACTCTAGGACAAGTCGGGATCAATCATGGTTTACAATGCCCACTTGTTCAGAATCCCGTGAATTTCGAAAATTCAAAAAGATAAAAAAAACTCTCAAAAGCCGAAAACATCTAACATTTCAATTCCAGAAAATTCCCAAAAACCAAAAAATATTTCTTTTCCTGCATTCAGTAATGTACCAAGTTCGTCTAAAGAGTCACATGAGTTTGAAGTCGAACCATATGATTTTGACATCGAATTAGACTTCGAACTCATGGTTCTGGACGAAGCTCGAGATTGGGGAGATGATGACCAGACTCCCGAACTAGAAGATCTCCTCAAAAAGTTCGAATCTAAAGTTAATGTCGTAGCCGATGATTTTGAGGCAGTAAACTTGGGGACACTAGAGATCCCTAGGGAAGTACACATTGGGAAATCGTTGCCACCAGAGATGAAATAGAGAATGATAAAGTTCCTAGCTCCAAGACTGTCTAACTTCGCGTTCTCATATGAAGACATGTCAGGGCTCGATGAAGAACTCGTTGTACATCGTTTGCCAACAAAACCAGATATGAAGCCAGTGAAGCAAAAACTCTGAAGAATGAAGCCAGAATGGGCCCTGAAAGTTCGTGAGTCATTAAACAGTACAACGCGAGATTCTTGGTAGTCTCCAACTACCCTGAATGGCTCGCCAACATTGTACCAGTACCGAAGAAGGATGGCAAGGTTCGAATGTGCATCAACTTCCGAGATCTCAACAAGGCCAGTCCTAAAGATGACTTTCCTCTACTGCATATCGACACTTTGGTTGAGAACACCGTAGGGTATAAGATCTTCTCATTCATTGACAGATTCTTAAGTTACAATCAGATCAAGATGGCCGTCGAAGATCGCGAAAAGACATCGTTTATTACTCCATGGGGAACCTTTTGTTATAGGGTAATGTCGTTCGGTCTAAAGAACGCAGGAGTAACATATTAGCGAGAGCAATGATAACATTATTCCACGATATGATGAACAAAGAACTCGAAGTATATGTAAACGATATCATCGTCAAATCTCGCACGATTGAAGGACACTTTGAATACCTGAAGAAGTTATTCAATAGGTTAGAAAAGTACAAGCACCGTCTCAACCCTCAGAAATGTGTCTTCGGTGCAACTAGAGGCAAACTCCTTGGCTTTATGGTGAGTGAGGATGACATCAGGGTCAATGAGACCAAAACCAGAGCAATCATCGAGATGCCCCCTCCAATAACTGAGAAAGAAATTTGTGATTTCCTCTGCAGAATTCAATACATCAGTCGCTTCATTACACAGCTCACACTTATCTATGAGCCCATATTCAAGCTCCTTCGGAAGCACGTTACAAAAGAATGGAATGACGATTGTCAAGTCGCCTTCAACCGCATCAAAAAGTATCTCATGAATCCTCCAGTTCTAGTGCCACCCACCCCCGGACGACCACTCTTATTATATATCTCGATAGCAGCAGAAGCCATTGGCTGTGTCCTCAGCCAACATGACGAGACTGGGAAGAAAGAACAGGCAATATACTATTTGAGCTGAAAGTTCACTGACTACGGGATCAGGTATTCCCTGATCGAGAAGACTTGCCTCACCCTAGTCTAGGCAACTCAACGACTCCAACAATACATGAATGTGTTCCTTATTCTCCTCCTCGCTCGCATGGATCCGCTCAAATACCTATTCGAGAAGCCAGCACTGACTGGAAGGATAGCTAATGGCAACTACTCCTGTCTGAATTCGACATCACCTATGTCACTCAAAAGGCAATCAAGGGACAGGCCCTCGCCAATCATCTTGCTGTTCACTCTCCTGGATTATCAACCGCTCGAGACATTCTTCCCTGATGAAGATCTCTTGCTCATCGAAGGTGAAGAGAAGAAGAAGAAGGACAAGTGGACGTTATTCTTTGACGACGCAGCAAAATATAAAGGAACTGGTATCAGAGCAATCCTCTACTCTCTAAACGATGTCCCTATTCCTATCTCAAGGCGCATAGCATTCGAGTACACCAACAACATGGCAGAGTACGAAGCATGCATCGCTGGTCTAAGGGAAGCCATAATCTTGGGCATCAAGAAGCTACGAGTATTTGGAGACTCACAGCTTATCATCAATCAGACCAATGGCAAATAGAAGACTAAGAACGAGAAGTTGATACCATATCATGTGTACCTTGAAAATCTGGTCTAAGAATTAAAAGAAATCACCTTCTTATACCTGCCCAGGGCCAAGAATCAGTTTGCAGATGTTCTCGCTACACTTGCATCAATGCTCGAGATCCCGAAAGGAGCTTCAGAATGGGAGTTCACAGTCAAAACTCAAGACGAGCTTGTCCTTCTGCCTGCAGATAGAAGAGGCCTAAAACCGCCCCTGGCAAACCTTGGTATGCCGATATCAAGTAATATCTCGAAACCCAGAAATATCCAGAAGCAATAATAGCAACAGATCACCGAACCATCCAGTGTTTGGCCAGCCAGTTCACCATCAGTAGCAAAATTCTTTACAAGCGATCCTATAATCAAGTCCCCCTTCGATGCGTCGACGAAACAGAAGCTGTTAAAATCATGAAAGATATACACGAAGGAATCTATGGCCCGCAGATGAACGGGCACATGATGACCAAGAAGATTCTACGACTCGGATACTATTAGCTCACCATGGAGACAGACAGCTACCAGCACATCAGAAAATGCTTCAAGTGTCAGGAACATGCGAATCAAATTCACGCCCCCTCATTAGAACTATACAACCTGACAACTCCCTGGCCTTTCTCTATGTGGGGTCTTGACATCATTAGGAAGGTGAATCCCAAAGCATCAAACGGTCACAAGTATATACTTGTGGTGGTCGACTATTTCACCAAGTGGGTAGAAGCAGCCTCCTACACCACGATTGCAGCATCCCAGGTGATTAAATTCATGAAAAATAACATCATATGCCGATATGGAATTCCTAACACTATCATCACAGATAATGGGACCCGTTCTCCAACAAAAAGATGAATGAGTTCCTCAGCAAATTCAAGATTCAACGTCATCGATCAAGCCCTTACCGCCCTTAGATGAATGGTGGGGTAGAAGCCATTAACAAGACAATCGTCAGGATACTCGAGAAGATGGTCATGACTTATCGAGATTGGTCAGACATGCTCCCATATGCACTTTGGGCCTATCGAACATCTATACAGTCTGCTACAGGCGTTACTCCTTTCGAGCTTACTTATGGAATGGAAGCAGTTCTACCGTCGAGGTGGAAATACCGTCATTACGGGTATTACTTGAAAGTGGAAGCGAAGAAGGAGAATGGCAACGGGTCAGATTCAATTAGCTACAACTAGCAGATAAGAAGCGCATGCGTGCGTTAAGTCATTCCCAGTGTTATCAGAAAAGGATCGCTCAGGCTTATAATAAGAGAGTCCGAAAAAGAAGTTTCAAGGTAGGCGACATGGTCATGAAGAAGATTTTACCGTCACACCTTCCGGATCCCAGAGGAAAGTTCAAGCCATCATGGAACAGACCGCTGATCATCAGAGAAGTACTTTCAGGAGGCGCCCTCAGGCTCACTAGCATGAGAGGGGTGGATCTTCCTGAGCCAATCAACACCGACAAAGTGAAGATCTTTCACGGGTAAGTCATTCTAACCTTATCAAGAGTTACATTAGTAGAGCTGAAATCAAGGGGTCAAGGCTTAGACATCTGAGAATCTCTTTCCGTCCACCAACAACTGTTCCAAATAAATAGATTCAAAAGAAAGAAGAAAAAAAAGAATACAAGGAAAAGAACAAAAAGAGAATGGGGGGAAGCCAAAATAAGGCACCCAAAAAAAATTTAATCCAAAAGGAAACACAGTCATCCATCCATCCATCCATCTCAGAAGGGTCTTTAGCTAAGACCGACAACTCTACCATCGTAACTCAGGGTAAGGGCTGGAAAGCTGTCAATGGCCGACAACGATGGATTCCTAACTTTTAGCCACCGCAGCTATCCAAAATCTAAAAAAAAAGAAAAAAGAAAAAAGTGTGTGCCTAAACAAAGAGGGTGGAGTGAAAACTCGAAAGGGCACTCCGAGTAAAAACAGTCGGCACACAGTGGACTTGGTAAAAACCCGAAAGGGCGCCTAGGGTAAAAACAGCATTGCTGTCAAGGAGCAGGCAAGATCAAATACCCGGGATGTAATGAAAACTCGAAGGAGCGCCACGGGAAAAAATGACTAGAAAAGGCGGTTGTGGTAAAAACTTGAAAGAGCGCTACAAGAAAAAATGGCTAAAAAAAGGAAAAATGAAAAGTGCAGGTACCGAGAAACAAGGGATCTCAGATCAGCTCAGGTAGCTACAGTTCGAGAGTAAGAAGAAGTACAATCAGGGACAAATAATTCTACAAACTCTGACAAAACTCTTAGGAAGCAACGATTTCTACTGCCTACCTCTCTAGGGAACCAAGGGATCCCATAGAAGTTAATCTCGAAACATCAGTCAAAACATTGGTCGAGCCTCAGATCTGATTCCTATGTCCCAGCATAAAATCTAGACACACACTCACAAGACAACTCATGATACAATTGTTAGAACTAGAAAAAAAATGAACTCCGAAAGGGGCATTTTCCTTGAAATGTGGTGTTTTGTTGCTCTGGGGTTCTGAATAATGGAAACATCATAGACAATCACAAGCATTCATAAAAGTACACAAGGAGAGATATCGCAAGGCGAATTTTATTCCAGAGATCCTGAGATCTTGTACATTCCAGGTCGTGATCTGGCACGAGCCCTTAATTACATCGAATGATCGATGACCTTTGATTAAAAGGCAAAAGACTAGTCAGCAGGGACTATGGTCTGAGAGTTTGTGGTCATAGAGACCTGTATTTGTTTTGTTATGGACTGAACCATCTTTGTATTAGTCAGATGTCTATGTCCCATGTTTTGGCCGGAGATCCGGGCTGAGACTATCAGGGTTTATGACTGAGAAGGACAACTCTGGGCCTGCGCCTGTCAATGTATGGACATGTGACCTCGGAAAGTCCATTCTACAGTTGTGTATACCTGCGTAGCTCAACCGACGGATGCCGTTTTTAATGGGTAGGGCATCGACTGTTGTGTTGTGGCAGTTCATAACAATTGTTTTGTAGTGAATTGAAACTCTTTGGTATGGTTTATTGTGATAACCATAGTCCCGTTTGTTTAGCTTTCGACTCAAATCGGATCACATCTTTACAGTAAATATAAGTGATGACATGTTTGCATAGTTCTGGATGCTGGCGGCGTCTCTTTCGAGAAGTCGTTTCGTTCATCGTGTCGAATCAGATTGAACTTTGAAGATGCACAATTCTGCTCATTTAGAGATCCTGAAATGTCCATTTGACCATTCCATTGTGTCCGGAACGCTCGAAATACCCAAAATAGGCTCAAGTGGCACTTGAAAACACTTAAAATTGAGTCCGGTGCACCCATGAACATGTTCTGGAATTGGCTGATTTTTTAGGTGCGTGGGACATAATTTATGGGTGCGTGGGAGTCCAACGCACCTTGAAAATACACGTCTGAATTATGTTGATTTTACGGATGCGTGGGGTAATTTGCGGGTGCGTTGGGATCCAATGCACCCTGAAAATACAAATCCGCTTTTTTGTTGAATTTTCGGGTGCGTCGAGTTATTTTCAGGTGCGTGGGAGTCCAATGCACCCTGAAAATATAAATCCGCTTTTTGTTGAATTTTCGGGTGCGTTGGAGTCCAATGCACCCCGAAAATACAAGTCTGCTTTTTGTTGAATTTTTGGATGCGTCGAGCTATTTTCAGGTGCGTGGGAGTCCAATGCACCCTGAAAATACAAATCCGCTTTTTGTTGAATTTTTGGGTGCGTCAAGCTATTTTCGGGTGTGTGGGAGTCCAATGCACCCTGAAAATACAAGTCTGCTTTTTGTTGAATTTTTGGATGCGTCGAGCTATTTTCAAGTGCGTGGGAGTCCAATGCACCCTGAAAATACATATCTGAATTATGTTGAATTTTCAGGTGCGTCAAGCTATTTTCGGGTGCGTGCTCACACTTATGATTTTTTATAATCCGGACCTGCGGTGGTGTTGGTCAGAGTGACTTTCCGGGGGAAGATGCCGGCGATCGGAAAAGAATTCTGGTCACCGGAAAAGTTTTCCGGCTGTCGGAAAGGGATTCCGACGAGGGTTTCCGGCGACAAATCCCAGATACTTAGGGGATAATAGCTCCCTCTCTCAGATACTTAGGGGATAATAGCTCCCTCTCTCTCTCTCTCTCTCTCTCTCTCTTAATGTGTCCCAATCTGTCTAAATGAACAGTGGGAGGGGTATTTATACTCGAAAATACCGGACAGTGACCAATGAGGGCCTGCCACGTATGGCGCATCCCATAAAATCTTTGACGCACCCCCAAATAGGCACGTGGGAACTCTGACGTACCCAAAAATGATATTTTGAAAAGTGCTGATTTTATGGGTGCGTCGAGCTATTTTTGGGTGCGTTGGAGTCCAATGCATCCAAAAAATACCATGCTGGTTCTTGGTGATTTTATGGGTGCGTTGGGCTATTTTTTGGATGCGTTGGGCAATTTTAGGGTGCGTTGCAGTCCAATGCACCCTGAAAATGCAGTTCCGTATTTTCTGAATTTATGGACGCGTCGAGGGTATTTTTAGGGTGCGTCAAGCCATTTTTTGGATGCGTCAGAGGTAAAAAACATCCTGAAACACTTTTTGAATTTTCATGAATTTAAGGGTGCGTTGGACTGAATAAATGGGTGCGCTTGACGTACCCGTGTCTTGCAAAATTGGGTTTTGCGAAACGGAGGGCTTGTGGGGCCCGTTTCTTGGCGAATCGCCATGCACTGCTTATCACAATTCATGAAGAACGTGTCTGCTTGATTCTGGGCGGTTTTGATCACGGTGATCTGTGGGGCCCACCGGAGAAAATGGCTAAGTACTGGATTCCTTTGCAAAATCTGGGTATTTGGGTGCGTCGGGTAGTATTTTGTGGGATTTCCTCGAAGCACGTGCCTAATTGATTTGTTTTAGAGGGTACTGACTTTTGGGACCCCAACAACAATAAGTTCTTAATTTTTTTTGTTTTTCTTTCTATTAATGCATCGTATTTCTTTTACATTACATCATATCATTTCTTTCAAAATACAAAAAATATACATCATAGCCAGTCATGCACCATTCAAAAAGGGACGTACAGACAAGCCGATACAACCCTCAAAGGTAGAAAATCAATCTTTGCCCTCCCCCTCAGCTACGTCAGGTAAGTCCTCTGACTCATAATGAAATAGCCCTCGCCCTCAGCTTGCTCACCTCAATGCACAGGTAATGCACCTCATCTCTCTCAAGGATACAGAATTGCCTACCTCCTCATCAAACAATCTCTGATTGACGGCTAATCTCCTCGACATCATCTCACAATGATATTGAAGGGCAGAAATCTTAGACAGGAGATGACCATGAGTGGCCAATAGGAAGCCAGGGTTAATGAAAGGACGCTCCTCAAAGGGCTCATATCAAGCAGATGAAGAACCAGCATCCCCAAGGACATCCAGCTCATTCTCATCAGCAGTCAGGTGCCAACAAGGAATGCTTCGATATAGAGACTGCTCGGCAACCCAATGCTGCTATGGAGCAGTTGCCATCGGAAAAGTCTACAGCTCAAAACTAAGAAAATCAGCAATCAGGTGACTCGCCCAAGACCCATCAACCTAAGTCCTAAAGTCGGATGATCTAGCTGGAAGTGATCGACACCCGATACCCTAGAAAGTAAAGAGGGGAACATCCTGCTCATACCTGAACTGCCGCAGGAACCGGATAGGGTGATAAGAGAAGTAAGAGCGAAAGCCTACCAGCATCAGAGGAAGGTGATAAGCATCATAAAGTACGGGAAGAAGTGAAAGCCAAGATGACTCCCAACAAACATTCCAGTCACGCAGCTCAGCAAACATCCTGCAATACAAGGGCTCGCTCATCCTGGCTGTATGTGGAAGAAACTCCATAATATGGCGCATAAGATCAAGGCGACGATTGCCGGGAAACGATACAGGAACAGTCGGTGAAAGACACTCCCATAGCCAAATCTGATCATGAGAAAGTAAAGAGACTCATCTAAAGTAAAAGAGTTCCCAAAGAGAAGAAAAGGAAAAGAAAGTACGAAAGGGATACCTAAAGAAATGCACAACAGCCGCGAAGAACACGAGTACGGCTAGGGCACAGTCAGTCAACCCGTTGAACAACTTAGCCAGGGCGAGAGAAATGATCCCCTGCCAACGAACAACTCGGCTCATCACCGCGAAGAGCAAAGGAGTCTGAGATCTGCGCCATCCTGAGAATAACACCTCAGCTATCAGACAGAACATCAGTGCATTCCAAGAAAGCATAGACCCTGCCGTACTCCAAGGGTCCGAAAAGAGATCATACAGTACATCCAAAGAAAAGACCACGGCATCCTGACCGTCAGCTGCGGGTTGAATAAGGTATGGAATCACAAACCAGTTCTGTCGAGTGGCAGTCTTCGGCGAAAAATACTGAGCATAATCCATTCCCAGGGAAGACCCGTCAAGCGCGCGAGCTCCTCCAAAGAAGGTCCCATCTCCATATCGTTGAATGCAAATAAGTTCAACGAAGGGACCCAATCAATCAGTGTAGCCCTGAGCATCCTCCAATCAATGTCAACCCTGGCCATATGAATCAGACCACCAATTCATAAGACTCCAACTCTCGAATCTCATAAACTAACAATCTGTCAAGCCAAGCAAGCAGTCGTGGAGAACAAGAAGGACGAGGAAGCAACTGGCAAGTCCTCACGGGAATCCCCTCTAGAACAAAAGGTCCCGAAATCCCTGATAGCTCCTCAAGAATCGGAAGGTCAACGGGCAAAGGAGAAGGAAAAGCAGGGATCTCTACAGTGTCAACAATCCCTGAGACAACCCTTATCGCAACTATGTCTGATATAGTCGCATCATTGTCTGAAATCATCGCCATCTCGGTCGCATGAGAAGACTCGCCCACCTCGTGAACAGAGTGCGCAAAGGACCGATGGTCAGAAAAAGACTGATGATCTCTGTCAAGAAGGCTGTCTGCAAAAATCACACCGCACATCGTGGCGTTCGATGACGATCTCATCGCTAAAAAGCACATCTAAACTATTAAGAAAGGTCCTAATGACTCAGATCGAAGAATCAACGGTCAGATCTGGACCTACCGTCCGCTCCATCATAAAATCAAGAATCCAACTATCACTCTGTCCAATTAAAGGGATCATCGGAACATCCACACCATCCATCATCAAGGGGGCATCATCAATGATCACATCAAGTGCACCCAAGTAAGTGTACCGTACGTCTCGACCGTCATTAAGTGCATCTATGCCATCAAAAGTGTCATCTAAACCATCTATACCATCCAAATATGAGATCAACCCATCAATGTCCATCATGACCTCATCATCACCATTGATCATGTCATCCATGCGGCCCACATTCAAAGGATGCATAGTCCCACCCATGTCCACTCTCCTCATCTCATCCCTACCATCCAATCTCCTACATTTAATGCCCCATTCAAATAAGAAAATTCAGCAATCCCACCATTAAGGGAGGCATTCAAAGCTTCCCCAACCACCTCATTCAATCCATCATCAATGCCCCCATTCAAGGCTTCATCCACCCCATCCATTAAAGAGATCTCACCCCCATCAGAGCCACCATCATCTCCTAACACATGGGACCCATCAATATTTACCATGATAGCCACCAATCACCACCACCATGGCCCAAGAAGAGATAAAGCAAGAAAAAGATAAAAAGAAGAAAAAAGACAAAGAAGATGGTTTAATCATGGTTGGAATCGAAGTCACGTACGAGGAAGGAGGGGGACAGCAGCAGAGAAAAGCAGTGGAATGTCCGAACCAGGACCAGCCCAGGCCACACATGAACAGAGAGACGGGCGACCGCCACTGGGCCGCCCGTACAGACGCTCCACCTCTCCCTTTGTGGGATTGGCTTCGCAGTCCGCTGGTAGGTGGGATCTGTTAGCCCACCTTAGCAGTTGGCCTTCTGAAGGCCACCCGAAACTCCGATTGACCCCAGATTTGGACAAAAGTTGATCTGCATCGTTTGAAAATTTCTCCACCTACCAAATGATGAAGAACCACTGCTGGCACAGATTTGATCAAATCAGAAGAGAGAAAAACTATCAAGTGGGGTCCACAATTAATCTGAGCCGTCTAGAGGCTGATCCAGCATAATCTGAACCATGGGAAAGCTTACATGAACCATTAAGAAGCCAAAATAAGTATCTGATCATCAAACAAGAAGGCCCAATCCCAGATCTGATCTTCAAGAAGATACATGGGCACAATTCAAGCAATCCAGGCCGTCTAAAGGCCAAACTGGGTCGATCTAGACCGTTGAAAATCATCAAACTGCCATCTATAAAAGAACTGAATGCTTCATACAGGCTGAAAGTAAGAAACAATCAAAGTAGACATACAAGAGTGATCTGAGGGAACAAAAAGCAAGCTATAGAAAATCAAGATATACTTCATTGATCAGGAAAAGTTCATACAAAAGAAGATACAGAAAAGCAACCTTACAAAGAACTGTAGGTAAAACAAAACATCTGAGAAGCAACTACAGGTCACCAACATAGTCGTCATCTTCACGTTTCTCTTCCTGCTCCTGGCAGCGCAGATCCATCATCGGAGCCATCACAGAACCACCAGCATATCGGTGATGACCGCGCGAATCATATAGAGGAGGAAGAAGAGTCCCCTTGCCCAAAATCGAGATACCACTCGGTATAATCCCGATCAGGGATGGTGAAGCGATACCCTGGCTGACCCGTAAGAGCCTCATCAACAGCCTCAGCAAGCATCTGATCGACAGGTGGTGGCGGAGAAATAGGAGCTCTAGCTACGCCTATCACCTGACGAAGTAATCTCTCACCGAGGTACCATTGGAGAGACTTAACATTAGAGAGAATGATCTGCATACAAGAGGCATCGTACGCCTTGACCCGCTCTGGGGTATAATACTGTGAAACACTGGCATATGGCATGCGGATAAATTGACAGAGAAAGGCACAATCAAAACCAATATTTGAAAGAACAAAGTCAACAATTCAGTAGAAAAGAACACTCACATCAGCGTCAGTGAGGCCATCCACATTAGCCCTTCAGTTATCTTTAGAAATACGGGGGTTGGGCGTTCGGTTCTTAATGTGCCAGTACATGAAGCGGCACACAGGTGGCTCCATGTCAGCCCTCATCAAGGGAGAAAGGTGAGGAAAGTGCTCAAAGAAACAGGTTTGACCAACAGAAAAAGGTCAGGATCAGGGAAAAGAAGAAAATTTAGAACAAGAAAAGAGCCAGAAGATATCTCTATCATGGGCCAAAATCCGGTGAAGGATCGATTAGACCTGGAGATCTTATCTAAACCTTGAAAAATACGGGTTAGCATGGCAGGCATTCCAGTTGTAGGACTGATGCAAATCCTAGCTCAGTCAACCAAAGAAAGCGAGGATCAAACCTCTCATTTGCAAGGCAAAAGAGGAATGAACCAAATGCGTAAGTAATCATTGCCCGTGCCTTATACAAAGCCTCAAGCTCGGTCGTGGGTACCAATGAAGCAAAAGTGTTCTTCAGCCAACGAAGCTTCACTTGGTTATGCTGAAATTCTGAAGGAGGGGGAACAGCCCCCAAAAGCCGCATCCAATCCTCAGGTTCAATGGGAGAAAGAGAACTAGCATGAGGAAGAGTCACACCATGGAAAGGGAAGCCTATCTGCATGTAGACATCCAGGGGAGTAATCCCCCACTCGCCACATGAAAACTGAAAAGTGTGAGTTTCGTCTCTTCATCTCTCACACAAGGCGGCTAGAAGCATATAGTTGGCCTTGCTTCTCTTGAACCTAAGAGAGTAAAGGCCAGCGAAAGCAGTACCAACTAGTACATGCTTGATCAGAGGGTGAGGAGGTTCCACCCAGTCATCCCACAATTCTCGAGTCCCCCGAGCCATGATATTTGGAAGCGGCTAATGCTCCCTGGCCAAAGAGCACATACGGTCCCCATGACGGAGAATATAAGTAGGATCATCCTCCTGAACGCGGCCACCACGACCCCGTGTACCATCTGCCATCGATTCCTATGGACTTGATAAGGTAAGCATCTCACTTTCAAACTTGTTAAAATTGAACCATAGGAAGCCATGAGTGGGAAAAACTGTGTAAAACCCAAGACCCCAACCTCATGTCTCACTATTGGTATTTGTTGGGCACCCATTCACGAGGAAGTGGGGTTGTTTAAAAGAGGTCATACACCAAAACCTATATATGACAAGGGAACCATCTCAATGCACAAGAGAACATCAAAGGCACGAAAAGTTTAAGTTCACAAACCACAATTGGAAAGCAAAGATATGGTCCACTTGCCACATAAAGGCAATGAGTTTCATGGCCATCACTTAAGGTGCCCCCATTCCTTTTACGTATGAATACATGGACAAAGAAAAGAATGTGGGAAATTATAGGAATGTCAAGAGTAACTTAAAAACACTCCCTAAAGGTCAAGAGTAGTACACATAGCCCACTTGAAGAGAACAAGATTGGAGGCACCCGTCAAAGGGTCAAATTTGGGCAACTTAGGTGCACCACTCTCTTCATTGGAAGAGAAGTCGCTTGAATATGTGAAAGATTTTACTTAGTAGACCACCCAACCTCCATGGAACAAAATGAATATGGTTGAGTTTGGTACACATAGCCCATTTGCAAAGAAAGGTCGAGAGTGCCCAATCTTAGGCCCAACATGGGCAACTTGTGTGTACCAACCACCTTCCATGATTTGGAAGTCATTTGGAACAAAGGAAACATGGAATAATGACTTACCAAATGGGCTTGAGAAGCTAAGAATGGTGGAAGGCCCACTTAGAAATCTCAAAGAAGAACCCACTTAGGGTGGAAACATCACAAGAAAACTTTTTGACATTACATTCTTTCCACTATTCAACGACCCACTCTGACTTGAAAGAGTGATGGTTTAACCCACCATTGGGCCCTCTTGAAAACCCAAGTAGCCCAAATCTCTAACCAACAAAGAAGGCAAAATAAATCCCAAATGCACAAAGTATGGTGGAAGCCTCTTTACCAAATTGCACATGAGCCACAAATGGAACAAGGACTCACCCATCTTGAAAAGTGATAAGAGTCTTGCCACACTTTGTTCTAAAAGAAGTGTTTACAAAAAATGATAAGAGAAGTGGGTCATTTAGGTATAGAGGTCCAACTTTGAAATTTAACCCAATTGGGGAAAGAAAATGCAAAAAGAGTGTGGCTTGAGCTCCTCTTGTCCATACATATATAAATGAAGAAATGGGGCTACCTCAAATAGTGATTGAAAGCCCAAAATCCAAAGTGGACCCCATTTACTCCCATGGGCCCAACACTTGAAAAGAAAGGAAAGTTGAGAAGCAGGGGAAGCATGAAAGAAAAGGAAAAAGCAAATGCACATGTGAGAGTCCAAAATGAAGTTTTGGGCCCAACCAAATACACCAAAGGTCCTAACTTCACTTTGGGCCCATTTCTTACAAATCAGGCCCAACACAAGTGGGAAGAAAGAATGAGACTTTCTCATACACACTTAATGGACATGGAAAAGGCACTCTTGAACACATGAAGAGAATTTGAAAGAAAGTGAAAGAAAAAGGAAACTTGAAAGCTCCACTCCAATGCACCACCTTGATGCTTTGAACAAAGTCTTAAAGTCTCTCAAACTTGGGCCCACCACACCCCTTGGAAGGTACCTACATGAAAGGGAGAGAAGAAGGACATGAGAAAGTGAAAAAAAAGAAAGGATGAAAAAACAAAGGAAGTGGGCCGGCCATACCTTCACCACCCACCAATGAGAGACCACCTTGCTGTTTCAAGCTCTACCTTGCTGTCCCAAACTTTACCAAAAGATCCACCATTTGGAGGGAAGGACCACCTAAAGAAAAATAGAAAACTTGAAAGAGAGGAGCAAGAGACAAGAGAGAGGGAAGTGCACGAATGAAAGGGGGGCCATGCCACTGGATTTATACACAAAATGGGACACCCCTATTATCCAAGCCACTGGAAAAACCAATGGACAAGGGGGCAGACGGGCGGCCACCAGAAGGCCATCCGTCCTTCCCCTCTTGACAAGATTTGACACCCTCCTCCTCCTTTGGAAGAACTCCCCCTTTGGGAAGATGAATTGCAAGGAATCTCGTCCTTGTGTAAGATGGAAGTGATGGAAGAGAAAGAGAGAAAGAAAATGAAGAGAAATTGATAAAATCTCATCTTTGAGAAAATGAGAAGATGATGTGGAAAAAGGATTCATGAGATTTTCAAAAGAAAAAAGAATTGACTTGGAAATACATTGATCTCAGCCATCCAAAGTCATGATCTAATGACCTAAGTCATCCTCAGAATACATAAGAAATTTCCAACCCTGATTTCTAATCATCTGCACAAAGTTTTAGTCCGAAGACCTTAAACTATGTCGGCATCAACATTCCGAGAGATTTTTAATAAAAACGGTATCGATTTCGACCATCCCAGTCATAATTCGATGATCCGAATTATTTTAAAAAAAATACAAAAATGGACCATCATTTGTACATAGTTTAGGGTCTGAAGACCTTAAATTACCTCGGGATAAATATCCCGAGAGATTTTTAATAAAAACCGGCATCAATCCCAACCGCTCAGGCCAAGATCTGATGACTTGGATCATTTCTCAAAAACAAAAGAATGTATTTTCAGCATGTACAAAGTTTTGGGTTCGAAGACCTTAAACTACACTAGGATTAATTCTTGGGGGACTTTTCTAATTTCAAACAAAAATCAGCGTCGACGTCGACCGCTTGGATCAAGATTCGATAGTCCGGATCTTTTCAAAAATCACAAAGAGAATGTATTTTCATCATTTGTACATAGTTTAATTTGGTCCGAAGACCTTAAACTATGTTGGGATCAAATCCCGGGTGATTCTTAATAAAAATCGGCATTGACCTCGACCGCTTGTATCAAGGTCCGATGTCCGGATCTTTTAAAAAAGGCACAAAAAGAATGTATTTTCAGCATATATATAGTTTTGATCTGAAGACCTTAAACTACACCGGGATTAACTTCTCGGGGGACTTTCCTGCTTTCAATAAAAAAACCGACATCAATCTTGGCCCTTCGAGTCAAGGTTCGATGACCTGGATCATTTCAAAAATACCAAAAATATTTTAAGCTTTCCATAAAAGCCATCACCAATCTCGACCTCTCAAGTCAAGATTTGGAACTTTCTAAAAAACAAACAAAAAAATCTCAACTCTGATTGTAACTGCATAGATCTATCCTCAATGGTCCGAAGACCTTAAACTACACTGGGATTAATTTCTCGGGGGATTTATTTCCCAACCTGTTCCCGATATGGCTGACACTTGATTGTATGAGTGTCTAGAGTTCTCTAAGCAGGTAAGGGCCGAGGTGGGCAGATCCCCGTGATCCTGTTCATGTTGAACGCACCGTGATAGATGACCTTGGTTTGGAAGTCGCTGTTGAATCTGACGGATGTTCCCTATTCCTAAAACTCATGAAGGGGATTAAGGCAATTGGGAGGTGAAGCGTACCTTCACGAAATTGTGAGCATCATAAGACCCTAAACTGGATTGATAAAGGAAAATGTGAGGATGTGGCTCATTTTATGGCCGGATGAGTCCGTCGGATGATACGTGGTCTATGTGCATTGCACATGAGGAACATGCAACTTTGTGGGTGTGTTGACTGAAAACCCTCAAATCCCCTCATCCGAAGATATAAAACTACGACACTTAACTGTGTGAGATTCATCTTGCTCGCTGACATAAAATGAATTGGGTGCCTTACCAGCAGTAGAAGCTGGAAGTGGATGAAAATTCCACACCTTTTCCTGCATTTCAGAAAATCCAACAAAACACCAAAACATTGCAAAATCAGCTTTTAAAATCACAAAAATATTTTCATTGTTTTCAATAACACCGATCTTCATTCTGATCACTCAGGAAGACATTCGAATAAGATATTCATAAAATCACAAAATATTTCTACTGCTTTCAATAACACCAATCTCCATCCTAACCACAGGTAAATATTTGGATCAATACTTAAAAAATCACAAAAATTGTCACCATCCTCAACAGAGCACTTTAGGAGTCTTAAACTCCACTCACCCACTTCACAGTATTGGGATGCCGGATCCGATTATCCGCAAATTGGAATCTTGACCAAAACTAGCAACCGAACACCATCCCAATCACATCCATTCCCTAGAAGAGCATCTTGAGGTTACAACTTAAAACCTCCTTCATCCATCCCCAACACATAAACAAAACAACATCTTGGAACGATGGACCTGATCGACCACGGGTCGGGATCTTGACCAACCTGCTGACCAAACATCTGCTTAAAAAAAAATTTTTTAGGGAAACAAAATCCTACAAGCAATAAGCTCAGGTTTTCTATATCCCCAGCAAAAGAAAAATCATTGAACTAGAAAAGAATGAGCCAAATCATGCATCCATCGTGCATCCACATACATCAGCATCCATCGCATCAATCATCATGTTTACCTACTTTTAAAATAAAAGTCGGTTAGCCAAAGACCCCACAGGCATCCCCAGTGGAGGTAAGTGCAAACCAGATTTACTTCAAAATCACAAAAATATTATATATATTCCTATTTACAAATAAAAACCCAACGGAGTATCACTCCCCAGAGTGGGTATCTTTTTAAAATCCAAAAATATTTTCTCAGTAGAGTGTTCGGTCTCCAAGATACTAAGAGATCTTCTATATCTCTGGGTAGGAGCCAACGAAAAAATCAAATAAGATTTGACGTCTTGCGGTTTTCCCGGAGACCGTCGGATCTAATGCACTCAAAGTACGGTCGGCATGAACTCCACTGACAGAACTGTCGTACCAAATGCCAGATACGAAAAAGATGAAAGCCAAAAGGCTCAGTCAAAGAAACCATCTGAACGGTGGAAACGATGAATTGTAACCCAAGTATCAAAACCAGCAGATTTGGTGGAAAAAGTTCACCCGCACATACCTAGGCGTGGATGGCTGAAGTACCTTAATTGAATCTAAGTTAGCGTAGTGGATCTCCCATAAGACTACATAGACGCAGGGCAACTAACCACTTTGACAGTGAAGCGAAATAAGTACTCCTGGAGTGATCTGGAAAAGCAACGAGTCAATCAATCACAGGGCCAGTAACCTCATAAGACTATAATGGATGCAGAGGCTCTGCATCACCTTTTCAATGTTAGTACTAATCAGGAACAGAAGGGTTGCGTTGGGTACCCAAGTTGTAGCTCATGCAGGGAAAATCACAACGTTTTCTTTAAACTCTCGTGGTATGTGCGAGTTATCAATTTCCAGACAATCAACTGACATAGATACAAAGGCAAGCAAATATTCCAGACCACGATCTATGAATGACTGGGTCAGAAGTGGGGTGTTCACTCACTTTGACATTCGATTGCACGCAACCTCTGCCAAAGAGGGGCATCTGTAGACACCCCACCTTCGGCTACAATGTTGACTCAGATAGCTGGATGAATGGAGGTCCACACCCCCAAACTCCATGTTTAAAACCAGCCAAACTCATCTTTATAAGCCCCAATCCATAGCACAACTCAAGCCTGAACCCAGTCTACTCACCCTTAAACATCAGCTTGAAACCATCCATAGAAAAAATCAGTCTGAAAATCCCAAAAAGTTAACATTTTCGAGTCAAATCGCCGAGTCAACCCTACTGAGTCAGTCCAGCCCTCACACCTAGTCGACTCACCTAGTCAAAATCATCTTTCAAACCCAGTTGACTCACCTAGTTCCGAGATGCCTGTCTCGGAAGCAGTTCCGAACCTGAACCTAGAGCTCCTTTCGCTTCAGGTTCGGAGCAAGTACGCTCCAAAGCTGAAGCAAAGTGGCCGTACGGGCGGCCATCTGATGGCCGCCCATCCCTATTTATAGGAGCTGCCATTGCTCGCAGCTATAAATACTCTGTCTCTCCTTCATATTAAGCACCCCTCAACATCTTAGAAATACCCTGTCCATCTCCACATCCCTTTAGCCTATTCCTCCACCAAGGAAAGCCCGAGTGAAAAGAGTCTTGCCCTGGTCCAGCCTAGCCTGACCCTAGTCCAGCCTAGCCTGACCCTGGTCTAAGTCTCTCAAGCTACCTAAGTCCCAATCTTAGCCGCTCGAAGCAAATCTTTGCGATACCTCCGTCCATCCAGCTACTCTTTATTAACATCATCTCATTTACATCTAGCATAAATGCAACATTTATTATTCTTCCAACTCCCCTGCATATCATCCCACTACAAACACTTTAATTGATTAAATACATAGCATGCATCTTGCATAAAGCACCTGTTAGTTCGAGCGTAAGCTCTGGGCTTGCCTGTTAATGGAAACCTGCCTATCAAAAACTCTTACTGTTTAGACCTACATTCATGCATCATATGATTCATGAGAATATACGAGGATTAAATCAGATTTTCAAGTATTAGTTTGATTCTGTAAAGTAAAGACCGTACTTTGGTACAGGCAGAGTGGGTGCCTATCACCTTCCCACCCTGTAACCGTAATTCCTTACCTCGAATCTCTGACCGTAGATCAAAAGGAGTCATTTTAGAGGAATGAATCTTTGGATCCTCTTCTCTAACGTTTCTATGGGGTCTAGCCAACTATAGATTCGAAGTAACTGGCTAGTGGCGACTCTGGTCTTATACAAACTCATCCAAACTTATCCAGTTTAACATGACAATCGAAAAAGCCTTCAAGAACGAGGCAAGCTAGTGGCACAACGACGATTCGCGCACACCCCCTTTTCGAAAGGGAGGGCCGGGGAAGCGGGGAAAGGTTGGCGTCCACAGAATGACGACTTCGCTGGGGAAATGCTAGTCCCACTAGTCGTGATCCAACTTGAAAGACAGAATCCCTCCTGTACTTGAAAGTCAATAGTCCTCATACAATCTCATTTGTATAGCATTCCACCCATAACCCCCCCCCCCCCCCCCCCCCCCCCCCCCCAAAAAAAAAAAGAAAAGAAAAAGAAAAAAAAACAGAAAATACCAAAACCCAAAAAGAGTAGAACATATTCCTCACCATTGCGCCTCCTCGGGCTCAACGTCTTAGAAAACAGCTTCTTTACAGCAGCATAATCTGCACCCGAGCACAACAAGCCATATCAGACCACGAAGAGGAAGCTCACCTCTTCCCTGCCCTCGACGTGGCCGAAGCACAACCTCCGGTGCAACAACCAATTGAAAATACGTTAATCATGTAAGAATTGGCACAAGGAATGAGAGCAACGCAAGAAACGTTCTTGCAATTCATGGAAGCACAAGCTATCGCAGCAGCCAACAATTAAGTTGACCTAATTCAGTAATCTCAACAGCGATGCGATGCCGGGCCCTTCCGGCCTCCAGCTCGAATCAAGCACAACCATCGGAGTCTGCCCAAGACTACCAACAACAACCATCTCAAACCCTCTATTGTGGGGCATCCTTCTCAATACCTTCCTGCGACGACAATACTATCTCAGAGCATTCCTGTTGTAGGGACTTCCAGTCAACTCCCAGTTAATCTTGCAAGCAACAATCTCAGTAGATTCTAGTATATCCCCGCCGATGGGATTTCAATTCAATTTCCAACAGCAGGGACATCATTGACGAATGCCCACAATGAGGGTCAGTGTCAAGCCCACATCAATCAGCGGACAATGACGAATACCTAACAAGGGGGTCACTTCCCAACATCTCAACCTCCTACAAACATGAGCATTTTTTCAATTCCAGCACATCCCCGCCGATAAGATTCCAGTTAATTTTCAGCAATCTTCAATTCTACAAACTCCAATTAATTTTCAGCAAATTTCAATTCAATCTTCAACTCAATTACAATCATTTCAAGCACAAGTTGAAATCATCAAGCCATTGTCATAAACAAATCAGACTATGGGGCCATTGACCCAAAAACCCTGCTTCGGTCAGGGCTAAGCAAATGCCAACGCGGATTGCATACCACACTGACAGACTGACAGTAGTGACCTCACCACTGGACGGGGCTCGGTTGGCCCCACTATGATGTATGTGTTTTATATACACGCCGTCCGTCGATTTTGTATCATTGTTTTAGGGGATGATCCAAAAAACAGATGAGGCGGATCAAAATCTCAGTGGACCACACTACTAGAAAACAGCGGTGATTGAACGTCCACCATTAAAAATTTCCTATGGTCCACTGTAATTTTCATTTTCCATCCAACCTGTTGCTTAGATCATACAGACCTGAACGAAGGGAAGACAAAAATATTAGCTTGATCCAACAGTTTGTGGCCCCCGAGAAGTTTTTATCGGTGAGTGTTCAATCACCACTTTTGGCTGTGGTGTGGTCCACATAAGATTTGGGTCTATATAAATTTTGGGATCCTACACTAAAATGAACTTTAAAAATGGATGGACGGTGTGGATAAAACACATACATCATGGTGGGGCCCAAAGGGCACCGTCAGCAGCATGCAATCCGCGTCCAGCAAATGGTCGATGGATCCTTGCACACGTCGTCGCCCGCCCAAGGTCCACGCGTGTGATTGAAGACCGCGGACCATTGAAGTAAGACCATTGTCAGTTTGAAAATATTGAACATACAGGATCATTCTCAGCAACCAATACAGTTTGAAAATCCCATCCATGGTGTGTCCCATCTCGTTAACGCGTCCGATCATCAACAAAAAAGGCCGAACATGCGGGCTACGAATTCACATAGTCCACGGACTACAATACCCTGCCCCTTTTCGAAAAGAGGAGTTAATATGATACTCAGGCTACATACGACACTTGATACACAGGCACTCAAAATTGTATACGTAGTACATATTAACTCAAATAAAACCGACTCCATTACGAATTAAAACATGTTCAACTTAAAAAATCCAAAGATTAGATTATTTGAACAATTCTAACCTCTGATTCGTGGACACTTGTTTGTAAAAATTAGACCGTTGGATATTTTCATTTTGAGCCGTCCAATAAATATCCACCAATTCCATAATCAAATAATAATATAAGCATAATTTTTTGTTCATGATACATGTAATCTAGTTAATATAAGTTGGATTATTGAATTTGACTAATATTATGGCAAATTTGCAATTTCTAAGTGGCCTGTGTATCATCCATCACTGTCCGCCAGAGTGTCAAAGTTCTCTGTTTCAAAAATAAATTAGGGTTTGGTAAGTCGCATTTGCTTTCACTTCCTCCCGCTTCTTCCATCCATTCGAAAAAAAAATACATATAAAAATATCTCCGGGGAGAGAGAGAGAGAGGCTGCTCTTTCTAATCGCCATTTTCAGACAGAGAGAGAGAGAGAGAGAGAGAGAGAGAGGTGTGCAGATCTAGGGTTTCGTTTTTCCTTTCTCAGGTTTGGAGAAGAGAGAGAGAGAGAGAGAGAGGAGCGTTTGAGGAAGGATTACTCAGAGATTTCATCAACATCCAGAGGTAGTATTTCTCTTCTTTTTTCTACAGATCTGAGTCTTTTCTCATCTCTGTCGCGCTCTTCCAACGTTTTAGGGTTTTTTTATTCTTCTTTTATGACGCATGTTGAAGAAGATTAGGGTTTCTGCTCTTGTTCATGCATTCGTTATCTTTAATCTGTGATTTGATTTTTTTCCCGATTTCTTTTGTCAAATGGAATCTATGCATTTCACTACTGTCGTTATTCTCTCCCCCTGTTTTTGGTTTTTTAGGGTTTATGAATTAGGGTTTTATTTTACTTTTTTCCCCCTTGTCTTAATCTGGTTAGTGTATGTTTTCATATGCATTCCTTTTTTCTGGAGTTATATGGTCCTCATGCATCTGCAGTTATATAGCGTGTGGGGCCCATTTGCGGTGATCCGGACTGTTGGTATGATGGGCATTCTTGTGGATGGACTATTTGTGGAAAGCCTTGAGGATTGGAAGATCCCGGCCGCCCAATCTTTGTACATCTTTATCATATGGTTTGATCTTTCGGAGTGGGGAGATTTTTTATGCCGGCCTGATTCATGGCAGGAGCCCATGAAATTGGTGATTTGGATTGCCAAACCATGGATGTATGTGATTTGTAGCGACAGGGATGCATCAGGACAATATACACATTCTGATGAATTGGGACCCTACAATTCTGATATTCAAATGTCTGGCTGAGCAAAATGTTTTTTCTGTTTGGCCCAGCAACTGTACATGTGAGACCCACTTAAGCTGTGATTGGTTGGGCAGAATGGGTCATGGGTCAGAACTCTCCCTGTCAGAAAAGCTTAGCTGTATGATTGATTGATGTTTGACCGTTGAAAGTGGACTGTCCACTAAAATTGTCCATTTGAAGGCCATCAATTCAGCGGCTAGGACCATTTTCCGGATTGGCACCATTGTGTATCAGCCATGTCCCAGAACTTTCTCCGGCTGGAAAACCTTATCCAAATAGTTGATGGGTTTTTATAGTTGAATGTGGAACATTGGATAAAACATCCATTTTTAGGACAATTGCAGTCATTGGCTTGTTGAGATCTGTTGTGGCATGGCCAATCTGTAGTGGGATTCCATGATATCTATTTGGATCACCTAAAGATGCCCTGCCTTTAAATTTCTTGACCTAAACAAGATATGCATTTTGTTTGGTCAGTAACCAGATGGGTGGTCTCACCTTTTTCTGGTCTGGACTGTTCATCAAGTGTGCTCCATCATGCATAGCACTCTCCCCAGCTTGAATATTATTTTGATTGATAATGAGAAATTTATTAAAAAAATCAGAAAATACATCCATTAAGGAAATGGGTGATGGGTATCAACTATCCATTGGTGGATTTTACTGTTGAATGTCATATTGTTAGCCAAAACCATCCATATGCAGGCCACTGACCAGACAATATCATTACAAGCTGGAGAGACTTGTTGTGGCATTGGATCCATAATGGGATCCATGAGATGAATTTTTTTCAATCTCCTAAAGATTCCACACCTATACATTTGTTGTGCCAAACCAAAGAGAAAAAAAAAAAAAAAAAAAGAAAGAAAAGAAAAGCATTTAGTATGGCCACAATTGTATTAGTGGGTTCTACCTTTCTGCTGTCCAAATGTTTGATCTGGTGTGCCTAATTATGAATGTGTCATGCCCCAAAACTCTACCCTACAAGAAAATTTTAGCCAGTAGCAGATCTCTTTTTGCTGTTGAATGAGTCATGCCCCGAAACCATCCATTTGCAGGCCACTGATCAGAGAGTTAAGATCATTGGTGTATGGATGGAATATGCTGCAGCATGGCCCATCCACAATGGGTTTCATCTGATAATCATTTGGGCCTGCCATGGAGGAGTCCCCCTTTTACACTTGCTGGCCAAGCAAATGAGCTTTGTTCTCTGGGACAGCAATTCTTAAGTTGGGTCCCATTTTTCTGTAATCCCAGCCATTTATCCAGTGGGCCCCATAATGAATGAGTCATGCCCCAAAACTTTCCTGACGAAAAAATCTTAGCCATATGATCAGTTGAACACTTTTTGCAGTTTAAAGTGTCATGCTGCAAAACCAACCATTTGCAGGCCACTGATCGGGGCTGTCAGGACAAGCAGGTGGAGGAGATATATTTACAGCATTGCTCAGTGGTAATGGGAGTCCAATGGATGATCTTTTCAGATCATCTGAAGATGAGCCCTTTTGTACTTTAAAAAAAGAAATTTGATCACGGCAATTTTTAAATCTGAAGATGAGCTGATCTGTACCCTTTTTAATTGATATCGACAATTTATTAAAACTGAAAGAAGCACAACACACTAAAGAAAACAAAGACACTGGTGACTGCTTGAAGGGGGAGGCAATAAGACATCATCAACCTTGGAACTTATACCTTCAGGCCCCCCAATTTTCCTCCAAACTCTTTGTTACTGCACCTGGCAAAGGCTCTTTTAAGCATGCTGCTCTAGCAAATTTTCTTACAAGCCTATTGACAAAGACACTCTTTGGTGACTCAACTTATTCATTGAATGTCCTGTTATTTGGTTCATTCGAAATTGTGCGCTACCTCTCTAACATAGCTAAGCTGTGGGAAGCTTGCCTCCTTTTAGCCAAGCATCTACCAATTCCATGCTTTTAAGAAAGGCATCAATTGTGCTGGTCATCACCCTGGACAATCTGAAAAGATCAAAGAACACCTCCCTTCTCCATGTAATTTCAATGCATAAGCAAATGATCTACTGATTCTACATTCCACAAACAGAGGTTGGCGTGTTTGTGATGATGCCTGTTTACTTTTTTGATGACTTGTTTCCCTGGCCAAGAAAAAAAAATCTCTGTTTGTCTATAATTGTACACGTGGATCCCAATTTTTTGTGATCCCTACCATTCATATTTTGGTTCGAATATAAACGGGTTGTGCATCTAACCTCTTGTGACTTTGGAAAACCATACCCAAAATATCTGGTGGAACATTATTTGATTTTAGGATTTGTATCCTGTCATCTGGCAAATCTCTGACATTTAGTTCCATCATTTTTTTTTTTTGTAGACAAGATGGCAATGGAGATCACTCAGATCCTGTTGTCCGCACAATCACCGGATGGTAATGTGCGAACGGCTGCCGAAGAAAGCCTCAGGCAGTTTCAGGAACAGAATCTACCCATTTTCCTCCTCTCACTCTCAGTTGAACTTTCAAATGATGAGAAAGCCCCTGAATCCCGACGCCTTGCTGGAATCATCTTAAAGAATTCATTGGATGCCAAAGATTCTGCTCGTAAAGAATTGCTCATCCAGCATTGGGTTGCGATTGATGGCACGCTCAGGTCCCAGATCAAGGACTTGCTTCTGAGGACATTGGGATCGTCCGTGCACGAAGCAAGGCACACTTCATCACAGGTGATTGCTAAGATCGCCTCGATTGAAATACCCCGTAAAGAGTGGCCTGAACTCATTGGATGCCTACTCTCCAACATGACCCAGCAAGAAAAGCCAGCTTCTTTGAAGCAGGCCACTCTTGAAACACTTGGTTATGTCTGTGAGGAGATCTCTTCACAAGACCTCGAACAAGATCAGGTGAATTCTGTCCTCACTGCCGTAGTCCAAGGCATGACTCTCGCCAACCATCCCAGTGATGTCCGCCTTGCTGCGACGAAAGCTTTGTACAATGCTCTGGGTTTTGCACAAACCAATTTTGATAATGAGATGGAGAGGAATTACATCTTGAAGGTTGTATGTGAGACTGCAGTGTCGAAGGAAGTGGAGATTCGGCAGGCAGCATTTGAGTGCCTTGTCTCAGTCTCTACAATATACTATGACAAGCTTGAACCTTACATGCAGACCCTCTTCAATCTGACTGCGAATGCAGTGAAGGGGGATGAAGAACCTGTTGCACTTCAAGCAATAGAGTTCTGGAGCTCCATCTGCGATGAAGAGATTGAGATCCAAGAAGAGGATGAAGAGGGTGCTACCCATTCACGCTTTATCGAGAAGGCTCTGCCATCGCTTGTTCCAATGCTGTTAGAGACGTTGCTCAAGCAGGAGGAGGATCAGGACCAAGATGACAGTGTCTGGAATCTGTCCATGGCTGGCGGGACCTGTTTGGGACTCGTTGCAAAAACTGTTGGTGATGCTATAGTGCCCCTTGTGATGCCTTTTGTGGAGGCTAACATACTAAAGACTGATTGGCGTAGCCGTGAGGCAGCCACCTTTGCGTTCGGTTCCATTCTTGAAGGTCCATCTGTTGAAGTTCTCTCACCATTGGTTAATGGGGGTCTTGAATTCCTGCTAACCGCGATGAAAGACGGGAACAGCCACGTAAAGGATACGACTGCTTGGACTCTAAGTAGGATATTTGAGATCTTGCACTCCCCAGCTAGCGGGTATTCAGTTATAACTGACAAGAACCTTGATGGAGTTGTTCGGGTCTTGTTGGAGAGCGTCAAGGACACCCCCAATGTTGCAGAAAAAGCTTGTGGTGCAATTTACTATCTTGCCCAGGGGTATGAAGAGGCCGGGAGTAGTTCTTCGGTTCTCTCACCTCACCTTCCCAACATTATCACTGCTCTTGTTTTTGTTGCAGAACGTACAGATGGTAACGATTCCAGACTTAGAGCTTCTGCCTATGAGACCTTGAATGAGGTTGTTAGATGCTCTAATCTTTCCGAAGCATCCCCAATCATAGCACAGCTCCTTCCTGTCATCATGAAAAAATTGGAGCAGACAATGGAGATTCAAATTGTTTCCTCGGATGATAGAGAGAAGCAAGGAGATTTGCAAGCTCTGCTATGTGGCGTCCTCCAGGTCATCATTCAGAAGCTTAGTGCTTCTGATGACACAAAGCACATGATCCTCCAGGCGGCGGATCAGATGATGCTCTTGTTTCTCAAAGTTTTTGCCTGCCGCAGCTCGACGGTACATGAGGAGGCGATGCTTGCGATCGGAGCATTGGCCTATGCAACCGGCGAGGAGTTTGCGAAGTACATGTCGGAGTTCTACCGTTACTTGGAGATGGGCTTGCAGAATTTCGAGGAGTATCAGGTCTGTGCCATCTCAGTTGGGGTGGTTGGTGATATCTGCCGTGCATTGGATGCAAAGGTCCTTCCGTACTGCGATGGTATCATGACACACCTCCTCAAGGACCTCTCGAATAGCTTGCTCCATCGGTCTGTCAAGCCTCCCATTTTCTCCTGCTTTGGAGACATTGCACTTGCCATCAATGAACAGTTTGAGAAGTACCTTCCATATGCGATGCCGATGCTGCAAGGAGCTGCGGAGCTCTGTGCCCGATTGGATGCCCATGATGAGGAAATGGTTGACTATGGAAACCAACTCAGATGTGGCATATTTGAAGCTTACTCGGGCATACTCCAGGGCTTTAAGAATTCGAAGGCAGACTTGATGATGCCTTTTGCTAGTCACCTCTTGCAGTTTATAGAAGCAGTCTTTGAAGACAAGCAAAGGTATGCTGAACTTGACGCCCTCTACTCCTTGTTTACATCAGATGATATGTTTTGAGTGCTTTTTATTACATGCTTCACGGTAAAACAAACCAGTGCTTTTCTTTGACCTGACAACCATACCGGCGGATCAATTTTGGGTGATCCAGTCCATAATCAGCCAAAGATTGTATATTTTTCTCTTTGGTCTAACAATATCTTGCAATGAACTTTGGTAGGGATGAAGCTGTGACAAAAGCTGCAGTTGCTGTGATGGGCGACCTTGCGGACACACTTGGCCCGAACATGAAGATACTGTTCAAGGACTGCACGTTCCATATGGAATTCTTGGGAGAGTGCTTTGAGTCGGATGATGAACAGCTGAAGGAGACTGCAAGTTGGACGCAAGGGATGATTGGACGCATTTTGGTGTCATGAGGTGAAGCTGTTCATGGTAAGGATTCCATTTTCTGTTCTGATTATATGGTCTTCTTTTCTTTCCTAGTGTTTGTTATGCATCAAGGAGTAAGTAGGAGCGGCCAATGTCCGACTTGCTATCTCAGTAGGTGGAGCTGTGGATGTTTAAGAGTCTTCGGACCCAATGCTTTTTGGGTCCTTGTTGAGAGAGGATGATTTGGTGCTTTGCCACCTGAATAGATTGATATCTTGCTTCTTGAACTCTGTTATTTGGAATGAATTCACTGATAGTGTCATCTCTCTCTCTCTCTCTCTCGTTTGTGTGTTCATGGCCAGCTATATGAATACAATTTTTTTGTTTTTTTGTGTGTAGAAACATCATAGCCATGCAATAGGTGGTTTGCAGAACCATAAAAAAGATAACTTGATAAGAATGGGATCAATCAAACCATTAGGTGGGCTGCACTTGTACATTAAGTTAAGAGCATTGAATCTTCATTGATTTTGATGGTGTAGCCAGGAGCGGATTGCGTACTGTGGAACTCAGTATTTTAAGCGTACTGAGTGAACTCTTTGGGGGGCCCACCGTGATTTATGTATTTTATCCCTTCTGTCCATCCATTAACAGATAATTTTAGGGCTTGAGCCAAAAACTGAAGCATATCCAAGCAGACCACACCCAACCGGAAACATTGTGAATTGAACGTCTGCTGTGTAAAAATTCTTAGGGGCCACAGAAGTTTTGGATCAAGCTGCAATTTTTGTTTTCCCTTCATCCACGTCTGTGTGATCGTATGAACAGTTTTGGATCAAGTTGAAATTTGTGTTTTCCCTTCATCCATCCATGTCTGTGTGATAATATGAACAGTTTGGATGACAAATAAACATGTCTGCAGGGCCGTAGGAAGGTTTGAACGGTGGAAATCATTATTCCCACTGTTTCCTGTGGTATGGTCCACTTAAGATTTGAATGCTTCAGTTTATCAACGCCTAAAATTAACTGGAAAAACGGATGGAAGGCGTGGATAAACCAACATACATTCACGGTGGGCCCAACAGAGTTTACTCTGTACGATAGTAACTCAGTACGCAGTCCGATTTCGGTTTGGCCTGCCTAAACAATTCAACTGCTTGTCATATAAATAAATAAATAAGTCATATCCATGATTCAGGTGAGCCACAAAGAATGGAAACAGTGCAAGAGGGAGCCAACCATCTAACCTGACAGTCCGGTCTCCAGCTAGTGAGCTTGTAGAGCAAAGATGGGCTGGGCTTAGGTGGGCCCCACAGTAATGTATTTGTGAAACCCCCATCAAATGCATCAGCTCATATTAGGCCCATGGCCAAAAAATCAGCCACATCCATGATTTCAGGTGAGCCACTCCAGTGAAAAAAGGTGCAAGGGGGCCCATCCAAGCTGTTTCATGGGTGTGGGGTCTACATAAAAATGGGTGGACCTAATATTTGTTCCCCAGGCATAACTTTTCATGAGAAAGCTGATGGTTGGAGTAGATTTCACATTATCACCATATTGGGTCTGTAACAATCATCCATAGATGTCCTTCTCCTACTGGTTCCTTTCATGTGGTCTCCCTGATTTTTGGGCCTTTGACACAATGATGGATGACACAATTGATGGTCAGGAACATCATGGTGGGCCCTGTAAAAAAAAAAAAAAATCAAGGGTAGGAGTCTCCCTCCCAGCTGTTTCTCTTTGTATGGTCCGCATGAATCATGAATTTATCTAATTTTTGTAGCCCTACGGCTAAATTTTCTTCATGCACATAATGGTCAGAGGATTTTGTAAACGCATTATGGTGGGGCCGACTCAAGCCGCCCCCATGTTTGCTCCCATGTAAGGACTCGTAGATAGATAGATAGATAGTTGTCCCCCTCCCAATTGTTTCTCTTGGTGTGGACCACTTGAAACATGAACTATCCTGGCTTTTGAACTTTATGGCTAAATTTCCTTCACACACCTAATGGTGAGGGTGGATTTTAGAAACACATCACAGCGAGCCCAATCCATAACTTAGGTGGACCACACCAATGCCCACCCATTAAAACCTTCCTAATTATTTATGGGGCCCATTGAGATGAGGTTCAGACATCCAGCCCATCCACTGGAGGAAAATTTTGTTACACCCACGGGGTAGCTACGCTCACCGGGTGTAGCAATGACCCACTGTGATGTATGTGTTGTATCCACACCGTCCATCTATTTTGTGAGATCATTTTAGGGCATGACACAAAAAATGAGGCAGATCCAAAGCTCAAGTGGACCCAGCACAGAAAATAGTAGGGATTGAACGCCAATCATTAAAAACTTCTCGGGGCCACTTGAGCTTCATCATGGTGGGGTCATTGCTACGCCTGATGTAGCTAGGGTAGCTAACTCGTGGGTGTAGCAAAATTTTTCTCCATCCATTGTGTGTCCCACTTGACGAGGGGTCAAGCATCAAAATTTCAAGACACTCTAAAACTTAGGTGAGCCCCCACCAACTGCTTTTAAATGTTTTAGGCATGGTTTTAGATGGTGTAACAAAAATTAAGTTCCATGTACGACTGATTTTTGGGACATCCAATAAGCTAGAGATGACCTGCCAAATGCACGTCTCGATGTCCAACACACATCTTAGTGGGCCCCACAAACTCCATGATCACATCAAAGAGGCGATAAAATGCCATCAATATATAGCACGGAGATAGAGCCAAAGCCTAGCATTATAATAGACGAAGAAACTGAAGAGAAGTGGACCTGACTTAAAAGTGTGTGTTTGGATGCATTGTGGAATTGACATGCAATCACTAGTCCAGAAAATAGAAATAACCAAACTCAGTGATTTTTTTAGGTCCTGTTTGTTTCTATCCAATACCTTAGAATTAGAGCAATAAATAAATAAATAATAAAAAATAGTAGGGCCTGTTCTTGTTTTCCAAACTTAATAAAAAAGGAAAAAAAAAAAAAGGAGGAAGAAAGAAAAACCAGGGATGTCAATGTCTCTTAAAAATAGTCAATAAATCCAGTGCTATTATGAAAGGAAAAGGAGAGACTTTTGATTGTTGATTTTTTTATTTTTATTTTTATTTTTTCATTTTAAATATTTTAGCATGGATGAGGAAGGGTGTGAAAATATATGGGCCCATTTTATGTATGTGGCTTATCAATGCCTTCCATCCATTATACCAGCTGATTTTAGGGCATGAGCCTAAAAGAGGCAGATCCAAAGATCAAGTGGACCACGCCATGGGAAACAATGGGAATTGAATGTCTACCATTAGAAACTTTTTAAGGCCTAGAAGTTTTGGATCAAGCTGATATTTATATTTTCCTATTATCTATGTCCCATCTATGTGACCTTATGAACGGATTAGATGACAAATAAACATCAATGCAGGCCTAGGAAGGAAATAGCTTTGAGGGAAGACTTTTTAAGAACACTGTTTCCTGTGGTGTAGGCCACTTGACCTTTGGATTTGCCTCATTTTTTTTTGGCTTATGCCCTAAAATATTTGGGTAAAACAGATGGACAGCATGGATATGTTACATACATCATAGTGGGGCCACAAATTTAAGACAGCCCTTTTCATTCTGGTTTTTGGAAATAGGCCCTTACTTTCAAAGAAGGGAAATGGATAATAATGAGCTATTTGCAAAGGAAATGAAAAACCAAACAGCCCCCAAATGTATGAATTTCATAAAGGTGTGTTTGGATTTGATGAAACCCTTATCAACTATAGAAAGAAAACTGATTTCTTTTGATGTGTTAGTTTTTTTTTTTTTTTTTTTTTTTTTTTTTTTTTTTTTTTTTTTTTTTTCTGTTTGAGAAACATAAAAGATCGATGAGAAAATCAAATTCATTTTCTGAAGTATTCCTCAAAAAATGAGTAAAACGTTTTACTATATAAAATCTTATAATATGGTATTTTTAATAGCAAGAAGTTGTCATTATTAAACATTTCCTTCATCTTGAAAGATTTTCCATGCAAATTCATGGTGCAAAACAAACAAGTGAAAATGTCATTATCTTTCCATTGAGGCAATGACATGAGTTACATGTCCTAAGCCAGTGTCGTGGTTTTCCTTTTCTTTTTCATAGTTGACTAAGGTTTTCACTCAATCAAAACATGTCCGTTTTTTAATATACAATTGTTGGGCCGATTCCACCTCAAAATGACTAGTCATTGTTAAGGGGCCTCTTCCCAATATATAGCCCAGTAATCTCTCCAGCCTTTAGCTGATGTGGGACAAACCCAACAATCCCCCCTCCACAGCGGATAGGGGCTCCCGAGCACTGCCCTCTCTGGACTCTCGAGCACTGCCCCTCTTGCTCACGGGCGCCACCACATACCGGCTTGGCTGGGCCAGCTCTGATACCACTTGTTGGGCCGATTCCACCTCAAAATAACTAGTCATTCTTAAGGGGCCTCTTCCCAATATATAGCCCTAGTAATCTCCCCAGCCTCTAGCCGATGTGGGACAAACCCAACAACAATTTCTCATTTTTTTTGTGGATTCTGGCTTCCTTTCTCTATCTACAAAATGTTTTCGATAAAAACAAACACACCCCAAAATTCCCAATGGAGAGTAGGCTCAAGAACTATGTTTGGGGTTTTGTCATTTCCATCTGAGAAAGCTACATGGGGTGCGGCTTCAGTTCGGGCGGTGGCTAGTGCTTACAGAGGCAATGGACGAGCTAGAATTCGCATCAAGGGCCACCGAAAATCCTAAAATCACGGGTCTGTTTGTTTATTCGAACAGCGGCCGAGCTTTCTCTCCGAAGAAAGAGAAGCCAGCTTAATCCAAGAACTGAAATCTACACTAATGGGGGTCTTCAGTTTTCTCTTTATTTCACATTTGTTCAGAGAGAACAAAATTTCTATTCAATTTATGTTCCAACGCTTGTAAATTACTCATCACCAGAACTACATCAGGTGGGCTACAGGCGGACAGTTTTAAGGAACATGCGACCCGGTAAATGGACGTGTGGGGTGATCGGAACTCGCGTTAAGCATGCACATTTTGCAAATCAAGCTGCTACTGGTGGTGAATTTTGGATAATATGAAACGATGGAAATAATTTCCTTATGTTTATTATCAACTGATCATAGTTTCGATCTTGATATGCAATACAATCATACAATTTAAAAAAGAAAATTGATCGATCCTAAACTCCTAATGAAGAAGATCAATGGACCGATTTATTCAGACAAAACCAAAATCTCAAAATCAGATTAATCAATTGTAATCTCGCCGATCATCACTAGTGAGTCGTCGCAGGGCAATCAGAAGGATGGAAAGCCAACAGCCCAGCCGCTGTATAACACCGTCTCATAATCCTTTCCGGACAATCTCTTCCGTTCGTATCGAAGCGGGGACCCTACCAAGCCGGAATTGACATTGGAGGGGACATTGCAGATAGGATGTGGGGACGAAAGCAGGTGGACCGTGCACGATTGGAGTGGATGGTCCAAGTAGGGGTGTGCGATCTTGAAGCCATGGAGTGGCGCATAGAAGTAGCCATTCGGGTCGGTCACAAACGCCTTGTAGAAGCTCACACTACCCTTGTGGTCTTTGCATGCGACGCCAACCTTGGCTGATGGTATGGGCTTGGCATCGATCAAGGACTGTGTCCCAACATGGCCCAGCTCTGGCAGTAGACCACACCTTCGACCGTCGACACTACCGCCTTCTTCTCTTTCTCATATGAGGCTTGTGTGGATTGAAAGGCAGCGAAGGCCAGGAAGAATAAGAATAGTAGTGAGGGGAAGGAGTGGAGCTGTTTGGCTGCCATTTTCTCTATCTGTTCTTTTAGAGAAATGAGTGGGTTTGATTGGATTTGAGGAGATGGGTGAGATGGGAGGGAGTCATTGGAGTATATATATATTGGATTTTTTTGGATTGTGTTTTGTGGGTGTTTGGCTAGCATGATTGAGATTTGATGAACGTGGGAGCTACTCAGTTGCATTTTGAAATGGATGGCAACGTTCATGTGCATGTAGACGTGGGAGCCACTTTCAATATTCCTTGCCGAGACTATTGTGTTAGTTTTGCACCATTTAAGAGACTGGTGGTGGACCATCCTCCTTACGTGCGGCACTGATATACAGCTATGCAGACCGTTCAAAAAGTGAAGTCGCGTCGTGATTTGCGTGTATGTCTAAAATTATGCTGATGGAGCAATCCTGACTGTCTAATTAATGGCTGTTAAATGGATGGCTTAAAGTAGAATAATAAGTGGTTCAAATTTAACAGTTAATGCCTGTGTGCAAATCCAGGCCATACAAACTCTTCAAGCTCCTTGGACAAAGGGTCATGCAAAAAATCAGCCTGTTTTACATTTCAGGTAGGCCCCAGTGAAAATCACGGGTGGGTGTCCCTTCCCACTTGATTCCCTTTGCTGTGGCCCACCTAAGTTTTAGATTAGACTAATTTCCAAATAAGTGGGTTTCATATTGAGTGATGCATCTGATGGACGGGTTGGATACATCACATGCTGATCGAACGCTCAGTACTGTTAAAAAGAATCTTGGGGTCCATTGCTCCGCTGTTTGCAATCTCCACCCAAAGGGGATTTGAAATCTACGGTTTTCACAAACCCTCGCTCAAATGGATGAGATTTGGCTAGCGACCCCAACACCAGCCAGTTAATCCAGTTATTTATACCAAGTGTTCTTATTCTTCTTATGGCCATATCCAATCTCCTGGTCCTACAAAAAGGAAAAGGAATTTTCTTTTTTCCTTTTGGGAAGGAGAATTAGGAAAATCTTATTGATTGCTTCTTTCTCCATACCTCCAGGGAAAGCATGAAAAAAAAGGCTTGAATAGTATGATCCCTCCATCACCCCATAATAAAAGGGGTGCTCTCGTAGTTCTTCTTGGTCTGTAAAGTATGTATTGTTAGGTATTCCATTTTTCCATTGAGGCCGAACTTAGACCTGTGCTCAAGAGATAGTTGTTCATACATTGATAAGGGATGTATGGATTCTCGAGAAGAGAGGAGTCCGTGGTGGTCCCATTGGGACATCCCGAATCCCATAGATACCTACCTAGTCAGGCATCTTATTCTACATATCCCTATAGGGAATCATTGTACTTGAATTTTTCATTGAATATAAAATCAAAATTTACACATAGCACGACCTATGTTGCCTTAAGAGGAACTGCGATAAAAGATGGGATATGCACTAGATAGCTATATCCGCATGTTTTTAATAAATACAACTTCTCTTACACACTTCAACCCTATTCTACTAATTTCTACTAACAAACAGGTAGTGAGCTTTTGCACATTTTTGTTAATCCGTGAACATAATCTATATAGACACATAGATCCACGGATCCATACATCTCGATCGAAAAAGAATCAATAGAAAAAGAAAGAATTGGAATGGATCGATATCTTTCTCGATATCTTTCTCGAAACAAACGAAAAGGAAAAGAAAGATGAAACATAAATTACAAATCAACTAAGCCCTCCCTCTCAGAGGCTTGCTTAAGAATAAGAAAGAGGAATCTCATGAAAATACCATGGAATAAGGTTTGATCCTATTCATGGTGTCAAAGCTCTGTGGGGAATTGTTGAGTTAGATAAGGTAATTCATACAATTTAGAGTCCTCGCTAGCTGATAGGGTTGTCAATGGGCTAGGCCTGGAGTTGGTCTTAGCTCGGATTTTGAACTGTTTCAGGCCGGCTCTATGTAAAATTTTGATTTTTCAGGCTCGAGCCCGGCTCATTGACACCCCCACTAAGCAAATGAAAACTCAAAATCTATGATATGCTTAGAAATCGTAGAATTGATTAAGAATTGTGGGAATTAAAGATTTCCTAACTTAGCTGCAGTTGATCTGTGATTAAAGCCTTTAAAGGTTTTAGTGGCATAAAAAATGAAGGGATTAGGCACCATTTTTCACTTGCATAACATGCAGTCTCTACTTTATAAAACTTTTGGAAGATTTAGCTAAGTTTTAAGAAACTATATCTGGGTTGACTTGTGAAGACGCTATGCTCAATGTTAGGCGAACTCGCAAGAGTAAGAAAGTAAAAAAAAGAAAGGAAAGCAATAGTATTAAAGATGCATGATGGAATGTGTGAATTGAAACACAAGCATGGTTGCGATGTGAGAAGGAGAACCAAATAGTCTTTTTATCAAAGAGATAACTGATTCTTTTACAACAACCCTACTTGCATACTTAAGCAAACTTATTCTTTTTTAGGATATCTCTTTCTTCTTTCTTTTGAATACTGCAGCCTTTTGGCGCAGTGGATGGATATTGCTTGAGGAAAATCTTCCCCAAGCCCCCATAGAACTACAAGTAAGCCTCGAATGTTGCAAATGAGAGATATGTGCTAGATTTTTATAGAGGGAACCAACAGGAATCATGTTTCCATTGATGCTGACATGGCATAATGTTGTGTCATTCGAGGTATTATTAGGTGATAAGATTTTGTTGTGCTGATAAGTGGATTTTTTACATAGGTGGGAAGTCGATTCCCTGCTGGTACTTTTTGGCGTGTTTTGGGAGGTATTTTGGCCATAAAAGCTTAAGAGCCAACTCAGCAGTCTAGGTGGTGCCATGTCGGGAATTTGATTCCTCCTGTGCCTTTTGGCAATAATCTAAACCATTAGGGGGTGTTTGGCGCACCGTATTAGAAGGGATGGAATGGTATTAGGTGGGATTAGCATCAATTACTGCACAATGATTACATGTCTGGTAATACCATGGTATTGTCACCATCCAATCCCATGTTTGGGATCAAATTCTTGCTATGAGAAAAACACAGGATTAAGCAAAATCCAGTTTGGTGGACCATGGAATTGTAATCAACCGATCCAAATTCACAACGGATGTCGGTCACTTATTCATGTATATAACCATAGTGTCACGTGTAAAGGGCATATACCCGTGGACGACATGAATAAAACACATGCATCAATGTGGGGCCCACATGTATAGTGGATTTCAAAATCCACATAAATCCCTTGAAAATCCTGCATGGGATCAAATGCAATTCCATCCCACTTAATCCCATCCCTCCCATCCTCCCCAAACCTCTTATGGAATTTGCACGGAACTAAATGCAATTTCATCATCCCACCTAATCTCATCTAATACCATGCACCAAACACCCCCTTAGTTGGCTTGGAAGTTCTTTAGGATTCCCTCCGTATGACCCCAAGTCGATTGAGTGCCAATTATGAAGTTCAACTAAAATCCTTTGGAGTAGTCTTCGTTATCTTGGGTGGTGTGTCTGCATATACACAATTTGAAAATTTTCTTATTGGGCCGGGCTTGGGTAGGCCCAACCGTGATGTGCACGTGAAATCCACTTTTCCTGTCAAATGCTTCAACTCATGATAGGCTCAAGGTCCAAAAGTAGACCACATCCATGATTAAGATGAGCCACACGAGTGGAAAAAGTATGCAATGGATGCCCGCTATCCAATTTTTTCACTTGGTGTGGCCCACATTAATAACATATGGAGCTAGTTTTTGGGCTCAAGGCATAACTTTTCAGTAGACAAGTGATGTTTGGAGTAGATTTCACATTATCATCACCTTGGGCCCTTTAACAATCATCCGTGCATGTCCCTCTCCAACTGTTCCTTTTGTGTGGCCCATTGGAATTATAAGTGATGTAGAGGAGGTCATTGATGATTACATGACGAAAATGGACCATCAGAAGGAAGCCAGGTGGAGCAATAAAACACTCACCAAAATTTAGAAAACCAAGCCCCGTCGGGCTCCTAACCAACCTTCACCGTGCACCGGACCATAGACTAGATTCGTCCAGAGAGTTTCTGGATAGATTTCATAATATCGAACGCCCGACCCTCAGGTCATTAGGCGCTCGATCCTTCATTGGATGCCAGTTAACCCCCTTTCGAGCACCCGATATTTGTCCGAATTTTGCCCAATCTTTCTGGACAGTTTTGTTCTCCATCGAGCGCTTGACCACCCTTGATTGAGCACCCAATTTTCATTTAGATTTTATGTTTTGGACACTGGACAATTTTGAGTTTTGGTGGGCACCCGATCGCCATTCATCGGGTGCCTGACGATGCGTGATCAGTTGCGTAGCTTTTGTTCAAACTTTCTATTTTAAATAATTTTCTTTCCTAGTTCGTTTAGGACTTTTGATTTATGCATTTACTCTTTCTAGTACTAAACTTAGGTTATAAATACTCATTATAATTCGTTGTTAAGGATAATTATTCATCTTTTAATAAAATATCTTGAGTTTAGACTCTTTGCTCGTGGATTCGAGTGTTTTTTCATGGATTTGAAGAAGATCAGTCGAGGATTCCTGATAGTTTCGTGGATTCAGAATAATTATCCCGTGAGGAGAGACGGTGTTCAATTCCACACCTCATTTATGCTGCACCAAGTTGGTATCAAAGCGAGGAACAACCTCGGGATGATGGCGTCTAGCGACAGTCGCGACAATAACCCTTGACGTTGTTCAAGGGTTTTAACTCCTTGCAGAGAAGAACGAGGCTCTCCAAGTGGTGAATCAATTGTCTATGGAGAGATTGCATACTTCTCTCGAGTAGATTTTAAGGGTTCTACCATAGCCCTAAGCCTAATGCGAGGCACAACTCCCAGCGTTGTTGTATGGAACAATCCTATATTCCGTCAAGCATAGCTGCTGGCACTCCGCAGGGCTGATCACGATGACTTGGATCACAGCGATGAGGATGTTGGAGACATCGTCGCACGACGGCCTACACAAGGGGATGAATGTGCAGATCGCAATGATAGAGACTTTCGAGGTAAAGGTGAGCTTTCTACTTTTAATGGTACATTAATGTCGAATATTTCCTTGATTGGTTAGCAAAAGTTGAAAGATATTTTGACTATATGGGTGTTCCAGAAGATAAACGAGTTAAGCTTGTCACATACAAACTGAAATCCGGTGCTTCTGCATATTGGGAGCAATTATAAACTTCTCGCACCTGCCAGAACAAACTACCCATTTAAACATGGCCCTGGATGAAACGATTGTTGAAGTCTAGGTTTTTACCTAGCGACTATGATTAGGTATTGTTTCAAAATTATCAAAATTGCAAGCAAGGATCTCGATCTGTCGCAGACTATCGGCCAAGTTCGATTGTCTGATAACACAGGAACAAGTTGTCAGAGACCTAATCCCAAAAGACCGTAAGGTTCATTGGTGGTCTACGACCTAAAATCCAAGATCGAATTTATCGGTGGTCTACGACCTACAATCCAAGATCGAATCCAGTCTGGACTATGGCAGATGCAGCTCGATTAGCTACCCGCGTTGAGACATAACTTGCTAAAATTCCTGCGCGAACTTATCCTTCGACCTACGTTCCTATGAAGGGTCTTATGCAAGATGCAACCTTGTCTAAGGGAAAAGAACCTGTTGGTGGGCGTGCTCTGCCTCCACCAACCGCGAGCCACGATGCAGGGAGCGGTCCATCCAGGCCACAAAAGGCCGTCCACACGATAGTAGGCCCAAGCTAGGCACTGAATTCGTATGCTCGACCTAGGCTGGGTAACTGTTTCTGCTGTGGCCAACCAAGCCAATTGTCCAATGTATGCCCCCAGCTAGGGCTGTCAACGGGTCGGATTCGGAGCGAATAGTAGCTGATCCGAATCCGATTCGATTTGTGATCCGGGTGATCCGTATCCGACCCGAAATCCGACGGATCTCTAAACTTCTATCCGAAATCCGACCCGACAGAGATTCAGCCGATCGACTCTGATCCGACCCGATCCGTCCGTCCACCATGGGCCCTACTGAACTGATGGTTTGGATCATGAGAACTAGCTGGGTCTGTGGTTTAAAAAAAAAAAACAGAAAAAAACGAAGAAGAAGACGTACCTGGTGGACGCCCCTCTCTTCTCTCTCTCTCTCTCTCTCTCTCTCTCTCTCTCTCGTTCTCCCAGTGCGACAGTAGCTGGGTGTGTGGTTTAAAAAAAAAACAGAAAAAAAACAAAGAAGAAGACGTACCTGGTGCCTGGTGGACGCCTCTCTCTCTCTCTCTCTCTCTCTCTCTCTCTCTCTCTCTCGTTCTCCCAGTGCGACAGGTAGGTGGGTTTTTTTTTTTTAAATCTAATCGGATCATTATCGGATCAGAGCGGGGTCGCTCCGAATCCGACCCGATTAATAAACGGATCACAGATTTTGATCCGTATCCGATCCGTTGATCCGATTAATGATCCAGATCCGGTTAAATCGGATCGGATACGGATCGGATACGGATCAAGATCCGTGCCATTGACAGCCCTACCCCCAGCGCCCCATTGCCAATGTAGCCACTAATGAAGGAGAGGTTGAGGAAGAGTGTATGGAAGGAGAACCCATGAATGAAGAGTTCGATTAGAATACCGAGGAAGAGGAGGATAGTACATATTAGTTAGCCGTGGACCGAGGCAAGTCCTTGGTTGTGAGGCAGCTATGTTACACTCCTAGACAAGAAATGCACTCTCAATGCCACAACATCTTCCGAACTTGCTGCATCGTGAACGGTAAGGTGTGCGATGTCATCATTGACAGTGAGAGCAGCGAGAACATGGTGTCCAGATCAGTTATGGTGGACAAGCTCTGTTTGTCGACAATAAAGCACCCAACCCCGTACTCCTTTGGCTGGATTAAAAAGGTCGGTGACACCAAGGTAACTGAGCAATGTCTTATTTCATCTTCCATTGTTAGGAGCTATAAGGACGAAGTATTGTGCAATATTATGGACATAGAGGCGTGTCATATGCTTCTCGATCGTCCTTGGTAATCACACCGAGATGCTACCCATCGAATACGAGATAACGTATATATTTTTGTCAAAGATGGGAGAAAGAAAGTTCTAGCTCCTATAACGCCGGAAAGCCGCCTCGAGACTTCTAAAGTGGAGGGAAGTTCTCTCCTTGCCATAAGAGAGTTTGTGGAAGAATCCAAGGAGTCGGGTGAGATCTATGCTATGGTAGTCAAGGAAGATGACCTAGGGAGTATGTTTATTCCTCCAACCCTACGCCCACTTCTGAATGAATTTCAGGAGGTTTGGCTCGAAGACCTCCCTCATGGGCTACCCTTATGTGGGATATCCAACACCACATCGACCTCATACCCGGTGCTAGTTTATCGAACCGACCATACTACTGGTTGAGCCCGAAAGAGAATGAAATTCTCTAAGGGCAGGTTGAAGAATTGCTGAAGAAATGATTGCTCAAGGAGAGCATGAGTCCATTTGCGGTTCCAACCTTATTGACGCTGAAGAAGGATGAGCATATATGCGTTGATAGCATGGCTATTAACAAAATCTCCATCAAATATAGATTTCATATACCCCAGTTAGACGATATACTTGATATGCTTGAGGGGGTGTAGGGTTTTTCTAAGATGGACTTACACAGCAGGTACCATCAAATATGTATCCACCCTGAGGATGAGTGGAAGAGGCTTTTAAAACAAAGGACGGGTTAGACGAATGACTAGTTATACCATTTGGATTGTCAAATGCATCAAGCACCTTCATGCGCCTTATAAATCAGGCATTGAAATTGTTCATAGGTAAGTTCATCGTGGTTTACTTCGACGATATATTGATATACAGTTAGGATGAGTCGAAACATGTTGAACATCTCAGACAATTTCTTTAGGTTTTACAAGAGAACAAGTTATACATGAACTTGAAGAAGTGTAGCTTCCTTACGGACCACCTTTTGTTCCTAGGGTTCGTAGTTTCATCGACTAGTATCTGGGTTCATGAGGACAAAGTAAGGGCCATCCGTGAGTGGCTTATTCCTGCCAACATCCATGGGTTGGCCACATTCTATCACCGCTTTGTTACAAATTTCAGCACGATTGCTACGCTGATCACGGATTGCATGAAGAAAGGGCCATTTTAGTGGACAAAAGATGCTGACCATAGTTTTACTGAGATTAAGCAAAAATTATTGTCTACTCTGGTCTTAGTTTTGTTGAGATTAAGCAAAAATTGTTATCTACTCTGGTCCTAGTTTTGCCAAACTTCAAAAAGGTTTTTAAAGTGGATTGTGATGCGTCTTACATGGTCATTGTTGCAGTATTATCTTAGGAATGCAGGCCCGTAGACTTCTACAGTAAGAAGCTTAGTGAAGCTTGAAAGAAGTGGTCCACATATGAGATAGAGTTATACACTGTGGTACAAGCTCTTCGGCATTGGCGACACTATCTCATTCAGAGAGAGTTTTTCCTTTACATCGATCATTAAGCCTTGAAATTTATTAATAGCCAGACAAATGTTAGCTGTGTACATGCCAGGTGGATTTTATTCTTGTAGGAATTCACGTTCGTATTGAAGCATAAGTCTGACCAACAAAATAAGGTGGCTGACGCATTAAGTCGCCGAGACACCCTTCTTGTCACTATAAGTACCGAGGTTGTTGGGTTTGACTGGCTCAAGGAATTATACGTTGTAGATAACGAGTTCAAGGATGTTTGGTTAACAAGTAAGGAAGGCTGACTGGGTGATTTCCACATCTAAAACTGTTTCCTATTTTATCAAAATCGATTGTGAATCCTATAATGCTCCCTATGGGAGAAAATTATTCAAGAGCTACACAGAGGCAGCCTTGGAGGCCACTTGGGTCGTGACAAGAAGAAGGCTCTAGTTGAAGAACGTTACTATTGGCCTCACCTAGGCCATGGCATAGGACGGATGGTTCAGATATGCCATGTTTGCCAATCCTCTAAGGGAAATTCTTAGAACATGGGTCTCTATACTCCATTGCTAGTACCGGAAGGCCATTTGGAGGACATTTCCATGAATTTTGTTCTAAGTCTCCCACGAACACAATGCGGCATGGACTCCGTGTTCGTGGTGGTAGACAGGTTCTCGAAGATGGCTCACTTCATCCCGTGCAAGAAGACTTATGATGCAACGAGTGTGGCCAACCTCTTCTTCAGAGAAATTGTGAGGTTGCATGACATTCCTAAAACTATCACTTCCGACCATGATACAAAGTTCGTGAGTCACTTTTGACGGACTTTGTGGAGTCGATTTGATACACAACTTCATTTTAGTAGTGTGTATCATCCCTAAACTGATGGACAAACTGAAGTGGTAAATAAAACATTGAGCGACCTCACACTACAAAAAAAAGGTTCAAAGGCTACGGCTTAAATTCGTAGCCATATATCAAAAGCTACGGATAAAATCCGTCGCTGGTCCGTATCTAGTCCGTAGCAATTGCCGCAGTATCCGTAGGTCTTTTAACTATAGCTACGGACACTATCCGAAGCCTTAAATTTATAGCTACGGAGTAAACACGTAGCTATAACATAGAGTCCATCGCCGTTAACAAATACAACTACGGACGTGTCCGTTGCCGTTGCTAGCTATTGCTACGACTAGCTACGGATTAGTCCGTCGCCGTTTGGAGGAGGTACGGATCAGTCCCGTATCTGTAGATAGATTAAGCTACGGATCAGTCCGTCGCAGTTTGTTGTCAATATTAAATCTTTTATTATTTAGCTACGGACTAAATCCGTAGCAGTTTTCTTTAAACCCAACAAAAAGTTGCCCCTTTGTTGCTAGTGCATGGCCTGTGCCCTTTGCCCTGTTTTAAATCAAATGAAAACAATCCATCCAACATTCATCCAAATAAAGTAACAATACAAAGCCAACTGAAGTTATTTTGAAGGGAAAGTCAAAATACTAAATATACTGGAGTTCTAATTACAAGAAATTAGATGACTTGTTTAGATAGGAAAAAAATTTACAAAGAAGCCGAGATCCTTGAGTTCCATATAAGTTTCTTCGAATGAACCAAGGCTCTCTACCCGCCCACCATTTTCTCTACAACCCTCTGCAAAATTATCCGAGTATAAAAACCTCATTGCCTGTGATATGCTCCGAGTAGTTTTGAGTCTTTTCTCTGATAAGGAACTAAGTTGCTGCGTTAGAAGAAGAATTGTTTCATGCATGTCAACATTTTCGGATAGATACAAGAATTGTTTCGTGCATGTCAACATTTTCGGATAGATACAATACATAAACAACCATGAAAATTTACCTCCGTTTGTGCGGAAACCGAGAATAGAACTTATTGACAAAGCCGTCCTACACACATTCTCCAGAAACCTTGCATAAAAAATACAAATCAGAAAATGAACAAGTCATACAAATCATTTGCAGCAGGAAATGATAGTGTCCCCATGAATCAATCTAATGCATGCACGTGAATTTATGTTACAACTACAAGCATGTGATGGCATCATTTATTTAGCCATTTGTAAGAAAGCTTGCATGAAGCATGCATCTATCCATGTTCAATCCTCATTTTTCTTCATGGAGACGTTAAAGCATCAGTTTATCAATTGGAAGTGATCACAATTAGGAAAAGCAATAACTAACAACCCACAGGTGACCTATCACCTTGTGGAACAACCCAAGCCACTTAAAATTCATCAAGCCCAGGCCCAAAATACAACATGCTCTCAAGACAATTTGATAACATCTTTGAGAAAGCATCTTTTGGTGGTTTTACATATTGCTTGATAGGAAAACAACAAGCTCATATGCATATATGCCTATTTTCCACCTGTTGTGAATTGAGCATCCTACTCCAAGGGGAGCATGCTACTCCAAGCTAGCATGCTACTTCAACGTTATTACGCGTTTTCTCGGACTTCAAGATGGATTTTCCTCCAAAAAGCCCAATACTACCTCACTTACCTAGAGAAAAGAAGAAGAAATGCAAACACACATGCACATGCAAATGGCAAGAAGGAAAAGAAAGAAAAATCAAACAAAGAAAAAGAAACTCATGAGAACTGGGATTTTGGAAGTAGTTCTAGGTATGGATCAGGAGCCGATGTTGAATCCCCTTTTCTAGCAACTCTAAAGGTGTCTATGTCATAGTGTGCATTATTTTCATGAACTTGTCTTTCTAATTGTTGTGAACCGTGAGCCAACTGAGTTCCCAGCCATGAATACAGAGGCCTAGGGCCTGTTTGCTTACCATCAACGTGCCATTAGAGCATTTTAAAAACTTTTAAATACGTCCCGCCAAGGGTTTTTGAACAGGCTTCTGTGGATGAACTATTTTTGCAGTGTGGTTTGATGTTTGTCAAACGCCCGCTATATACTTGATACAATATGGCATGTGTAGATATGGAGCACACTTGTATACTAATATTAGTACATTTCGTATATGTGAGTTATTTGAAAATGCACGGTGGCACATGGACATATGTACACATGGATTGTGGCACATATGACACATGTAGAGTGTTTGAAAGTAGAATGTGAAAAATGTAGGGTGGTTGAAGATGAGCAATCTCACTTGTGGCACATTCACAGGTGCAGCTCATATGACGCATGCGTATGAAGATGGTACTAATATTTCATGAAAAATGGCCTAGAAGCAACTGTGTTTGGATTGCCTAATTTACACTTTCATTTAGTTTTTTAGACGGATGCATCTTTAATTGTTTCTGCATTTTGTAGATCCTAGACCTTGTACCAATCCTCTCTCATCAGTATTTCCAGGAGAAGCTTCTAGTTACTTTGTCAGCTGTTCAGGCATCGATTTTACTCTGCATGGGCTTGCAGAACCAAGATATCACCTATATCGAGGTTAGATTGGAACTCTCATTCATGGAGTAACTGATTAAACTACTTAAATCTTGGCAATAAATCAGGACTCGGTCATTCCTCTAAAGGAATATCTATCAATGCGAATGCAGAGTGAGCCAGCCATGTTCTAACGTAGTTGAAGTCAATTCGTTTGATCATATATATTGTTGTGGTGGGCTCAAGATCTTTGGTTTCTGGATTTAACAGGGACAGTTGACGCTCAATTCACAGAAGATAGAAAGGCATCAGATATTGTCCAATTTCATTAAAGTTATGAAAAAGTTCTACCAATACCTATACAGCAATGCAGCCAAGGAGATTGATTCATTGCTACCTCGGCTCAGTGAGGTACGTGAAGAAGAGTACCTAAGCGATCCTTTTAAGTTGGAGATCATCTAGGCCTGATCTGGCTAGTAAGCTTAGGCCCTTGATAAGCTTGGTAAAAAAAATTCCTTCTGCCATGGCAGTCTCCAACCTGTCCATGGCAGTGGCTCACTTTTATTACAGTAGCATGCCAATACAGTCTCACCAACGCTCCACCCCCAACCCGCTCCCAACTGATACACGTGCATCCCAAAGGGCAAGCAAGCAAACAAGGGTTATGGAATCTCCAACCATCCAATGTTCCACTAAGATCTAAGAGCTTTCTGTTGATCTAGTTTGTAATGAAAACGACAATAGCAAACAACGGTGCTATTGCTTTTCAGTTTTCTGCCTTAAATTATTTCTGACCAAAATCTGAGTTTTAACAACACTGTTTTAATCTTTCAAATTTTCTTTTTCCGTAGGTTGTGATGGAACCTCACAGCATATCCTTGGATGATGATCTTAATAATGCAGCGAAACAAGTCAAGGTGAGCTTCCCAATTTCGAATCCATCTTGGTTCTCTGTTCATCTGGTTTTTTTATATTAAAATCATTTTGTCTGTATGTAGGAGAAAATGAAAGCTGAGACGGAGCGCATGCTGAATCCAGATTTGCAGATAAGCCCTCTAATTCCACAAGTATTTTTATTCATATACAAAAGCCACCTAATATTATCTACTACATAGTAGTAACATACAACCAATATTGGGGCACCATACCATAAGCTACAAAAATATCATGTCCCCCTAAACAAGGTATTCTCCATTGATAACATATATATAAATATATATTATAGGTTTTTAATTTCCATTCTCAATCACAAGTACCATTCATTATCCAACTAACTATTAACATCGTTTATAAAAATAAAAGATATCCAACCAATCACGCAACATCAATTCAAAGTTTTGAGAACTTACAATTCGCTTAAGCTTTTAGGTCAATCAAAAAGGAAGGAATTGGACCTGCACAAATGTGATTGGACCTGATATTAGAAACAGGTACATGAGCTAGAAAATTTGGCCAAGTTATACACAGTTGCACATTTATTTTATCATGTAATGGGGGCTTTGAAGCTAGCCAACAACTGCATGTTCATCTATAAGGAAATATGTACAATCTTGTCTGATTTGCAATCCTAACTCCTCTAGAAGAAATGTACAAAGAAAGTATGCGAACATTGATCAAGACCCTAAAGTTGGGTTCCAGCAACACAAAGTTGTAACAGCCATCCAATCAATTGTTGGGTTCCAGATGCACCAATGTGGCACATAAATGAAATATCCACAAGTAATTCACCAGATGGACCCCTCTGTGGAGCTGCTTTGGCACAAAAATTAGGCCAGTTTACTCATCAGTGGGGCCACGGTGTTTAAAATTAATAGACAGAAAAAGAAAGTTCAACGAGACTCAGTTTCAAGCTTCTTCAGATTAGATACAACAAGACTCAAATCCAGTACAGAATTTTCTGGCTTGTAATGTATAAACAGAAATTAAAAAGAACTGTTAATTAGAAAAGAAGTTCTAATTAAGCCTTCAAAATGAAGCCTCTGTGAGAATCAAACCTTTAATAACCTTTGGCTGAGAATCCAGCTTGACAATAATCAGAGCATGATAGTGGCAATTATATAGACATGAAAACAACCACATCAGTTTATTTCCTCTAACCATGAAAGAACAATGTGATCCCAAAAAGCAAATCTAGCGATAGCAAGTTTCAAAGCCGGCAGCTCATAATTCATTAATACATAGATAACATCATGTCCCATATGCTGTATCCTCAACCATTCTGATTCACACCAGGCCGTTTGGCTGCAGCCTAATGATTTAATAAAAACTCAAAGAGGAATGAAATAAAATAATAGTCTCACCTGATGGACAGCTTGGAGTAGACTTGTCTGATTTTTGGGCTTTGGCATCAACATGTGGACCCACATGATGGACAACTTGGATTTTGGATCTTGGATCTTGGCATCAGCAAGGCTATGGACCTTCACACCCAATCTATCCACTCTCAAAATTGCATCTTCTATGTGGTGATTGATACCATCTCTTGAAAGGATAGGAAATACTGCAAACATAGCATTCAATGACACAAAACATAAATGGTTGGCTTTAAAGTGGGCCACACACATCGTTTTCATATGTCTAAAGGATATAAGACATGAGTGACTATAGACAAGAAAAGATGGGTGCCTTCATGTCTAAAGGACTGTTTCAACCAATAGGAAATGAAATGGATTGGTGTTGGGAAAAGACAAAAATCCCAAAGATCTCCTTAGATATTCAACAAGATAGATAGACTAATACATGTACTTTGATAGAAAGAAGGATAGTCCTCTTTGAAGAATATAAACACACATGCAAGATCCAAACTATTCATTAGCTAGGCTGTATCATGTATGTGCACTGGGCAAAATGAATTCAAATTGAAAAAAAAAAAGGCTGGTCCTCTCATCTGTTTGGCCAAGTGAAAATGGAAGACTTAAGGATAATGGTCAATGTGTATGTGCAACCCACCTCATGAGGAGCTGGCTTATTTTTGGGCTTTGTTGGGATGGATCTGATAAATAGCTCGGACCTGGCACAAACTGCCACAATGGCACATGTTTGCATGAAGCTGACTCAAATCTTAGGTGGACCACACCACATGAAACAGTGGTGATTGAATCCCCACCATTAAAAACTTCATGGATTCTACTGGAATGTTTATTTGCCATCCAACCTGTTGGTAAGGTCAGAAACACCTAGACGAAGAGACCACACAAACACCTGTTCATTGATCCGACGTGTTATGTATATAAGAATCGCATCCCAACTTTGACCCTCAAACTCATAAAACCGTGACAATGTGTCTGTGATTGTCTCAATGTGTGTATGAGGCACCTGGCGAAAGTCCTGGTATATGATCGGGATATGAGTACGAGTGAGGATACCAATATGCGATGCAAAGTCTTTATGATTGGGAGAGTTCTCATTGGGTTGTCCATGTTCGTTTGTCTTTAGGACTTTTTTTCTATCTTGTTCCACCTCTAAAGAAGAACCCCTTGTAGGGCCTCTCTTTCTGGACAAAGAAGAAGGTGGCACAACTGCATAAAAAAAAAAATAACAGGTATATACACACATCTATGATTACCACCAATATATAAGAAAGATCAAATGAACATAGCTAATTAAAGAGAGCTATCATATTACCTTTGGGATCGCTCGCATCTGCACTCCCGAGCGAGTGCGTACTCAATGCCTCTGGTTGTGAATCCATGTGCCTATTTCATGTTCAATAGGAAAAAACATTGGGGTTAAGAAAAAAAATTACATGACATGTAACGTACAAACAATTCACTATATTCACTATATTTGTTCTTTATAAGAGATTAAATTATATATATTCTCTTCAACATTAAATTATGTAGCTTTTTTTTATTGCGATTTCTTACTTCGTAATTGGGCTGTTCACTAGATTCTCCTCGATCGCTTTCTTTTCTTTGGTTTTTCTACAACAACATCGGTATCTTCAATTTCATTGAATAACATCTCATCAGCAATTGCTAATGAGATGAGATCAGGTCCTGCATCGGCATTAGTTACAGCTTTTAATCGTTCCGATACAAGGCACATCTCGTCCTCGACAAAAATCTTTTTTGGAACATCCAAGACCACATGCCAGTCAGGATTTTTTGGATCTCTAGAGTAGAAAACTTGCACGGCATGCTCCGCAAGAATGAACGGCTCGTCGCTCACTTTGTTTGAACTATAAAGACTAGACAAATTCACTAATCTCAGATTTGCATCGACATCAAAAGAGACACCGTGATGTGTCACCTTCACCCAATCACACTGAAATAGGACGGGCTTGTATCCTGATCGGTACTCTAGTTGGATGATTCTTCGAAGGACTCCGTAGTAAGGTTGATTTTCATCCACTGTATTTATGTCCTTAGCACTAGATCGGAAGGTGGTCATACCCTCTGTCATAACCCCACTATTCTGGTTCGTTTTATTCTCCTCATAGTCCTTAGTGACAAAGAGGAAACCGTTAACACAGTACTTATTGTACTCCGTAGCAAAAGCTAGAGATCCTCTCACTATATCTTTAAATTCTTTGTCGTTTGATTCGTTGAACGCTGGTTGCCTCTTCAACCAAGGTATGAATTCATCTTCGCTAGGCACCCTATTGGTCCTCCTATAGCATCGTTGTAAGAAATCTCTGTGCTTCCTGCGCATTATTTGATACCATTGTTAAATCGAAGTTTACATAAAGTAAAGAAGATATATACATATGCGCTAACTGTACATACTCTTCCCACGCATCATAGCTAGGATGACTCTTTAGTACCCATATGCGAGCCTGTTCATATTCAATACCCGCTAGCATGACACTTTGACCCGAACCTACTGGACCAACATCGTCACTATTAGAGTCATCATCAACAATATCTTTCAACTTCTGTAGTCTTGGAATGACTCCGTCAAACCGTTTTTCCAATTTCTCCAAGAGGATTGTTCTTTGTTTTCCTCTATATTGGTTGCAGTATATAATTGTCTCTTGCTGGACGTATTGTTCTGCAATGCAACCCTCAGGTCGTGTCTTGTTACGGACATAAGCCTTGAATGTCTTCATGAACTTGACAGAGATAATGACACATTATGTAAAAATGCAATTCTAGATGTTATCCCAAGTTATTCTTACTAAGCTCATATCATACCTTTCAAATGGATACATCCATCGGTAGTAGACAGGACCACATATGCGAGCCTCGTAAGCCAAGTGGATCGGCAAATGCATCATCACAACAAAAATCGATGGAGGACATGTAATCTCAAGCTGACATAACGTCCTAGCCATACCCCTCTCGAGAATTTGGAGCGTTTTAAGGTCTATGGTCGTCGAGCAGAGGGCATTGAAGAAGGTACAAAAGCTTGTAATTACAGAACGGATGACCTTCCTATCCTTGAATGCATGCTGGATGAGAACTGGAAGCAGATGTTGCATCAACACGTGGTAAGCATGAGACTTCATTCCCTTTAAATCCATGCAATCTTCCGCTACAATGGTCTTCCAATTCCCACTAAACCCAATCGGAACACGTAGGTCACGTAAAGTCTGGATGAAAAGCTTTTTCTCTTCTTTTTGGAGACAGAACGGATTTCGTTTTTGGATCACCTTGCCATTTTTCTTTTTCAGCCATAGACGTTTCTTTATTCCTAGCCGTTTTAGGTCCCTACGTGCATTAGCATCATCCTTGGTTTTTCCGGGCGTGTTCAACATCAAGGCGACAAGGATTTCACATACATTTTTCTCAACATGCATTACATCAAGGTTGTGGCATACTAGAATATCCTTCCAATACTCCAAATCAAATAATATGGACCGCTTGAAGAACCACGGTGATTCAACATCATTCGCTTGCTCCTGTCCTCTTAGACCCCCTACATTCATCTTCCCAGTCTTCCCCCATTGCACATTTAGGTTCGCGGTCTGTTTTTCGACTTCATTCCCGTTCAGACGGACCGGTTGTCCTCTTTCATCCTTTGTCTTATTGAATGTGCCAGCACTTGTGTCATTCCTAGCTTTGTCTGACAATGGCAACCACCGTCTGTGACCCATATAGACATTTTTATTTCCGTACTGGAGTCGCAATGAATCTGTGTTGGGACCACATATAGGACAACCATACTTACCCTTGGTCCTACAACCAGAAATATTACCATATGCCGGAAAATCGTGGATTGTCCAGAGCAGAACGGCACGCATGTTGAATTTATTTCCACGGTATGCATCGAACGTCGTGACCCCTTTCCGCCACAAGTCTTGCAATTCATCAATCAATGGCTGTAAATAAACGTCAATATCCTTCCGTGGTTGTCGCGGTCCCTCAATGAGCAAAGTCAACATGGTAAACTGAGGTTTCATACAAAGCTTTGGTGGAAGGTTATATGTCACACACATTACAGGCCATGAACTATATGACGTACTTAAATTGCTAAAGGGGTTAAACCCATCTGTGGCTAGACCTAATCGAATATTGCGAGTCTCAGCTGAAAAATCTGGATACTTCTCATTGAGAATCCTCCATGCGATAGAGTCAGCCGGATGCTCCATCTTTTCGTGCTGCATTTTCCTGGTTGAGTGCCAGGACATATCTTTCGCCAACCATGGCACACTGAACATTCTTTGTAGCCTTGGTGTTAATGGAAAATATCTTAATACCTTGGCAGGTACTTCAGATGTTTTGTACCTAGAAGTTTTACAATTTGGACAGCTGGTCTTCGTCTCATGCTCTCTCCAGTACAAGATACAGTCATTTGGACAAGCATGGATCTTCACATAATCAAGACCCAACTTTGTAATGATCTTTTTCGCTTGGTAGGTATTAGTTGGGGCCTTGTTACCGGAAGGTAACACTTTCTGAAGTAGTTGAAGGAGCTCTGTAAAGCTTTTTTCGCTCCATCCATGGTTCACCTTTAACTTAAAAAGTTGTACAATGAAAGTCAACACTGTGAAATCCTCGCAACCAGGGTACAACTCAGTCATTGCGTGTCGTAGATTTGTTTCAAACTCATTGGTTTCATCATCCCTAGAGACGCCTTCAACTTCGGAGGTCACATTCGGCTCATCATGGACAACTTCATCCAGGTTATTACCACCGAGTTCTTCAATAAATGCATTGTGAATCTCATTTAAGTCTTGCAAATTGTGGTATTGTTGGGAACTTGATGCACGCTCAATATACTTAGGTGATGCATGCTCACCATGCACGTTCCAAACCCTATATGTTGGGTCGAATCCATTTTTCATTAGATGTATTTCCAACTCGTCGTAAGAAATTGGTATTCGTAAACATCTACAACTAATGCATGGACACGGAATGGTTTCTCTACTAGGAAGATGTTCCCGTGCGAACTTCAAAAAGCTTCTTATACCAGAAATAAAACATGGATCTGGAAACCTTAGTGTCATCCACTCCCGATTAACTAACGGGTCCATCTTCAACTTGCACCTGACCCATGTTCCAAACAGATCATTTTATTAGTAAGCTCAAAGGTATATTAAGATAAAATTTAAATTTAAAATTAAAATGTTTTAATTGAGTGCATTATACAATTTCAAAGTGTATGTGTATCACACATCACACACTCCCTACATATCATATAACTCCCCAATCTTTTAATATGCGGCTGCTGCCATAGGCTAGAGTCACAACAAGTAATGGTGACTCATGTTACTTACATTTGGTGCTCATGCAAGGACAACTTGACCATCCAATTGATATCAACAAGCTGGGTTAAGGGCAGCTTTGTCCAAGCCCACTCAACACTATTCAACTTAAGCCTCAACCCAACCCAGCCATGATGGCTAAAAATGGTCTTCACCTAATAGATGGAGTGGATTTTGCATGTACAACATGGTAGACCTCATAGAGCATCACATGGTATCTACATGTGTAGAAGAGAAATGGGTGCGGGCCAAGGCTATTAAAAGTTGTGAAGGAAGCAGGTTGAATCTTTTTCTATCTCTACCCCAAAGATCATTTGTTTGCTAGAGAGTAGTGGAAAAAAAGAGGAGAAATGATGAGATGCAGCAGCTGTACAATAAGTTATAAAAAAAAAAGGAGCTAGGATGCAGCCAATTTCTTCCCACCAACATGTCACATAGGTAGAATATCCACACTACAAAGGTGGGCCACATCTATTACGATGACTTGTTTCCAATATCAGGTAGATCCAGTCTTTGGGTTGGCTGCACTAGTACAATGATTCATACCATTAGTTGTCCATTGGCATTGACGATGTGCCCCACTTTTATGTATGGATAGACCTAATTTTCATGCCTGATGATCATCCAAAACACCGTTGGAGTTGGACCAACCTCTGAATTTCCTTTGGACAAACAAACTTGGCCGAACAATCCTAGATTTCAATTTAGTGGACATCCTTCCATTGAATGTGTATCGTTGATCACTTTTTATGAAGTCTTTCCACTCGAACTGAAGGACATGGATGGGGGACCGAGGATTTTGTGTGTGCCTCTACAACCATGGGCCATCCTCAATAGTGTCCACCCAAGGGTGTAGTCATGATTCACTAATATGTGCACCCAATATGTACTGTGAGGTGCAACAAATTGTGAATCATGGGCTACACCCTTATTCTAGTTTTGCACCATCTAAAAATGGTGGTGACTCATCCTCCTTGCATATGATACATGTACAGCTATCCGAACCATCCAAATTCTAGATCCCTTGTGGATGGAGCATGATTACAAAATCACATTAATTACGCAATCAGATGGTTAATATATCTTCTCAATTTTTCAGTTATGTTCCATCTACAGTTGGATCAGCGATTTGCACAATCACCACCATTTTTTAATGGTGCAAAACTAAGATATGAGTCTAACCAAATAAGCCCTGAAAAAAAAAGATTAAAAAAAAAAAAAAAGAACATCACCTGATTGGGTCATGACAAGGGGCCACGGGCCCTTGTGGGCCGATTCTAATCACAGCCAATCCAGTATCACTTCTTCACTGGACCACCATGCTGTCCAGCATGTTGCACCATGTTGTGGGCCCCATCTAGGGTCACACCTTGATATATTTGTCCTATCCACTGTCCATTCATTTATCAGATCATTTTAGGGCGTGGGGCCCGCTATCAAGTGGACCACACCAAAAGGAAACAGACGCCTACTAGCGAAAACTTCCTAAGGCTCTCTCAAATGTTTATTGCCAACCAACCTGCTGTCTGTGGGGCCCGAGCACAATTTCATCCAGGCCATCCTTTGGTGGAGACCACCTAAGGTATAATCCAAATTAAGGTAGGCCCCACATGATGGAAGGTTCACATCAAAGGTCGGCCCTAATGATGAGTGGCCCATATCCAAGGTGGGCCCTACATGATGGACGACCCACATCAGCGGTGGGTTCCACATGAAGGTCCACATCAAAGGTAGGCTCCACATGAAGGTCCACATCAAAGGTGGGCTCCACATGATGGGCAGTGGATATTGACGGTGGGCCCCACTTCATGGATGGCCAACATCAAAGATGGTCCCTATGTAATGACGGGGGAAATTAAAGGTCGGGCCATAATGATGAATGACCAACATCTAAGATGGGGCACGCATGATGGACTGTCCATTACAAAGGTGGGGCCCACACAGTGAACGGTCTACATCAAAGAACATCTCCTGAAAATCCCCAAAAAAATGAAAAAGCAATACAAAATTAAACCAAAAATTGGATGCAAACTATAATTAAGAGAGAGAGAGAGAGAGATACCAAATCAAGCAAATATTGAGATTGAGAGATGGATCGTTCGCCGGATTTGGGGAAGAAACCCAAATCCGACGAGGTCTTCACGGCAGCAACTGAAGGAGATTTGGGGAAGAAACCCAAATCCAGCAAGGTCTTCACGGCAGTAACTGACGGAGATTTGGGGAAGAAACCCAAATCCTGGGAGGTCTTCACGGCAGCAACAGACGGAGATTTGGGGAAGAAACCCAAATCCGGCAAGTTCTTCACGGCGGCGACTGACGGATTCTTCACTGCAGCAACTGACGGAGAAGGACAGGGCGAGGGGTGAGCGGCGAGGGGTGAGCGGCGAGGGGCGAGGGAGAGGAAGAGGGAGAGAGGGAGAGAGTGATGGAGGAGAGGGCGCGGGGAGAGAGAGAGAGAGAGAGAGAGAGAGAGAGAGAGATATTTGGGGGTTTTCCCCCCAAAACGTGCGAGGGCGCGGGCTGGGGGGTTTCCCAAAACGTGCGAGCGAGGGCGCGGCCCTAAACACCGTGATGATTAGAGTCGTGGGGCCCACCATCATGTATATAGAGTATCCACTCCGTCCACCCATTTTAACAACTGATTTTAGGGCCATATACGAAAAATGACTTAGATCCAATTCCCATAGACCATTTCAACAATCAACGGTCTACGGAATGATAAGAGGTTTAAATCACAATCTCCCGTGGTGTGGTCCACCTAAGGTTTTGATAAGCCTCTTTTCTTCACAAAATACCCCAAAATAAGCTATCAAAATGGATAAATGGCTTAAATCATACAAAAATACTTTTGTGGGCCTCATATAGTCCTTCAAAGGCACCATCAACCTTAGCTACGCCCTGGAGGGTATTAGGATGTAGTTGCGGATTAAATCCGCAGTAATATAGCTACGGATTATATCCGTAGCAAAAAGGAGACATAGTCTGTAGCCTTATCCCGTTTTTTTGGTAGTGTCATCTGATGCATTTTCAGAGATAAACCAAAATAATGGGACTTGGCCCTGTCACAAGCGAAGTTCGCGTTTAACAACATGGTGAACCATTCTACAAGGAAGTTGTTGAGCCACAAATTATACATGTTCTAACCCAAATTCATAGCATAATGGTATAGTTTAAGTTGTTAAAGTTAAGGACTTATACTTGCTTTTGTGTTTCTAGGTTATAATTTGGAGGATTTGGAGATATTAGAAGACTAAGCTTTGATGAGCCAAAGAAATGAAAAAAATGCCTTGGAGAAATCAAGTTAAAAATCTGGAATGGACAGAAAAAGCAAATTGCAGAGCTGTAGGGCATAAAAGTAAATTGCAGAAAATAGCCTTGAGTTGCTGCTGGACAGAATTCCGATCAATTGGAGTTCTATCGGAGTCCCATCGGAACTAACTTCGATCCATCGAAGTCATATCGGAGTCTCATCAGAAAAGCAGATTTTTCCATAAGTCTCTGGATAGATTTCCGATCAATTGGTGTAATTTCGATCCATTGGAAGGGGGTGCTCCGATCAATCGGAGATAAGTCCGATCAATTGGAACTGTATGCACAAATGTGAAATATTTACACGGATTCTCAAAGTTTTCAAGTCAGTGTAGGATTTCTCTTATAAAAGGCCACCTCCACCCTCTTCCTAGGGTATCTAGTAACGTGGGGAGGAAATGATTCAAGACCTAGGAGGCTTCCTAGCCTTCTACAATTAGTTTTCTTCTTCTTCTAGTTCTAATTATAGTTTGTTTTTATACTTTTCATTAGCTAACCTCTTAGCTAGAGGTGAAACTTATAGTTTTCTTAGATGGTTTGATTCATTTTTAAGGTTTTAAGTTTGAATTTAATATTGAACAATGGTTTGCTTAAGTTTGAATGAAGTTGAAGTTAGTTTTTCTTAATCTTATGATGACTTATGGATGTTTGGAAGAGTTATGCTTTAATACTTACTTGTTTTGCAAGTTCTAGACCTGTACACTCTGAGGAATCGGATTTAAGATGCTCTAGACTTGGATCTTCATGTGGGAACTTCAAACCAAAGTTCTATCTTTTTCAGAAATTTTAAAATATGTATTGTTAGTTTATGTTATTTGAATCAAGTTTAAACCATGGTATTAATTAAGCTTTATGACAGGGTTTGATGATTACCATAGTTGTGATATTAATTTATTGGAACTAGGATTGACCTATGCAATTAAATGTGCTCAAGTCCTAACTTGAATTGAGGGAATCATGTTGATAAACAACACATGTGTTGGATTGTTTTGATAATATAACCGCTCTATAATCCGGTTAGATAGGATTTAATTTCGATTCTAGTTGAGTAATTGAGAAACTATGTGAATCATACATCAGAGAGAGCTATAAGTGAATTCTTGATGCTCTAGTTATTATAATACTTTGAATTATTTACCTCTTTCCCTGTGGATCGACCTCAGTCTTACTGAGTTATTACTACATCGCAACCTTGCACTTGAGGCGAGAGAACAGAAGTAGCCGTTCTAGATCATCTATGGATGAATTCCCAGTCACACTCTCGACTTAGTCCAATTACTATAGATTCCCAACAAGAGTATAGCTGCAGAAGATATGGCTGAGAGAATCATAGCATTGCATGCGAAAGTTCGAACTAAGCTTAACGAGTCGAATGAGAAATATTCGAGAGACGCTAACAAGCATCGACGCGTCAAGGTATTCTAGGTAGGAGATCAAGTGACAGTCCATCTACACAAGGAACGCTTCCCAACCGACACCTACAACAAATTGAAGCAAAAGAAGATTGGGCCGGTGCTGATCCTAAAAAAACTAAGTGACAATGCTTATGTGGTGGATCTCCCAGACGAGTTCAAGATTTCAGGAATGTTCAATGTGGTGGACTTGTTAGAGTATCATGAAACAGAGCCAAACGAGAACTTGGGGTTGAGTTCTTTTCAAGTGGAGGGGATTGATGTAGAGGAGGTCGTTGATGATTACATCATGAAAATGGACCATCGGAACGAAGATAGGTGGAGTAACAAAACACTTGCCAAAATTCAGAAAAGCCAGCCCCGTCGGGAGCTCGACCAACCTTCATCGGGTTCTCGACCATTGACTAGATTGGTCCAGAGAGTTTCCGGACAGATTTTATAATATCGAACGTCCGACCCTTAGGTCATCAGAAGCCCGACCCTTCATCGAATGCCCGACAACCCCCTTTCGGGTCCCCAATATTCGTACGAATTTTGCCTAATCTCTTTGGACAGTTTTGTTCTCCGTTTGGCGCCCGACCACCTTGATATATCGGGTGCCCGATATTCATTTGGATTTTATGTTTTGGACACTGGACAATTTTGAGTTTTAGTGGGCGCTCGACAACACGCGATCAGTTGCACAGTTTTTGCGCGAACTTTCTATTTTGAATGTTTTTCTTTCCTAGTTCGTTTAGGACTTTTGATTTACGCACTTTAGGATTTCTAGTACTAAACCTATGTTGTAAATCCTTACTATAATTTGTTGTTAAGGATAATTATTCATCTTTTAATAAAATCTCTTAAATTTATACTCTTTGCTCGTGGATTCGAGTGTTCCTTTGTTGATTCGAAGAAGATCGATCGAGGATTCCCGATAGTTCCACGGATTCAGAATAGTCATCCGTGAGGAGAGACGGTGTTCGATTCCACACCCTGTTTACGCTGCACCATGAGTCAGCCTAATTTTTGGGCCTAGACACAACGATGTATGACACAACTAATGATTAGAGTAGATTGTACATAAACATCATGGTGGGCCCTGTAAAAAAATCAACTCTCAACTGCTTCTCTTGATGTGGCCCATGTGAATCATGAATTTGCTTGATTGTTGAGCCCTATGGCTAAATTTCTTTCACGCACTTGATGGTGAGAGTGGATTTTGGAAACACATCGTGGTGGGACCCACTCGAGCTGCCCCATGTTTGCTCCAACATAAAGACATCTAGACAGTTGTTTACTTATTTTCCCCCTCTCAATTATTTCTCTTGGTGCGGCCCACCTAAATCATGAATTTGCCTGGTTTTTTAGCCTTACGGATAAATTTCCTTCATGAGTGAATTTTAGAAACAAATCATGGTGGGGCTCAATCCATGACTTAGGTGGGCCACACCACCGACATCAGTTGAGAATGGATGCCCACCCATTTAAACCTTCCAGATTGAGATGAAGTTCAGACATCCAGCCCATCCATTACGTGTGTCCCACTTGGATGAGAGAGGTCACCCCCCCGGATACAGCTGATTTTTGGGACATCCATTTAACCTATAGGAGACCCACCAAATGAACATATCGAGGTCTAACACGCATCTTAGTGGGGCCCACAGACCTAGACCTCATAGTATTTTTCTACTATCATTAGAAGTAGTGCCAATTAGGCATTAGTTAAGGAAATTTGAAGCAAAGGATGCCTATAATCTGCCATCTTACAAACGCCATGATCACATCAAAGAGGCTATCAATGCCGTCAACGGCATGGCGATAGTGTGAATCTTAAACGTAATGCGAAATAATCGGATCGTCTATGCATCGAATAATGGAGATTTCATACTATAATCTTAAAGGCGTACCTGATTGGGAAGACATTCCCGATGCCGTCGTGTTGCTGAGAAGAACTCTTGGTCTTCCGCACCTTACACCTTTAGGTGAATCACTCAATGAGACTAGGGTTTTCTCTTATGTGTTGGTGAGGGGACTAAGATGTATATTTATAGGAAAGATGGCCAGAGAAGCTTACCCATCACACTTCTCTCATCTAGGGTCTCCACACCGTAGGTTTCCATATCTGGCTTAATAACTGCGTATTGTTAGTGCACTTTTCCGTGGCATACTAGTGCACCTTGTTTGTCAATCACTTACAGCAGTGAGTCTAGAGTCGGTTGAGCCCAAAGAAGACGAAGAAAGAAGACTCAAGACGTCCAGCCGCATCAAGGAAGAAGATTCAGGTAATGAGATGCCTTGGTGCCTTAACCTCGACCAAAACCTATCCCCTTTGTATCCTTGATGACCTTGACCATATTTAGAACCCTTTAGGCATCATAGATAGGCCCTAGGTGTCCCATTTGTACACCCTAACCTTGGCCTTAAACTACATGCTGAAGAAACACATGTATTAGCAAATACATTGGGGTCCCAGGCTGGTCCGACCGGTCAAGACCGGTCGGCCAGCATCCCTGCTGGATGTACAAAGGCCAGTGGACCGGTCAGGACCGGTCGGCCTTCACAAATGAAGGTATATAGCAAGGTGGGCCGACCGGTCATGACCGGTCGGCCAGTGTTGGCTTCCATGCATGTTTCAGCCATCCAGCAAAGGGGGCCGACCGGTCATGACCGGTCGGCCAGTGTGGCTTAGGCTGTCCAGTGAGGGGGTCCGACCGGTCATGACCGGTCGGCCCATATATGTGGCCTTTGCAATGCTTGTCCTTCCAGCAGGGGACTCCGACTGGTCGTGACAGGTCGTTTATGACCGTTTTCTGCCCGTTTTAGAGCCGTTGGAGCCCTCTTTTCTATATATATGGTGCTCCATTCTTGGGCAACCGGAGAGAAGTTTTTGAGAGCCCATTCCATACTCATCTTGTACATCATTTGGGGCCTCAAAGAGGAGGTTTTCAAGTCATATCCCTTGTGTTTCAAACACAAGTATGGGCATTCAAATGCTATCAAGAGATGAGTTGATTCCTCTCTCAAATCTAGAGGTGTGACACTATTCCACATAGGTATATCCTTTGTCCAAAACCTCTAGAAGACTCTCTAGGTGAATCTCCTAGTTGGAACAACCTACACATCCCATGTATGAGATTCACCCATCCTCCTAGCACCTTGGGCATTTCAAGGCATCGCATGCAAGGTGTTTGATCGAATGTGGCTGAGGCATTGGCAACGCAACGGCGGCACGATCGAGGGAGCAAAGGGACACTGATTGAAGCACGGGAGAGCGGAGATCAAGCAACCCAATACGGCGTTAAACAAGGGGTTCATCCGACAAGTAGGTTGTCTTATTTGAGAGTCCATTTTAGAGTTTGTTTGTCAACTCGCCTTAGGGACGTTAGCCGTTCCTTGGCCCGTCAGCCGGGCCTAAACTAAGTCTCCAAGGGGGAGCCTCCGACACAGGAGTAAACGTGCGATTGGGTTGAGAGTTAGCCTATGTCTAAAACTCCGGTTACGGTTGAGAGGTGAACCTATAAAACCTTCGTGTGTAAAGGTTGAGAGGTGAACCTCATTTAAAACCTCCGTTAGTGAATGCCGGTGTGCTCAAAGGGGTTGAGTACTTGAACCGGGAGTGGAGTAGACACGTAGTCGAACCACTATACATCCTTGTGTTTGTGATTGTTATTGAGCACATTGATATCTTTGCATTGTTAGTTTAATTGCTTAATTATGAATGATTGATATGAATGCATGCTAGGCACTTTTTAGGCATCCTCGCACAAGATGTACCTTCACTACTTGTGTAGACTTGAGCTCATTGATCCAATCTCATAAGTCTACACAAGGTGCATAGGTTAGTAGCTTAATTAGTTGAATCATTTTCTTACCTATGCATGCTTAGACTAGGTTTGGTTATTGCTTAACTCTTGCTAGTCTTGTGATTGGACCCACCAAGGCTTGGAAGCCAAGGTGTTCTTGCTTACCTAGCTTAAACTTGTTGAATTGCATAAGTAGGCGAAAAGAATTTTAAAAAGGTTCTATTCACCCCCCCCCCCCCCCCCCCTCTAGGTCCATAGACATATCTCCGAGTATCTCTACAAGCGGTAAAACCGCACTTTCATTCCTGGATTGCTAAGGTACCTTCCCAACATTCCAACCACAAAAGCAATATCTGGACGCGTACAGACCTGAGCATACATGATGTCCATACTGCTGACGCATACGGAATAGCTTTCATCTTGTCCTTTTCTAGGTCATTCTTAGGACATTGAAATTGACCAAATTTGTCACCTTTTATAATAGGTGCTTGGCCAGGAGCACAATCTTGCATGCCAAACCTTTCGAGGACCCTATTAATATAGGCCCTCTTCGACAAGCCAAGTAATCCACGTGATCTATCTCGGCTAATCTGAATGCCGATGACAAATGAGGCATCACCAAGATCTTTCATCTCAAAATTTTGAGATAGGAATTTCTTAGTTTCACGCAACAATCCAATATCACTACTGGCCAATAAAATATCGTCAACATACAAGACCAAAATGATAAATTTACTCCCACTGATTTTCACATATATACACTCATCCGCAGTGTTTTCAATGAAACCATATGAGGAAACGGCTTCATGAAACTTTAGGTACCACTGTCATGATGCCTGTTTCAACCCATAAATGGACTTCTTAAGTTTGCAGACCAGATGTTCTGAGCTTTTGGCTTTAAAACCTTCTGGCTTTATATACGTTCTCCATTAGATCTCCATTGAGAAATGCAGTTTTCACGTCCATTTGATGTAACTCCAGCTCCATATGAGCCACAAGAGCCATAATGATCCTAAAAGAGTCTTTCTTAGATACAGGTGAGAAATTCCCCTTAAAGTCAATGCCCTCACGCTGAGTGAAACCCTTTACAACTAGTCTGGCTTTATACCTTTCGATATTGCCCTTGGAGTCCCGTTTAGGTTTTAAATACCCATTTGCAACCAATCGGCCTAATCCCTTCAGGCAATTCAACAAGGTCCCAAACTTTGTTGTCCTTCATGGATTTCAATTCATCCTTCATGGCATCGAACAAATGAAAAGAATTTGCACTTTGTTCGACCTGTGAAAGGGATACAGGATCCTTTTCAACCCCAATGTCAAACTCATGCTCCTGCAAATAGATGATGTAATCATCTGGTATTGCAGATCTTCTCTCTCTATGTGACTGTCTTAATGGCTCATTATTCTGAATTGGGTTTTCCATTTCCTCATCAGTGGGTTGTATTTGAGGTTGTACATGGTCGTCCAAAGGGATCTCAGGGTCCACTGCTGGACGGACAACCATGCTACTCTGAATGATTGTGGTGGAAATCACAATCCACTCTTCCTCAAATACAATATTTCTCAAGCTCGTGCTCCCACTATCTTTAATGTTCTTAATAAACCTAGCATTCGCAGTCTCAATAACTCTTATAGAATATGATGGACAATAAAATCTGAATCCTTTTGATCTTTCTGAGTATCCAATAAAGAAGCAACTAACAGTTCTAGGGTCAAGCTTTCTTTCATGTGAGTTATATAGTTTGGCTTCTACAGGACAACCCCATACATGAAAATATCGTAGACTAGGCTTTTGCGCTGTCCACAATTTATATGGAGTTTTCATTACAGCCTTACTTGGGGACCCTATTAAGGATATGCACAACCATTTTCAACACATCACCCCACAAAGATTCTGGCAACATAGAATTACTAATCATAGATCGCACCATGTCCTTTAGGGTGCGATTACGCCTTTCCGCTACACCATTCTGCTCTGGAGTACTAGGCATGGTGTACTGGGAGACGATGCCACAATCTTGTAGGTATTTAGCGAATGGACCTGGATTACGCTCAGATTCGTCATACCTTCCGTAGTACTCACCACCATGGTCGGATCTAACGACTTTGATCTTCCTGTCGAGTTGATTCTCGACTTCGGCCTTATAGATCTTAAATGTATCCAGGGCGTCTGATTTTTCGTTAATAAGGTATAAGTACCCATAACGAGAGTAGTCATCTATAAAAGTGATAAAATACTTCTGCCCATTCCAGGATGCTGTAGGGAACGGTCCGCAGATGTCGGTATGAATCACTTCTAAGAGTCCTACGCTCCTAGTGGCACCCTTTTTCTTTATTCTAGTCTGTTTACCTTTAATGCAATCAATACAAACCCCAAAGTATGAGAAGTCCAGGGAGTGAAGAATTTCTTCACGCACAAGCCTTTCCAATCTCTCACAAGAGATGTGGCCTAATCGCCTGTGCTATAGCATGGAGGAATTCTAACAATCTAAACTTCGTTTGACTGTCTTTAGTGTTTCCATGTGAGGAGTTAATGTTGTATACATGTGAAATATCCAAATCTAGCTGATAAAGGTTATTAACTAAAGTGCCAGAACCAATCACAGTTGAATCATAGCAAATACTTAATTTTCCATTTGTAAATTTAAACTCATAACCAAATTTGTCTAAACGAGAAATGAAAACTAAATTGCGCCTTATAGAAGGTACACAAACAGTATCTACTAGATCAAGAAAGTGTCCTGACTATAACCTAAGCCTACAGACTTCAATAGCTTCCACGTTTACTCTAATGCCGTTCCCCATATAGACTGATCTCTCTGCATCAGTTGGCGTCTAACTTTGGAGCATATCCTGCATGGAATTACAAATGTGAATAGTTGCACCAGAATCTATCCACCAGGAGTCTGTAGACATATCAGCTAAATTTGATTCAAAACAGACTAAAATATGATTTTTACCCTTAGAAACGAGCCATACTTTAAAACCTTCACAATCTTTCTTCTGATGACCAGGCTTATTACAGAAGAAGCAGCCATCATTAGGACCTTTCATTTTCTTCTTAAATATTTTTCCAGACTTAGGCTGATTGCACCTGCAGAACCTGTAAAACTTTTATCTGAAGTGTGCTTTCTTTTCTTATTTCCTTTTCGTCCTTGACCAGATGTCACTAGGTGCGCACTTTGTGTCTTGCTCGACCTTCTGAGTTTCTCTTCCTTCTGAACGCACTGAGATATCAGTTTGTTCAATGTTCACTTTTTCTTTTGAGTATTATAGCTGATTTGGAATTGACTGAACTGTGGAGGGAGGGAGTTCAGAACCAAGAAAATCAGGAGTTCATCCTCAATCTTAAGGTCTAATGCGCGGATTTTAGCCACCAAATCAAACAATCCACCAATGTACTCCCTGATATTTCATTGACCGTTATAGGTGGCTTGAGTCAGTTTATGTAAAAGTGAACTCAGCTCAGCTTTATCCGATTTCTGAAATCATTTTCTATTTCAGTCAAGAAATCTTTAGCTTTCTCAGTGTCGGGCATGACACCCTACATGGTCTCAGAAATCTAGTTCTTTATGATCTTGAGACATATCTTACTTGACTTGGTCCAAGCCTTGAAGTGGGCCTTTGCTGATTCCGTACTATAGTCAGTTGGAATGGGAGGCTCTACTTCCTCCAGGGCCAAGTCCAAGTTTATGCAACCTAGGACTATTTCAACGGACGACTTCCATTTGGAATAGTTGGACCCAGTAAGCAAAGGTATGGAATTGAATTAGGTTGGAACATTAGAAACAGTCATAGCTGGATATTCAAAGCGTAAAACTCACATTAATAAACAAGTCCCATATAATAATGAATAAACATAAACCACAAATATCATGCATGTATGTTCATTCAATTGATTTGGGCCTTCAATCAAATGACCCAGAATGATGATGGGCCATAATCATTAAAATCTGGCAAGAACCCAGCGTATGATCACGATTCTTTCTTTGGGTGAAATTGTAACATACAGGAGGCTCTACTGAACATGAAGCTAATCAATGCTAGTGAAATAAATCTAAGACACCCATCATCTTTGGATGAAATGAGTCTCTCAAACCTATATCGCCATCACCAATCACTTCATTCCGCTCACACCCAGCCAAACAATGATACTTCTTTGTTCTGACCACCGCTGCCTAGCTATGAACGCAACTGAATACAATCCTATAATGGAGGGTTACTGAATTCCAAGTACAGAAGTCTAGAAGTACAAATCGTTGCCCATTAAGGTCACTTTGGTGGCTAACACAATAAGCTTCAATCCCACTTCTAGACATAAGGATTGCTATATGGTTCTGCCCACAACGAACCATTCTGCAAAAGTTCTAATTCAGCCTAAAACATGACTGATGTTGACCGCTCGTAGGCTCAAATGAATTCTAAAGAATGGTTGGTTTAAAGTTCTTAATGGTCAACTACTAAATATCAGCCTTAAACATATGGATAATGGCTTTATTTAGGCTAAATTAAAGCTCAATAATGAATAACCATATTTACTGAAGTACTTAGGCCATTTATCAAGTAAGACCCACTAACCATTAATTTATTTATATGGGTTTTACTTAAATTGAAGAGATGGCTTAAGTATACTAATATAATGGTTAAGATCAACAAACCCAAGCTAACTAAAGTGGGCCGCACAATGTCCAAGGAGAAATTTGCAATAAGCTCAAGGTTGGGCCCAAAATGGGCATCAAAGTGGCCACCTAAAATTGGGCTCGGGCTGGGCTGGCGGGCCTTATTCATTTGGACTGGGCCTATCGGGCTTGTCCTACTGGACCTGGACTGGTGGGCCTGGACTACTAGACTGGTCCTGCCGCGCTTGTCCACTGGACTGGACCAAGGTCTAGCCCGAAGTCCAATCTAAAAAAAATAGCAAGGCTGTACGCCCAAAAAAAGCAACTGTCCTGTACTCGTCCAGCACTTAACGCATGTTGAGTGCTGAAAACCCTAGCCGCCACCATCTGGATCTCTTCCATGGCAGCCATGGCTATCGCAGATCTAGGCACCCCAAATCCGGCGACTCCTCCAGGCCAAAACCCTAGTCGCCACCCGTCTTCCTCTTCCACAGCCACAAAACCGCAAGCCAGAATAGGGCGTCTCCACCGATTATCGCTTCATTCTCGGTGGCCACCACCGTCGGAATCAATCGCAAGTGCGATCAATTGCATCGCTGTAGTCAACAGTGCCACCATGTCACAGCACAGCAGATCGGTAAGAATGGCCATCGTTATGGCTTGAGGTGGTGGCAACCTCGTTCGGCAATGGTGGAAACATATCGGTCCGCCATGACTGTCAGAGGTCCGCCATTAATGGCTGACCGCAGCATGGGAAAAAGGAGGAAGGCAGAGGCGTGCGCCGCTGTTGGCTATTACCGCCGGCAGCGGCGAAAAAATCCCGTTTGGTTCCCCCTTTTTTTTTCTTTTTTTTTCTTTTTTTTTTTAAATCTGAAGTGGCCACTGTCAATAGCGGCCGACAATGGCTAGGATCGACCTGCAAGAGTATGCTGAAACAGGGTTTACCCTCCGTTTTTTTTAAAAAATCTTGTCGCCGGACTTCTAATAGCGGGGCAGGGCTGCTGTCGGTCCATGATCATGGTGCCGGCGCCCAATCGCGACACCAGAATCCATGCCCGCCGCTGATCTGATCTGACTTCCTCCATGGTTGCCAGGCATCAACACTCGCTGAGAATGGCCAGCAGCCGTCCACAGTGATGGTGCGTCGTCTGCCGGCTATGGCAAGCATGATGGCAAGCATGATGGCTATGGCAAGCATGATGAGTTCCAACCAGGCCCAAAAGCTAATTTCCGAATAGGGTTTGGTGGGCAGCCATCATGGGTCCTAGAGGAATCCGAAATCTGGAGACCATACAATGAACTATACAAAAAAAATCACCAAAATTGATGCATAGGTCTGCTTTGATACCAACTGTGAATCTTAAACGTAATGCGGAATAATCGGATCGTCTATGCATCGAATAATGGAGATTCCATACTATAATCTTAAAGGCGTACCTAATTTGGAAGACATTCCCGATGCCGTCGTGTTGCCGAGAAGAACTCTTGGTCTTCCGCACCTTACACCTTTAGGAGAATCACTCAATGGGACTAGGGTTTTCTCTTCTGTGTTGGTGAGGGGACCAAGACGTATATTTATGGCCCGTTTGGCACCCTGGATTCCAGGAGAAAGTGAGGGAAAGGAGGAGAAACTGGTTGCTTTATTATGTTTGGCACCATGGATTTGAAGAGAAGTGGATTTGAGTGGAATCCAGGAGAACTCAAAAAGGCACTTTTAGCCCTTTTTCAAATCCTAAAAAAAAGGTGGGATTTGAGGAGAAATCCTTCCCAACGTGGGACCCACCATAATATGTCCCTAACTATGGGACCCAACATGATGTACATTTTCCATCCAACTTGTTGATAAGGTCACAAGGACCGGGATGAAGGGACCACACAAATTTCAGTTTAATCGAAGACTTTTGTGCATCATAAAGGTCTCACTCTCCATTTTTTCTTGTTTTATGGTCCACTTTAGATGTGGATTTGCTTTATTTTTTGGATCTTGGCATAAAATGATATGTAAAAATGGATGAATGGCATGGATTTAAAAATCGAGGCTAATATGGTAGGCATACGGTGGGATTAAAATTTACACCGTCCATTCCTTCATGTTTGATTTCTCTCAAATCTTGGCTGCCAAACAGAAAATCTGGAATTGATAAGAAGTGGAATCGGTGAGAATTCATATCATGGAATCCACTTCTCCTCACTTCTCCTCAAATCCATGGTGCCAAATGGGCCATTATAGGAAAGAGGGCCAAAGAAGCTTACCCATCACACTTCTCTCCTCTGGGGTCTCCACACCGTAGGTTTCTATATCTGGCTTAATAACCGCGTATAGGGAACACGGTTCAAGCATCCCGCCCCAAACCTATTTGTAATGATCACAACTATAGTGGGGCCCACTGAATCGCTCAATTTGAATAATCCAACGGTCATGATCTAAATCGATGATCATGTGTGGCCCACCTAATGGAGTCTTACAGAGCCAAAGCCAAGCATTATAATAGACGAATAAGATTGAAGAGAAGTGGGCCTAACTTGAAGTGTTTGTTTGGAGGCATTGTCGAATTGACATGCAATCACTAGTCCAGGAAATAGAAATAACCAACTTGTGATTTTCTGACTGCCTGTTTGTTTCTACGCAATACCTTATAATTATTAGCAAAAATAAATAAATAAAAGAAAAGAACAGAAAAAAAAAAGGGAAAAATAAAAATCAGGCATATCAATGTCTCTTAAAAATATTCAATAAATCCAGTGCTATTATGAAAGGAAAGAAGAGACATTTGATTGTTGATTCTTCTTCTTCTTCTTCTTCTTTTTATTTATAGCATAGATGAATCCATGAAAAACTACATTGCAAGCCAAACCAACGTACGAATTTTGTTAAAGGTGTGTTTGGATTGAGTGAAACCCTTGATCAACTATAGACAGAAAACTGATTTCTTTTGATTTGTTAGCTTTTTCTGTTCGAGAAACATAAAAGATGAGAAAATCAAATTCATTTTCTGAATTATTCCTCAAAAACTGAGTAAAACATTTTACTAAATAAAATCTTATAATATGATATTTTTAATAGCAAGAAGTTGTCATTATCAAACATTTCCTTCATCTTGAAAGATTTTCCATTCAAATTCATGTTGCAAAACAAACAAGTGAAAATGTCATTATCTTTCCATTGAGGTAATGACATGAGTTCCATGTCTTAAGTCAGTGTCGTGGTTTTCCTTTTCTTTTTCATAGTTGACTACGGTTTTCACTCAATCCAAACATGCCCTTTTTGAATATACAATTTCTCATTTTTTTTTGTGGATTCTAGCTCCCTTACTCTATCTACAAAATGTTTTCGATAAAAACAAACACGCCCAAAAATTCCTAATGGAGAGTAGGTTCAAGAACTATGTTTCGGATTTTGTCATTTCCATCTGAGAAGCTACATGGGGTGCGGTTTCGTTCGGGTGGCTGCTAGTGCTTACAGAGGCAATGGACGAGCTAGAATTCGCGTCAAGGGCCACTGAAAAGCCTGAAATCATGGGTCTGTGTTGTTTATTCGAACAGCAGCGGAGCTTTCTCTCCGAAGAAAGAGAAGTCAGCTTAATCCTCCATGAACTGAAAACTAGACTAATGAGGGACTTTAAGTTTTCTCTTCATCTTCACATTTGTTAAGAGAGAAGAAAATAGCTATTTGATTTATGATCGGACGCTTGTAAATTACTCATCACAAGAACCACATCAGTGAACACATAAGGTGGGCCACACGCGGACAGTTTTAAGGAACATGCGACCCGGTAGATCGACGTGTGCGGTGATCGGAACGCGTGTTAAGCATGTTACATTATGCAAATCAAGCTGCTACTGGTGGTTTATTTTGGATAATATGAAATGATGGAAATGATCTCCTTATGTTTATTATCAACTGATCATAGTTTCATCATGATATGTAATACAATCATACAATTAAAAAAAAAAGATCGATCCTAAGTTCCTAATGAAGGAGATCAACGGACAGATTGATTCGGACAAAACCCAAAACTCAAAATCAGATAAATCAATTGTATCGTCGTCGATCATCAGTAGTGAGTTGTCGCAGGGCAATCAGAAGGACGGAAAGCCAATGGCCCAGCTGCGTATAACACCGCCTCATAATCCTTTCCGGTTAATCTCTTCCGTTCGTATCGAAGCTGGAACCCTACCAAGCCGGAATTGACATTGGAAGGGACATTGCAGATAGGATGTGGGGACGAAAGCAGGTGGACCGTGCACGATTGGAGCGGATGGTCCAAGTAGGAGTGCAGCGATCTTGAAGCCATGGAGCGGCGCGTAGAAGTAGCCATTCGGGTCGGTCACAAACGCCTTGTAGAAGCTCACACTACCATTGTGGTCTTTGCATGCGACGCCCACCTTGGCCGATGGTATGGGCTTGGCGTCGATCAAGGACTGTGTCCCAACATGGGCGCAGCTCTGGCAGTAGACCACACCTTCAATGGTCGACAGTACTACCACCTTCTTCTCTTTCTCATATGAGGCTTGTGTGGATTAAAAGGCAGAGAAGGCCAGGAAGAATAAGAATAGTAGTGAGGGGAAGGAGTGGAGCTGTTTGGCTGCCATTTTCTCTATCTGTTCTTTTAGAGAAATGAGTGGGGTTGATTGGATTTGAGAAGATGGGTGAGATGGGAGGGAGTCATTGGAGTAGATTCATATATATATATATATTGGATTTTTTTGGATTGTGTTTTGTGGGTGTTTGGCTAGCATGAATGAGATTTGATGAACGTGGGAGCTACTAAGTTGCATTTTGAAATGGATGGCAACGTTCATCCGCATGTGGAGGTGGGAGCCACATTCAATGTCCCTTGAAAGAGACTATTGTGTTAGTTTTGTACCATTTAAGAGATAGTGGTAGACCATCCTCCTTACACATGGCACTGATGTACAGCTATGCAGACCGTTCAAAAAGTGGGTCGCGTTGTGATTTGAGCGTATGTATAAAATCATGCTGATTGAGCAATCCTGACCGTCTAATTAATGGCTGTTAAATGGATGGCTTAAAGTAGAATAATAAGTGGTTCAAATTTAACGGTTAATGCCTGTATGCAAATCCAGGCCATACAAACTCTTCAATCTACTTGACAAAGGGTCATGCAAAAAATCAGCCCGTTTTACATTTCAGGTAGGCCCCAATGAAAATCACGGGTGGGCGTCCCTTCTCACTTGAATCCCTTTGCTGTGGCCCACCTAAGTTTTTAGATTGGACTAATTTCTGGATACGTAGGATTTCATGAGTGATGCATCTGATGGACGGGTTGGATGTCGTGCACACATTACATGGGGTGAGTTATAAGGAGATCATTTTCCGTTAATATCATTTTCTTCTCATTGCAATTTGTCAGATATGATCCATGCATCTTCGGGTCAGAGATTTTGATGGTCTGGATTGGCTTACAACAATGCAATGTGTGGCCGCGTATTTCACACTTGCAAGTGGGGCCCATGGTTCGGTTATCCAGCCCCAGCGTCTGACTCGAGCCACCGTGGATGGACCATCCCTCAACCCCACGAGATTGATCTAGCGCCCAAGGTTATTATTATTATTATTTTTTTTTTGTCTCAACTGTTTATTTTTAGGTCACAATCTGAAGGGTTCATATTGTCCTATGAAGGAGATTTTTGGCACATTGCCCATCTATCGTCGGATGCTACAGATCAAAGGTCTAGATTACTGAGACATGGGATTAAGCTTTCAAAATTGAAAACACCTGTATACATCCAAAGGTCGCTTCGGTGGATCCCTGACTGTGGGGCCCACCGTGATGTGTGTCTTATATCCACGCCGTCTATCCATTTTTTGAGCTCATTTTAGGGCATGAACAAAAAAAAAGAGGCAGATCCAAATCTCAAGTGGACCACACCACAGGAAACAATGGGGATTGAACTCATACTGTTGACAACTTCTTGGCTCCCACAGAAGTTTTGGATCATGCTGTTATTCTTCATCCAGGGTTATGTGACCTAATCAATAGGTTGGATGGCAAATAAACATCACAGTGGGCCTGGGAAGTTTTTAATAGTGGGAGTTCAATCATCACTATTTCCTGTGGTGTGATCCACCTGAAACTTAGATCTGCCTCGATCTTGGGATGATGCCCTGAAATAAGCTGGAAAAATGGATGGATAGCATGGATAAAACTCATATATCAGTGGGGCCCACAGAGCTTTACACCAGCTAGGTGGCTGGTGTTTCATTTTTGGGATCATGTCCTAAAATAAGCTGAAAAAATGGATGGACGTCATGGATAAAACTCATATATCATAGTGGGGCCCAGAGAGCTTTGATACCAGCTAGATAGCTGGGGTTTCATTTTTCGGATCATGACAACAAATAAGTTGGAAAAATGGATGGATGGAGTGGATAAAACTCATACAACATGTTGGGGTCCACAGATCTTTGACACCAGCTAGCTGGCTGGTGTTTTAGGGTCACCAGCCAAACCGTGCTCGCAGGCGGTAAGCCTATCAAAGATCTGAGTGGACATCACACATGACCATTCATAGATAGGGCGAACTTGAGCAAAAATAATGTTGGTCCATTAATCAGGTAGGTCAAACTTGTATAAGAAAAATAAATAATCAAAAAACAAAAAGAAAAAAAATCCAACCATCCAAAGTCAGCGCACATACATGGCCCACTTGCACTTGATGAGTGTACAATCCCACTCATCATGCTCATGTTGCATACTACCTGATGAAAAAAATGCAAAGAGAGAATAAAAAAAGAAATAAGCAGAGGCATATGAAAAATAACACTTGTTATTCATTTTCTCAATTACATACGGTATCATGCAGCTTCACGTATTCCAACCATATACATGAAGCCCTGCACAGAAAAAACAATTCAAACAAAATACACCAAACCACCACTCTACCTACTGTATATCTACTGTATACATACTGTATATACAATACCATCATTCCACAACCCAACTACCTATGCACATGATCATAGAATAGTAGTAACAAACCACAACCGCTTCTCCCTTTGAAAACAGAAATAATAACTGTTTAGCTTTCAGTCTTGAATTTAGGTGTCGTTTGGCAACCTCGAAACAAATTCTCCAAGAAGGAGATTCTACAGACATATTGGGGTACTCTAAATGAAATTCCGAGAAGGAATTCATTCCCCTCAAAATGGTCTGGAAACCGTTTCTAACATTTTCTACGTCCAAAACGTAGGAAATGACTCTGGAAAAGGATTAATTCCTTTTCAAGAACTGTATTTTTCTGTGTTGCCAAACACGCCTTATTATCTCACCTCTAGGCTCTAACTTGCATCTGAAGAAGAAAGAATCTCGAGCTCCGCCCACCAGAGAGGAGAGAGCCTTGGTGTTGCTCCATCAGGCGCCATCTCTGTTATTTCTCTCAATTGGGCAGCCACCTCTCTCATCGTTGGTCTCTGCTTCTGGTCAGGATTGATACAAGATAGCATCACCCCACATAGAGCTCTGGCCTCCTCTTCTTTGAATGATTTCAGGGTCGGATCCATCATGGCTGTGATCGACTGTTCACCACTTAAATAGTCTGATGCCCATTCAATGATGAGCCCTGCATTTTCTGCATATGGGAGCTTACCTGTCATAATCTCTAACAAGATTATCCCAAAGCTGTATACATTGCTTTCAGGATCTGACGATGATTTATCTGGGTGCCCCGCTTCGCCTGAGCTGGTTTTGACAGTAGCCTTTTCATTCCAAAAGCTGAAATCCGAGATCTTTGCCGCGTAGTCATCAGTTAGATAGATGGTTGTTGAGTGTAGATATTTGTGAACTATGGGCGAGTCCAGTTGGTGCATGTACTCAAGGCAATATGCCATTCCCATTGCGATCCGCACTCGTGTGGCCCAGTCCAAGTGTTCTGCTTCTTTTACTGCAGCAGCAAACAAAAGCTGGTGTCAGCATGGTGCCTCTGAAAGCTCAAGAAAATTAGAACTTCGGTTATTTTCTTTTGTGCAGCGCATACATCAGTGACTTGCTTTTTGTATATGCACAAACATGCAGGAGATGGGAACCGATCATCGGGTATGCACTCTACCTTTGATGGGCCATATCTCACAATTGACACCGCTTGGATAATCCTAACCAATGTTGTCAAAATCGTTATCCTATTGCAAATCGCAATAGGAGTTGAATTGTAGCAAATTGCAAATCATATCGTAAATCGTAAGATTTTTTATGATTTTCTTAAAAATATGAAAAATATAAATAAATCAGGAAAAAATTTAAAAACTTAGCAATCATCCTTTTGCCATCAATATGCACCAAGTAATACCATGTCATGATAGTGTTAAAGGATTCTTATCTTTCCCTTTTGTTTGTCTTTCAAGAAATTTTTCTTAAAAAACGTACAAGGATCCTTTAATTATATATGTTCTTGTTACCTTTCTTGAATGTATAATCACATTGGAAAAGTGACATTTGATTCTGCAAACCAACGAAAAAAGATGTTTTGATTTCCAACCATCATTCCACAATACATAAATTATTAAAAAAAAAAAAAAAGCTCTACAATTTAACACTAAAGAAAATATATATCATTTAATCTCTTTTTTTTTTTTTTTTTGAAAGGTAACACTTCAGGGATTGAACCCTAGATAACTCACACATGCTACATTGTCTTTACTAGCTCTTCTAACAAGCAAGAGACTTATTTAATCTCTTAAAAAACAAAAATAAAATAATTTACTTTTTCTAAATTATTCCTTTTTAAAAAAAATTTCTTTTCTAAATGATTGTTAAAGCCCCACCAATTTAAAAACATAAAATGAAAGCCAAGTGAAGCTTAAAATAGAAGAAAAGTATAATTTGAATCGTAAATCATAGGATTCATATAAATAGGGATTCAAAGGTGGGATTCAAATCATTTTATTTAAGATTCGACTCAAATCGTAAATTGTAAATCGTAGGATTTTGAGAACATCGATCCTAACCCTTTGGACTGGATGACTTTTTAGGAAGGAAATAGAATGTTTTGTTTCTTGGAAGGGGATATATATTTAAGACCTCAGGAATAGAGCCTGTGATACGCAAAAAATATTAAGAATCCTCTTTGCAGCACACACATTGAAGGTGGCGCATGTTGAAATATTCGAGCCTGAGCTTTTTGTGGGCCCCATTGTGAGCATGTACTGGCCAAAAGATCAGATTGGTTCACCCAGCAGGTGGGTCACATGTGGATGATAATAAAATAGATTGAAAACTGGTTTACATTCACCCACCCGATGATCGAACTGGGATTTTTTTTTGGGAGAGTGTATGTTCTTGCAAGGGACTGATTGATGAACAGCCTGGATCGCACATGTGTGCTGCATATGTATCTTTCGCATTTCGATCTTACGAAGTTTTCCTTATTACGAGACTCCAGAACGATAAAAGTGTGACCTTAAATATTGTGTTTGAGATTGGAAAGTTAATGCTTCATCAACGCACGGGATTAGGCTCATTTCAGAAATCAACTAATCTTCAAATAATTAATCAATAGATGGTCTAAATTACGTTGTAATTTTTATTTCTTGATTAAAAAAAATGCACAACTGAGGTACTTACTGTGCAGATGCTCAAAAAGTGTCCCGTTTGGAGCATACTCAAAAACCATCATTCTAGTAAAAGGCTCCTCTTCCTCACAGTATCCAATAAGGTTCACAAAATTCTTGTGATTTATTTTTGATAATGTGGCGATCTGAAACAAACCATAGTCAAGATCGATGGTCAGAGGCTGGCTGAGCAATAAGCTTTGAATTTTTTTGAAAAGCCAACGGGAACATTACCTTCTTCCTGAATTGACCTTCTGAATGTTTCGACCATTCCTTGGCAGATTTCACTGCTGTAGATGCCACTGCTATTTCAACCCCACTTGATAGCGTCCCCTTGTATACTGTGCTATCAGATGAACAACCGATGATGTTACTGAAATCTTCGCAAGCAGTTTCAAGCTCTGATCGTTTGAGACTAGGTACACCTGGAAAATGAATGCCATACCATGACCATGGGGAAGCAAATTGCAACAAGGTGATTGTAAACATGCAAAGAGGAATTATAGGCAACTGTGCCTTGGAAAATGAATAATTATCTGAGACACACTTCTGTACATATGGGGCCCATGGCTTGGTGCTCTCCAGACCATTGATTGGCTGTGTCCCGTCATTGATAGGGGTATCCAATAATATCCTTGGAATCTTCTAAACCTTTGATCTTTGGCCTTTCTTTACCTTGAATGTGGACAACTTCTGTATTTTAGTGTTCATCTGCTTATAGGCCACTAATGAAGGGGTTGAGATCTTCCAATCAGACTTAGAGAGGCCCTTGGCGCATCCCCCATCCACAGTACAGATCAACAGTTTGGATCACTGAAGTATGGGCACCACATGTACAAAATCATGCGCCTTGGAAAACGTATATTCGCTCCGGCCTAGATCCTGGTAATTCCCACACATGACAAATCAAGGAGAATAGAAAAGAACCTGTAACAAATGCTTTCTGCAGCTGCCCACTTAAGCCTGTGGTCCACGGTCTCACGGTGACCACCCTACTGTTTCGACAAAAGATAATGCCGATGGCCAAAATACTAAAAAAAATGGAAGCCCCTAAAACTACAAACAAGTAAATCACCCATGAAAATTTATGCCACTTTGATTGAGGATTCGCTGCTTCTGATTGCGGGGGACTCCCAGATGGGGAAGGCATGGGGGCTGAAAGAGAAGGCGGCATAGGATTTGTGATAGTACGTTGCACTGGAGCAGGAGAAGGTGGGTCATCTGCTGGAGCAGGAGCAGGCGCAGGCGTAGTTTGGGGAAAGATGCCTGTGATCGATGGCGGCAATGAAATTGGTGGTGAAGATGGCAACGGGGATGGCGATGGTGCTGGCGATGATCTAGAATGAACCTTTGTCCCATTTCTATTATGTTTTCGATTCGAGGGACCAGCTGTAGCCTGCAGCAATCTCCGATCACCAGCATCTTCAACTTGCTCATCAACGTCCCTAGAAAAGAAAACAGTTCTTATGACGCCAACATGGAAAAGATAAAATGTTACTCTGATACTATATTTATCCTGCAAAGTTTGCTTTTGCTATGATACAATGTTACTCTGATAATATATGAAAAACAGCTCTTAAGGCCTGTTGGATTGGGGGTAAACAAAAGAAGGGAAAGGAAAACTAAGATAGTGACAAAAGCAGAAGGAAGGAACCTCTTTCCCTCCAATTTTTCCATTTAAAATGTCATGTTGGAGGGAAATCTCTTTTCTCACCAATTTACTTATGGAAAAAAAGAAGAAGAAGGTTTACTCCCTTGCTGAGGAAAGGAAATTGATTTCCTTCTCATGTTTCTCAAACAGAGAAAATGTCATATTAAAGAAAAACTGTTTGCTTTCTTTAGCTTTCTGTAGTTTGCCCCCAATCAGAACACTCCTTGAGAACATTAGAATGCTACATGCATAGAGGTTGTCTTTTGTAATTTTACCAAAGAGAAGGGATATACAAATTAAATGTTTTAAAGTCAAACACAAATAAGGGACAGATTGGTAATTTAGTCTTTCAATTAGATTTACCTCGTTAGAAGGAACCAGACCACTATGATCCTAAGTGAGTGATCAATGGACCTCTAATATATGGCTAAAATGAAAAGGTCTGAATTCAACTAAGTCCATTAACCGTAGGTTGGGACCCACCACATGGAAAATGGATGAGTCCTACCTTTCCCTCTCTTTAGATTGATAATTGTATAATGCCTCATACCTTGTAATGGATCCTTCAAACCAGCAAGCCTCTTGTGCAGCATCAGATAACATGCCCTCACTCACGTAAACCTCCGAACGCATACTGAGCTTATGAAGTTCAGGAGACATAGTTCCCAAAAGCCTATTGTTGCTGAGTAGGCTGCAACATAAACCAGAACATGTAAGTAATATAATTTCCTGAAAATGACAGAAATTAAAAGAGTCAAAAGGTCATCATCTCACAGGATTCGCAGGGGCAAGATACTGCCAATTTCAGGTGGAAGCGGCCCGCTGAGATCATTGTGTCTCAAGTCCAATACTTCAAGCTCCTTAAGTTCTCCAATCTCTTTAGGAATGGTCCCAAAGAAAGAATTATTTTGTAAGATGCTGCACAAAAGGGCACAAAGTAAAATAATTGCCTTTGAAAGACCATTTTCCAGCCATCTTGTTATGATAGAACCTATCTTTTTGCAAACAATCTTACGTGTCCATTTTGCAAGTTATTAATTGGAAGGTTAGAATCGTCAAATGGGTGTAATTGCTGTATCGTATCATGGCCACTAGAGAGAGGTCTGGACCCTACAATGTGAATAGTTGCATTGGACTCCTTCCCCCCATCCCACCAAATATCTGTCTCTTAAGCATCATCATTTCAGTTTTTACATAGATCATGTCTTCCTTTACCTAGGACGAGCCAATGGCTGAAGACAATCTTGGACTTGCAGTATGTTGCACCCAAATCCAAAATTGCATTCCCAAAGATACCATGCAAACCTCAAATTTTCACTCAAGAATCCAGGATGTGGGGGAAGTCAACTAAAAGCATCCATTCAAGAAAGTTGGAAACTACCATTAGGGGCAAGGTTTCAAAGGCATATCGGGTAGTGTGTCATTCACCACCGATATGGACCCATATCAACATCCATATCATTCATGGATGATACCCCTACGTATTGAGCAATATGTACCATTAGGTACCAGTTTCCGAATGGTACTTTGAAACCTTGATTATTGGTGCATTCAATATGATTAGTCTATCCCTTACAGAGATCTTATGTGACGAAGCTTCCCAAGCTCAGGTGCCAGTGTCCCCACAAGACACAGATCTTGCAAGTTCCTGCAAGCAGAACAAGTCGGGCTTCAGAGAAAATCAAACAATGTCAACACCAAAGCTAAAGCAAATTTCTTTTACATGTAATAGACGGTTTCTGTAACAAACACCATAGATCAAAAGGACCGGATTAACGACAGAAAAAGGGCTGTCTTCATCTATTAAAATCATAGTTTAACAGTTCATTCAGATGTACAGACTGGATTCTTTATGAGAATCCACTCATATCGAATGAGGCTCAGATAGTTCTTGACACCCAACTAAATTCAAATTAAGTTACTGATATGTAGAGCCCAGATCCATGCTTGTCCCAATAGATTGACGTACAAAACAAACAGGAAGACAGCAGTTAGAGTCATTACACTTCTATCGTCATTTATAGTGCCCATTCTATATTTGGTATTCTCCTGCATGTTTGCACGCCCTACTGAACCTATTAAGATCAAATATTAGATTCAATGGAAGACAGGTGTTGGATTCATCCATGATGCTTCTATATGCTGTAGGATTTTTTGAAGATACCTTTAACCTGAACTATGATTCTTATTCATTTCAATAGGTATAATAATGGCTTGCATTTTCCCGTGCCACATTTTGATGAAATGGAACAAATGCATAGTTATGGCATGCAACAAGCGTTCCATCTCAAGTTCTGGCATTCTCTGATGCAGGGATCTATTTGGAGAACCATGATAATTCCCCCAAATTCTTCCCACCCAAGACGTGCAAGGAGCTAACCTTCAGGATGCGTATCATGCACACACAAGCCTGCTCACACAAGAAAGACATGAACAGTATCTAGTGTCCTTTGCAAAATCCTTGCTAATTGGATTTAGCAAGGGTATCAACTAAGTCTACATGATCAGGATGCTTCGACTTATATTGGACACTAGAAACAAAAAATGGGTAGAATCTGCTTTGATTTCAAACATCCTAAATCAACTTATGGAAGAAAGAAAAGCATTTTTCAATAGAACGATAAGATAAAATCATAGGATAAACTATTTATTATGGAATGGTCTCCCTACCTAAAACAAAGATCAGGATCAGTCACTAAGAAGAGGATGAACGTCTTGAAACATAGTAGGCGAGCAAGTCAAAGAGCAAGTATTGCATAGGACAATGACAACGAAGAATGAGAAAACAACATGTAATCCCAAACTCGATGAAAACCATGTTGTGATAATTCACATCTAACTGATTTTCCTTAAGTCAAACATGGTAGGTAAATGCAAGCTATGTGGCATTTATGCTAGTAAGCTCTGTACAGTCTTTCTAACAAATGAAATACACTCCATAAACTCTTAAAAGAATATGGCCAGAAAGGGGTTGGAGCTTTATCGTAAGAGAGAATATTTAAGGAGAACAGAGACAAGATTTGGGACTTAATTTACCAATGAGCAACAACAATCAAATAGTTTCTTTTGCTAACAACGCAAATGGGATGTCTGAATCCAAAAACCTTTTAAGAACAAAAGACGACACCAAACAGCGAAAGATGAGTGGTTGAGATATCTTCCGGACCAGCAACAGAACTCCACAGAAAGAGAAACTGATTCCTTCCACAGCTGTCAAGAAGCAAGTGGCCCATTGAAGATGCCGTCGAATCTATTAATCTATCGCACCGTCTCCAACAAACCCAACACCCAAAATCAAATAAGCAACCTTGCTAATTCATACTTCATTTGCATAAAAAAATTAACAATTCAAGGGAAATAATGTCATTGAAATTGTATAATCTGCAAAATCGTAACGCATTAGATAGAATTCACACCAAGTGATGATTTACAAAATTACAACGGTGCCATTCACGTCTCAATCTGTAGAACCAAAACCCAGTGCGCGATAGCCAACTCATTGAAATTCAGGAACTTTCAAAGAAACAATTCATACACAATGAAATCAAAAACTCGAAAAAGCAATGAGAAGAGACAGAAAACAGTATTAGGTAGCAATTCAAATGAAGTGTTGGCTTACAAAACTAAAACTCTGCCGTCCAAACACTGAATCCGAAACCCAATTCAACAAAATCGAAAACAAACACATAATAAGACACCAGCCGCGCAAAAAATCAAACAATTCACATACAACAACATCTAAATTCCATCATTCAACGGTCAACCAATCACTTACAGAATTACAACTCTGCCATCCAAGCACGTAACTCCAAACCATGAACACAGATCGTCACCGTTCCAATCCGACAAAGCACCAAATGGATCGCTCTCCACCCGCTCTCGAAACCTCAACAGAGCCAAACCTGAAAAACCCAAAACCCCACCGTCAAAATCCATGAAAAAAACACCCAAAAAAAAAAAAAAAAAAATCAAATTCAACGTATTCGAACTGAATTGCAGAGAACAAACACCTTCAGAGCGTAGAGCAAAGCAGCGGTCGAAATTCAGAACGAAAAAAGACAGCAACAAAAGCGAACGAAGCATTATCAACTTCGGCTTCAATCTCAGGCTATCCATAGCCATACGAGAATCTGTGACTGAAAAGCAGTAGTCCGATACAAAACGGTGCTGGCACCGATACGTTACGGCATCAGAACACAGAAATCCGACGCAGGGAATTGTGGAATTTGGGAGCGTTTGGAAGAAGAAAAGCAGAGAAGATTGGGATTTGAAAATATTAAAGAAAGTGAGATTACTGAGACGGATTCTTTTGACGCGTTATGGAGTTTTGAATTTTATATATATATAGGCGGCCACTGGCACGTGACTTTGTTCCCTCTCACGTGCTTCAACTGTGTCGTTTGTATCTGGATCTGACTGATCCCACCGTGCTCTCAGAGCAATTTAAATTGTAGTAAATTCGGACACTTGGCAGTCTAATCCATTGATCTAGACCGTTCATTAGGTATAATCTATAATTCATGGGCTGCCATGAAATTTTCACACAAATCTGACTAATATCTGCTATTTGATTAATGGTTTTGAATATGGACGGTTAAGATTGTTTAATCAAAATAGAGCCGATCAGTAATTTGATCTGTCCATTTGGTAGGGCCCTTCACGGATTGCTTATGATTCTAAAGGATCAGTCTTTTCAGGCAATTGTAACCGTCCCATCCATGGCTTGGAAAATGGATGGCTATAGAAAATAAGGCCAAATAAAGGATGGATTGGATCATCTGTTAATGAGATTTTTGGTTTGTAGTCTATATATAGGTTATGGACTTGATGAACTGTTCAGATCGATCGATTGGAGTGTCCAAGTTGACAATGGATATTTGTACTAGCTGACCTTTCTGCGGTGGACCATGGCGGTTAGTTTCGCTAACCAATAGCCACGTGAGTATAACTTTCATGAGATCCACTCCGTCCATCAGGAAAGCTGTTTCATTGTCACCGTAGAACGCAAAAATCATGATGATCCAGAATTTCCTGTGGGCCACACGATATGAAACAGTTGAGGTGGGATACCCACCATTAGCTTTCTATAGAGCCCACTGTGATGCTTATAGGCAATCCAATCCATTCATCTGATGGTCCTCATCAGGATAATTAAAGAATTATCCAAAGAACATGCAGTATTCCAAAATCAAGTGAGGAATTATTCATAATTTTATGGATGGTCCACCTGAGCGTTAAATCAGCCTTGTTTTTGGAATCAAGTTGAAAATGAATGGGCCGTCTGCTTGATGGACGGCATGGATTTCATGCATGTCAAGCCATTTTCCACTAGAAAGTAATCCCCGGTAGGTAGAGAGGAGAGGTGAGGTACGCAAGCGTTTTCCTCGCTGAAAAGTTGCACTGAGAGGACACTGTCACCCAGCTTGTTTTTTTCACTTTGAATTTGAAACGTTCCTTAGTTTAATCCTACCCATCCATTTGATTTCCATTGATTGGATGGTTATGATCGATTGATCAGTATGATTTAGTCATATGCTTCATCCCCAGATGTTACCCGCAATTTGGTTGGTCTGAATAGCTGGAGATGAGTGCCACGTGCGGAGAGTGTGTCCCACCATTTTAAACTCGTGTAAAACTAACACACGTGGCACATATAAGAGATCCAATCCATCCATCAAAGAATACACATAATCAAGATACCCTGGTCCACAAATCAGGTTGTTTAAGTTGCCAGGATGGCCACAATTCTTGCAACAAATGTATGGCTGATAGAAACTTGGCTGAAGTTTTTTTAATACGTGCGTCTGTTTCTACCATCGTGGTCCACCTGGTCAATGGAATATTTTCAGCTCGTACTCACTTGGTGGACGGCTTCGATATCATACTTGCTTGCCACGTTGGCAGGTGTGATGGCGTGTATATGGTGATCTAGATCGTTCATTATTCGTGGCCCACTTTAGATTGGAAATGGTGGAAGTTATTTAACTGATTGGGTTATCTTAACCGTCTGATCTGTTAGCCTATGAATGGACAGTAGAAAAGAAAAATGGGAAAATGAGGAAAGTCCTTTAAATTATATAGAAAAAATGGTCTGTTCTGTAAAATTTGTGGATGGTGGTCCATACAGTGAACGGTCCAGATTAGGAGAGTCGTTCAATCCAGTTTTAGTGTAGTGCATCAACTGGTGCCGATCTGCCGTCCAGCACAGATTACCACCTTACGTACTACTGCATGGTTGGATGATCTGGATCGTTCATATGTTGGAAAATACTTTAGATTCTCTATGGTCCAAAATTCGCACACATGGACAATCACAACTGTCCGTTCTGTGTCGTGGTGGAATGAAAGGAGCTGGCTAGTGATCCACATTAAATTCAATGGTTAGGATACTCCACATCAATTGGTCCCTCTGGATTGACCCATGTGCCGGCCTTAAATCGCACGTTGAATTGGATCCAGTCCTATCAGGTGTGTTCTTCGTACCATATGCGATTAGCTCAGGAGTTTGCTAATTCCACACGCTTCTATAGTCCAAGTGACCCCATGCACATTTCCACACGTTTTAAAGTGATATGTGTGTCCAAGATACAAGCCATACTTGAAATGGCCTCCACACTTAAATTCCATGACCCAAGAACCATCTAGGTACGTTCATCAGGTGGGGAAAACTTCCACGTTAAATGTCGACCGTTGGTCAACTTTTTTTAACAGTCCATTTGTCTTGAAAATTATGGCCCATAATTATAAGAGAACTAGAGTTTTAATTGAGAAAGACAATATAGAAACTTTTGAAAACCTAATGGACGGATTGGATCTGTCATACGTGATTCAACCACGTTGATAAACAAGGAGGTAGCATGTATGATGGTACTCCACCAAAGTACGGGATTAGAAACCAAGTAATTTTGGTTAGGGCTGTCAACGGTCCGGGCCTATTCAAACTTCTGATTTTCAGGCCCGAGACTGGCCCATTAACACCCCTACTTCTGTCCTACTTTTGGTCTTCTAATAACCGATCACCTACAACCAGCTGTATGCTAACCCAAAATGCAACCGCATCTTTCCATTTAAATTTCATTTGTACCGGACATCCGTGCCATTTAAACGATGGGACCCACCATGATGAGTAGTTTGATTCAGTAATTAGGTGGGCCATATCTTAAGGTTGAGCCATAACATCTGCCATCCTTTGATATTTATGATGTGGCCTGCCTGATGAACGGATTCAGCCTGACGTTGTGACAGGTAATCTTCATGGCAGGGCCGCGATAAGGTGGCATATTTACATAAATCAGATGTCCCAGGATAATGACATGTTGGCGGAAAAAATACGGCTACATGGTAAGATATCACACACCCGCTGTAGGTGAACTGTTCTCCTATGCCCATGTTTTTAGTAAGGTGAAGAGACTTTAAACACTTGTTGGGGTTAAAGTTCTGATCGTCTGCTTGGCTTCAACGGAATTTTTTTTTTTTTTTTTTGGTTACAGTCAGTATTCACATGTGCTGAACTGTACCAACAGAAAAATCTTCTTGAAGCTGAGCAGATGATCATCCAGACTCCTTGGGTTAAGGATTAAAGTGGCCGCATGTGCTAATCCTGTGACCAAATTATCCATGTGCTAATCCTGTGACCAAATTATTTTCACTGTAGTAGGAATATATTTATATGGCTGGATCACCATTCACCAAATTTTTTGACCAATTTTTCCTTCTATACCTTTTCAGGCCCATTTGCCTTTTCAAATGGTACGATGGTTGAGTCACTCGCAAGCCAAATTCAATCTTGACAATGAAGGGAGTGGGGCCTGCCGCATCACCCCAAAAGAATAGTGAGAGGCCTTTCCACCAAGATCTGATCGATTCATTTGAACCGGCCACCCTTTAAACCTCACGTGAACCTTATCGGATTACCACGAAACCTCTCGATGGCCCACAAAAGTACCAATAGTCTCCATTAATTTCGATAATGTTTTCTTCATTGTCGTCCACCCATGTTGAGTTTCGCCCTCGATTTTTTGCCCATGCCATGAAATTAAAACTTTCATCCTTTGGATGTGGTAGATATTCCTCAAGACTAGCAATAGGCTAGACAAAAGCCAACCAACACATTTACAGGATGTGGGGCCTCCTGCATTAGTTCAAAAAGAGTTTTTTGTTTCATTTTCCTTTCTTCCTTATATCTTCTTCTAAGTAATACGCCCCATCGACAAGGGCCCCCACTAATTGGAGCCGAAGGGTCCAGGGGGCAACGTCGATGGACGTAAGCAAGAGGGAGAGAGACAATTATTAATGAGAGAGAGGGAGATGGTTTAGTGAGATCCATAGATCGCAGTGGGCAAAATGAATTGCAATTGACAAATGTAAATTACAGATGTATGAAGAGAATCGTACATCTGTGAAGTGGATCACAGATGTGTGAAGTGGATCGTAGATCAGTGAGTATCTGCGATTCGAAGTGCTTTGGACTCACTTTTGAGCAACCAAATGTTGTCCTAAATTAGGTGATTCCAAATGAATTTGAAATCTTATTCAAATAGCTTTCTAATAAATATAAGATCACCCAAATCAAACATGCAATGAGGGACTTATAACCATTTTTGTGGAGATATGGTCAAAAACTACCATCCACAATTCAAATCAACATCCATAGTGACTTGGACCCATCTTAAGTAACCAAATGGTATCCAAATGAGGTTATTCTAAATCCATTTGAAAGCGTATTCAAATAACTTTCCAACAAATGCAAGATCACCTAAATCGGACATGCAATGAAAGAGTTATGACCATTTTCGTGAACATAGTGAGAATTTGCGATCCGCAATTCAAATCAGCGATCCATAATAAATTGGACCCACTTTTGAGAAACTATATGGTGTTCAAATCAGGTGACTACAAAGCCATTTGAAAGCTTATTCCAATGGCTTTCCAACAAGTGTAAGATTACCCAAATCGAACATGGAATGGGGGCATTATGGTCATTTTCGTTGGACACAGTGAGAATCTACGATCCATAGTTCAAATCAACGATCCATAGTGACTTAAACCCACTTTTGAGCAACTAAATGGTGAAAAAATGAGGTGATTCTAAAGCTATTTAAAATCTTATTCAAATAGCTTTCTAATTAAGATTACCTAAATAAGACATGTAACAAGGGAGTATATAGCCATTTTCGTGGGACAGTGGGAATATGCCACAGTTTAAATCAATGATCCATAGTGACTTGGCCTCAGTTTTAAGCAACTAAATGGTGTCTAAATAAGGTAATTCCAAAGCCATTTGAATTCTTATTCCAATAGCTTTCTAAGAAGTATAAGATCATCCAAATCGGATACGTAATGAGGGAGTTATGGCCATTTTTGTGGGATAGTGAGAATCTAAAATCTGCAATTCAAATCAGTGAGGATGAGGGTTTTAATTTCATATTATAGGCTAAAAACTGAGGGCGAAACTCAACATAAGTGGACCATGATGAAGAAAACATCACCGAAATTAATGGAGACTGTTGGTACTTTTGTAGGCCATCGAGGGGCTATGTGGTAATCTGATAAGGCTCTCACAAGGAGTTTCAAGGATGACTGGTTCAAATGAACGGATCAGATTTTACATGGGAGGCCCTCTCATTATTCTTTCGGGGTGATGTGGTAGGCCTCACTCCCTCGATTGTCGAGAACAGCTTTGGCTTGCTGGTGACTCAACCGTCCTGCTATTTGAAAAAGATAGAGAGGCTAGAAAGGTACAGATGGGCAAATTGGTCGGAAAATTTGGTGAACAATGCTCTGGGGCCAAACAAATATATTCCTACTACAGTAAAAACAATTGCTAATTTTGCTTTAGGTATAAATGATAGGAAGCCGATTGCGTCCTGCACCTGCGTGTACGTTAATCCATCCAAGCATGAGTTTTGTGGGCCCAACATTGATGTATGGGTTATACCCACTCCGTCTTTCCATTTTTCTTTTCAGATTATTTTAGGGTATTAACCCAAAAATGAGGCAGATCCAAAGCTTAAGTGGACCACATCATAGAAGCAGCTGTGATATTGACACTCACCACTGAAATCTTCCCATGGGCCACCGTGATGTTTATTTGTCATCCAACCTGTTCATAAGGTTACATAGACCTGGATGAAGGCAAAACACAAATATCAGCTTGTTCCAATACTTATGCATCTCCCAATAAGTTCTTAATGGTGGGCATTAAATATCCACCGTGTGGTCCACTTGAGTCTTATATCTACCTAATTTTTTGGTTCATAGCCTAAAATGATCTAAAAAAACTGTATGGACAATGAAGGTAAAATCTCTACATCACAATGGGCCCCACAGATCCCTACATGGATGGATCATCGTCCAGGCAGGGCAGGAAGCAATGTGCTTCCCAAAGGATGATAATATTGATCCGGTTTCATGAAACCATTCATTGAATGGACCCACCTACCCGCCAGTCTACCAATCTGAACCATTCATTTGATGGGCCCACTTGTGGGGCTAGGCGTCAGCCAAAACATTCATCAATTGGAGGATCTCACATTCAATTGGTGTCATTTAAACACATGCATTTAAGTCCTTTGTTTTATGAGTAGAGAGGATGGCATGTTTTGTCAGAGTGCAATAAAATGACAGAGAGAACGACCATAGCCAGGCTCTCGCTCTCGTGTACGGGCCTCACATGGCAGTGATGACACTTGTACGGGATACAAGCTTGTGGCCCCTAATTGCGGTCCACATGCAGAGATGGTCCACATAATTTTATGATCCTCTTGTTGTAACCTATACCTGGCTCAGAAGAATAAGTGGTAAAAGGACATGTGGCATTGCATGAACACAGTGTAGCATGTGTGCAATCGGCAAAGGCACATGAAATGAATTTTCTGAGATGACCAATGGCGGCTATTGATTGGAGCACGGTGGAAACAAGTTGCGGAGAGCCCGAAACATTGTAAAAAGAGAAAATGTCTCACGGAATTTCGGTAGCCATAATAGTTAAATAAAAAAGGAATTTAGATGACTCTATTTAACCTATAAGCATATGAAGAAGTTGACAGGAAAAAGTGCTTTTACGCCAATTGAAGAAACATAATTTATTTATCTTTTTTCCTTAGCTTATCTTAGTATAGTCTATAATCTAGGAGTAAATATAATCGTTGGTCCATACTCTTTGGACAAACTTAATTGTAATTGTTGATCCGCGCTTGATAGACAATACAATCAATTCTCTTTCTGTAAAATTATTTATTCGATGGGCAATTTACTCAACCATCTATCAAATTATTAGTTTTATATATAAAAAAAGTCATTTATGATGAAAGGCAAGGTATAACTCATTTCAGATGACGAAAACTACCCACAGTCAAATGTCTAGTCGCTTTAAACTTATTAGCTAGTGGCCAAACAGGCAACCGACCTCTTCAAGTTTTGGTCATATACCGTCTAACACGACATGTCTACCTATTGTGGTACTTGGGGTCGAAGTTGAACCAGTTGGAATCAAGCCGTATAGTCACTTCTAACATGCTCATGCAGCGACGCACGTGCCCAAGGTGTTGGTCCAATCAAGGACCAACAACTGTAAGGAAGCAATGATCCCATGATCACGCTTCAGTAAAGTTGAATGTGGCCGCTCTAAATCTTAAAATCAACGTTCTAAATTCAACTTCACATCAGTGATTATTAGAATCATCTCTTCAGCAGTAAAGAACACGGACGATTCGGATTATTGACAATTTCAGCATGGGGGCCCAACCGGGCAATACACGATGGGATCCTAAATCGCAATGGATGCAAATCATGGTTGAAAGACTAGGTGACTCAGATCGACTCATCCAGCTCTCAGGCGAGCCGTGACCCGTCCGAATTAGGGCTGAATTGGCGGTGACTGGCCCCAGTCGGGGGTGAGTCGTCAAAGTTCGGGTCCCACTGAATCCGAGTCCGGGTCCTACTGAATCCGAGTCTTAAAGCCATGCATCAGACCCGCCCAACCATATTGACAAATCTTTCAGTTTAGGGTACGTTTGGTTGCACTAAATATCGACTATCATGAAATTTCATGATATTTGGTGCAACCAAACGCACCCTTAATTCTCGTTGAATATCGTGGTATTTTCAAAATCTCGATATTTGAAACACTGTCCTTGACCAGATGACTAGCCTCGTTTTTGGGGCAGTTTGTTTACAATGTGGGCCCCTGATGAACGGTTTGGATGTCTCACACGCACGCTCAGTGGCCACATGCGCAGGCGCGTAAGGAGATGTGAATGCAAGCATATTCCAGCTTGACCCAGAAATGCATGATATGGAGTCCGGCTCAGTGTCAGCTCGTCAATAACCGTTTCCTCCTCTTTCAGCGAAAGGGGGAGTTAATTGATACTCCAGCTGCGTATGACACTTGATACACAGGCGTTCATAACTTGTACACGTGGCACAAGGTAACTCAAATTAAACCGATTAAATTGTGAAAACCACTGTCTCTAATTCGAAAATACAAAATTAGACTCTTTGAAAAATTCCGACCTCTGATTCTTGGACACTTGTTTTCTGAAATAAGACCATTAGATGCTTCTATATCTAACCGTCCAATAATTTTCCACCAATCCGATAGTTAGGTGATCAGATAAGATGTAATTTTTGGGCCATGGTACATCTAAAGTGGGACCCATAATTTAAACATTTTAATTTGAATTAATTGAATTCCAAGTATGTAATTTATTGGTAATTTCTAAGTGCCTGCGTATCATCGATCACAGTCCCGAGTATCAAAGATTTTCTTACTTTAGCCTCGTACATTTTAAAATGAACTAAAGAAGAGTACACGCATATTCTACGCCGCGTGATCACCAGCGTGAAGTCGGTCGTCACCGTTTTAGATGGACGGTGGATATATTTTTAAATTATAATTAAATAAAATATTAAGATCTCGTGCACATTGCGTGCACCGAATTCCTGCTCCGACTGCTTCTATAGGGTCGCGGTGGACGTGTATTGGCTGCAGGGGATAGCTGCAATCCTAAGCTCTGTGGGGTCCACCGTGATGTATGGGTTATATCCATTCCGTCCGTCCATTTCGGTGGCTCATTTTAGGACATGAGCCAAATTGTGAGGCGGATCCAAAATTCAAGTGCACCACACCACAGGAAACAGTGGGGATAGAGACTCCCATCATCAGGCTCCTCTGCTCATCTGGTAGGACACTGTACAGCCCAGACGGCTGGGATCTTCCACATCCATGGCATTGGGAAATGTGGAGTGTGTGAGATGAACCCCATTCGCCTGGTACACTTCAATGTACGGCTATACTGACCAAACAAATTAGCAGGCACATTAAGAAAGGAGCATGGGTAGAAAATAAGAATAATCGAGCAATCTTAACCGTCTAATTGGTGGTTATTAAATGGATGTTAATTGTTAGTGATTTGGACGGTCTAGATCATTGAGAAGCTACACAATGTGTATGGATGAATCACTATCATTTAAGAACGGATCAACAACAGCTTGAGCCCCATCTTTTCTGCCCAAGTCTCAACTGGATACATTTGTCACAGACTCACAAACGTATACTGAGTCAGACCAGGGGCCATCCATTGATTTTGATGGTAACATGGTGTGGCCAACTTAATGAGTGGATTGATGTGATTTTCGTGCCAGATAATGTTCATGGTGGGGGCCACCACATACATGGATCAGATTTTGGTACACAACTGACCCTAGCACAAAGAGGTAATAACCGTATGAATGATTTAGATAACACATAAACATCATGGTCAGCTCCAGGAAGGTTTCAACGGTGGATATTTCCTTTTCCACTGTTTCATTTGGTGTGGCCTAGTTGAGGTTTGGATCGACCTAATTGTTAGTATTCCGTCCTATGTCATCTTTCAAAATATATGGACGGAGTGGATTACCCATTGACATCTCTGTGGGCCCCACGCAGCCCCAGGCACAGGAATATCTCTGTGCCCAGGGTAACTGGCAATCCGCTTCCTAAATTTTGGAGTTATATAATACATTTAGAGTAGTATTTGAGATGTGGCATACATCACATGCCTTCCATTCCCACGTGTCTCTCAAGCCTTCTATCACATGCATCACATGGCACACAACTGCTACATCTTTGGTTCATATTTCCTTTTCCTCTCTCAGGTGCATCGTATGTGCCTTCGCTAGGCTGCAACTTGGGTTTGGGTCAACATGAATTGGATTGACCCACCCGGATCAGGCTGCAAGGTCCTTGAGTTAGTTACTTGTTGGGAAAAAAAAAAACAATTTGATTTGTATTTGAGTTGGGTTCAAGTTGAGCAAATTGAGTTGTTAGGTTGAGTTGTTGGTCTAACTAGGCTGACCCTCAAACTAACCTAACCCAGCTGAGTTTTTTTATTTACTTTTTTATTTTTTATTTACACACACCCACATCACATGGGCACTCAATCTAGACCTGGCAAAATTCATCCCGACCCGCTAACCCGACCTGAGCCGACTTGGATTTTTATCAGTTGGGTTAGGGTTAAAGGTGACCCGTCCCGGCCCCACCTGACCCGAATCATATAGGGGTTAAGTAGACTATTATATATTGATTTTTTATTAGTTAAATAATACATAGTTTTTTTTTTCTCTCACACCCTGCTGGATGATGGACGAGCAGATTTCATTTCTAATGAAAGTGGGCTCCATTTTTGTTGGTGAGTGTGCACTAACAATTGATGCTCATGTTATACACTGAATTAGGTGGATTGGTCAACATCTATTAACCTGATCAAAACCAAAATCGAGAGAAAATCTTCTCTCCCTCCGTTTCCGTCGAAACTTATCAAACGGATGTTGTCTGTTTTCAAGATTGTGCGGCCCACTTTCGAACAACAATCCGATTAATCCAATCTATTCATGGTATGGTTCCAACATAGGAGTTTAGCAAACCTCGGGTGTATCATTGAAGGTATTGTTGTATGATGTACATAGTTAGAAGACAAAGATGACACTGAGTAATTGATTTTGTGTTTTCAGGCCCTTCAAAACATGATCACTGAGACTAATGTGGCCCACCTTGGCTTGGTCCAAACCGTCTATCAGTTTCTAGCATCATTTTTAACTAGAACCCATTTAATATCGGGTGTGGATCGACGCTCAGGTGTGTAACAAACGTTTCGCATATAAGTTGCATTATGCGGGGGGAGGTCCAAAAATGAAAATATTTCATTTTCTTTTTCTTTTACCTCCGTTTCTTTCCCTATTAACCTTGATCCATGACAATGTATTCAAGCAAATCTGAGTCATTTATAGCCCTTAGCTACAAGCTATCTTAATTGTCCATTGATGGTCACCGAGATTAGGTTGAGAATGCCATCATATAAATAGATTTTTTCTTCTGTTTTTCTTCCTTTTTGCATCTAGTAACCCTAAATTTCATACTAACCATATAAACATGTCCATTAGAAGGGTTGGAGCTGAAATCTCAGAGTTTTCTAAGCTCTTCTAAATGATTCTACTCTATCCACAGCTATCGGATTGAAGGAAAACTGACGGTTGGCGTTTTACTATTAAAGGACAGGTCTTCTTCTCCGGCAATGTTGTTGCTGCTGGGGTCATTGTTGGGCTGCATTCATAGATTTCTTGCTGCCGAGGTATAGGTAAGATAATCAGCCATTTTATCTTTCTGTTACATCTATGATCGACTTAGTTTGCTACCAAGTGGTAAACCAAGTCGAACTTGTTCTATTCCTAGTTCATATTAATTGATAGAAGTTGTTCATGATCCGAGGAATGTTTGATTTAGTTCAGCTATTTAGGATTGATCATGATCATATATCCTTTCTATTGAAGCTGAATCTGGTTGAAACTAGTTGTAACTTGTGTTGAGTTGACTCAACAAAGCTCACTGAGTCTAGTTTGAGGTGAAGTCTAATCCATGACTATTCATGTCAAATTCATGAGCAATGTTGTACAAGCATTGGTAGCTGAAGATTTGAGTCTAGTTGTGAATTGATTTAGAAAATTTTCTTTATTAGGAGTCTTTCTTGAAAAATTTCTTTATTAGGAGTCTTTCTTGAAAATTCTTAATATTTTGATTCAAATTGCGCTTGAAATAAGATATGATTTTAGTTTAATCTACAAATTAGTTAGTTGATTATTAAAATGCGGGTCAACGCGGCCCGACCCGGTTTAATTTGGGTTGGGTAAGGGTTGGGAAAATCCAACCCGAATTCAATTTGGGTTGGGTTAGGGTTGAGGTGGAAACGACTCGACCCAAACTTGACCCGACCCGAACCCAACCTGACTCGACCCATTGCCACCTCTAACTCAATCCCATGATCTTCGTGTTAAAATGGAGTTTATCTACCACTGAACCATGGACCCAAACCCAATCCGACCCACCAGACCCACCCAAGTTGCACCCCTGCCTTTGACTAGTATCTATACTATATATAAAGCGAGCCATGGATAAAGCAAACCATGGACCAAAACCTGATCCAACCTACCCGAGTTGCACCCTTACCTTTGACTAGTATCTATACTACATATAAAGCGAGCCATGGATAAGGCAAACCATGGACCCAAACCCGATCCAACCCACCCGAGTTGCACCCCTACCTTTGACTGGTGCCTATACTATATATAAAGCAAGCCATGGATAATTTTACACCTCTAATTGGTCATGAAAAGGTCTTGAACTGTGGATTTTAAAGAGAGGGACAAATTTAAAATAAAGTTGATAGTAATCAAGTGTATGTAAAAGCATGAATTTGGTTGATAGAATGATAAGCCTTGATGATTCAAATCATATGTTTGACAAAAAAAAATTTCTTTGAAAAACTTTTGGTGCAACTTCCTCTCAAATTATTTAGAATGCAATATAAGCCCCATTTTAAAGGCACTTGATCAATGGCTTAAATAAAATATGTGGTATCCTAATGGACCAAGAGGATTTAACATAAAGAATATTATGTGCATCATGGCCTTACCCAAGACGATGAAGCCCTTACCATGGGCCCACCTTAATGTATGTATTCTATATCCATGCTGTCCATCCGTTGGGTAATATTATTTTAAGGCATAAGTGCAAAAATGAAACTGATCCAAATCTTAGGTGGACCATACCATAGGAAACAATGGTGAATGACCATTAAAAATTTCTTATAGGCCATAATAGTTTTGGATCAAGCTGATATTTGTTTTTTTCCCTTCATCCAAGTTTGTTTGACATTATCAACAGGTTGGATGGCAAGTAAACATCACCGAAACATTAAGGTGAGCCCTAAGAAGTTTTTAATGATGGGGCATTAAATCACTATTGTTTCCCATATGATCCACCGAGATATGGATATGCTTCATTTTTTTTGTACATGCCGTAAAATGATATGGTAAAATCGATGGATGGTGTGGATGTAGAATACATACATTGAGGTGGGCCCAAAGGTAAGGGATTCACGGTCTTAGGTGAGGCCGGAGCCGCACCTAATCGACTCTCTATCTCAATGGCACATGCCGGTCACTTTTGTAATTCCATGTCCTGGAAAAGATCTGTGGGTCCCACCATGGTGTATGCGTTTTTCCCGAGCCGTCCATCCATTTTGCCATGCTCATTTTAGGGCATTAACATAAAAATGAAGCATATCCAAATATCATGTGGACCATACTATGGTAAACAATGGTGGTTGAATGCCCACCATTAAAAACTTTCTGAGGCCACTTTAAGGTTTACTGTGCCATCCAACGTGTTGATTAGGTCACACAGACATCATACATCATGGTGGGCATTCAATCACCACTTTTTCATATGGTTTGGTCCAAAACTTTAGTGGCCCCAAAGAAGTTTTTAATGGTGGGCATTCAATCACCACTGTTTCCTATGGTGTGGTCCACCTGATATTTGGATCTACCCCATTTTTGGGTTCATGCCCTTAAATAAGCTGGAACAATAGACAGGCGACATGGATAAAACACATGCATCATGATAAGCCCACAACTTTTTTCTGCTAGGGTTACCAATGAAAAGAGGAAGCAGGTTAGCTGCTAACCTAGTCTCACCTAAAACGGTGAGGTCTTTATTGTGGGGCTCACTTTAATGTTATTCTATATCCATGACGTTCGCCTATTTTTTCATATCACCTTAGGGCATAATTCCAAAAACCAAACAGATAGAAATCTTAGGTGGATCATGCAATAAGAAATAATGGTGATTGATCATTAAAAGTTTCTTGTGGGCCACAAAAGTTTTGGATCATGGTGATATTCGGTTTTTATCTTCATTTAAGATTGGGTGACCTTGTCAACAGTTTGGATGGAAAATAAACATTATGGTTGGCCTTAGAAAGTTTTTAATGTTGGGGTGTTCAATCATTGTAGTACGGTCCACTTAAGATTTGGACATGCTTCACTTTTGGGGTCATGCACCAAAATGATCTAAAAAAAGTATGAACAGGGTGGATATAGATAACATACATCAAGGTGGGCCATGGTAAGGGCTTGACCATCTTGAGTAACACGAAATTGCAATTAATCCACTTTGGCCCGTTTGGCACCATGGATATGAGGAGAAAAGAGGAGAAATTGGTTGGTTTATTTTGTTTGGCACCATGGATTTGAGGAGAAGTGGATTTGAGAGGAATCCAGGAGAACTCAAAAAGGCACTTTTAGCCCTTTTTCAAATCCTAAAAAAAAGGTGGGATTTAAGGAGAAATCCTTCCCAACGTGGGACCCACTGTAATGTGTCCCTAACTATGGGACCGAACATGATGTATGTTTTCCATCCAACTTGTTGATAAGGTCACAAAGACCTGGATGAAGGGACCACACAAATTTCAGTTTAATCCAAAACTTTTGTGCATCATAAAGGTCTCACTCTCCATTTTTTCTTGTTTTATGGTCCACTTTAGATGTGGATTTGCTTTATTTTTTGAATCTTGGCATAAAATGATCTGTAAAAATGGATGAATGGCATGGATTTAAAAATTGAGGCTAATATGGTGGGCATACGGTGGGATTAAAATTTACACCATCTATTCCTTCATGTTTGATTTCTCTCCAAATCTTGGCAGCCAAACAGAAAATTTGAAATTGATAAGAATTGGAATTGATGAGAATTCATATCATGGAATCCACTTCTCCTCACTTCTCCTCAAATCCATGGTGCCAAACGGGCCATAGAGAAAACTTAGGAAAGGAAACTTGATTGTTGGTAAGAAAATAGAAATATAAATTTGAAGGAAATTTGGCTGCATGGGAAATTGAATTTCCTGTTCTTTCCTATAATTTTGGTGTTTACAAATAGGGGAAAAATGGCTTCTTGAGAAACCCTATTTCCTTTCCCACCATTTCACTAAATCTAAACAGAGTCTTAGGTTATTGTGGTGTAAAATTTTTCAATAACTTTCCAATGATATATTATATATGTGAAACTTGTAACTTATCATAAAGCTATATAGCCATATGAAGTTATAGTGTGTTTAGGCTTTTTTTTTTTTAACACAATTAGGGCCCCTCTAGCTTAATTTTGTGTGATCTGACCATCTATTGAGTTGTCCTCTATTCGTTAGGGGTGTCGACGGGCCAACTTGGGCTTGAAAAATCAAATTTTTGAATAGGGTTGGCCTAATGGCCCGGCCCTAAATAGTGCAAAATTTAGGCTGAGACCTACCCCAAGCCCGACCCTACCACCCATCCTATATCATTTTCTTTGTGTAGACCTCACCCTTTACCACCCGATCTCTTTCCATTCCTCTCTTTGTGCTAGTTGCACATGCCATATCACCTAGTTGTTCATAGTATCCATTCATAACTATTATAATGCAATTAGCGCATAAATGCATAAGTGTCAAGTGAAGACAACACAACAAGTCCCTAAGGTTTGGCCAACAAGTAGGTGATTCAGTCTCATTTTCACTCTTATGGGGTATTTGTTTTCTAATTGACTAGGGTAGATCCTGATAAATGGGTAATAATTGCTTAATTCCCATACACATTTCAATGTTGACGCTAACAGGGTTGCTTTTTTGAATACTAAAATCAAGGAAGGTGCAAATTTCATGTGGGGCCCAACGTGATGTATGTGGCTTATCTATGTCTTCCATTGTTTTGCGGGTTGATTTTATGGCATGAGCTCAAAATTGAGAGAGATCCAAAGCTCAAGTGCACCACGCCACACAAAACAGTGGGCTGAACGCCTACAGTTAAAAACCTTTTAAGACCATGATTTCCTATGGTGTGGGCCACTTAAGCTTCAGATCTGCCTCATATTTTGGCTCATGTCCTAAAATATTCTGGTAAACCAGATGGACAACGTGGATATGTCACATACATCATAGTGGGGCCCACGAATGGATGTCAATTCTTTTCAAACGGCTTTTGCAATGAGGAAAGTAGCATGTATTTTTGGCCTCCATCAAACAGCTAACATTTGCAATAATTACTCATTTACGCCCTTTTATATGCATTTACATATATTTACAACAAAACAAACACCTCAGTTTGTTTTTTTGATAGGAGCACCTAGTTTAAATGGGTTGGATGTTGTACGCCGTTGACATGTAAATTTTATACTCCGGTGAAAAAGGCTCCCATACATCTGATGGCATCTTTGTGCCAATTAGAGTCATCTCGATTATTTATTTATTTATTTTTATTTTTTTACAATAAAAGACGACTTTGAAAGTCCATTGCAAAGGAAAGAACACATCTACAACAAAGAATATGACATTTCTAATTAGGAGGGCGAGAACTCATTTATGGCAAAAGAAAATTACCCTCTACAAAAAAACTGCCGCAACAAGCACAAAGGTCCTTCCACCGAGAAAATCAGGCACCACGGCCTATAAATACCTTGGCACTTATTCTAACATACATAGATGTACATAGACAAACACAATGAATGATAATAAATAAAAGCCTCCATGACAAGGAAATTTAGGCGTCACTCACCAAGGTAAGCTTCACTTGCCTGAATATTCCATCCTTTCCATTTGGGAGGACCCTGCGCCATGCATGCGGATTGTTCTTCAAGGGTGACTATAGTGCTATGTGCAGGGCCATTAAAGTGAGAGTTCAATGCTATGATGCAGACCTATCATAGCATCAATGACAGTGTGGGACTCATCCTTAATCTCTCATCCAAGGATTAAAGGCACAATACCTTGAGTTCATCCTCTCTCACAACCTAAGTCTGCACCACAGCACAGATCTACTGTAGTACCTGTGCTTAGCACAAAGAGCCCTGTCACTGCTTAACAGACATTAGAGGGCAGTCATCCCTTTATCTTCACCATGTTAAGCCCACAACATTATTGGACCAACTGCTTGTGTGCGCTAATGCTACTGTGAGCCCCCTAATCAAGGATCCAAACACTTCAAAGACGAAGGACCATAAATTAGGACCAATAACACCATTTTATAGAAGGGATAACTTCCACTTATTTTGACTTTCAATTAAGGGTTTTTTTTTTTCTTTGTCATTGATAGAATTGAGGTGTGTGCTAGATAATAGCCTGGAATGTAATTCGTTCCTAAATATTAATGAAGACACTTAACATAGGATATTTCTCGAGTGCACAACTCAAGAAATCTGTGGACATCGGCCATCCTAGCTCGCTATATTTATTTAATGTCATCGCCTCTTATGAACAAACTTACAACAATACTAGCCTCAACTATATAAGATGCCTAACGTCTAACATCTATAACAGTACTAACCTTGATTAACAAAATATACATTTTAGTATGAACATATATACACATGTGAGACTTTAGTCATGCACTAGTGAGACAACCTGCCAAAGTTCTATAGGTCTGTAGGGCCAACCAAGTTGCATGTGTAATTGCATCCAAACAAGACCTTGAATTGTAGGCATTCGGCAAAAAATTAGCTTAATTAATCTACAATTCAAGTAGGCCACACCACAAAGAACAATGGGAATGAAAACATACGCTATAGAAACTTTTCGAAGCTCTCTAGGGCTACCATGGAAACTCGACTACATATATCATTCAACCATTTTGTTTATGAGGTGCGCTTCATCAGGATAATGTACACTCGAAAAAATAAATATGATCCAAAACTTAGGTGGGCCACACTATTTGAATTTAGAAGTTTTATTTGTGATTTTACATTGTTACCTGTGGTGTAGCCCCAGAAATTCATTAGGGCTGCGCGTAGTGAGTGTAGAAGTTTTATATGTGATTTTACGTTGTCACCAGTAGCCTAAACAACTTGAGCATGGATTAACTTTATGCATGATTTTGCACTATTTCCAATGTGTGGCCCACTTAAGCTTGGATTGATGACTTGAACGACTTAGATGTGACTCATCCAAATCAATTGGGATAGACCCGATATAGTTTGACACCACGAGTCACACTAGACTTGGTTGTGTTGGGCCAATTCAGCCCCAACTGAGGGTGAGGGGCGAGTCATGACTCGATAGAAATTAGACAGGTCAACTGAGTTGCTGAGCCTTAAATCCATGCACTTAGAGTTTTGGATCAGGTTGATTTTTGGGTTGCATGGTGAACACAAGGGAGCGCACCTGGTGGATGGAGTGGATGTCATACACACAATACCGTGTGCCCCACGGGGCCTAGAAGATTTCATTCACAGGATGATAACTCCACTAATTGCATTTTTAACTCTTTCTTGAGATTGTCTTGCCTCTACAGTGACTTAAGGATCCTAACAGTCCATCTTCTGAATTCCATTCTACATAGACTATTATTATAGGAGACCTACCTGGAATCACTATTCTTGACAATCATCATTAGTTGAATTTGGAACATTAAAAAGAGAAAGCTAAATGACCACATTCAAACTTAAGAAATCAAAGGTCTGGATCAGCATGATTATGACACGATAGCTTCTTTATCTATGTTATGTACAATGCAAGTAGAATTTAGAATTTAGCCAATTTTACCCCTGCAAATTAGTCGTGAAAAGGGGGCATTAACAAGTAGTATTTGGGTGTGGTTGGCCTTCTGGGGTATTTTTATCTTTTTATTTCATTTATGAGGGAGAGCTGTCCTACTTCTCTTCCTCTTTGTGCTTAGTTGCATTTCTCCCCGCAGCATGAGGGGTCTATGCACCATAATGATTCCGTAAAAATTATACAATACATCGTGTCGGCTCATGTTAGATATTAGTTTAAAATTGAAACATATCTGAAATTTTAATCAGCCCACCATGGAAAAGAAAAGCTTGAGAGGTGTACCATCAAAACGCGTATTTCTTTTTCTCTACATTCTGATTTTACCGTCCGTAGCTGCACCCGGCTTTCTCCCCTCTCTTGGAAGCAGATGGTCCTGTGGCACTTGACCCAAGCTCTGTGGGCACACCATGTGGTATGTGTTTTATTTACGTTGTCCATCCATTAGCATTTTAGGGCATAAGCCTAAAATTGATATATATGTAAAACTCAAATGGGCCACACCACTTTTGTTTTCTTGTTTATGGTGTCAAGTGATCGGCCAATACTCAGGTAAGCGCTTTGTGGGTGTTATCCCTACCGTGGGGCTCACCTTGATGATTTATTGTATATCCACGCAGTCCATCCGTTTCTACATATCATTTTATGACCGAGTTCCAAAAATTAAGCAGATTCAAATCTTAATCGGACCATAACACAGTAAACAGTTGTGATTGAGTGCCTCACCATTAAAAATTTCTAAGGGCCCACGGTCAGGTTTTCGTAATGTTTATCTTCCATCCAACCCATTGATAATGTCAAAAAGATCTGGATGAAGGGAAATACAAATATCAGATGGATCCAAAACTTTTGTGGCTCATAAAATGTTTTTAATGATCATGTATCACTTTTTCTAGTAGTATGGTTCACCTGATATTTGGATCTTCTTAAAGCTTGTAATTGTCCCCTGAAATGATATAGGAAAACAGTAGGACTGCATGGATATAAAAAAAAAAAAAAAAAATACATCAAGGTAGGCCCTGTTTTTAATGATCATGTATCACTTTTTATAGTAGTATGGTTCACCTGATATTTGGATCTTCTTAAAGTTTGTAATCGTCCCCTAAAATGATATAGGAAAACAGTCAGACTGCATGGATATAAAAAAAAAATACATCAAGGTAGGCCCCGCACAGTTAGGGTACTACCCACTAAGCTGTTACCTTGGTAACAGCTAATTCGCTCCCTAAGTGATCAGTTTGGAGCTCACATTACTGTTGAGCACCTGTCCAAAATTTTGTAAAGCGATTTTAGTCTTGAGTGAAAGATAGGTGGTGTGCTCCCACCTTGCTCTAAAAATGCAAAAAAAAGGTGGACCACACTAAAAAAAAGGTGAGGACTGAACACCCACTATTGAAAACTTTTCTGAGGGCTACAAAAGTTTTGAATGAGGCCTTTATTTGTGTTTTCCCTTCATACTGGACTATGTGAACTTATGAACAGGTGGAATATGGCAAATAAAACATCACTGTACTGGAACCTATGAAGTTTCAACAGCAAGCATTCAATCAACACAGTTTTCCATGGTGTGGTCCACTTGAGCTTTGGATCTACATCATTTTCAGAGTCATGCCATACAAAAAGCAGACAAGATGGATGAACGGTGTGGATAAAACATATACATCATAGTGGGCCCGGCCCTAGGAAGTATCAACAACGAGCGTTTAATCACTACAGTTTTCTGTGGTGTGGTCCACTTGAGCTTTGGATCTACATTATTTTTAGACTCATTCCATAAAACTAGCCGACAAGATGGATGAACGTTGTGGATAAAACGTATACATCATGGTGGGCCCCACAGAACTTGGACCACTCTCTCTTCCCCAAGTCCCTCCACGTGGTTGCACTACCATATACTCTTTGTAATATTAATGAAAAGATAAACAGTTAAAATCATCCGACCATCTCATCATGTGGACCCCACCCAAAAGGACGACAGATGCTCAACAAGGTGGGAAAAGGTAAGGGGGCCACCTCATCATCCCACCTACCCTTCATTTTCATGTTACCATCTTTCCTTTCTATAGACAATATATTACGTATATTTACATGTTAGATTGCGTAGCTTTGGTGTCAAGACTCGGTCATCTTAGGTGAGCCAAACACCTGGTTTGTTAGTTTAGTTGCATCTTAATTTAAAAAATTAAAAAATAAAAAATAAAAAATAAAAAAATACAAGAAAATGATTCTTCATTAAGATGGACAGTCCATATTAGCATAGACACTGTGATGACGACGTGGCATCTGTAATGAAAGTCGTATCATACAATACTCCATCCTACAAACCTACTTTTGGACTCAGATTCGGTAGTGACCCCTCCAGTACCGAGCTCGGTACTGGTCGGGGTACTGGAAAAGCTCTGTGAGCCTCACCATGATATATGTGTTTTATCCACGCCGTTCATTCATTTTGCGAGCTCATATTAGGTATGATTCAAGAGGCAGATCCAAAGCTCAAGTGTACCACACCACAGGAAACAGTATGAATTGAGCGCTTACCGTTAACCTTCCTAAGGCCCACTGCCATGTTTATTTGCCATCCAACCTGTTCATAACGTCATATAAACATGGATGAAGGGAAAACACAAAATCAGCTTGATCTGAAACTTGTGTGGTCCATGAGAAGTTTTCAATGGCGGGCATTGAATTCCCACTCTTTCCTTTGGTGTGGTCCACCTGATCTTCGGATCTGCCTCATTTCTGGGCTCATGGCTTAACAATGATATGGAAAAATGGATGGACGGCATGGATAAAACAAATACATTATGGAGGGTCCCACAGAGCTTTGACCAGTACCGACCAGTATCCAGCTCCGTACTGGAAGGGTCACTACCGAATCCGAATCCCCTCCCTTTGGCTTTGACATTTGATTTCTGCAAGTGGGGCCCACAGTTGAATGATCTTAACCATTGATATGGTGGGCACCACTCTTGATAAATCACCAAATAAAAATTTCCCAAACGGGAAACTTCTAGGCCCTCCGTTCATGGCCAGGAAATGGAGGGTATCAACGGTTTGGATCACTGAACAATGGGCCCCACTTGTACAAACTGAAAATGGGTGTGGGGTGTAGATAAAGCATTGCCGTAGTGAAAATTGGACGTATAGCAAAACATCTTTTTCCGTTAGGTGTATGTTTGGATGATACCTGTCACATCAAAACTATTGTTGGAGCTTGTGTGGCCCACCACTATTGCCTGGTCTCGAATGTGGGCCCACCATCACTAATGGTGAGATTCAAATGGTCTAACTGCTGAAGGTCCAGTGGGTTAACCCTGACAACTGACTGCTGATCTTCTTCCACTTCACGTCTTTCCTTTCTTGTCAAGGGAATGTCTGTTTACTACTTTTATCTATGTGGGCCATCAGGACTCATCAGCTATATGGTTTCTCGACGCACCCAATTCAGTGCAAGTGCGACCCATTGTTCAAGTGATCCAGACCGTTGATCTGATAGGCCCGAATGCGGTAGTGGACGCACCGAGAATCTCCAAACATTGATGAATTTCTAACTCTTTAGTCGATGGGAGTTTATAAAAGAAACAAAGCAACGGTCCACGTTCAAAATGGAAGAGACGATTACAGAAGGGCTTGGTTTGACAATCTGGGAGATAATTGGGACCACCCCAATACGCAGTTGGGCCCATCAGGCCAACGGTGTAGATTACCAAAGCATGGGCCGTACATGATTGAAATATATGATTTTTTGGGTGCATGTCAGTGTAATTCCACGTGACCTCAAAATACACTGCCTTGCCCGGACTACAGACTTTTGGATGGTAGGAGTTGATATTCTCTAGTAGGTGTGATTTTTTATAAAATGGGCCGTCGATGGTGGGGCCCACTAAGGATTTTGGGTCCACCTTTGGAGTCTCAGGTTTGAACAAGTTTACAGACGAAAAAGGAGAAACAAAAAAAAAAAGGATTTTTTCATATGGTCGCCTGTCATTTGCATATAAAGCACCAATTGCGTACTACCCCGCTGTAAGATTTGGTCTAGGCAGGGCCTCTGTGGGGCCCACTGTGATTTATATATTTTATCCACACCGTCCATCCATTTTTTCAGATCATTTTATTGTATGAGCCCAAGAATAATGCAGATCCAAGGCTCAAATGGACTACCCCACAGGAAGCAGTGGTGATAATGGCGCCCACCATTGAAACCTGCCTCGGGCCCACCATGATGTTGTTTATTTCCCATCTAACCTGTTCATAAGGTCACATAAGCCTGGATGAAGGGAAATAACAATTATCAGCTTGATCGAAACTTCTTCCAGTCCCGATAAGTTTTTAACGGTGGGTGTTCAATTCCCACTGTATGGTCCACTTTGAGTATTGGATCTGCCTCATTTTTTAACTTCGTATCATAAAATGTTCTAAAAAAATTGATGGACGATGTGAATAAAACCCATACATCACAGTAGGCTCAGAAAGCCCTTGTATGGACTGCGTCGGTTGGGCGGCATGACACAATCCTCTTTCTCCATTTTGACTTTAAAAGATGGAGAGTTAATAAAAAAGTCATTGGTAACCTAAAAGATAATGTTGTCCCTTCTAAACATAGGTTTTACTGGTTTATCCCAATTGCACTGGGCAGACATGAGCTCAAGTAATCAAAAGCTTGATAGGGCCTAGTGCCATTTCCATGTCACATCCATTCTGTCCATTTGTTCTGCAAGATCATGGTAGGACATGAGTGCAAAAATTAAGCATATCTAAAACTCGTGTGGGCCGCACCATAGAAAACAGTAAAATTGAATTTCTTTTCATTAAAACTTTATTAGGATCATAGAAGTTTCAAATGAAGCTGATATTTGTGTTTTTCTGTCATCTTTCGTGTGCATCGCCTTATGTACCAGTTGTATGCAATATAGAGATGATGGTATTCTTATGAATGTATCAATGTTTGATGTTTCCATCTTCTTTCTTTTCTGCGGTCTTGAGTTACGGATCTACATAGTTTTTGGGCTCACATTGCATCATGAGCTCGCGAAACTAATGGATGGAGTGGATGTCATGAAGACATCACAGTAGACCCTACGAAGGTTTCAAAGATGAGTGTTTCAATCCTATAGTGTGTCCACCTGAGTTTTGGATTTAGCTAGTTTTTTTGGATTACACTCTGTCCATAGAGCTTTGCATATATGGTCTCTGTGTAACACATAGCCTGTTTAGCTGATATGATAGATGACATTTTGCCATAGCTAGATTAGCTGAATAGTTGGTTGGTTAAGGGGTCTTTTACCATGTCACTTTTAGACATTTACAAAATTTATATGTGTTTCATGAGTATGGCTCTAATGCTCGGATTCTTTATAAATGATTTAAAAAGTAAGCATTTATTTGGAAAAAAATTAAAAGTAGGTGATTTTTTATACATGAGCTAAATAATAAGTGATAGTATGGAAAAAAAATTTTAAAAAAATTAAATAATAATAAAACCCTATTTCATGGACGGTCCAGATTGATACAACCCCACTCTTGAGGTGGGGATGCTTTGGTTGAGTTAGTATGCAAGATAAACATCAACTTCACACAAATACATTTAAAAACAAAGGGTTGCTAATTCCACAAACTTGTAGGAGCACTAAACATCCCCACATGGGTGCATGTGGCATCATGTGAGATATATATGCATGAGATTCGAGCCTTCCATTAGGTGATGGACACAGTTTAGATCTTTTGGAATAAAAAATCAAGACCTCAAATAAGCTAAAGAATATCAAAACAAATAAATGGCAAAAAAAAAAAAAATTAACTGTAAAATTTACTTCGCACAATGTGACCCACTTAGAGATTGAAATTGTCTGATCTTTTAGGTAGAAGATCTAACCGTTAATTCCAACCTCATCGAGAACTGGATCTCACACACGTATTACATATTTTCATACGTGCCTCCATATTGATGTATACGACTCTACACACATGCAATTGTCAAACATCTTAGAATAATAATAATAAATAAATAACAGTAGCTTTCAGCAGGCTGCACAGGGAACTAGTCATGATTCATTTTTTTTTTTCTGTACAGTACATTGGGTAGTATGATTCGTGAATCTATACCGTTGAATGGGTGGGCCTTGCTAAAATTATCAGTTTGGTTGAATAGTTTTACCATACATTTTTCTTTTTTGCTAACTTTTAGCATGAGATTAATCAGCTTCTCCTTTTCAGATCGTTTATAATTTTTTTACTTCAGCCAAATTTTGGAGGCTGCAAATCAACAGCTATGATTGCTTATTTGGCTGTACTTCCACCATGGTCATCCACTGTAGGGCCCAGATAATTGGTGGTCCAGGTCATCCATTGCCTGCATGAGCCTATATCTGACGATATGTTAGAGCATTTGATAGTGACTGTAGATAGTTATTTGGATGAATTCTTGTATATGTGTTGAGATCTTTCTTTTATATATTTCTACTATTGTCAATGAAATAAACTCTTTTTTCATAATATAGTCTCTCGTGATTTAATATAATATAACCACATTGCATATGGATGGAACCAGCTTATATCCGGCGATATGTATTGACTTTGTCTATCAACAGTCGTATCGCTTGGATGGTTCATGTCATTAGTGTGGTATTTAAATTTATAAATACCCTATTCATGCGGTCCTTCGAATTTAGGGTCTTAACCATTGTCGTTTTAGTTGTCATCCTTATCGTGTGTTGTTGCCTTCCATCATTTTCCTTTCTTTCCTTGCCCTTTCGTGTGTGAATCTACTATTTGAGCCGGAGGTTAGTATTGAGTTCGACCATTTAAGCATACAAGTTCTCTCAAGGTTCAACTAATTTTCAAGATAAAGTTTAAAAAGGAACATTGATATCCAGCGGATAACAAGTCCTAGACATTCTGTGAGCTTATTGGGGTGTCCCCTTTCGCTCGTAGTATGGGGAAGAAGTGAACTCTAGGTGTACTATTAATTGAGTAATCAAATTTTGGATAATGCATGTTTGCTATGTCGGGAAAGAAGTTTATGATACTTTCTTCAAATATGAAATCTAGGATATTTCTGTTGGGTGCATTTCATACAAGCCTTCGAATCTCGTCCCTCAAAACACTAGAATTATGGACTATGATAATGCAATAATCAAAAGCAAATCAACAATCTTACGGCACAAGAGATTTTTACGTAGAAAACCCTCGAAGAGGTAAAAACCACGGGACCTTGTCTACATAAACAATCCACTGTCTCAGAGAACTGTTTACAACCGATCACAAGCACACACCGCTTGAATCAAATTTTCTTCACCAACGCAGGGATGGATAAACAACAAGAGAACTATGAAAAATAGGAGGATCTCTCCGATCACGAGGAAGTAGAAGCGCTGAGACGACGGTTGCGCAAAAGAACTCCTCTTTAAGCAACTTCTCCCTTTTATAAGCTTCCTCTCTCTGTCTCTCTCTCTCTCTCTCTCTCTCTCTCTCTCTCTCTCTTCTTTTTCTCTCTTCCTCTTTTTCTCTCTCTCACCTTGGACGTGAAAACACTTTAATAGGATACCCTAATCCCGATTTGGAACCCCTTAAATAGGAAACCAGAGGAAACTTAACTCAAATAGGAAACTGCGTATAAGTAATCCGCGCAGGGTCGGGTGCCCGGTCATCAGACCGTCGGGCGCCCGCCCAAGCCAAAAACTGTCCAGCAAGCAATCTTGAGAAAAACCGAATATCGGGCGCCCGGACCAACATGGTCGGGCGCCCGCCCAGGGCACCGAGCGCCTGGTCACCAAACCGCCAGGCGCCCGACTGTTGTAAAAATAGTCCAGTAACAAAGGCCTCATCCGAGTGAATATCGGTCGCTCGACCAGAATTTGGTCTGGGCGCCCGACCACACTCAGGCTACACCATCTCTCCTCTTTGATTGAGGAGGAAAATCTCATCAAATCTCCCCCTTTCTGACTCATGAGAAATTCGTATTCTTTAAGCCAGCCAGGTTTCTACAAACCTCAAACTTGCCCTTGAGCAAAGTCTTGGTCATCATGTCTGACCCATTATGGTCCGTGTGGACCTTCTCAAGCTGTAGCACATTTTGTTACAAAGTATCCATGATCCAGTGATACTGAATCTCTATGTGTTTTGACTTGGAGTACTGACTTGGATTCTTGCTCAATTGTATATCACTTTGGCTATCGCAATAGACCACGTGCTCCTACTGTTTCAGGTTGAGTTCCTATAGCAAACTCTTCATCCAAAGCATCTCTTTACATGCCTCTGTGACTGCAATGTACTCGGCCTCTGTCATCGACAATGCTACGACCTTCTGTAGCTTGCTCTGCCAAGAGACCGCTCCTCTTGCAAACATGAACATGAACCCTGATGTAGACATCCTAGAGTCTATGTCACCTGCCATATCTGCATCTGTGTAACCTTCTAACACAGGTTTTTCGTTACCATAGCATAGGCTCAACCTGGATGAGCCTCTCAAATACCGCAGTATCCATTTCACCGTTGCCCAATGTTCTTTACCATGATTGGCAAGATACCGGCTGACAACACCAATCGCATATATTATGTCTGGGCACGTACACACCATAACATACATCAAACTTCCTACCGCTGATGTGTAGGGTATCTTATGTATCTCTTCCACTTCCGCCTTCGTCTTGTGACACTATTTATTGCTCAATTTGAAGTCACCATCCAATGGAGTACTAACCGATTTCGCTGCATTCATGTTGAACCACTCTAAAACTTTCTCAATATACCGCTCTTATGACAGCCAAAGCTTCCTGCTGCTTTTGTCACGAGTTATTTTCACTCCTAGGATCTGTTTTGCCAAAGCCCAAGTCTTTCATCACAAACGACTTGCCTAACTTCTGTTTTACCCTGTTAATCTTCTTGATGTCTTTTCCTATGATGAGCATGTCATGAACGTACAATAGCAGAATGAAGAAGTCACCCTCTGAGAACTTGTGTGTTAACACACAGTGGTCCGACTTCGTTCTATCATATCCATGCTTTAACATGAACGAGTCGAACTTCTTATACCATTACCTAGGAGCTTGTTTCAGGTCATACAAGCTCTTCCTAAGCCTACACACCATATGCTCTTTGCCTTTAACTTCGAACCCCTCAGGTTGGCGCATGTAGATCTCTTCTTCCAGGTCACCATGAAGAAAGATAGTTTTGACATCTAACTGCTCTATCTCTAGATCCATGCTAGCCGCTAACCCAAGCAACACCCGTATGGATGTCATCTTCATCACTAGTGAGAATATCTCCTCGAAGTCTATTCCTTTTCCTTGACCAGACCCTTTCACTACAAGTCTGGCCTTGTACCTTGTCTGTGAATTCTTCTGCTCATTCTTCTTTTTGAACACCCACTTATTGCTCAGGGCTTTCTTACCCTTAGGCAATTTCACCATATCATAGGTGTGGTTCTTATGCAAGGATTCCATCTCCTCTTGCATAGCTTTCAACCACTCCCCCTTATGCTCGTCGGCTAGGGCCTCAGAATAGTCTTCTGGCTCTCCCCCATCAGTGAGTATAATGTACTCATGTGGCGAGTACTTCTTGGGTAGATTTCTGTCCCTTGATGTCCTCCTCACCTGTGGCTCAACAGGTGGATCAAGTGGGGACTGCTCCCCCGGTTCATCTTCTATAGGGACTCACTCATCCTCTACACTTTGCTATACTCCCCCGTCATCAGGCACCACGGGAGGAGAAATCGGATCCATGTCTTCTAGTTCACCTGAACTGGGTTGGGTCTTCTCTGGCTTTTCAATGTCTTCTATACACTGATCTTCAATGAAAACCACATCTCTGCTCCTGACGAGCTTCTTCTCGGTCAAATCTCACAACCTGTAACCGAACTTTTCATCACCATACCCTAAGAACACACACTGTCTGATCTTCATATCGAGCTTGGACCTCTCGTCCTTTGGTACGTGAACGGATACCCTGCATCCAAATACCCTGAGATGACTGTACAATGGATCACGTCCAGTCCACACTTTCTTAGGTACTTCTCCATTCAACGGAGTTGATGGAGAACTTTTTATCAAATACACCGCTGTGTGCATTGTTTCTCCCCAGAACATCTTAGGCAACTTTGCATGGGATTTGATTCTCTCTACAATGGTACGATTTATACGTTCAACTACACCATTATGCTGGGGGGTCTTGGGAACCGTCTGTTCATGCCATATACCCATCGACTTACAATACTTGTGGAAGTCACCTATGTATTCACAACCATTGTCAGTGAGGATGCACTTCAATGATCTACCGTCTCTCTCTCGACCACAGCATGAAACAATTTAAACACACCAAAGACCTCGTCCTTGGATTTCAAAGCATAAACCCAAACCCTCATAGGTGCATCATCTATAAAACTGACAAAATACAATGCCCCACCCAAGGTTTTTGTCCTCTTAGGACCACAAATATTAGAATAAACCAAATCTAATGCATGTACTTTATTAATATGAGAAGCAGTTTTAATAAAAGAAACTATATGCTGTTTCCCAGATAAACAGTTAATACAGGTTTTGAGAGGTATACCTGTCACGTTTGGAAGAAGCCGCTTCTTTGCTAGTAGCCGAAGCCCTTTTTCACTAATGTGGCCAAGACGCCTGTGCCACATGTCAGTAGTTAAATCTTCCGCTGTGTTCAACCCACCTTTGCACACACTGACACTAGCCTTATAAAGGGTGCAACACTTCTTTCCTCTGGCTGCGATCATCGAACCCTTGATGAGCTTCCAACTCCCACCAACAAATCGGCTTTCAAAGCCATCATCATCCAACCTTTCCGTCGACATCAAGTTGAGGCGAAGGTCTGGAATGTGTCTCACATCCCTGAGAACCAATGTATAACCCACATCGGTCTTCACACAAATATCACCAACCCCTATGATATTTGAAACACCAGAATTTTCCATCTTCACTGTCCCATAGTCACCTGACTTGTAACATGTGAAGAAATCCTTACGTGAAGTCGCATGAAACGAGGCTCCTTAGTCTATCACCCAATCGGTGTCCTGACTCGAAGCCGTGAGACAAACACTGTGATCTGCCGAAAGAATAACAACAATGTCACCATTTAAGGCGACCGCAGTAGAATCCGATTCATCTTTCTTCTCCTTTCCTTTATCCTTCTTGTCACCATTTTTCTTGTGACATTCATGCTTATAGTGACCCTTCTTGCCACAATTCCATCATTCAACATCTTTCCTAGCAACCGACTTGCCTCTTAATTTATCTCGGGCCTTTTTGCCCTTTCTGTTCTTTCCTCTCCCCCGATCTTGTGTCACAAGAGCCTCTTGTTGAGCAGGCCCCAGAGACTTCCTCCTTGTCTCCTCATTGAAGAGACAACTTGTTACCTGTTTCATGGATACATTTCCATCTGGCGCGGAGTTACTTAGAGACACCACCAATATCTCCCAACTGTTAGGCAATGAGCTAAGCAGTAGCAAAGCCTGAAGTTCATCATTCAGGACCATCTTCATGACGAAGAGTTGGTTCACTATGTTGCCAACCTCATTCATGTGTTCAGCCACAGAACCATCATCTTGAACTTGAGATTCATAAGTCGTCTTATCAGGAATATCTTATTGCCCGCTGTCTTCCTCTCATACAGCCCTTGCAATTTCTGTTATAGGCTAGCGGCTAAGGTTTCCGTAAACACATGGTGGAATACGGAATCATCCAACCATTGTCTAATAAACCCCATCGCCTTCCGGTCCAACTTCTTCCAATCATCGTCAAGCATATCCTTGACCTTCACTGATATGCCTAAGATCGGAGCATATAGGTCCTTGCAATAGAGCAAGTCCTCCATCTTAGCCTTTCATATGGCCCAGTTAGAACCATTGAGGCTGATCATCCTTGATGAGCCACCTACCATAATTCAAAACCGATCCCACTCCGTTCAATCAACCTGAACTCTCTAATACCACTTTGTTAGGTGCGTTTCACACAAGCCTTCAGATCTCGCCCCCCAAAACACTAGAATTATGGATTATGATAATGTGATAATCAAAAGCAAATCAACAATCTCACGACACAAGAGGTTTTTACGTGGAAAACCCTCGAAGAGGTAAAAACCACTGGACCTTGTCCAAATAAACAATCCACTATCTCAGAGAACTATTTACAACCGATCATAAGCACACACCGCTTGGATCAAACCTTCTTCACCCATGCTGGGATGGATAAACAATAAGAAAACTATGAAAAATAGGAGGATCTCACCGATCACGAGGACGTAGAAGCGCTGAGACGACGGTTGCACAGAAGAACTCCTTTTCAAGCAACTTCTTCCTTCTACAAGCTTCCTCTCTCTCTCTCTCTCTCTCTCTCTCTCTCTCTCTCTCTCTCCCTTTTCTCTTTCTCTCTTCGTCTTTTTTTCTCTCTCTCACCTTGGACGTGAAAACACCTTAATAGGATACCATAATCCCGATTTGGAACCCCTTAAGTAGGAAACCGAAGGAAACAAAACCCAAATAGGAAACTGCGTATAGGCAGTCCGCGCAGGGTCGAGCGCCCGGTCACCAAATCGCTGGGCGCCCGCCCAGGCCAAAAACTGTCCAGCAAGCAATCTTGAGAAAAATCGAATATCAGGCACTCAGACCAACATGGTCGGGCGCCCGCCCAGGGCACCAGGCGCCCGATCACCTAGACCGCCGAGCGCTCGACTGTTGTAAAAATAGTCCAGCAACAAAGGCCTCATCCGAGTGAATATCGGCCGCCCGATTAAAATTTGGTCCGAGCGCCCAACCACACTTAGGCTGCACCATCTCTCCTCTTTGACTGAGGAGGAAAATCCATCAATTTCAATTTATCATTCCAACCCATCATTATGGGCCTATTTAAATTAGGGGTAAATTAGGAGAATACAATGGGAAGTAAGATTCTTACATTAGCATATGATAAATTGACATTAGTACATGAAGGGAAGCAAATGCTTCACACTCATTTTATTAAAGAAAAGTTATGGAATTTTTTTTCCTTTGTATTTGGAAGTGTTTGGATTGCAATATATATTACAAAGTGAAATATCTTTTCCCTTCAATTTATCATTTAAAATGTAGCATTATGGTAATTTTTTTTCTTTTTATCATTTGAATTTTGGGGGAAAAAAATTTACTCCCTTTTTGAGGTGTAAAACATAAAACAAACAGTTTGCCGTAACATCTTCACTTCTAAGTAATTACAAATGTCTCTTATTAACTTAAATTGAATCTTTTCTAAGTTTACTCATAATCCAAACATGCCCTAAGGTTGCCTCAACATGAAAGTTGAATTCATGTTGGATGTCTCGAGGTTGATACAACTGTCATATGTGATGGGGAGAGGAGAAAATGCATATCAATGGTCATCGGGCGCTCGACCAGTCAAGGTCGGGCGACTAAAATTCACCCTGGAAGTGGAGTTGGTCTCTGGACTGTTTCATTCAGTCCCAGGCGATCGACAAGTTCCTGATCGGGCGACTGAGCCTAGGTCGCCTGATCAGGTTGGGGCTGGGCGCCTGAAATTTAATGTTTCTCTCAGCGTTCTCTTTGGATAGTTTTTCCGATATCGAGTGTAGGTCTGGAAAAATTCCACACGACCCGCCAACCCGTACGAAACCCGCACGAAAAAAATCATTGTTTGGGTCCGGCCTTATTATGTCTGGTCACTAACAGGTTGTCCCATCAAGACCCGTTAAGATAACGGGTCAAATTAGTGTTTCACCTGCAAAACCCATTTAACTTGTTTAACCTGTTAGTGAGGTATTTTGGTAATTATTTTTAGAGTGGTGAGAAATTTCTAAAAAGCTAAGATAGCCAATAAGACCTCTCTCTCTCTCTCTCTCTCTCTCTCTCTCACACACACACACACACACACACACGAGAATTTTCTCCATCTTTCTTCCAACAGCCCCACACAACCATGTTCCAAAATCTCTGTCGAATCAAGCCCCTTTCACATATCTCTGCCCATGAAAGCACGACCCATTTATTTAACAGGTTAAACGCGTTGGGTTGCGGGTTACCCGTTAAATTAACGAATGGGTTTGGGTTTCTAGATTTTGACCCGTTAGCTAACGGGTCGGGTTTGGGTGAGGGCATTTTTTACACGACACGAATACAACACGATAAGAACATGGTTCAACACGACCTATTGCCATGCCTAATCGAGCGCTCGATGGAGCACAGAATGCGAATATGCAATTTCCTGTTTGAGCTCTATCTCTCGCGAAGTGTTATATAAACACTTGCTAGTCGTGATTAGGGCAATTAATAGAGACTGCACACGTCCAAGGTGAGAGAGAGGGAGAGAGAGAGAGGAAAAGAAGATAAGAAGAAGAGAAAGAGAGAGAATAATATCTTAGAGAATATGTTTTGCTCGTGACGCTTCATTTAGCAACAGATGACGTCTCGGTTTCTCATACGTCCTCGGATCGGTGAGATCTCTCAGTTTTTCGTTCTCTTTTATTGTTATCCACCATTGTGGGTGAAGGTTGATTAGATCCAAACGGGTTGTGCTTATGATCGCTGTGTAATAGCCTTTTACATAGTGGATTGTTGATCTGAACGAAGTCCTGTAGTTTTTACCTTTGTTTGAGGATTTTCCACGTAAAAATATCTTTGTGTTCGTGTGAATGATTGTTGATTGTATTTTCCGCATTATCTTATCCCATAATTCACAGTAGTTGGGATGCGAGATCCTGAACTTTTGTGCACCGCACCCAACAATATGATCAATACCTCAATTTAGAGATTTTTGGAAGTTTGTCCATTGTTTCTATGATGTAGAAAGCCTGATAATTGTATAGGACTGATATTTGGGGCATCCCATCATCATGGTGGGGCTCACATAATGAATAGGTTGGATGGTATGCAATACATTGCATGGGCCCACCCAAGCAATTAAACAATGGACAACCCTTCAAAAACCTCCAAATGCAGATGATGACCAACATGATGATTGGATCAGCCTGATTTTTGAGGCGTCCAACTTTCATGATGGACCTTACGCAACACATGGGTCACATGCCATATGAGCACCTTGGTGGGCCTAGAACCAACACTTGTAGAATCAGCTTATTCTACAAGAACTTGTAGAGGAACCAGCCTGTAGAATTGAGTTGTATTCTACAAGAACTTGTAGAGAAACCGGACTGCGTGTGTGGGCCCACTGAGTGTAAGGCCATCCTCGTATTGCTAAGGAAAAGGCTAAAATGATGAAGATGAATGATCATCATATAAACGCTTAACATGGAAGGTGAAGATGGAAATGAAGCTATTTATGCACGATGTTCTAAAAAGAATAAAAATCCCTAGCAGTCATGGTTCAGTGATCCAAAACCATTGATAGGATGGGCCTCAAGACGGGTTGATGGCCCATAAATATGACCAGTTGGAAGATCCAAGCCATAGAGCATTTAGTGTTCTCTTGGTGGAATGTGAACCACGGCTGTATTTTCCATCTCAACCGTCTATTTGTTGTCCACCTATCAAACAAAAAGGGCCGATCGTCGAGTCTGGGGTATTTTTGGTGGATGGGCCATCTACAGTGGGCATTATAATATTAGTACTTTGGGATCAGTGAGCCCTGGGACCTACTTGTACAGATTGAAAGCTCAAAACGAATTGGACCTTACATAATACTAGGGTTCTCACGCGTGGGCCATCTCATCGAGCTTTCGGTCTGGCCCAACTGGGGATAAGCTTATGAAAATGAATTATCCATTCCTATTAATGTGAAATGGGCTTTCGCCCATTAGTTTCAACTGGGCTCAGTGGTGTATTCTACCTTGCCTCGTCCAGCCCGTTAGCCCAGTCCAATCATCAAGTGGGCCACTGTTGTACAAAAAAATGGATGATTTAAAGCAACTCGTGAGTGGTCGATCCATTCAATCCACATGTATAATTTAAAAGTACTTTTGGTATTGTTCCAAAATCATCTTACTATGGATGGAGGAGATATTCTAGGCTAAAAATAAAACAGATCCACTAATTAGGTGGGCCACTGTGCTAGAAACAGTGGATAAATTAGAAAACTTCTGAATAGTTTTTAATAGACCACCTGACTAATGGGCTAACCTTTGTGATACCCATTTATTTTTTTTAATCGTTTTTTCTGCCCAAACGGCAGACACTGTTTGGGAAATAGCTCTAAAAAGACACTGTTTGGGAAATAGCTCTTATATCTTTTTCATATAGATGAGTTTAGGAGGCAGAGTTCTACTACCAATTCATACACATGTCGATGCATAGCATGTGTGAGAAATCCAAACCACCCATTATGTGTACCATCATGTCACCCTTACATGGCTGAAAAATCGCACAAGTCGATCCTTAGGTGCGGCAAAGTAGCTGGGTAAATCTCAACTGTATGTCAAGTTTCCCTCCAGGTACTGGCTCTCATCACTCCTAGAGGGGAGGAAAGAGTTGAAATGATTTTTCGCTTCGTTCAAACATTTCAGGGAAAGCTTTAGTTTAAAAAAAAAAATGAAAAGAAAAGAAAGAAAGAAAAAAAAAGTTACATTACACCTCAACTCAGAAACATCCAACCAATGTGAATCTTGAGAGAAATGGACAATAAAAGGTGGCCCCACATGATAGATTGTCCATACCAATGATGGAACCCTTCTGTACTACACTTATAATATTGACCATCCATTTTTGTTATCATAATTGAATTACTACGATCGACACAATCAAATTGATATTTGAGAGAGTAATCAAGAGTGGATCCTTGTAAAAAAATTTAATGGGTGGACCTTACATCATCAATGGCTTAGATTGATCAAACTTATTGATTGTTGGATTATTTGACTTTGAGTGGATTATTTGACTTTGAGCATGTTGGCGGAGTTTTCCATATGGAGACATGTGGAGAGGGAGAAGTTGCAATGTCTTAAATTATTTCGAGTCTTATAAATATTAGTCCCTTCACGTTGAAAATTAAAGGGAGAAATAAAGAATTTTACACACCTAAAAAAAATTAATGTAAATAGCTTTCCTAAAAAATTAATGTAAATAGCTTTCCTTATATCTCCATAATTGTTATATAGGACAATCTATTATTCTGTAAATTAAACCAACAGCCCTGACATAATGGCAGTCCAAACTGGTGATTGTACCTTTTCCAATATGATCAATTGGGATCGTTTGTTTTCCCTCATTGATTGAATGGTTCAAGTCATCCAATCAAATCACTATTAATAGTCATGGGAAGCCAAAAAGTGAAACTAAATAGTGTAAAGATTGTTGTCACGCAATGGACTGTGCAAATCATAGTTTAAAAACTTCAAGAAGAAGAAGAACTGGACCCGACTCAGCTAGGTCAACCTGACTCGATAAGAGGTCAAAACTCGTTGACGCGGCCAAAAATCAACTTAATCCACCAAGACGCACTAATATTTACAGATTATATTTAAATGCTAAATATTAATGGAAAATTTAATAAAAGTCAAAAGAGCTCGTTTGAGTTACTTGACCCAACAAGCCCTACTCAGAGCCTTCTAGTCTTTTAAATCAGTGAGTGAAACAAACAGATGCAAACTTTTGAAACATTAGAGCATGGTTGGGTGCCACTTAATTAAGAATGAGCTCATTTGAGTCAATGCCACTTTAAAATGTTGAGCTCATCTCAATTATGTATTAGTGATCATCATCTCTTATACCTAATTATGATTAATTAAAACTAAGGTGTATGGCACATACGACACATGTAAAGAGGAAGAGAGATCCAATAGAGGAAAGTTGGAAACCACTTGGGTGCCTTGCTTAGGCATATGGGTATGTCCGTACCTCGCCAAGGTACCCACGAGGGTTTTCCATTAGCATGGGGTGAACAACTTAACATACATAAGATCACACCTTATTTAGCCTTGATTTTTTATTTTTTATTTTTTATTTAAGGTTGATTTAACTCTCATGTAAGCCACCCTATAAACTAATCGCTAAAACTTATTTACGATGCTATGTTCTATACTCTTTACCCACGGCATTGTTGCGACGATTCTAGTGATGATAAATTTCGTCGGTAATTAGTTTTTCCAATGAAAAAATGTATATTACCGACAAATATGATTTCCAGTAAAAAACCAATTTCTTATAGTGTATTAATCCTTGGAATACCATGATTTTTTTGTAGTTCTTTGATCACATTGAGGTACATTAGATGAAAGGGTGAGATGACATATAAACACCATGGTTGGCCCTACATAAAACTAATGGTGGGAGTTCATTCCCAATTGTTTGCTTATGGTGTGTCCTACTTGTGTTTGGGATGATATATCATGATTTTGAACCTAAAAGTTAGAAGTGGCAGCATACCCAAAGGTCAAGGTGGATCTTATAAAAGTTTTGTTAGAACTAATAAACAGATTAAGTATAAATTTAAAATTTTACAGACAAAAATTACAGGAATGTAATATGGAGAGCACGTTATAGTTATTGTCTTAGAAATAAATTTGCCCTCACAAGGAATATCATTAATGCACTAGGTCTCAACAACTCTAGTCCAAATACAACAACTCTCCATCATGATGAACGGCTTGGATTGGGTGCACACAAAATCCCAGTCACACAAACCCAAGCTTGCTTTTCTAACCTATTCAGATGAAGATTGCAAAGAGAGAAAATAAAACCATCCAAGTAAAAACTAGACAAATAGAGGAGAATTGATGTAGAACGGGTCGCTGATTATTTCGTGGCCCAGATGGAGCAAAAGAAGATCGGTCAGGGTCGAAAGTGATCCGGATCGTCAAGACCGTAAATCGGTCGTATCTCACAATCCGAAATGAGTTACGGGACGTATAATATATCAATTTGGGGTAGCTCGAGCTACTTTAGCCAACCAACCCCGCTATGCCGGGTTGCCCAGGCCCAAATCGCGAGATTCGACCGTATTAACGGTCATTAGGCTAGTTTATTTTCAGTTTTACTATTTATAGTAAGTTTTAATTCGATCATAACTTTGCATCTGTAGGGCTTTAGAGTTAGTGTCCAACATGAAAAGGGCTTAGAATATTTAGTAGAACAACGTGGTTGAGGCCGTTTGATAACTTTCTATTTTTGGCCGAAAACCAAGAGTTCTAGTAGGATTGAACGACTTCTATAAATAGAAAGTTTACTATTTATAGTAAGTTGCGTTTTCTAGGAGTTTTAATTGGAGTTGGATTCTGATACTTTCCCTAGGGTTAGTTTCCTATTTATATGCATTGTAATTCCGTTTATATTCATTCAATTATCAATAAATCAATTATTTGGAATTAAATTCCTTTTTTATCTTTTATTTCTTCTCGTGGATTCGAGAAACTATCGGTTAGGGAGACGGTGATCGACCTACCACGTCCTCCCTGCGTCAAGAATAAAGATTTTTCTGCGTATTATAAAGAGAAACAAGATGCCTTTATAAGAATTTAATAGATAAACGTTGGAACTCGAGACGCATATGAGCAATGCATTAATATAAGTCGGTGCATGCATGCCGGCTCATTAGTTATTTGTGAATGCATAACAGCTCTTATGATCATATGGGTGACGTCAAGAGAAAACTAAAAGTGACCGTTTTAAAGACACACCGTCCTGCACTGTGTGCATGTGCGAGGTTGCACCTATGGTATACTCTTAGCTTCCAATACAAATAACAAAATAGAGGATTCTAAAATAAAGGCATAAGTTTCCTTTCTCCTTTCAAATCTGGAACTAAATCCAACACCAAAACTATAATACAAGGAAAAAAGCTTTTCATATTTTTTAAATCCAATTTTTTCGAACAAGTTTCACCCAAGTGGCTTTCTGTTTACGAAACCTAACTCAGTAGAACCTACTTGCAAGTTACCAATTAAGCACTCTCGAGAAAGCTATATAAGTTTGGTCAATGCATGAGATTTTTTGCCCTTTTTTGTTTCAGAAATGTGTAAACGATTGAGTAACATTTGGGGTTGAATTCATAACCATACATCGTACGGCACATACATTTTTTAATTCCTAAAATACTCTAAACTTTATTTAAATTATATATTCATGTCCCTTAAATACACGAAGTTACCCACAATGGGGAACTAATTAGGAGAGGCAAAAATGTATCTCACTACTTAGGTTATAAATATAGATGAGCTGAACCTATATTCAGGCGAGTACCAAACGGGTCCTTAATCTCTATCAAAGAACTGGTCTCTAATACATAACTCAAATTAAATAATATGAGACGAACTCATTTTTAAGTGGCACCCAAACAGGCTTTGTATTAAACATTTATCTTGGATAGTTTTTTTTCACGGGAAAGGTTAAACGAGAGCAAGACATATGTCGCACCTGAATCGGACCAGAGCATATCCAGGTCCAACCCACGATATAAGGACCTGAGTCTATGCCCTGCCCAACCAGTGAACCAAGGGGCTCTAGTTGGGTTGGGCTGAGTCATGGGCTGAAATGGCTTGTCTTATGCTAGGCCCGGGCTAGCTAGCCAAGTTTCCACCCACTTCACCAACACAAATGCCTTAATAAAACCCATCCCATGTGTTGAGGTAGGGCAGGTTCAAGCCCACCTGGGCCAGCATAGGTCGAAACAGACAGGTGTGAATCTGGTCTGTGCTAATAGTTGCTGACATGAGCCCAAGCTGGCCGAGCTTATTTAGAGAGGAATTTCGTAGTGCCATGCACATAGGAGTGGTTTGGTGATCTAGTACACATTTATCTAATGGGCCCACTTTCACCAGGGAAAAAACCTATTCCTTTTGGAAGGAGGTGTGCCCATCCATTGACATTCCAATAGCCCATGTACACATGAAATATACATGTACCTCATTCCAAACCATACATATAGGGCCCACTTTCAATGGGACAGGTCCTCAAAACCAGGTTTATAAAACAATGCTAGGCTTCTATTTGCTAACATCTTATTAATGAGCTTTTTATGGGTGCAAATCAGGTGTGTATGATAATTTGCTCGGTCCATCTTTTGAGCTAATGGGGCCCAAGATATGGACTGCATGCCACATGTAACATGACGATGCGGGTGTTCACAATATCACATTCCCTAGTATCAAATGTTTCTTTGTTATTTTTGCTGAGAAACGTTGCAACAAGGACGGCATGCATTGAGTGTATGGCGGCAATGGGCTGGTTCAGATCACTTGCCAATGGATAGAATATTTCTACCATATCCATGCCTGAAGTGAGCACCCGTACATGTATCTATCAAGGTGATGATCATTCATTACATTACATTAAATCACAATAAACTATACCGTGGAAATTGCATCTTGTCTATTTCATTGAGAATTGTTAGTTATGGGCCTATGGGCCCATATGTTGTCCCTACATCTTCTCTCTTACGGGAATTTGAAACTCAAAAGAGTTTTCAAATTCGGAGAAAAATTAATCATCTCTTATCCCTCTTATCCATCCTATAAATAGAGGACTCTCTCCCGTAATCACTAAGTAACAAGAGCTACGGAGAGAAAATAGAGGGAAGTACTTTGAGTGTCCATCTGGCCTGTCCCTTTATATTTAAGTCGTAGATCGTGATCCGAGGACCATCCTCACCGTATGATTAGAGGGGTGATCAAACTCATTTGCTCCTGTAGAAGTTGGGCGGATCGCTGGACCGCATCACACATCTTCGGCTATTGCGAAGGTTCTAATCTTGTAAACCGTCAAATCCTGAAGGCCCACACTTCCGCATTTCCTTTCAGTGGTATCAGAAAAATTGAATGGCGGATCTCCAATTTAAAGATGAATAAATCACAATTAAGGTAGGTGGCCATAATCTATTTTCAGAATTTTATATTATTTGTTTTATTTTAATAAATATATTCATTCATCATATACTCATCACCTTAATTATTCTTTTTATTAATTGCATATATTTCATATTTTTTTTATCTTTGAGGTATGGAGATTAAAAAAAATGAAAATATTAATAAGAAATTAATAAAGGCCATAAATTAGAGATGATAGAGATTTTAAAAATATGAATATGGGTTTTGAGAGGCATACTTACTATATGAATGGCTTTTTATGGTAATGAATTTTTTTTTTAAATTGATTCTTGTCGAAACCATAACACAAAAAAAAAAAAAAAAAACCCCTTCATGGATGAATCTCTCTCTAGTGGAAACCTGGGCCTGGGCCACCACCGTGGGAGCAGCCATGGCAGCCACCGCCACCAGCTGTCAGCCACAGCCGTAACAGCAGCAGTCTTAGCACCCCCCCCCCCCCCCCCCCCCCCTTAATTTATTCTCTCTCTCTCTCTCTCTCTCTCTCTCTCTTAGCTACAAGAGCCAGGACCACACCGGCCACTGCCAGCCACAACAACGACAACTGTGACCGCCACCACCAATGCCAGCCGTGGCAGCGGCAGCCCTAGCCACCGCCACCGGTAGCAGCTACAGTAGTGGCACCTACAAAGGCCGCACACCCTTCTCTCTTAGTGTTTCTCTCTCTCTCTCTCTCTCTCTCTCTCTCTCTCTCTCTCTCTCTCGCTTGTAAAAGCTAGATGGGTTTTCTGATGAAACCCTAAACTGAAGAAGAAATGAGAGAGATGGGCTTGAATAATGGGCCTTATGGGCCTAGCTTGGAGATGGGTCTATTGAAGTGGGTTCTTGGATTGATTACAAAGCCCAAATTCTTAACCGGGCCAGCTATCCAAGAGCCGAAACAACTCTTTTATAAACAAATGAAGAGGAGATGAGTTGAGATAGGCTTGAATGAAAGGATTGTGGGCAAGTCTACTTTTGGAGCTTGAAAGAGTGGACCTATTAAACCATTTGAGGGCCAAAATCACATCTAATGAACTTTTCTTAGTGAAACAAATGGAGATGTTGCCCTTGTTCTATGATTAACTTTATGGCCACCATTTGGACTTAGGCCCATTAACTTTCATTGTACATTTTTTTAATGTGTTAAATGATACATATCTATAACCATTCATTCAGCTAAGATAAATAAATAAAGGGACCATTATAAGACATCCACAAGAAGTTGGACAACCTTAATGGACCCCACATTTAAGCACAAATTGAATTAGGCCGAATAAGAAGCTTAATTCATTTCCTTTCAAGATTATTTGTATTTTGTTAAAGGGCTTTTAATCGGCCATTTGTGGGTTGATTTAGGCCAAGTGTTGGAAAGTGACTTGAGGTTTTTCAGTGAGATCTAACCGATGGTGCAGTCTATTTCTATGATTAACGTTTAGGATCTCTTGAAATGATGATGATCGATATATATATTAAAATGAAAGCACATAAAATGAAATTTTGAATTTTATCATTATTAATTGTTATGAATTAATATTGTGATAGTAATCATGATACGTGGGCTACTCATTTTAGAACACGATAACCAAAATATGTAACTCGTCACATCTCTTGATTATTAAATGTACATGTGCATGCATTATTACAAGTATGCGTATATGTGAATGTAGATCATTATATATATATCTATAATATCACTATTGATCATGGGGTCCACTAGTTGTTGGAACTATCATCTACCATGATGATCAACATTGATGAAAGGATCTATCATCAATGATGAACATTAATGGTGATAATTGGATTCATCATGATGGACACGATCAATTGTGATGATTGAATTTTTCTTTCATTTAAGTATTTTTTTTAGTGATGATTGTTTTCTTTAATCTAATGATATAAATATATGTTGGCTTTAGTCTTCATGTGATTAGATCCAAGACACATTTTCATTAGAAAATTAAAAAACATATGCTGTGATTATCCCTATAATTTTAAGGTTGTGCATAACCTAAGTGGGAGTTAGACTCCTTTACTAAATGATGCATAAACCCATAATGGTGGGTTATATGTTATACAAATATATAGTCGTAAAAGTATCAACTTCATCTTATTGAGAGAACTTGATTGATCTACACCGCCCATTCGGGTATGTAGACTTTCAGATCTCCTCTAAGATAGATTAAATACTTTAATAAATTTGAATATTTGAATAACTACTAGAAATATTGATAATTAGTGCAAATACCCTAAATTATAGCTAAGTAGTGATACTTAATGCGATGTAGAGATGACCGCCAAAGCATTGATCGTCGATCAACTCAAAGGTCAACATTTTAACTACAACAACTAAGAAGACTGGTCCTGCGCAATGTGAAGCCTTCTGGATGATGATGATATTTCGCACACTCTGGATGTGGTTCAAGAGGAACCTATAATAGCTGAAAATGAAAATCTATGAGAATATAAGGCCGCGATGAACCGTTGCAACAAGTGGCTTAAACAAAATTGTTCGGCCCGTAATGTCTTAATTAGCACTATGCACAGAGAACTCATATCAACGTATGAAGTGCATGAGACCGCTAAAGGGATCTGGGACGCACTAGCAAATGCCTATGCGCAAAAGTCATATGCGAAAGTTCGGGTAATGAAATTAGAGTTCTAAGAATACAAGATGCCAGTCGGCTACACCATCAAACATCATATCCGTAAGATAGAGTAGATGATAGGTGCCCTGAGGAACGTAGGGTGCAAACTAACTGAAAATTAAAATATAATAGCAATGCACAGTTCTTTGCCCAAATCTTATGCCCAAATCAAAATGATTCTGAACCATACTAATTCTATCACAATGTTCAGAGACTTTTGTGGTTATGTGGTACGAGAGGTTGAAATGAATGTAATTCAGTCAGGTTCGATCAACGCCTTTACAGCAAAAACTCTCGCAAGTAAAAAACTAATAGGAAACGGTCCAAAGCCGTAAGAAGGCGAAGAAGAATGATCAGGAACAGAAAATCGCTACACCTCCTCTAAATCTCTAGAAGGGGAAATGAAAAAGGAAACCGAAAAAGATAAACATAACCCGTTTCATCTACGGAAACTCCAGCCATTATGCTCGTCAATGCGCTTATAAAAAGACGGTAATTCCTCAATCATTAAATACTTTGTTTGTAGGCGTTTGTTCTGAGATTATTTCAGTTGATATTCTATCTAACGAGTGGATTTTGGATTCAGGCACAATAAAGCACGTGACACAAGATCGTCAAGGACTCGAAGAATTTTGGCCTGCAGCCACGGGAAGTTACAAGGTGTACATGTAGAATAACGCTGCTGGAGACTTGCTATGGATTGGCATTACCATCTCGATACGCGCGTACGGCGAACAATAATCGTCCATGATACTCTTTATGCACTAGGCATGCGCTGAAATTTAATTTTTTTCTAGGTTGTTAGTTAATGGTTTTAATATTCATATTTTCGGGATTAGAGTTTCTTTAAGACTCAATAATCTCATCTTTGCATGGGAAAACTTGATTTCATATTTATTTATTCTACATATAGATAGTGATAAAGCACTTTTTGCTTTATCTGCACCTCTTGAATGAACTTGTAGTATATGAATTTTTGAAATAGCACGTGAGGTTAGGTTAGATTGGAAAGGACCATATGACAAGACTAGCACGTTCTGGTCTGTTAGGTTCAGTATCCAAAGTTGATTTACCATTTTGTGAACACTGCGTCCAAGAAGACTTAAGAAATAATTTCCTAAAGCAACTAGGTCAAGGGGTTTGCTAGAGATAATCCATTCGAATATCTGTGGACCCTTAAATGTACATGCTAGAAATGAATACCAATACTTCATTACTTTTATTAACAATTACTCGTGCAATGGATATGTGTATCTCATCTCGCATAAATCTGAGGCTTTTGATTGCTTTCTTAAATTCAAAGCTAAAGTAGAAAATCAGCTTGAGAAAAATATTAAAACCTTTAGATTTGATAGAGGTGGAGAGTATACATTTGGAACGTTTAAAACATATTGTGCAAACGTTAGCATCATCAGGCAGTATGCTATAGAATATACTCCACAACAAAATGAGGTTGCAGAGAGAAGGAACAAGACATTATTGGACACGGTCAGGTCGATAATGGCACATGCCAATCACTCTACCACATTCTGGGGAGACGCGTTTCTTACAACCAGTCTACGTCCTAAATAAAGTCCCATCTAAATCCATTCCTAAGACCTCATATGAGATGTGGACTGGGAGGATTCATTCTCTAGCCGACCTGCGCCCTCGGAGATCTTTAGCATATGTTTTATTGTCTACTCTGCATAGAAGTAAACTTAGTTGTAAAACTATTGAGTGTGTATTCATCAGGTACCCCATACATTCAAAGTGATACATTCTAATTTACGAGGATCATGGAAGATGGACTAAGATAGAATTTTGGGACGTGACCTTTGTCTGAAATAGATACCCCAGCCGAAAGAAGCAAAATGTTGCCTTATAACTTTTTGAAATCCCCGATGTATCTCAGGAGAGTGGGAGTTCTGTTTCTGAAAATAGAGATGCTCCTATAGTTCATCAGAACAGTGGGAGTATATCTCAGCAAGCTCCTGAGTTACGTCGAAGTGAAAGAGGTTTGATTCCTCGAAGATATTTCGACATCAAGGGTCAATCTTTTTCTTGTGTTGCGGTTGACGATGATGAACTTGACTCTTATCAGGATACGCTGTTGTCTCCAAATTCAACTGATGGGTAACCACCATGGACGAGGAGATTGCCTCCATGGAGAAGAATAAAGTCTCGGAACATGTAGATCTGTCTTCCAATCGCAAAGCGATAAGTAACAAGTAGGTACTCAAGATCAAAAGAAAGGCAGATGGTGCAGTGGACAAATACAAAGCATGATTAGTTGCTAAAAGTTTTACACAAAAAGGAGGTGTTCATTACGAAGAGACTTTGTCACCTGTTGCAAAATTATTCTCAATTCACATGATCTTTTCCATTGTCGCGAGTTTAGACTTAGAGTTATATCAGATGGATGTAAAGACCACATTCTTAAATGATGATATGGATGAAGAAATATATATATATATATATGCAACAACACATAGGTTATGTGGACAAAAAGTATCCAAGGAAAGTCTGCAAGCTATTAAGATCTATATATGGGTTGAAACAATTTTCAAGGCAGTGGTACATGAGGTTTCACTTAGCCATCACCACTTTTGAGTTCACGATGAGTCGAGAAAATCATTGTGTATACGTGAAACAGTCTAGAAGATCTTTTCTGATATTATCTTTATATGTAGACAATATCCTATCAGCTAATAATGACATACAACTGTTGATGATGTCTAAAGATTGACTTTTCTCGAACTTTGAGATGAAAAATCTTGGTCAAGCCAACCTTATTCTAGGGGTTAAAATTATCAGGAACCATCCTCGGAGATTTTTAGGCTTGTCACAAGCCACTTACATACAGAAGATCTTAGAGCGGTTCAGGATGAAAAATTTAAAAGCTGTTGAAACCTTTATGGATAAAGCTACCAAGTTAGACAGGAAATCGTGTCCCCAGACAGAAGTTGAGAAATTGGCAATGTCCTCAGTACCTTATGCGAGCGCAGTAAGCAGCTTAATGTATGTTATGCTTTGCACCAGACCGAATATTAGTTATGCAGTTGGCATAGTCAGTCGTTACCAGAGTAACCCGAGACAATCTCATTGGCAAGCCGTCAAACGTATATTCCACTATCTCAAAGCAACCAAAGACCTGATGTTGTGTTATGAAGGCACGAATCACGAACTTAAAGGATATTCCGATGTCACTTGGGGTAATGACCCCGAAGAGGAAGAGTCTACTTCAGGATATGTCTTCTTGCTTGGAGGGGGAGTTATCTCTTGGTCGAGCAAGAAACAGACATTCACAATCCCTTTCTCTATGGAGGCCGAGTACATTGCATGTTATGTTGCAGTTCAGGAATGTGTATAAGTTCACAGATTCTTACTAAGACTGTGTGTTTTACCAGGCGTTCGTGAGCTTATGTCATTGAGGATAAATAACAACTTCACCATTGACTTGGCAAAGGACCTCAAACACCACCAAAAGTCCAAGTACATTGAGATAAAGTATCATTACGTTCATGATAAAGTGAAAGATAATAAGGTCATCATCAGCTGCATTCCTACCAAGAAGATGATGGCTGATCCCGTGACGAAACCTATAGCTAGAGATCTATTTCAAGTTCATGTCAGGTATATGGGATTGAGAAAAGCTTGAGTGATATGCTTGTATCATGTACCTTTGATCTTTCATGAATAATAAATTCTTTTTATTCAATATTGATCACTTATTAAACTAGGTGTGTAGATCATCAACATTTACCTTGAGATCATGTCGGATTTCTACCTTTGTCGGCAGGCCGATCACCCACTCGCACGGGATGACCAACCCTAAATGTACATAAGAGGTAAGCTGGGGTGATGTTCACACACTAAGATGTGAACCACCCTTTATTGAGAATAATAAAGGATGAGGACGCAAATGAATTGTATCCGCCTTCAGTCTTCAAAGATTGAAGATGAGACTGATAAAGTCAAATAACATAATCACATAATTGCTCTTCATGCGAATAATGTTATGGCCTGAATGATAAATAGGTCGTAAAGTTATGAGATGAGTCATACCTTATGTGAGACAACTTGCGTATTGTAGACCCGACATATACCTACTATTGTCTACTTTATAGTGTAGATTGTAGCCACGTGCCAGGATCTTTTACCTACATATTGCTTTGATTCAATCTAATCATTGCAACGTGTGAGTAGCCAGTCCCGTAGGTGACTCCTTGTGTCCTTAGCTACACTTCTCTTGTGTATAGGAGGATGATATTGAGTATTGCTAGTTTAGTGTACGATGACGAAAGGCTCTTAATTGGTCAGATTCGGTTATGCTAGGAAAGCGGCTTGATCGATTTCAAATTACACATCTGCGTGGAGAAGATCCCATGACAGCTACACCAAGTTTCTAGAACTATAAATACGCACTTAAAGACTTATTCGTCGGCAGTATCGAATTTTTTTAGACTTTTGCAAACGATATTCTCTTCCAAAAGTATATATGTTAATATTACTTTAAAAATAATTCAAATTGATATCTGTGAAAAACCAAGTTTTCAGTAAAAACTTGATAAATTGGATAAGTACGTATGTTGGCTGAATACTTCAGATCGGGAGTTAACTCCTCTGGTGTGGTCATGCGGACTAGGACAGGCATTGCAAAGCTTGGGTTATTAAGTACTAGTTAGGTGGTCACCTAGTACTCAAACACCTGTGAGAAGACAATGATGTTCCAACTAGTCTTACGCTTCAAATTCTTTTAGTCGTGATTCTTTGGTTTTAATTGTTATGTGACGAGCCAGATGGACTATTCATGATGTGTCTATCCCACAATGTAATTGAGTGGAAGATGTTAGTTATGGGCCTGCGGGACCCACTTATGGGCGAGGCCCATAAGTTGTTCCAGCATCTTTTCTCTTATGAGAATTTGAAACTCAAAAAAAGTTTTCAAATTTGGAGAAGGATTATCCCTCTCATCCATTCTATAAAGAGAAGAGGACTCTCTCCCGTAATCACTAAGTAACAAGAGCTATGGAGAAAAAATAGAGGAAAGTACTTTGAGTGTCCATCTAGCTTGTCTCTTTCGATTTAAATCGTAGATCGTGATTCGGGGACCATCATCACCGTAGGATCAGAGGGGTGATTAGACTCATTTGCTCCTGTAGCAGTTAGGTGGATCACTTAACCGCATCGCACATTTTCAGCTATTACGAAGGTTCTAATCGTGTAGACCGTCCAATCCTGAAGGCCCACACTTCCGCATTTCCTTTCAAGAATAATAAAGAATAATAGAAATTTATAGAAGAGATGAGAAGGATGCAGATGGCATACTGACAACATCCGTCCATTTTGGATCATTATTTTAGGGCATGGCTTAAAAAATGAGACAAATCCAAATATCAGGTGGATCACAGCACAAAAAACAGTGGTGATTGAACGCCCACCATTAAAAAATTCCTAGGGGCTGTATAATGTTTATTTGCTATCCATCCAATTGATTAGGTCACAAAGATCTAAATGAAGAGTAAACACAAATATGAGCTTGATCCAAAACTTTTGGCCCCCAAGAAAGTTTTAATGGCGATCGTGTAAGTAGTATTGTTTCATATGGTGTGGTCAACGTGAGATTTAGATCTGCCTCATTTTTGGGCTCATGCCCTAAAATGAACCGGAAAAATAGATAGCTATATATATATATATATATATATATATATATATATATATCTATAATACGGATCTTAATAAAAAAGAAAATATTCTAATATAAGAAAAGATCATTCCAATTTACTATAATAGGTCTATTAGTACCTTTGAGATGAACCATGCTCAAAATCATCCTAGGTGGTTGGTAGGACAATGTAACCTTTTGAAATCTACTATATTGAGATTAGAAATACCGCGATTCAATTGAAATTATGGGTGGTTAGGATCTTTAAATCTGGGAAATTTATGAGGCATGGTCCATCCACAAAGCTGGAAAATAAAAAGACTGGTATGGATAATTCCTCTTACATGCAACAACGTGGAGTGTCAAACATACTAGCCATTCTTAATTCAGTGTCTGTCCATCTAGCAACTCGCTCCACCCCGGAAAATATAGTGGTTTTAAATTTTCAATTCGACCCTCAAGGGATCATGTAACGATCTTCAAATATTGATTTGATGGCCCCAATTGGTGGAGACGACCCAAAAAGTCCTAAGACGAGATAGTCACAACCCTTCATTCGTGGCCCACCCACAAGTTGATGGTTAAGAATAACATAAAGAAATGGTCCACATTCAACAGGTACTAAGGACCTTCTCCAATACTTCAATGAGAATTTCAGTTAATGCTTTGATTATGCATGGGGTCAACGTGGTGTGTGTGTGTGTGGGTGGATGTGTGTGTGACATCCAAGCCATCTAACAGACACATCCCACCATGGTGATCATACGGACCAAACCTCAGGCCAATCAAATCACCGGATGAGCTACACTTGAATTTGGATATTTTGAGTGCTATATATTAATTTCTTATAGATTGGCCCATCTTATGATTGGATCCCTAATATTTTTGGTTTGCCTAATAATCATGTTGGTGTGAACCTGTTATGTTGACGGGTTGGATGTCAAACACACACCATGCCAACCCAATAATTTTAGATTCTTCACTTTGTAAACATAGTACCAGATGCATTTTGCAGTAAAGGTCCCTTTATTTTGAAAACTTTGAATTTTGAGATTTTTACAGTAAAAATCCTTAAAAAATTCCGTTTTAAAAACAATGCATCGTTCATGAACTTTAATAAGGGTGAAAGTACCAGAATGCCCTCATTTGGTTTTTTTTTTTTTTTTTTTTTTTTTAAAGAAATAGAAGTCGAGAATTATTGAGCCATGTGGTATGCGTTTAACATCCAATCAATCTAAAATATGAAACCACCAAGAAGTTCACACCACAAAAAAATTTTAGTCGATCAAAGCACAAGACTGTCGACACATGAATTTAGATGTTTTGAGTGGTGTACATTAGTTTTTATGGTTTAGCTCATGTCATCATTTGATTTGTCGGAGTTTTGATCCTTTAGTTGATCATAGTATGGTGCAATTTAAGAAAAAACTAAAATAAGAGTGTTTGGGTAATTTCTTTCCTCATTGCTCAGTAATTTTGGTTAGTTTAGGCATTGTTTGGTAAAATTAATTTTCTGACGAATTTTGCTAAAATTCATTAGGATTTTTACTGCAAAACTCTTTGGCAGTTCGAATTTGAAGAACTAAAATTTTAGATGGGGCATTTAAGAGGGGAAATTACGTAAATGCCCTTGTTTAATTTTTCTATTAGGATAGAGAATCGAGAATTGTGATGACCAGTGTTTGCATTATCTCCGATATTATCAAAATATCCCCGATATTATCTCTATTTCTAGCTCAGCGACATCGATAACATCGGTAGCGATACCGATAACACTGATAGTATAAAAAATTCTTCATATCAATGATGTATCACTAAATATTGTCACTGTATCGATATCATTAATATTTTCAATTGCGTAAATTCCAGGCGCCGTTTGTATTGTCAATACATTGATCGCATCGGTGTATCGCCAATATTTTTTACTGCGTAAATTACAAGTGTCACTTGTATCATCAATGTATCTACAATATTTCAATAATATCACCAATGTATCGATATGCCAAAAAATCTATATATTAAAAAAATTCCCATTTCAGATTTTTATGGGTTTGTGGTTGTATGCAGCGTTCAATTTGTTGATGATAACATTGATAATATGACGATATTATCATTATCGCAAAATGGCAATAACGAGACCACAATCTTTAGTTTGTTTTTCAGTTGTTAACGATTTGTTTGGAAATTTCATGTGTTGCCGATATTCTGAAATATTAATGGATGTTTGGATGGAAGTTCATATTTTGGATGGAAGAGATGATTGGACTGACTTCTTATGGCAACACATGCTTTTAGGCCCCCATTAAATAGAAACCTATTAAGTATGCATTCTTTATGCAATTTTTTTATTCATAAATATGTAACTATGTGTATTTTATCAACTCCAGAAGTTTCACTGAAAAATTCCACTGTTTTTCCTATTTTCCCCGCATTTCCGGTTATCAACGATATTATCGACAATATCGATATTGTTTCCATATCCCTGGCTAACGAAACTTGTAGCTATACCGAAACTTCGTACACTGGTGATGAGCGGATTAATTGCGGCTCCAACCCTACCCAGTACAGTGTGGCCTTACCGTGGGGACCACTTTGATATATATATATATCATATATTCTTTCCATCCATCCGTATTTTCCATATCATTTTAGGGCATGAGCCCCAAAATGAAGTATATGAAAATCTTACGTGGGCCATACCTTAGGAAACAATGAGGATTGACCATTAAAAAATTATTGTGGGCCACAAAAGTTTTGGATCAAACTGATATTTGTTGTTACTCTTGATCTAGGTTTGTGTGATCTTACCAACAGGTTGGATGGAAAATAAAAGTTACGGAAACAGTACTGTGGGCCGTAGGAAAATTTTAATGGTGTGACGTTCAATCAACATGGTCCACCTGAGATTTGGATCTGATTTATTTTTTGGATTATGCCCTAGAATGATTTGGAAAAGTGGATGGACAGTGTGGATATACAATACGTACATCAAGGTGGAGCCACTTGGTTGAGGCCGCCCGGAATTGTGAGCCCTGCGTGGAAGGGCTGTGAACGGGCCGGACCTTCGAGCCGGGCCAATTCAAATATCTGATTTTGTCAGACCCGACACCGGTCCATTGACACATTAGAATGTGTCTGACATATAAAGCCAATCAAGAGGAAATCGAATTGCCTACTGAGTAAGCTTTTATCTTACTGAGTAAACGATATTGGGCCCATCTTAAATGTATGTGATTTATCCACGCCGTCCATCTGTTGTTCCAGCTCATTTTAGGGTTTGAGACCAAAATTGAAGCACATCCAAAGCTCGAGTGGACCACACCACAGGAAACAGTGGGAATAATGATATCCACCGTTGAAACCTTCTCAGGGCCCACAGTGATGTTTAGTTGTCATCCAACCTGTTAATAACATCAGACAGACATGGGTAAAGGGAAAACACAAATATCAGCTTGACCCAAAACTTCTGTTGCCCCCAAGAATTTTTCAACGGCATATGTTCAATACACACTTTCCAGTTGTATGGTCCACTGGAGCATTTTCATAATTTCCCCCCTTCGGAAAGCATCTCCCTGCAATTTCCAAAATGAGTGGTGGGTTTAACATGAAAAATATTCAATGGCTCTTCTTTAAACAACAAGTGCCCACGAATCAAAGGCTAGGATTTCTCAACGACTTTGATATGGGATCCTGATTCAGGAACAGTGGGTTAATGCAGGCCACGTGTACAATCTCCAGTGCTCGTGTTCTAAGCATCGTACTGTACCAGAGTACCAAACGAGTGCCAGCCAAAGACGATGATCAATGCAGTAAATTATGGTCGTCGCCTAATTAATTAGGGAACCAGAATCGTCTGCACCAGGTGTTTAATGCAAGCTCTGTGAGGCCTTCCATATTATCTATGTGAAATCCACTCCGTCCATTAGGTGGAAAACCTTATCTTCACCGTCAATACAAAAGACCAGCCCGAATGACAAATACACGAACAGGAATAATGTAAAATTGTGTCTAATACCTATAAGTTCACGCACTACGGCCCGGATGTGTTTTGGATCAGGGAAATTTCTGTATCTTCCTTTCATCCTTGTAACCCACACGAGATGAACGGGTTTGATGAAAGATACACAGCATTGTGACCCCACGCGAGAACCTATGATTAGCGTCCGCCCTTATTTTCCACCTTATTAAGGGCCCGTTTGGATACTACCAATAAGTCACTTTTTCTACTTACAGCAGTATACAAGTAACTTATTTCATACGAGTAAGTTTGGTTTAAGATAGTAATAAGTAACTTCTTTTAACTCAAAAGTACATAATCACTTTAGCTAATTTTGTTAACTTTTTAACTTTTTTTTGGAGAAATGAAAAAGAGAAAAAGCTGATAAGTATGTTGTTTACCAAACATACTTATTTTCTTAATAAGTAGAAACTAAGATAAGCTACTTGTGGCACAAGTAACTTATCTTAAGCAACTTACCATCCAAACGGGCCCTAAGCTAAATAAGTTCCATCTAAGCCGTTCATTAGATGAAAACCCTAAAATTAGGTTTAGACACCAAGGGCCCTGTTTGGATTATAAGTTACTTAAGATAAGCTACTTATCAGATAAGTTACTTATCTTGGTTTTTACTTATTAAGCAAATAAATATGTTTGGTAAACAACATACTTATCAACCAATAAGTAAATAAGTATGTTTGGTAATAACACATTAATAAGTAACCTTTCAAAAGAAATTTTCAAATCTACATTTAATAAGCAACATATTGACATGAAAAGACAGAATGAGCTTTTCTAATCACCCTGACGGGTTTCGAGACCGAGACCCCTTCTAACCCATTCACTTGTTTCCAATAGTCGATCCACATGGTGAGTGGACTAGAATCATTTTTGGGAAAGATGTAGAAGATCAGATCAACCGGATTGGTGGATTCAATCTTGCACCAATTAATGTAAGGCCCATATTTGATGTGGGTCGTCCACTGTGTGAGCCCCACCTTTGATGGGACAGTCCATCATGTGGGGCCTCCTTTGATATGGACGATATGAGAGAGCAGTAATTGAGTGAACCATGAGAAAGAACTTTGATATGTAGCCTGACCTGGGAGAGATAAGTAGAAAAGCCTACCCCCCCCCCCCCCCCCCCCCCCCCCCCCCAATGTCAGCCTTTTCTGTAACTTATGTGGGTCATACAAGGGACATTTCTTTAGGCATAATTTTATACTGCCTGTTGTCATGTGTCCCACTTGCGTTTTTTATCATATGATTCTTAGAAAGTATGGTTAGAACGAAGATACACACCATATGCACAGATTGGATTGCACATATACATCACGTGTGGGCCAAATACAACTCAAACACATGGTACTTACCAGGCAGCTCAATCATTACCAAGACTAAGGGCCTATTTATTAAATCTAAAGCCCGAAGTCTGAACCCGAAGTCTGAACCCGAAGTCTGAATCTGAAGAGAGAAGACTAATATTGAATCTAGAGTAACCTGTCTGTTAACTAAGGTCTTAAATGTTTAAAATATGTTAATGTGACACATTTGCCCCCACCCACCTCGATGTATCCGAATTATGTATTGATTATGCCAATAGGCCCCAGCTATTGGACAATGTTGTGTGGCCCCCATCATAATATATGTATTTTATCCATGCCGTCCATCCATTTTTTCCAAACCATTTTAAGGAATGACCCCAAAAATGAGGAATGATCCAAATCTCATTTGACCCACAACTTTCATGGCCCATTAATGGTCAATCACATGTACTATGGTTCTTCTGGGATTTGGATCAAGATGATATTTGTTTGGTCTTTTCATCTAGGTGTTTGTGACCTTATCAACAGGTTGGATGGAAAATAAACATTCTAGTGGAGTCCATGAAGTTTTTAATGGTGATGATTCAATCACAATGGTTTCCTGTGGTGTGGTCCACCTAAGATTTAAGCCAACTTCATTTATGGAATCATACCCTAAAATGAGCTTTCAAAATGGTTGGACGGTGTGGATTTAAGGCACATACATCATTATAAAGCCCTATGGTTAGGGGTCCCACCTACCTCGGTGGATCTAGGGTCTCACCTAACCCGCTCTTGCTAGTGACACCTAAGTAGCGAGATTTGCTAATGAAGTGACGCCACCAGTTTTGTGGGGCCCATCATGATTTATGTGTTATATCCACATCGTTCATCCATTCAAAGAGATCATTTTAGAGCATGAGCCAAAAAATGAGTGAGATCCAAAGCTCAAGTGGACCCCACCACATAAAATAGTGAGGATTGAACCCTACCATTGAAAACTTCTTAAGAGCCATAGAAGTTTTTGATCAAGCTGGTATTTTTGTTTTCTTTCTTCCATGTCTGTATCAACTTATGAACATGTTGGATCTCAAAAAAACATATGGTGGGACCTAGGAAGGTTTTAATGGTGGGAGTCATTGTCCCCACTGTTTTCTATGGTGGGATTCACTTGAGCTTTAGATCTGCCTCATTCTTTCTCTCGTGCCCTAAAATAATCTCTCAAAATAGATGGAAGGTGTGGATACAACACATATATCAAGGTGGGGCCCACAAAAATTGATGACGTGACTTCAGTATGAATCTCACTGCTCACACTGTAGTAGCTATAGGCGTCTCAAATTTGGCTGGGATTGAGCAATACCCTGAACTAGCTAGAGGCGCACGGTAGTGTTAACAAGGGTAGTGTCAAATGGCTTTATGGGGCTTACTGTGATGTATATGTTTTATCCATACCATCCATCAAGTTTTTCATATCATTTTAGGGAATAAAACAAAAAAATAAGACATATCTAAGGCTCAAGTAAGCCACACTACAAGAAATAGTGGAAATTGGGTGCCTACCATTGAAAACTTCTTAGGGCCACAGAAGGCTCTGATCAAGCTGACTTATCTGTTTTCCCTTCATCCTGATTTTTGTGACCTTATGAATAGGTTAGATGGCAAATGAACTTTACAGTGGACCCCAAAAAGGTTTTAATGGTAGTCGTTCTATTCTCACTGCTTCTTGTGGTGGGGTTAACCTGAGCATTCAACATAGCTCATTTTTTGGGATCATGCTCTAAAACTATATAGAAAATTGATGGACAGTATGGATCTAACACATAAATCATGGTGGGTTCAAAGAAGTGCCTCACATTAAAATTGGGTTATGTATTACACACTCTCGTGGCGGTGTGCAATTTTTTATTTTTTTTTTAAAAGAGTTGCGGAGTGCATTCTGGATTCACCATTAAGCTAGACATCCGTTGCTAAAAAAATTTGGCAAAAAATCACAGAGTGCTTTCTACATTCAGTGTTAACAAACAACAATAAACGCGGAGCGTTTTTAGATTCCGCATTAAGTTAAAATTTTCAGTGTTAACAAACAGGCCAAGTTACTAAGGTGCCGTTTGGTAAACTAAAAAATAAGGCTAAAAATTAAATTAAGTTCAAGAATCTTAAAGTACTGAATTTTAGTGCTTATAAATACTGAAAATTTTGTTTGGTAATTTGTCTAAAACAAGTCCTGATATCTACAAATAAGCACTTTTTCTATAAAAATATGTTTAGTAAATACAATCGACAAATGTCTAAAAATTGAAAATTGTCATATTTGGCCATGTTATCTCACTTAATGTGTTTCATGGATGGTATGAAACTTGCTATTGTCATGCCACCAAATTTGGCATACCTATGCTCAATTCATTGGTCTTTTTTATCATTTTTCCTTGGTGCATTCCGGCAAGAGAATGCCACTTAATATAAACCCCCAAGGGACAAGACTTTGAACATGTGAGGACCATTCTAACAATTGATCTTATAGGTATGGCCCACAATGCATGTGGGATGCTACTAATATTTAAGTTGAAGACACTATTCAATCAAATGGCCTACACATAGTGTTTACTGAACACACTATAACTAACAATTTATCTCATAGGTAACGCTTACAATGCATGTGGGATGCTACCAATATTTTCCTAAGTTGAAGATATTATTCAATCAAATGGCCTACACATAGTGTTTACTAAACACACAGTAACTAACAATTGATCTCATAGGTAATGCCCACAATGCATGTGGAATGCTACTAATATTTTTCTATGTTGAAGACACTATTCAATCAAATGGCCTACACATAGGGTTTACATGGCACACTATAAGCTACCATCAACATTCAACGTTGAATGCAGCTAAACATTCCATTCCAACCATGCCAAAGGTGGCCCAAATGATTTGTACATTTTCTTTAGTTGGCTCAGAGGTTGGACCTACCACCAACATAAGCGGTTTGACTTTTGATCCAGTTTATAAAATTTGATCCAAACCATCCAAGCCATGGTCATATCACAGATGACATATGGTCCAAGAAATCAACAAAACTGGATGCTTTAGATGATCTAATTGGCAACCATAGGATTGACTCCTAAGAAGGTAATAGTTAGCAGTTCAAATTCAACCGTGTAAAATTAAATAGGCCTAGGTCAACAAAAATAATAAAAAAATTCAAATTTAACTACTCCATCTACGTTTGGAGAGTTCGTTTTGCCCATGCCGTGACTTAGGATCACTAGCATTTGTCAACCAATCAGGCCCACATGCTAAGATGGTCAGACAATTTGAACCGTCCATGTTCCTCGTTCCGCTATAATCACACTTACTCACAATCCTAACCATTGATTTTCAGATTTGTGTGGACCAATGATCTCGTTTTCTTTTAAATGTAATACATTCATCTACACAAAGTAATTGGATTGAATCGTATCTTCATTATAACATTTGTGAGGTGGCTCACCCATATTTCATAAAGTCCAAGACATGGATGGTCCCGATCATGGGATCATCTTAACAAGTGGGCCCCCAAATAGAGCCATGATGGCATCCCTAGTCGTGAGGCAAGATGAACTCCCATGTAGGCTCACAAAGTAGGCAATGCGACTTGCATGTACACTGGATATGAGGCGCATGTCAATGGTAAGCATTCAATCCCCAATGCTTTCTGTGGTGTGGTCCACTCGAGCCTTCAATCTGCCTCCTTTATGTGGTATCTGATGGATATTAAAGAAAAAATAAAATCAGCGGAAGTTCAAGATCTTATCTCTGGCCATGATGATTAGCTTTATATTTTGTCAAAGATTGAAATCCAAATGGAGTTGGTGATGCTTCAATGGTGTGGCACAATTCAACAACTAAATACCCTTAATTCAAAGGAGAAATCTTCTAGTCTATTCAAGCACTTCATGCACAGATTAGATGGAAAATCACAGGCTATTTTTGCTTATAGATTAGAGACCCTCCATGAAAATAACTTTATATCTTTCTCCCATCAAGAAGTAGTTACCATATGGAGATAGTGGATGGGTAGTTATTTCCTACACCTTAACCACAATTGCTCAACCAACTAGAAACTTAGAGGGAACGGTTACACTAATTCAAAAGACCCAATAGTTTTAAAAACTAACTAAAGTATGGGCTGATGTAACAATAACTACTTGTGTGATGACATGGCAATTGAATGTGAGCCACATCAATCACTATCTCAAATGAGATATATCCAACATTCTCCCACTTGGCCCACATAGACACAACCGATTTTGAAAAAGACACATTGGGTTTTTTTTTAAGTCTTTGGAAAAACCTGACGTATGGCCATACATTTTGAAAACAAAATTGTTCCCTTTCTAGTTTTGTCAAGAAAATATATACCCAATCAAAGAATCTCAATACATGAATCATGGCGATAAATACTTTTAAAAAGAGTATTATCTTCTATGTATTACAATGTTATTGGCTTCCTTTAACTGAGTACTTTATGTGGCATAATTTCCTTATGAATGGGCTACCCAATGTCCATTCAGGGTCCAACTTTATTGTCCAAATGGACATTCTGTCATTCTCTAAAACTTTATGTATACCAATATTAAGAAGACATAAAAATAGAATCATCATAAACCATATATTGCAATATTAAGATAAATAAACTCCAAATGAGTTCTTAGATGCATATAAGAAATCAAACACAAATGTAACTAATTAGTCCCATATGCTCCACATGTTCTTTATACAACTTGGGTGACAACCCTTTTGTCATGGGGTTTGCAATCATTAGCTCGGTCCTAATGTGTTCAATAATTATTCGATGATTCTGAACATTTTCTCTAACAATAAAGTATTTTATGTCGATATGCTTGTTTCGACTACCACTTTTGTTGTTTTTAGAAAAGAAACTGCTGCAGAATTATCACAATAAATCCTTAATGGCTTAGAGATAGAATCCACAACTTTAAGTCCTGTGATAAAATTTCGTAACTATAATGCCTGTGAAGTCGCCTCATAGCATGCTACAAACTCTGCTTCCATAGTAGAAGAGGCAGTTAATGATTGCTTTATACTCCTCCAAGAAATAGCCTCTCCTGCTAACAGAAAGACATATCCCAATGTTGACTTCCTAGAGTCAATACATCCAGCAAAATCTGAATCTGAATATCCAACCACTTCCAAATGATTGGATGAACTATATGTAAGCATGTATTCTTTGGTCCCTTGAAGATATCGCATCACTTTCTTAGCAGCTCTCCAGTGTTCAATCCCTGGGTTACTTTGATATCTGCCTAACATTCCAACTACAAATCTTATATCCGGTCTTGTACAGACTTGGGCATACATTAGACTTCTGACTGCAGATGCATAAGGAATGTTTTTCATCTGTTCCCTCTCTATATCATTTCTCGGACATTGATCTAAACTGAATTTATCACCCTTGATAATGGGTGCAACACTTGGCAAGCAATATTTCATTTTGAACATTTCCAGAACTTTGTTAATGTAGGCCTTTTGAGATAATCCTAATACTTCTCGAGATCTATCTCTGTGAATCTCTATGCCGATAACATAAGAGGCTTTACCCATATCCTTCATATCAAAGTTCTGTGTGAGAAATTGCTTGGCCTCATGTAGCAATCCTATATCACTGCTGGCAAGCAGAATATCATCCACATATAGAACTAAAAATATAAATTTGCACCCACTGACTTTAAGGTATATACATTGATCAACAATATTCTCCTCAAAACCAAATGAAGAAATTACATTGTGAAACTTTAAATAACATTGACGAGATGCTTGTTTTAGCCCATATATAGATTTCATAAGTCTACAAACCAAATGATCTTTCATATTTGAAGAAAATCCTTCAGGTTGAGTCATGTATACCTCTTCCTCTAGGTTTCCATTGAGGAATGTTGTTTTCACATCCATTTGATGTAACTCTAAATCAAAATGAGCTACTAATGCTATGATTATCCGAAACGAGTCCTTCTTAAAGACTGGAGAGAAGGTCTCATTGCTACAATCCGAAGATTGCACACCCAAGTGCAGGTAGCGAAGTAGTAAAATACTCGGTAAGACTGAGGTCGATCCACAGGGATTGGGGTTAAGAACACTTAGAGGAATTACTTTAGGTGAGTGAGATGAAATCTGGTTTATCCACGAGAGTGGAGCAAGTTGTGTGTGGTGAAAGACAAAAACTAGAAAAGGGGCTAAGGCATCAGGGATCCACCTTTGATTCATTCACAAGATTTGATTCGTTGGTCCAACTATAACTCAACTGGAATTGAATAAAGATTCATTCCAACCGGAAGATAAAACAGTTAAACCATTTGCATATTTCATAAAAGATGGTGATCTGAACCGATTGATTTGACCATGAAGCACTCGATAGTTGATCGCAGGGAATTCCAAGCATCCACTGTGCCCGGAGTCGACAATGGATTAAGGAATTGTACAGATCAACAACTTTGCCAACAAGTCAACCGATAAGATCACAAATCACACGATCAAATGCATACTTACAAGATATGAGGCTTTGATTGACCGATCCAACCGTTAAGATCTCGTCTATCGATCGCAGGGAATCCAAAGCATCCAATGTGCCCGGAGTCTACAATGGATCAAGGGATTTTATAGATCGATGACTTTACCTGCACTAGCTCGATGACCGTAGGGAATCCAAAGCATCCAACGTGCCCGGAGTCGACGATGGATAAAGGGACTTTATCGATCATGAACTAGCTAATTGGTGTGCAAGGGATCCCAAGCATCCAACGTGCCCGGAGTCGACGATGGATCAAGGGGCTTGCACAACAATAGCGTCCGCCGAGGTGGATAACCGAACCAATCAACCAAAGAGAACTCCAACATTTACACCACACAATGTTGAACCAAAAGAACCAAAGCTTGTAAATTTCTTCAAAGGCTTCACCCCTAGCCTTAGCTAGAGGTTTAACCAACCATGCTACAATGGAAGACTAAATTCTCTACAAAGGAAAAACTACACTACTCTACACTACAAAAGAAACAAAGAAAACTAAAGAAGAGAAGGGAGGAGTTGTAGAGAATGGGATGATGAGAATGAGAGGGAGAGGAGCTTCTTTTATAGCCTCATGAGAAGCTCCCAAGCCTAGGTGGCACACCAAAAGTTTCTTTAGGTTTGGGAATGGAGTTAGGCTTGGAGTGCCCAAAGCAAACTTTGCTTTTAGGTTTGGGCTTGGAGTGAGGCTTGGATGATGAGGTGGCATTCCATGCCTTACACATGTGTGTGGGGAGAGAGAGAGAGAGAGAGAGAGAGAGAGAGAGAGAGTTCCTCTCTTGCTAGCTCCACACGTGAGATGAAGGGAGAGGGAGAGCAGCTGGATGTTCTCCATTCGCTGGACGGTGATGATGCTGAAGGGCTGCAGCTGTGCAGGGATGTTGCTGACGATGGACGTCCAGCAGCTGGAGATGGGTGGACGTCCACTGCTGGACGTGATGTGGGTCCCACCTGACGCTGGAGATTGGAGGATGGACGGTGAAGCTGCAGCATTACTGCTGCACGTGTGGGCCCAACTTTGCTGGACGGCTGAGCTGGTTCTACTGCATGTGCAAGGTGGGGACTGATGGAGTTGATGACGTCCATCTCTGCACGTGTGGAGATGCCCCACCTAATGGACGGCTGGATGATTGGTCCTCCATCATCTGCACGGACGTCCTCTGCTGATTGTTGAGGCGTCCCAACTGTTGGACAGCAGGGAGGATTTGCTGCTGCTTGGACGGATGCTGGACTTACAGCCTCTTCATGGACGTGCAGACGACCTCATCTACAGGAAGCTGGAGTGGATGGACTGCTTGGAGTTGCACACATGCAGGACGCTGGTTGTGTGGAGTGAATGGTGGCCTAGACGGTCTGATAGGCCCACTTACTGTTCTGATTCAGTTGGAGATGGACGGCTGAGATGATCTCCATGGATAAGTGGGCCGTTCAGATGTTGCTGTTGAAGGGGGGGTCCACTTGATCTGGATGGATGGTGATGAACTCCACTAGCTAGCTTGGAAGTAGAGGACAGTGATGGATGGATGAGCATCCAGACTGGGCAGATGAACGACTGAATTGGATGGACGGTTGGATCAGTCCAGTACGTTGGTGTGGTCCACCTAGCAGGACGTTGAATGAGTGGCTGAGATCACTGCCTCAGCTAGCACATGTGCAGCTACTCGTGCGACTGAAGGTGGTCCATTGATGGACGGTGGCTGATGATGATGCAGATGGTGAACGTCCACTGCTGCTTGGAATGGACGGTTGGAGATCAGGCTGCACGTGTGGATGGTGGGCGTTGCTGATCATCCAGCCCTGCACGTGTGAAGAGAGGTGATCCACCTGATGGACGGCTGGAGTTCCTTGGACGTTGAGGTTGCACGTGTGTTGGAGAAGTGGGGTCCACTTGCTGGACTGCTGATGTACACGAGCAATGGGTGGACGGTAGTGAAGAGCTTCATCATGTTGGGGGCCCACCTTGCTGTTACACAATTGAAGGATGTTGGACATCCTTTGATGGCACGTGTGGGGATGGACTGCTTGAGATGGACGGTCCAATTGATGTTGTTATGTGTGGTCCACTTTGCTAGACGGTGGAGATGGCCTGGACGGCTGAGATGTGGGGTCCACAACGCTGGCTGTTGAAGCTGGAGCTGAAGCTGACCACACGTGCCAAGTGGCTGATCTCCAGATGAAGGTGGAGCTGATTTAGGAGGGCAGTGCATGGAGATGGACGGTGGAGATGATTTGGATGATCAACGGCTGAGATTTTGCTGATCAGCTGGCCGTTTGATGATGAACATGCGGAGATGGATGCTGGTCGTGCTTGCTTGATGGACGGTTGGTCCCAACTATAGACATCCAATATTGACCGTTCAAACTCGTGTGATCTCCAAATCACTACCATCAAACATGCACATCCCGGACTTCCAATGAGTGGTTGTGGTGCGGTCCACCATAGAATATGATCCATCATTTGATCTTTACGGCCCGATTTTCTTCATGATCACCACACACTTGACGTTGATTACTTTTGGGCACTAAATCGTCCTGATTGACTCGGATTTTGTCCAACCTCTCCTGATCACCTGAAGACAGAAAATTCACCTAATGAGAGATAATTAACCGGAAAAACAATGATAATGCTCTTAACAACCAGGGTTAATTATACAATATTAGGTACTCATCACACCCCCCAACCAGTATTTTGCTAGTCTCGAGCAAAACATGCGAAAATCATCGAAGGATTTTTCAAAATACTGCAATTTATCTTCGACAGTTTTCATCAATTGAAATCATCTCGAGGCTTCTCTTATTTCCTAATGAAACATAGATGAAGAGAAGAAAAGATTTTATGTGATCCTTCAAATTATCTAAACAGTAGAGTTTCTAAGGCATATAGTTTTGAAAATATTTTAGCTTAGATTCTAGTCAATTATTAGACAACTCAATTGGGTTCAAAGCATTAATCATTCAATAGAAGCATTTTAAACATTGAGTTCCATGGTGCACGGTGAGGTCTAGCCTTAACACAACTAGGGGTTCAGTCTTCTACTTTCATGTTGACACTGATGATTGAAGAGAATGGTCAGATCAACCATGTCACTAATTCCGAACCTTGCTACTATTTTTTTCAACATTTTCCAGCTTTTGATTTTTTTTTTTTTTTTTTCAATCAATAACCGATAGCCGAAGACTCCAAAAGGCTCACTTCGTACTATGGTAATATTTTGTAATGGTAACGACAATGGATGAAAATCCTTGCCCCAAATTACTATGAATATTCCCTTTTTTTCACTTTTTTTTTTTTAACTTTTCTATGAACCAAGTAGACAAGGATCTCCAGGCTTGGTTCCACTCATTCTCAACAATCATCAAGTCAACATTATAGTATCAAACTCAAATCCTGGTAGTGCAAGCTAGATGTGAACTTGTGAAAATTCATGACTCAATCAATGTTTATCATTTTCTAATAGAAGATTAATGGAAAGAACTCAATTTTGAAATATACTGAAGCGACTAAACTTTAAGCTTTACCATTGTCATCACTAAATGCCTTTTCATTCTACTATTCAAATTATTTCAAAATCACATAAATCACATAAATCCCTAGATTTTTTTTTAATTGACCTAAAATAGCAAAAAGATAGGCAAAATAGCAAAGAGATAGACAACTGGAAAGATTTTTTCACAGAAATTCCACACCCCCCAACCTAAATGTAACATTGTCCTCAATGTTGAAAAATGAATGCATAGACAACTGCAACATGAGAGCAAAAATGGTAAAGAATAGAGGGTAAAGAGTACCTGAGAGGATGAATACTTGTAAGCGCTGGAATTTTCCAAGTTGTCACAACAAAATACAACAAACAAACTAACCTACTAGTATACAAAAGGGGATCTCCGTCAGACTAGGAGATCAATCCTGATAAACAGGATCTTCCAGAGGGGTGGATTCCTCCTCTGGGGCAAATTCCTCAAGAAAGGGCTTCAAACGCTGCCCGTTCACTTTAAATACATTTCCATTTTTGGGGTTCTCAATCTCGATAGCCCCATGAGGGTAAACAGTTTTGACTACAAAAGGGCCGGTCCATCGAGATTTCAGCTTTCCTGGAAACAGATGTAGCCTAGAATGTACAAAAGAACTTTCTGAGATGGTTCGAAAGATCTTCGAAGGATATTCCTGTCATGGAATACCTTCGTTCGTTCCTTGTATATTCTGGCATTATCATAAGCCTCATTCCGGATTTCCTCCAACTCGTTCAGCTGGAGTTTGCGAAGCGAACTAGCCTTGTCGAGATTGAAATTGAATTTCTTTATAACCCAATAGGCTTTATGCTCCAACTCCACAGGCAGATGGCAAGCTTTCCCATAGACAAGTCTATAGGGAGACATTCCAATCGGGGTTTTGTATGCTGTACGGTAAGCCCACAACGCATCGGTTAGTCTTAGAGACCAATCCTTGCGATCTGGATTTACAGTTTTTTCCAAGATGTGTTTGATTTCCCTGTTGGAAACTTCTGCTTGACCACTTGTTTGTGGGTGATAGGGCGTACTCACCTTGTGTGTGATACCATATCTCTTCATCAAAGCCTCGAAGGGTCTGTTACAGAAGTGTGTACCCCCATCACTGATAATGGCTCGAGGCGTCCCAAATCTTGATAGAATATTCTCTTTTAGAAATCGTAGAACCTTTTTGTGATCATTGGTTCTACACGGGATTGCCTCAACCCATTTGGAGACATAATCGAGAGCCAATAAGATATACAGATATCCAAATGAGGAAGGGAATGGTCCCATGAAATCGATACCCCAACAGTCGAAAACTTCGATGATCAATATCGGATTTAAAGGCATCATATTTCTACGGGAGATTCCTCCCAACTTCTGACAACGGTCACATGCTTTGCAAAAAACATGGGTGTCCTTGAATATTGAAGGCCAGTAGAAACCGCACTGGAGAATCTTGGCAGCGGTTTTCTTAGAAGAGAAATGACCACCACATGCATAAGAATGGCAAAAGGAGATGACACTGGTTTGTTCATTATCTGGAACACACCTCCTTATGATTTGATCTGGGCAGTATTTGAACAAATACGGATCATCCCAGAAAAAGTTGCGTACCTTTGTGAAAAATTTCCTTTTATCTTGTAGGGTCCAATGACTCGAAATTCTTCCTGCAGCAAGATAGTTAACAATGTCAGCAAACCAAGGTTGGCAAGAGACTTCAAACAGCTGTTCATCAGGGAAAGTGTCCTTTATCGGTGTCGTCTCTACGGAATCAGAGAGTACTAGGCGAGACAAGTGATCAGCCACTACGTTTTCTACTCCCTTTTTGTCTCGGATCTCAAGGTCGAATTCTTGGAGCAAAAGGATCCACCTGAGCAAGCGAGGCTTAGCATCTTTCTTAGAAAGAAGATACTTGAGAGCCGCATGATCAGTAAAAATCACAATTTTGGACCTAATCAAGTAGGACCTGAACTTGTCAAGTGCAAAGACTACCGCAAGGAGTTCCTTTTCCGTAGTAGAGTAGTTTACTTGCGCACTGTTCAAGGTTCTACTTGCGTAGTATATAACATAGGGCTTCTTGTCTTTTCTTTGCCCCAAAACTGCCCCAACAGCGTAGTCACTTGCGTCACACATGATTTCAAAAGGTATAGTCCAATCAGGTGGTTGCATTATCGGTGCGCTGGTCAACATGCCTTTAAGCTTGGTGAAAGCTTCTTGGCAGTCATTGGTCCACTCAAATGGAGCATCCTTTTGCAGGAGATTGCATAATGGACGAGAGATATGACTGAAGTCCTTTATAAATCTCCTATAGAATCCTGCATGACCCAAGAAAGAACGAATGTTTCGTACACTTATGGGGGCTGGTAGGTTGGCAATTAAGTCGATCTTTGCCTTGTCTACTTCTATTCCGTTGGACGAAATATTATGTCCAAGAACAATTCCCTTTTGAACCATAAAATGACACTTTTCCCAATTCAAAACAAGATTCTTTTCTTCACACCTTGTCAAGACCAATTGTAAATGGTTCAAACATTCATCAAAGGAACAACCAAATACCGAGAAGTCGTCCATGAAGACTTCCAAGAAATGTCCAACAATGTTAGAGAAAATGTTGAGCATGCATCTCTGAAAAGTGGCAGGAGCATTACACAGTCCGAAAGGCATCCTCTTGTACGCAAAGGTGCCAAATGGACAAGTGAATGTGGTTTTCTCTTGATCTTCTAGGGCAATCTCTATTTGGTTGTATCCAGAATACCCATCTAGGAAACAGTAATAGGAGTGACCAGCTAACCTCTCTAACATTTGATCAATGAATGGTAAAGGAAAGTGGTCCTTCCTAATAACAGTATTCAGTTTCCTATAGTCGATACACATTCTCCAACCAGTAGTGACTCTAGTTGGTACCAACTCATTGTCTGCATTCGCGACTATGGTAACTCCAGATTTTTTGGGTACCACTTGGGTTGGACTTACCCATTGGCTATCTGAAATAGGGTAGATGATACCCACATCCAATAGCTTAAGGACCTCGGCTCTAACCACTTCAGTCATGTTTGGATTCAATCTCCTTTGTGGTTGTCTAGAGGGTTTAGCATTTTCCTCGAGGTGTATCCTATGGGTACAAATCAGGGGATCAATTCCCTTGATGTCAGCAATTGTCCAACCTATGGCATCCTTGTGTTCCTTGAGAACATTGATCAATTTGTCCTCTTGGTCTTTATCAAGGTGAGATGAAATAACCACAGGAAAAGTATTGCCTTGACCCAAGTATGTATATTTCAGTTCCAAAGGTAATGGCTTCAGGTCAAGCTTTGGTGCTTCAATTCTTGATGGTAGAGGTCGTGAATCATTTAGAGAGAGTTTTTCAAAATGGGGCCTCCACTGGTTTGTATCATGCACAAGGGTGGATTCTAACAATCCATTCACCACTTCCAAAATTGTCTCATCATCAGAATTAGCAAAGTGGGCTAGACATGCTTCTAAAGGTTCGGACAGAGAGGTTAGAAGGAATTCTTCTTCCATGAGGGTATCGATCAGGTTGGCCTCATGGATCTCATCATCATTCCCTTGTTGTTTACACATGTTGAAAACATTTAGCTCTAACTTCATATTGCCAAATGAAAACTTCACGACCCCATTCCTGCAGTTGATCACAGCATTGGAAGTTGCCAGGAATGGTCGGCCAAGAATAACAGGTATCTGGGTGCTAACATTTGCTACAGGTTGGGTATCCAAGACGATGAAGTCTACTGGGAAGTAGAATTTGTCGACTTGTACCAACACATCTTCCACTACTCCTCTCGGTATCCGTACAGATCGATCGGCAAGTTGCAAGGTGGTTCTGGTGGGTTTCAATTCACCGAGTCCCAGTTGTTCGTACACCGAGAAGGGTATAAGATTAACACTCGCCCCTAAGTCAAGAAGTGCTTGTTCGACCCGGAAGTTCCCTATTATGCAAGTAATAGTAGGACTACCTGGATCTTTGTATTTTGGGGGAGAGTTCTGGTTAATGATAGCACTGCCCTGTTCAGTCAAAAAGGCTTTCTTTTGTACATTGAGCTTGCGCTTAATAGTACAAAGATCTTTCAGAAACTTGGCATATGAAGGTATCTGCTTGATTGCATCCAACAAGGGTATGTTGATTTTCACTTGTTTAAAAACTTCCAAGACATCTTGAGCTTTAACCATTGCTTTAGATGAGAGTAGGCATTGGGGAAATGGGACCACTGGCTCGAAAACATGCTCTGTCTCCTTCTCAGGTTGATCATCACTAGATCTGTCATCACTCTTCGATTTAGATGATTCCTTAGGTTTATCAACTGTCCTAGGAATATCTTTTTCAATCACCTTACCACTTCTTAGGGTGGTGACAGATTTAGCGTGCTCAACATGAGGGTTGGAAGAACCTGAATCATTCACCTCATACTGTCCCTTCGGGTTAGGTTGAGGTTGGGCCGGAAAGGTCCCTCGCTCCCTAACATTCTGGCATGATTTGAGTCCAATTAGGCGAGATTCGAATCTTTCCATCGAAGTTTTAAGCTCTTGGAGGGTTTGCATGATGCTCTGATTGATTTGATTTTGCACGGTATCTTCTTGAGTCTTCCTCTGTGGGGGCACATAAGGAGTGCTAGTGGAAGGCACTTGAGGATTATTCCCAGCATTGGCAGTCGGTCCGTTTCTCCAACTGAAGTTGGGATGGTTCCGCCAATTAGGATTATACGTGTTTGACACTGGGGCATTAAAAGGTCTTTGATAAGTATTCATGGCATTGGCTTGTTCGTGCAACACTTCTTGAAGAGCTGGGATTGTAGGACAACCCTTAGTAATGTGTGCATCGCTCTTACAAATGTCACAAACACTTTCAGTCTCCCTGGTTTTAATAGCGTTGACCTTCCTTAATTCCATGGCTTCTATTTTACGTGTGAGCCCTGCTATCTTTGCATTGACATCGTCATCCTCGGTTAAAAGATAAACATCTCTTTTTTCATTGGGCCCAGGCTTGGTCTTAGCGGGTTTGTCAGATGTGTCCCAAGATTGGAAATTTTCTGCTAAGAAGTCAAAGTATTCCATAGCCTCATCAGAACCTTTGCTCATAAACTCCCCATTACACATCATTTCTACGAATTGGCGCATGACTGGGCTTAATCCATTATAGAAGAAGCTAATCAAGCGCCATGTTTCGTAGCCATGAGGTGGGCAGGCAAGTAAGAGTTCCTTGAAACGTTCCCAACACTGAAAAAAGTTTCATTCTCCTTTTGGGAGAAATTCATTATATCTCGTTTCAGGGTGTTGGTCTTATGAATAGGGAAAAACTTTTTTAGAAATTCCTTAGTCATCTCTTGCCATGTCCCTATGGTTCTGGGCCTTAAGGAGTGCAACCAAAACTTGGCTTTCTCCTTCAAAGAAAAAGGAAATAGTTTTAACCTAACCAAGTCATCAGAAACGTTGTCGTAATGCAAAGTAGCGATTACTTCATCAAATTCCCTCAAATGTAAATAGGAACTTTCAGTGTCGAGTCCATGAAATTTAGGAAGTAACTGTATCACTCCAGGTTTAAAATCAATGTTGCCTGCATTCACCGGAAAAACCATACAAGAAGGAGTACTCGTTCTTGCAGGTTGCAAGTAATCACATAAACTCCTAAATGGTGGCTCATTGTGTACTTCATTCTCATCTTGATCATATTCATTTTCATTCTCGGCCATGTTTATGGTTAATTCACAAGTATCAGGAAGTTTTCTAACACAGTGATTGGATAGACCTTCAACCAAAATTCCGTCGCTTAGAAGACGTCTTGTGTGATCACGAGTCCACTTACGCATAAACACTAAACAAGGAGATAAGGAAAGAGGTTACCCGGAAAGAAGAACACTTGGCTATGAGTGATTCCTAAGAGCAAAAAAATAAAATAAGTTAGTATACTATTGACAATATATATACATAAACCGATTCCAAAAATATTCTTAAACCGATGCCAATCCCCGGCAGCGGCGCCAAAAACTTGCTACAATCCGAAGATTGCACACCCAAGTGCAAGTAGCGAAGTAGTAAAATACTCGGTAAGACCGAGGTCGATCCACAGGGATTGGGGTTAAGAACACTTAGAGGAATTAGTTTAGGTGAGTGAGATGAAATCTGGTTTATCCACGAGAGTGGAGCAAGTTGTATGTGGTGAAAGACAAAAATAGAAAAGGGGCTAAGGCATCAGGGATCCACCTTTGATTCATTCACAAGATTTGATTCGTTGGTCCAACTATAACTCAACTGGAATTGAATAAAGATTCATTCCAACTGGAAGATAAAACAGTTAAACCATTTGCATATTTCATAAAAGATGGTGATCTGAACCGATTGATTTGACCATGAAGCACTCGTTAGTTGATCGCAGGGAATTCCAAGCATCCACTGTGCCCGGAGTCGACAATGGATCAAGGAATTGTACAGATCAACAACTTTGCCAACAAGTCAACCGATAAGATCACAAATCACACGATCAAATGGATACTTACAAGATATGAGGCTTTGATTGACCGATCTAACCGTTAAGATCTCGTCTATCGATCGCAGGGAATCCAAAGCATCCAATGTGCCCGGAGTCTACAATGGATCAAGGGATTTTACAGATCGATGACTTTACCTGCACCAGCTCGATGACCGTCGGGAATCCAAAGCATCCAACGTGCCCGGAGTCGACGATGGATCAAGGGACTTTATCGATCATGAACTAGCTAATTGGTGTGCAAGAGATCCCAAGCATCCAACGTGCCCGGAGTCGACGATGAATCAAGGGGCTTGCACAACAATAGCGTCCGCCGAGGTGGATAACCGAACCAATCAACCAAAGAGAACTCCAACATTTACACCACACAATGTTGAACCAAAAGAACCAAAGCTTGTAAATTTCTTCAAAGGCTTCACCCCTAGCCTTAGCTAGAGGTTTAGCCAACCATGCTACAATGGAAGACTAAATTCTCTACAAAGGAAAAACTACACTACTCTACACTACAAAAGAAACAAAGAAAATTAAAGAAGAGAAGGGAGGAGTTATAGAGAATGGGATGATGAGAATGAGAAGGAGAGGAGCTTCTTTTATAGCCTCATGAGAAGCTCCCAAGCCTAGGTGGCACACCAAAAGTTTCTTTAGGTTTGGGAATGGAGTTAGGCTTGGAGTGCCCAAAGCAAACTTTGCTTTTAGGTTTGGGCTTGGAGTGAGGCTTGGATGATGAGGTGGCATTCCATGCCTTACACATGTGTGGGGAGAGAGAGAGAGAGAGAGAGAGAGAGAGAGAGAGAGAGTTCCTCTCTTGCTAGCTCCACACGTGAGATGAAGGGAGAGGGAGAGCAGCTGGATGTTCTCCATTCGTTGGACGGTGATGATGCTGAAGGGCTGCAGCTGTGCAGGGATGTTGCTGACGATGGACGTCCAGCAGCTGGAGATGGATGGACGTCCACTGCTGGACGTGATGTGGGTCCCACCTGACGCTGGAGATTAGAGGATGGACGGTGAAGCTGCAGCATTACTGCTGCACGTGTGGGCCCAACTTTGCTGGACGGCTGAGCTGGTTCCGCTGCATGTGCAAGGTGGGGACTGATGGAGTTGATGACGTCCATCTCTGCACGTGTGGAGATGCCCCACCTAATGGACGGCTGGATGATTGGTCCTCCATCATCTGCACGGACGTCCTCTGCTGATTGTTGAGGCGTCCCAACTGTTGGACAGCAGGGAGGATTTGCTGCTACTTGGACGGATGCTGGACTTACAGCCTCTTAATGGACGTGCAGACGACCTCATTTACAGGAAGCTGGAGTGGATGGACTGCTTGGAGTTGCACACATGCAGGACGGTCTGATAGGCCCACTTGCTGTTCTAATTCAGTTGGAGATGAACGGCTGAGATGATCTCCATGGATAAGTGGGCCGTTCAGATGTTGCTGTTGAAGGTGGGGTCCACTTGATCTGGATGGATGGTGATGAACTCCACTAGCTAGCTTGGAAGTAGAGGACAGTGATGGATGGATGAGCATCCAAACTGGGCAGATGAACGACTGAATTGGATGGACGGTTGGATCAGTCCAGTACGTTGGTGTGGTCCACCTAGCAGGACGTTGAATGAGTGGCTGAGATCACTGCCTCAGCTGGCACATGTGCAGCTACTCGTGCGACTGAAGGTGGTCCATTGATGGACGGTGGCTGATGATGATGCAGATGGTGAACGTCCACTGCTGCTTGGAATGGACGGTTGGAGATCAGGCTGCACGTGTGGATGGTGGGCGTTGCTGATCATCCAGCCCTGCACGTGTGAAGAGAGGTGATCCACCTGATGGACTGCTGGAGTTCCTTGGACGTTGAGGTTGCACATGTGTTGGAGAAGTGGGGTCTACTTGCTGGACTGCTGATGTACACGAGCAATGGGTGGACGGTAGTGAAGAGCTTCATCATGTTGGGGGCCCACCTTGCTGTTACACAATTGAAGGATGTTGGACATCCTTTGATGGCACGTGTGGGGATGGACTGCTTGAGATGGACGGTCCAATTGATGTTGTTATGTGTGGTCCACTTTGCTAGACGGTGGAGATGGCCTGGACGGCTGAGATGTGGGGTCCACAACGCTGGCTGTTGAAGCTGGAGCTGAAGCTGACCACACGTGCCAAGTGGCTAATCTCCAGATGAAGGTGGAGCTGATTTAGGAGGGCAGTGCATGGAGATGGACGGTGGAGATGATTTGGATGATCAACGGCTGAGATTTTGTTGATCAGCTGGCCGTTTGATGATGAACATGCGGAGATGGATGCTGGTCGTGCTTGCTTGATGGACGGTTGGTCCCAACTATAGACATCCAATCTTGACCGTTCAAACTCGTGTGATCTCCAAATCACTACCATCAAACATGCACATCCCGGACTTCCAATGAGTGGTTGTGGTGCGGTCTACCATAGAATATGATCCATCATTTGATCTTTACGGCCTGATTTTCTTCATGATCACCACACACTTGACGTTGATTACTTTTGGGCACTAAATCGTCCTGATTGACTCGGATTTTGTCCAACCTCTCCTGATCACCTGAAGACAGAAAATTCACCTAATGAGAGATAATTAACCGGAAAAACAATGATAATGCTCTTAACAACCAGGATTAATTATACAATATTAGGTACTCATCACTCATGATAATCAATGCCTTCCTTCTTAGTAAATCATTTAGCTACAAGTCTAGCTTTATATCGTTCGATATTGCCGGTTAAGTCTCTTTTATTCTTATAGACCCATTTACAGCCAATGGCCTTGACTTCTTTAGGCAATTCAATGAGATCCCAAACTTGGTTCTTGGCCATCGAATCTATTTCCTCCTTCATTGCATCATACCAAAGTGTAGATTTATCTCCACTCATGGCTTGTGAAAACGTGACTGGATCATCCTCGATTCCAATATCATAGTCAGACTCTTGTAAGTACACAACATAGTCAGAAGAAGTTGCAGGTTTTCTTGTTCTTGTCCTCTTCTTAATGCCATTTCAATATCTATATTATTTGGATGTTGAACAACAGGCTCTATGACAACTTGTTCCTCATGGAGTGACACTTCTAAAACTGGTTGTTCTTCTATAATGATATCTTGAGGATCATTTTGAAGTATAGTTGACTCTTCTATAAGAGTAGGAAGAACAATTAGAAGTTGTATTTCTTCAAAAATTAAATTTCGAGGTTGCTCACTCCCACAATATCATCATTCTCAAGAACCTGGCATTTCTTGCTTCAACAATATTAGGAGTATGGGAAGGACAGAAGAACTTAAATCCCTTAGACTTTTCCGCATAGCCAATGAAATATCCACTGACTGTCTTTAGGTCTAACTTTTTCTCTTGTGGATTGTACACCCTGACCTCAACTGGACAACCCCATATGTGTATATGTCCTAAATTTGGTTTCCAACCATTCCATAGTTCAAAGGTGTCTTTTGAACTGCTTTAGTGGGAACCCTATTTAGGATGTACACAACGGTTTTTAAGGCCTCACTCCACAAGGATAATGAGAGAGTGGAGTTACTGATCATACTTCTTATCATGTCCATTAATGTACGGTTCCGTCTTTCGGCTACACCATTTTAATGTGGTTCACCTGGCATTGTGTATTGAGCAACAATACCTTGTTCTTTAAGGAACCTTGCAAATGGTCCTGGTTTCTGTCCTGTGCCCGTGTACCTACCATAATATTCTCCACCTCTATCTGATCTTACGATTTTAATTTATTTTTCTGTTTGTCTCTCTACCTCTGCTTTATATGTTTTAAAAGCATCTAGTGCCTCAGCCTTTTCATATAGCAGATAAGATACATAAATCGTGTATGATCATCTATAAAAGAGATGAAGTATTTCTGACCGTTCAAACATGGAGTAGGAAAAGGTCCACAAATGTCAGTGTGTATGATTGTTACTATTTTGGAACTCCTCCTAGCACCTTTCTTAATTTTGTTGGCCTGCTTTCCTTTTATGCAGTCCACATAAATGCCAAAGTCAAAGAAATCAAGAGTCTTGAGGACTCCATCATTCACTAACCTTTTGATTCACTCTATGGAGATATGTCCCAATCTTTTGTGCCATAACATTGATAATTTTTCATTCATAACACTACGCTTTATGCCAATATTACCATGTATAGTTAGATGGTTATAACCAAAGGTTGTATTTAATTGAAGTCTATATAACCCATCATTAAGAGTTCCATTATCAACAATAATAGAGTCTTTTAGTAAACTAAAGGTAGTACCAACAAAACTAAAACTGAAACCATAAAGAACAAGTCTGGAAACTGAAATAAGGTTTCTAGAAAAGGATGGAATATAGAAAGTCCTATCAAGATCTAATATAAAACCAGATTGCAAGATAAGTCTAAAGGTCCCAACAGCTTCCACATGCGAACGCATCTGATTTCCTGAATAGATGTTTCGTTTACTTTGTGTTGGTTTCCTTCGGTTGAGAAAACCCTGCATGGTATTGGCAACATGGATTGTAGAACCCGAATCAATCCACCAAGTGTTATGAAGAACGTTAACCATATTAGATTCATAACACACTAAGGAGATGAGATTACCTTTCTTTTCTAGCCAATTCTTATATTTAGGGCATTCTTTCTTCATGTGTCCTTTCTTTTTGCAGAAGAAGCATGTGATAGTGTCTTTATTACCAACTTGATTAGTTGGCTTTTTTTTATTCTTCTTCTTTTGAAAAACACATTTTCCCTTTCCTGTATGTCCCTTTCCATGAGTTACTAGATGAGCGCTCTCTAGTTTCTCCTGCTTCAATCTCCCTTCATCTTCAACACACATGGTCAATAATTCATTAATTGACCATTTTTTCCTTATGTGTATTGTAGAAAATCTTGAATGGCCCATATTCAGTAAGTAGGGAGTTGAGTATGAAGTGGACAAGAAATGTCTCAGAAATCTCAATCTCTAGGGATTTGAGGTGGGCTGCTATATCCCTCATTTCCATAATATGCTCACGCACTCCACTATTTCCATTGTACTTCATGGATGACATTTTAGTCATTAGGGTGATGGCCAATGCCTTATCGGAACTCACATATTGTTCTTCAACAGTATTAAGGAATTCTTTTGCCTTAGTGCATGTAGGGATAGATCCCCGAATACTTTTTTCCTACATGGGTCTTAATGAGCATCAAGCTTAAGCGATTAGATCGCTCCTAACGCTCCTATGTGACCCTTTCATTTGGCGTACTTAATTCCGTGGGAACAGGTGGTTCATCCATACGAAGTGCCAAATCAAGGTTCATGCACCCTAATGTAAGAAGAACTTTCTCCTTCCAATCGGAGAGATTGTCACCACTTAACATTGGGATACGAGATGATTCATTTGACATAAAAGCAGATGACATAGCTACAAAATTTAAACAATAATTATGCTTACTTAGGTGCTATGAAAAATTTATAACAAAAAATCAAAATACTAACTCATGTTAGCAAATCTAATAGTAAGAAAAAATCATTGCGTCATTATAACCCTCCTATGGGTAGGGGTTGTAACACGCTATTGATTTATTTAATAACTTTATAATGAGACTAAACAATTTCATGACATCAAAATAAAAAAAATATCCTATACCTATGGGCATTTAGAATAATTTTTATATTGATGTGAAATGCATTATCTCATTCCGATTAATCCATGAAATATAATAGCATCCCTGTGGGGACAAAGCTATTAATTTTTAAGGAATAATCGCAATTGTTGATGCCATTGCCTTAGGAACAATCACATATAATTTATGATGTAATTTGTGGCTGGACATTATCATGGTTTAAGATGTTATGGCTACTCTGCAAGCCAATCAAATGTTTTTAAACTTTATAATGGCATCTAAGGGTAATGGTTTATAAATTGACTAAACTAAATGCCAATGTAAGATCCTAAACAAATATAGAATAATAAAATATTAAACACATGGTAATATGTGTAAATTTCATCAAAATATCCATTCTGTTATAATAAAGTACTTCTGTAATTTTCTGTCTGCAAATAGGTCCCTGTTAAATTCTGTACAGGACCCTATAATATTACAGTTATATGCTTACTGTAATTTTTATTGTACACAGTTCCCTGTTACGAATTTTAAAAAACAGATCCCCAAAAAATAAAATTACAGAAAGATACACCTGAATTAAATTCCATTTCTACTCAATCTAAAATATAATAAAATTAATGTCCAAATGAATTTGGCTCAACTTAAAAAAAAAAAAAAAAAAAAAAGCATGAAAGATACATTTAATTAAAGGAAAAAAGGTATAAGATCTCATGGTCTCTTCATTAAAATGCCAAAAAATCAAATAGGCAATAAAGTGATATGATACATTACCATTATCTCGAATAAATTACACCAATAATTAGGTGCCTTCATTAAAATAAAACCATAAGATTTAAACAAAAAATAAATCTTCTAGAAATCAACCAATTCCAATAATAGAAAAAATTATAACTTTAGCATAATATCTATACGGAGTTTATGTGAATTTTAGAACTTTATAAATTCACATAAATTCTTCAAAAAATAAAAATAACAAAGCATAAAACAACCATCATGTTCCAGAGTGTGGCTCTGATACCACAATGATGGATATTAAAGAAAAATAAAATCAGCGAAAGTTCAAGATCTTACCTCCGGCCATGATGATTAGCTTTATATTTTGTCAAAGATTGAAATCCAAATGGAGTTGATGATGCTTCAATGGTATGGTACAATTCAACAACTAAATACCCTTAATTCAAAGGAGAAATCTTCTAGTCTATTCAAGCACTTCATGCACAGATTAGATGAAAAATCACAGGCTATTTTTGCTTGTAGACTAGGGACCCTCTATGAAAATAACTTTATATCTTTCCCCCATCAAGAAAGTAGTTACCATATGGAGATAGTGGATGGGTAGTTATCTCCTACACCTTAACCATAATTGCTCAACCAACTAGAAACTTAAAGGGAACGGTTACAATAATTCAAAAGACCCAATAGTTTTAAAAACTAACTAAAGTATGGGCTGATGTGGCAATAACTACTTGTGTGATGACATGGCAATTGAATGTGGGACACATCAATCACTATCTCAAATGAGATATATCCAACAGTATCCCCTCAAATAAAATGTCAAAATGGATGGGCGGAGTAGATTTCTCATAAACATCATGGTGGGCCCTAGCTTCCCATCGCCAGAACTTTGTGTTTGGCTGGCAATCCTTATCCGCAGCTGCTCAGATGGGTATTTGCAAGTTGGGTAGCATCTAACAAGGTGTCATGACAGGTTGACGTGGGAAAGTGCTTTACATGTTATATCCACACCATCCATCTGTTTTTTCAGATCATTTTAGTTCATGACCCCAAAATTAAGGCAGATCCGAAGCTCAAGTGAACCACACCACATAAAACAATGGGGATTGAATGCCTAACATTGAAAACTTCATCCAAGTCGGTGTGACCATATAAATGAATTTGATGCAAATAAACATCATGGTGGGCCCTAGGAAGGTTTCAACGGTGGGTATTATCATCCTAACAACTTTTTGTGGTGCAGTCGGCTTGAGATTTGGGTCTGCCTCATTTTTTGGATAATTCCTTAAAATGATTCAGAAAAATGGATGGATGGTGTGGATATAAGGCATATATCCTAACGGGGCCAAAGAACTTTATGGCCTCAACATGTTTTCCACCCTAATTAGCCCACGGGCGAGGTTATCGAAAAAAAAGGACAATCTATTTATAAAAATATTTAACTCAAAATCACTTACTGCAATCCACGTTTAAGTGTTAAGTTGAAATAACGGACTCAAAATCACTAAAAATAGCCTATTTAAGTGATCAATGCTGAAAATAAGTTTTAACAAATAGGCCCTAAGCCCAGTACAAGGCATCTCAGGTAAAAGCCACCCCATCCAGCGTGGCAAACAGGTGTCAATCCAATTCATCCATCAGGTGGGTCGATGGTGTTGATGCTCTTTCACAGGAATAAATTCGGTCCATTCAGTAGGTGAGTCTGGATACCATAAACAGGTGGATAGGCTAGAAAACCTAGCTAAGTTTTTCACAATCCTACATTTGTTCTATAGACTATGCTCTACCTGACAAGTGGACCAACCTGAAGCTTGTGATGTGAATGGATTAGCTATTACCAGGGGAACAGCTTAGTGGGTGTTACACTAACTGTGTGGGGCCATCTTGATGTATTTTTTATGAGTCCAGATCCTCTGCTAGATCCAAGCAGGAAAACTTGCTTGGAGCCTTTTTATTGGTCCATGTCATCTTATAGGTATGCAACCTAGTCACATCCTCAGTGTAACCTAATCACACTAACAGTGTGATCTGGACCAATGAAAAGACTCCAAGCAGGGTTTTCCTGCTTGGCAGCCAACAGAGGATCCAGATTCATTTTTTATATATACATGCCGTCCATCTGTTTTTCCATCTCATTTTAGGACGTAATCCCAAACGAGAGGCTATTACCCGGCTAACAGCTTAGTGGGTGTTACCCTAATCGTATGGGTGCTACCTTGATGTAGAGGTGAGCAATGATACGGGCCGAGCCGAGTTAGCCCTAGTTTGGTTTGGCTTGCTTGTGTGCCACCTCAGTTTGTGGATCAGCCCAGTTTGGGTTTTGGGCCGACCTATGCGGCCCAAGTTTGGTTTCATTCAAAAAAATCTGGTTTGAGCCGGGATCGATTTGGTCGAAAATTTCGAATCAGGCAGGGCCGAGTTCAAAAAGGTGGTGGCTCTTTTTTTTTTAAATAGAAAAGAATTTAAAAAGTCAAAAAAAAAAAATACAAGAGTATCTTACTACATGATATTTAACATCCTCCAAAGGAGTGCAACTTCAAAATAGACATGTAAAAACATTTTCCAAACAAAAGTACACAAGCATAATTTTACAAGTGCAAGGAAACATGTGCATTCATGCATATGTAATATGTATTATCCACGTCATCATGTATATGTATTATCCATGCTGTCCATCCATTTTTACATGTCATTTTAGGTCATGATCCCAAAATGAAATCATATCCAAAGCTCAAGTGGATAACGCCATAGGAAATAGTGTGCTTACAATCTACGAGCCGAATCAAACCGAGCTTCGAGTCGAGCTGAGCTAGTACTGCCCTAGTTTGAGATTGATTTGTTTTTTCAAACAAGCTTGACTACGGGGCTTGGTTTGGTTTGAACTTCTACTCGAACCAATCCAAGCCGAGCTTTTTCAAACCAATTCGAGCTGAGCTTTCAAGCTGGCTTGGTTTGTGCCCTGCTCTACCTTGATGTATTTGTTGTATATCTACTCCGTTCATCTATTTTTCCATATCATTTTAGGACGCAATCCCAAATCATAAGAAGATTCAAATATCAGGTGGACCATACCAATAGAAACAGTGATTAATAACCATTAAAAACGTTTTGTGGAACACAAAAGTTTTGGATCAATATAATCTTTCTAATTTCCCTCCAATCAGGTCTTCTTGACATTATCAATAGGTTTGATTGCAAATAAACATAAATAAAACATTATGATGGGCCCTTTGAAATTTTTAATGGTGAGACACTCAATCACCACTATTTCCTGTGGTGTGGTCTACTAGAGATTTGGATCTGTATAAAGTTTAGTACCTCATCCTAAAATGGCATGGAGAAACAGATGGAGGGCATGGATATACAGAAAATCATCAAGGTGGGCCCCATGGTAGGAGTAACACCCACTAAGCTATTACCAGGGTAACACCTAATTTGCTCCCATCCCAAACCCTAAGAAGATTCAAATCTCAAGTGGACCACACTACTAGAAACAGTGATGAATGACCATTAAAAACTTTTTGTGGCCCACAAAGGTTTTGGATCAAGCTAATATTTATATTTTTCCTTCATCCACATCTTCTCGACATTATCAACAGCTTGGATTTCAAATAAACATTACCAAAACCTTATGATGTGTTCTTTGGAATTTTTAATGGTAAGGCACTCAATCACCACTGTTTCCAAGTGATATGGTCTACTTGAGTTTTGGATCTAGATAATTGTTAGAACCCCATCCTTCAATGGGCTGGAGAAATCGATGGATGGTGTGGATATACAAAATATCATCCATGTGGGCCACACGACAGGGGTAACACCCACTAAGTTCTTCCCCCGATAACACCTAGAGTAGGGCTCTGAATGAAGCGGGTTAGATCTGAGATCTGATTCACTCTGAATCCATATAATGTGGATTTGGATCTTAAAATAGGTATAATGCAGATTTGGATCTTAAAATAGGTCCAATTATTTAAATGGACCGGATTTGGATCTTAAAATAGGTCCGATTACTTAAATGGACAGGATTTGGATTCACATAAACATATCCAAGTTCGATCCAGATCCGACTCATTATCACCTTACTATATATGTTATATTCATGTTGGCCATCCATTTTCCAAATTATTTTAGGTCATGTCTCAAAATTGAGACTCTCAGGTGGACCATTTAGGTCATGTCTCAAAATTGAGACATACCACTCTCAGGTCGACCATATCACAGTAAATAGTGGGATTTGCATCATTTTGCTACTAAATTAAATATATTATATTATATATTTTTTTAGATTTGTAATGGGGGTAGATTCGGACCTAGATTCAACCTGAATCCGATGGTTATATGGATTTTGGATCAGAAATGGATCTAACTATTTATAAATGGATAAGATAAGGATATCACCTTTTAGATCCAAGTTGGATATGAATCCTATCCAAATCCATCTACAAATATTCGGACTTGGAGCTGAATCCAACTGGATCCGATCCAAATCCGGCCCATTAAGAGCCCTAACCTAGAGGACATGGATTAGGTGAGATTCAGGATCCAGGTGGTCGTGGACCCTTGACTATGGGGCCCATTGTGATGTATTCGACTACATCCATGTCATCCATCCGTATTGAAAGCTCATTTTAGGGCATGATCCAAAAAATGAAGCAGATCCCAATTTCAGATGGACCTAGTACAGGAAACGGTAGTAATTGACTGTTAAAAACTTCTTGTGGGCCATAAAAGCTTTCAATCAAGATGATATTTGTGTGGTCTCTTCATATATATTTTTGTGACCTTATCAACAGGTTGGATGGCAAATAAACATTCTAGGGACTCCATGAAGTTTTTAATGGTGGGGATTCAATCACTACTGTTTCTTGTGGTGTGGTCCACCTAACATTTGGGCATGCTTCATTTTTTGGATCATGCATTAAAATGAGCTTTGAAAATGGTTGGACGGTGTGGATTTAAGGCACAAACATCACCATGAGCCATACAATCAGGTGTCCCACCCACCACGGTGGATCCAGGTTCTTACCAAATCCGCTCTCTACAAAATCACACCTATCTACAGGTGGATTGGGTGGGTGGTGAACCCAAAACCACCCAGCTAGGTGGTGTGAGGTGCTGTGGGGCCCACCATGATGTATGTACTCCGTACATCCATTTTGTTAACTTATTTTAAGGCATGAGATTAAAATTTAAGTAGATCACACAACAAGAAATCTTAGTGATTAAACGCCCACTATTAAAAACTTCTTAGGGTCACAAAAGTTTTGTATCAAGATGATATTTTTGTATTTTCCCTTGTCCATCTGACCTTATCAACCGATTGGATGGCAATAAACATTACGGTTGGCCCTAGAAGATTTCTAGGGTGAATGTCGTTATCCCACGGTTTCTATGTTCTGGTCCACTTGAGCTTTCGATCTGCTTCCACTTTCCTATTTACATCTTTTCACATGGAGATGTGATTCAAGCCGTCCATCACGTGGGTCCTACCATGCACATCTTCCTTCCATAAATAGGGCAGACCTTTCTTAAAGTGGCTCTTGATGTTAGAACCAATGAGACGGCTTTTACAATATTGCCCTGACTTTTACCATCCGTCCATTATTTTTTTGCAAATTTTGGCCCACCTATTGCGTTACCAGCTTTTTTTCAGTTCCACCACATAAAAAAAACAATTTATTGCACCTGCATCTCGCACATGGGGTTGGACCAATCTCAACCTAGATCAGACAGATTAAGAGTTGAAAAAGGTCATGCGGCTCTAACCCTATACACACCTCTATCGGTCCCAAACCAGACTCCAAATCATCCTTTAGGTGGGCCCAACTTGTATTGAGGCAAGTCAGGTTGGTCACACCAAATGTGCAATGATTTTGGACCATGGACTAGGCCTTTCTAACCCTCTATCCTCCATACATTGTGGCCCACCTTCCTATCAGACAGACTCTTATTCATGAGAAAGGGATTCTACATGTTGGGCCCACTAAGTGGACAGTTTGGATCTTGCACACGTTTGCCACGTTAGCATGTGGAGGCACTTATGTTTGTAGGCTATCCACAAGCGCGCGAATAGCAAACCTCAAACATGATTACATGGTTCACCAACAGCTGGTACGTTAAACTAACCTTAATAATGATATATTAGGTCTGCCAGCATCCTAGCCAACCACCCTTGAGATGGTTATCGTTCATCTACAATGACACGTGGCAAACATCTACTAATGAGAACTCTCAACCTGGTGGGCCACCACATACACAGGCCATAGCCCGGAAAACAATGGTTTGCACTCAATACACAAATTAGCAAAAAACCAATGGGTAGGATTGGCCCATCAGTATGGTGGCCTGCAAGATCAACGGTTCCAAATATTCTAATAATAATGTCAGTTTCTAGCTAGCTCATAATCACCATAAAAATAATTTAATGAGGTGATTGAGAAATGGTCAGATCCATCTCGATGGACCATAATGATCTTCAAGATCGGGCCAACCGTTTTGATGGATCCGATTTCGCATACAATGGACAGATTGGTGGTACACGCTCGATGGACGGTTACAGTAAGATCCACATTGGATCTGGCAATTGAGGAGGAATGATAATCAGATCATCAATGATCCTGACCATGGTTGTTATGGATCCGACCGAGAATGGGTGGAGCATCCGATGAAAATCCCCATATTAGAAGATCCTCGCCGTCAATTGTGTGCCTTTTTCATTTGAGTATGGACTGTTGTTAATTTTTCATCTTGACCATCTATATATAGGACACGTTTTAAACGGTTAGGATAGTCTTATGAATGAGATTTTTGGCATATGGTCCATCGATGGTGGGGACCAACAGACCAATGGTCTGGATGACTTAAACATGGCTCCACTTGTACAAAGATGGAAGCGTGTGTAGAGCGTGCGTGTCATCTGATCCATGAATGGAGAGAGAAGGGTAGAAGTAGAGGTGTAAACTGTAATCCACCCATCGGTGGACTGGACCAGGTTTATGGATTCCTGACCTGACAAGGTATTGGGATATAATACGGTACAACATGTAGAACCGAAATACGGTAGATCTATATCATCAAACCACAAATGGTAGATTATCTTATCAATCAGGACCCTCCATCTAGTTTCTCATACTTTAGATGGCCAAGAAATAAAAAAAAATACATAAATCAGATAAGTATAGAAATTTTTTAGGTGGGATTTGAATCAACGGTTAATAATGCACAATAAGAACCATTATATCTAGGATTGTCTAATAAAAGTGTAATTTGAATCATAGACCCACTAGATAGAGGTCATGATGTATATTCTACCATTTCACGTGTGCTATGGAGAGATAGATCTACTTCACTACGGTACATGCCGATCTACGGTAGGAAATTAGGAGAGCTGAAGCAACAACCATCACGTGCCCCTCCTTCCCTTCCCATCCTTTCATCATTACATGAATTTCGCTGCGGAAAGGAATGTAAGGGAGCGAAAATGACTATACTGCCCCTACTCCTCACCTGCTCATGGGTAGTCTCATCTCCAATATGGTCCATATTATCGGATGATCCACACCGTCCATCTATTGGTATAACCATTGATAGATGATTCCTTAAAAATTGCACCATAACGGCCCACCTGAATTCCCCCATTGAATGTGGACCAGTGAGCAATCCGATCCACCTGATTTTCCCAACCTATAGTAATCCGAACCATTGGACTGCTGGCCCACCATTATTTAGCTATGCCCCAAAAAAATTCTTTATTGGATAATTCAAAACATTTGATTTGAGGCCTTCAAATTCAAATTAATACTTGATAAACACAAACATTCCTCATGCAACTGAGAAAATACCCAGAATGGATGGCTAGGATTTCCCAATCTGGGAGAATTTTGGGGTATGGTCCATATGTGATGGGATGCAAGAGGCCAATCATCTAGATCACCTGCAGGCTGCTTGATTCCTTACTATATAAAGTGATTTTAGCCATTGGATGTATTCCACACCAGAGACTACAATATATCTTAACGCATCCAATGGTTGAAAACGTCCTGTACTAAAAATATATATTGCAAGTCCTCCAAAGGTGATTAGTTATCTATATAGCTACCATCCATAAACATACCAACTTTAAATATGACCATAATTAAATATCTAGTTTCTCCTATTATGTTTAGTTACAAGTACAAAGGATAAGGTTTAGACCTAGAAATGGATATAGAATCTAACGTGTCTACTTTCATCAGAAAAGCATTTCTTGCCTTTTTATGATAATCTTAGTAAATATAATTAAATAAAGGATAAGAGATTTTTTTAATACACACTGGCACCAACACAGGCCACACGGGTTTTCGAACCTATGATCTTAGTGTTTAAACTCACATAGACTACCACTTAGTCATTAGTAGGGATCCATCTCCCAATCTATCCTAATTATTAATTACAGGTTGAGATCTAGACTTAGATATTAAATGGGATTAAGAGATCCAAATATCAATTTCTTCACTCTTTTTTTTTTCTTTTTTTTTTAATCACTTCAAAAATGAAAGAATAAAAACAATAAGTGTTGGAAACTTCTCTTCTTTTTTTTTTTTACACCCACATACACCACAATAGGCACTAGAACCCTCTCATTTAAGATGTAGGCCCCACCTATAAACTATGACAACATTTCTTAAGATAAAAATCATTCACATAACTATGACATAGGTTGATCTTGTTTCTAGACCATGCATTTTCATAGTGAGTTTCAACTATAAAATATAGCTTCTTCTTTTTTTTCTTTTTTTTTTTTTTTTCCATATATGAGTTTTGCTTTAGTAGACCTGTTCTCAGAAGCTACCTGTGTAGCTCGTAGTTGTCTCATTTTTAGCTAAAATATATCTTTTAATAAACTTTACACATGTATGCCACTTCGAGCTTGTGACTCTATAGCTCAGTGGTAGACTCACAGGAGTTTCAACATGAGGTTATGGGTTTGAGCACCTGTACTCATTGTGGTGTGAGTGCACTGGCATATGTAAGGTGTAGGAATGCATGTGAAAAAAAAATGTATATCATTTCGAAATATTAAGGATTTTTTATTTTATGGAATGTATATTATTCAAAATATTAAATATATTTTATTTCATCAAATTCATTATCCTTTAAATATATTATGAAATTCCTTTTTAAGAAAATATACTTCCAAACACAATTTTTGAATTCGAGATTTCAATCTCAAATTTCCAAACACAAATGAAGATTTGGAACCACCTAGATTCCAATAGAATTTTGATTTAGATTGTTATGCATTTCAATCGAAGCTGCCAAACCAAAACCCTAAGATATTGTTGGAAAGGTAGGTTACATCATCATCCACATCTAAGCCTTATCGTGCTAATTGGGTGCACTTCACTTTTTGCAGTTCCATAGATTTTTTTCTTTTCTTTTTCTTCTTTTTTTTTCTTTTTAATTTCGCAATCTAAGCCCCACCCACAAAGAAAAGTTGTGGACAACCAAGACCCAAAGCCTGCACTGTACAATAAGGCTGCTAAGCATAATGATACCTGCATTAGAGAACTGAAAGGGAGGGAAACGATAACCACAACTGATTGATTCTCAATCATGGCCATTCACCTTAGGGCTCACAATTCTTACAATCTAGATTCTAGATTGAGAGTCTCATCCAAACCATAAAATATATCTTAATGCATCCAATGGTTGAAAACGTCCTGTACTAAAAATATATATTGCAAGTCCTCCAAAGGTGATTAGTTATCTATATAGCTACCATCCACAAACATACCAACTTTAAATACGACCATAATTAAATATCTAATTTCTCCTAATATGTTTAGTTACAAGTACAAAGAATAAGGTTTAGACCTAGATATGGATATAGAATCTAATGCGTCTACTTCCATCAGAAAAGCATTTCTTGCCTTTTTATGATAATCTTAGTAAGTACAATTAAATAAAGGATAAATACATTTTCTTTTTAATACACACCTGGCGCCAACACAGGTCACATGGGTACTCAAACCCATGATCTCAGTCTAGAAACTCACAGAGACTACCACTGATCCATTAGTAGGGACCCATCTCCCAATCTATCCTAATTATTAATTACAGGTTGAGATCTAAACTTAGATATTAAATGGAATTAAGAGATTCAAGTATCAATTGCTTCACTTTTTTTTTTCAATCACTTCAAAATGGAAAGAATAAAAACAAGAAGAGTTGGAATCCTCTCATTTTATTTTATTTTTTTTACACACCCACAAACACCACAATAGGCACTAAAACCCTCTCATTTATGGTGTAGGCCCCACCTATAAACTATGGCAACATTTCTTAGGATAAAAATCATTCACATAGCCATGATGTAGGTTGATCTTATTTCTAGACCATGCATTTTCTTAGTGAATTTCAACTATAAAATATAATTATGTTTTTTCTATTTAATATATGAGTTTTGATTCAAGTATAAAATTATTAGACCTGTTTCTACTTATATGGCTCATAATTGTCTCATTTTTAGCCAAAATAAATCTTTTAATAAACTTTACACATGTATGCCACTTCAAGAGTTTATAAACTTTACACATGTGACTCTATAGTTCAGTGGTAAACTTACAAGAGTTTCAACATGAGGACCTCATTGGTTCGAGCACGCATACCCATTGTGGTCCCATTGTCGGTGTGAGTGCGCTCTGGCATGTGAGTTTGTGTGGAAAAAAAAATGTATGTCATTTTGAAATATTAAAGATGATTTATTTCATCAAATTTATTACTCTCTAAATATATTATGAAATTATTTTTGAGTTATGATGTTCCCAAACATAATTTTTGAATTTCAAATTTCCAAACACAAATGAAGATTTGGAACCACCTAGATTCTAATAGAATTTTGATTTAGATTCTTATGCATTTCAATCTATGCCTGCCAAACGAAAACCCTAAGATATTGTTGGAAAGGTAGGTTACATCATCCTCCACATCTAAGTCTTATCCTGGTAATTGGGTCCACTTCACTTTTTGCAGTTCCATAGATTTTTTTTTTCTTCTTTTTCCTTTTTTCTTTTTTAATTTCACAATATAAGCCCCACCCACAAAGAAAAGTGGTGGACAACCAAGATCCAAAGTCTGCTAATAAGGCTGCTGAGCATAATGATACCTGCATTAGAGAACACAAAAGGGAGGGAAACGATAACCACAACTGATTGATTCTCAATAATGGCCATTCACCTTAGGGCCCACAATTCCTACGAACTAGATTCTAGATTGAGAAGCTCATCCAAACCATAAAAAGGAAACAAACACAAGACAAGCCACTATTTTAATACGCTGCATTCATGAATGTAAAAGCCCTTCTCTTGAAAATATAACATTCAATTCCTCAGGTCTCCCCTGTAAAAGCTCTCTCCCATTTCAGCCAAATAAGGTGTAGCCTATGGTGATAGATCACCACCATTTTCAAGATGATGCCCCATACAGAATCCAGACCGTCTATGCATTGACAGCTGTTTTGACTGGATCGAAGGTGAAAAAAATAAAACAAACTGTTCGAACAGAGCCAACCAGCCGATTGGCAGATACCAAAATCGACCGTTGAAAATATCTTGTTAAAAGGAAGTTTTCAATGGGAGATCTTAGATGGTTAAGATTGCCCTATTTTCCGCCCATGGATTTCCATCACCATCACTACCGTAGACCAGGCCACAATTAAAAAAATAAAATTAGAGGAAAACAGAGAAGAAGGAATATTATGTACTTCGCGTGACTATTCAAATTCGTAGCCCTCCATCGCATTTCTCTTCCTATCTTACCTTCTCTGAAACCCAACATCCAGAATCTCAAAGAAGGAGAGAGAAATTACAAAACCCAATTACCCAATTAATCTCTTCTTCTCCTTTCTTGCCTCCAATTCCTCTATTTCTCGCTTCGGCATTTCATCAGCAACATTCAGGGCATCTAACCAACCCATTTTCATTACAAAGAGAGCAGCTCCTGAACCCACCTTTCTCCGAAAAGCACTTATGGCTGCCGCTGCAGCTGCCGCAGAGCAAGAACCGGACCCCACCACAGCCATCGCAGACGCCGGCCTCTGCCTTTGGGAACCCTTCAACGATCTTCTTCAGCTCCCCGGATTCATGCAATTGCCGGACCTCATCGGCCCCGCCGATATATCTCCCCCCTATAAAAACCCTAGGGAGGGTGAGATTCCTCTTCCCCAAAATGCCCTTGAGCTCGTCCAAGAAGGCGGCGTCCATGGAGAGATCCCGCTCGTCGATGGAGACGCGGAAACCGCGGAGGATGGTACGGACGGTGCGGCAGTCCTCGAAGGTGGAGCGGACGACGCGGAGGCTGGTGAAGTAGACGACGATGCGGTGTGACTCGGGGTGAGTCGCATCGGGGCGAGTCAGGAGCGAGTTCCAGGCGCGGAGGGTGGAAGCGGCGATTCGGACTCGGTGGAAGATGGAGGGGGATTTTCTGAGGTGGGGTTGCTTTCTTTCGGAGGTATCGGGAACTGAATCGTCTTCGCAGAGCGTTTGGATGTCTTTGAAGGTGGAGAAGGAAAAGGACTGAGAAAGAGAATGAGAAAGAGTCCTGCGAGGGGATTTTCCCCACCACATGAGGAGAATCTGAAGAGAGAGAGAGAGAGAGAGAGAGAGAGAGAGAGATGGTTTTTTGAGGGGGAAGAAGGGTTTTTTTTCTGGAGAGGGGGGAGATGGGTTGGAGGAACTAAAAAAGCGGGGATTGCAGCAGCTTTGTAGTTTGTATGTGTTTTAGAGGACCGGAATGCCTCCCACCAAACCTGGTTTACACCCAAGTTTAGTGGGGCCCACCATATTGTATATGTAAAATCCACTCCGTCCATTAGGTTCTGTTCTTGATTTTAGATGCGTGGAAAAATGGAATTAGTGAGATCTATATATGATTTGGGCCACATCATAGGGAATGATTAGGACGAGATGCCAAACGTAAGTTTGTGTGTGGTACCACTATCTTTCATCAAATCAGATCGAATCCGTGAATTGAGTGTAACTCACCAAATGTATTACAATAATCAGCTGATCCAAATATCAGGGGACCACATCATGTGAATATAGAAGTTCTAGGAGTAGTTATTTGTTGTTCCAGTTGGTGTGTGTCCTGTCAGAGAATTTTACAGGGCTGATCTCTTGCATGTACGGTTCAAATATTGTTTTCCACATGATGGACGGTGTAGATTTACATATAAGATATATAAAACATGGTGGGCCCCGCAGATTGTTAGTATTTTTACCTTGCTCGGCAGAATAAAGGGGTCTACAAAACCTGTTTTCACGCAGACTCTTTGGGGTCCACCAAATTTTTTTTTTTAAATGTAAATCCACTCCATCCATCAATTATTCATGTTGGAACAGTAATATGAGACTACTAAACTCTTATGAGCCACGCAAATGGGAACAATGTGAAACTGTTCTTAAATTTTCTAAGTTCACGCCGCGTAGCCTTGCTGTATCACGATCAGGCTAATTATTTTATTTTGTTTTTTCCACTACATCCTGGCTACTTACACCTGATTAGTGAATGTTGAATGTGGTGTGGCCCACCCCCCCTTTTTTTTTATAATCCCAAGGTCAGTAGAAGCAAGGATAGAACCCGATAGACGGATTGAATTTTACATATACAACATGGTGGGCCCCACAAACTTGTCCTTTTGCGGCCACCGCAACACCATCGGAATGGTGGTGGTGTTCAGCCGCGTGTTGGGGCGCTGTGGGGCCGACGTGATGTTTGTGTTTGATATCCACCTCATCATCCGTTTTTCCTACTCATTTTAGTGTTGGAAATCCGGTCAGCGGAAGCACCGAAGAATATTAAACAATTATGACAGAGCCACATAAGCAATCAACGCAAAAGCAAATGAATTTTACGTGGAAAACCCTTGCAGGAAAAAAACACAGCATAAAGCGACACCTCCACTATGAATTCCAGAAGATTACAAAGTTAATCTACCCTCGAGCAAATTTCTAAGATGAACAAGGCACTCTCAAACCTCACAATCTCTCCCCCAAGCCCTAATATCAAAATATGACTCCTTAGTATTGATTAAGATGCATCTAAGACGGATTATGAGGTGCTTTTATAGGCCTCCAACCCAAAATAGAAACATGCAACTCGTATTTGCAGCAAAACCGCTCATATACCCGACCAGTCACGATCGGTCGGACCTGTGCAAAACAGGTCCAGAGAGTTTTGCTTTCAAAATAGCAAGATTTAACCTCTGTCCGACCGGTCAAGACCGGTCGGCCTACATTGTCCAACCGGTCAAGACCAGTCGGAGCACATGTCCAGTAGGCCTGTTGAGGCTCTGTCCAAAGTAAGGGACCAGTCAGACTAGTCAAGACCGGTCGACCTCCCAAAAGACAGCCTTTTGAAGGCTCTGACAACAAACTTCACCGAGGCTTCAAAATCGAACCATCTTCCCCTTGCTTCATTGATCAACTCATCTTCAAGCATAGTGTCGTCGCTTCTCGTGCATCACTGTATCTTCATTAAGCCTTTGTCAATCCCATAAAAGTTACACAGAACTTGAACTTCTCTGTTGGGACCACCTTGGTCAGCATATCTGCTGGATTCACGCTAGTGTGAATCTTGTCCAGAGTCACATCTCCTTCCTCAAGCACCTGTCGAATAAAATGGTGACGCACATCAATGTGTTTAGTACGAAAGTGATAAACAGAATTTTTAACCAAATTAATAGCACTAGAGCTGTCACAATTAACCAGCACGGCTTCCTGCTAAAGCCGAAACTGATTTATCATTCCTTTCAACCAAACAGCTTCCTTGAAAGCTTTTATCACCACCATGTACTCAACTTCATTAGTAGAAAAAGCCATCACAGACTGAAGCTTAGACATCCAACTAATCGCTCCACCCGCTAATACAAACGATTACCCTGAAGTCGACCTCCTATTGTCCACACTACCTGCGTAGTCAGAATTGACGTAACCAACCAACTTGTGCTTGGACTTTTCAAACGTCAAGATGTAGTCCTACGTACCCCGAATATATCGAAGTAGCCATTTCACAGCTTCCCAATGTTGTTTGCCCAAGTTAGACATGAATTGGCTTACAACACCCATAGTCTGTGAAATATCTGGTCTTGTACAGACCATGGTATACATTAAACTGCCCACAGGCACTTGAATAGGGCACATGAGACATAACATGCTTTTCTTCATCCGTTTTGGGACAATGTTCAGAAGAAAGCTTGTAGTGAGATGTGTGGGGAACGCTAACCGGTTTGGATTTGTCTATCTCGTACTTTTTCAATACCTTCTCAAGGTATTCTTCCTGAGATAATCACAACCTGCTCCTCTTCCTGTCTTTATGAATATCTATTCCAAGAACCCTCTTTGCAGTCCTCAGATCCTTCATCTCGAATGCCCTTGAAAGCTGAGTCTTCAACACATCGATGTCAGACATGCTATGATTGGCAATAAGCATGTCATCGACGTACAACACCAGTATGAGAAACTTCTCATCATGCAGTCTCTTGAAATAGACACAATGATCGTACTCGCTCCTAGTAAAGCCCCGATTCATCATGAAGGAATCAAATTTCTTGTACCACTGCCTAGGCGACTGTTTGATACCGTACAACGATCTCCTCAACCTACAAACCTTGTTCTCGGCCCCTTGCATTGTATAACCTTCTGGTTGCACCGATGTATATCTGCTCTTCCAATTATCCATACAGGAAAGCAGTCTTCACATCCATCTGTTTCAGCTCGAGGTTGTATTGGGCAACCAGTGCCAACATGAACCTTATAGATACTTGTTTCACAACCGGTGCAAAAATCTCACTGAAATCTACGCCTTCACACTGAGCATAACCTTTCACTACCAACCTTGTCTTGTATCTATTCTGTTTCTTCTGAAAAATTCACTTACACCCTATTGCTTTTCGGCCCACTGGAAGCTCCACAAGCTCCCAAATCTCATTCTTGTACAAGGAGTCCATCTCGTCTTGCATTGCCATCTTCCACTTCTCAGCATCTACATCCTGTAGTGCTTCCTCAAAGTTAGACGGATCCCCCTCATTTGTAATGTGAGTGAATACAACGTTCGAGTCATCCCTGTACCTTGTCGGTAACCTGCAATCCCTGGGTGGATTTCTTCGCACAGGTGGCTGCTCCACCTGATCATGTACCTCTGTCTGCGCCTTAATATCAGCTCGTGTCTCATCTCTATCCTCATGAGTATCAACATGTTCTGATGTTTCTGGTTCCTTTGTAGCATCTTTATGAAACAAAGACCCCTCATCAAACTTGACATCACGGCTAAGGGTGATCTTCCCTGTGACAGGGTCACATATTTGATATCCCTTCACACCATCACCATAGCCAACAAAGATCCCTTTTCTGACTCATATGGTGTAGCTTATCTCTCTCAACTGACGGTACATGAGAGTAAGCCTTACAACCAGAGACTCGCAGACTTGAGTAGTTTAGCATACAACCACTCCACACTTCCTCAAAGATTTTACATTCAATTGCCATAGAGGGTGACCGATTTATCAAGTAACAAGCCGTGTTAACGGCCTCAATCCATAGCTCTTTGCCCAACTCAGCAATACTAATCATGGTTCGAGCTCTCTCCAAGAGAGTCTGATTCATCCGCTCTACCACATCATTGTGCTCTGGCGTGTGGCGCACTGTGTTGTGCCTCACGATCCCCTCCTTTCTACAATACGTGTTAAATTCTTTGGAAGTGAACTCACCTCCATTATCGGTTCTCAAAATTTTCAATTTTTGCCTTGATTGATTCTCCACCATCGTCTTCCAATACTTGAAGGTCATGAAGGCATCGGATTTATTTTTCAGAAAATAAACTCAAACCTTCCTGCTATAGTCATCGATAAATGACACAAACCACGATGACCCACCAACAGAAATAACAGGTGACGGCCCCCATACATCGGAATGGACATAATCAAGCACCCTTTTACATACATGTTTCCCCCTTTAAAATACAATCTAGACTGTTTCTCATACATGCAGTGTTCACATATACTAAAGTCTACAGATTTAAAGGAATGAATCAAAGATCGTTCATAGGGTACCTTCATGCCCTGCTCGCTCATATGGCCTAAGCGTGCATGCCACATACGTGCAAATGTGAAATCCACTACATTCAGTTGCAGCTCCACCTACTGAAGTGCTCCCAATCATCATGTAAATGTTACTATACCTCTGTCCCTTCATAATTACAAGGGCCCCCTTTGAAACTTTGCAGAACCGGTCAAAACCGGTGAACTTACACCCTAATGCTTCGAATGCACTAAGGGAGATCAGATTCTTCCTCAACCTTAAAACGTGCCTCACTTCCGTCAAAGTTCGTTCGATCCCATCGAACATCTTGATGCGCGTAGTACCAATTCCCAAAACCTTGCAGGCATAGTCATCGCCTAGAAATACCGAGTCTCCCTCATACTCCCTATAGGAAGTAAAGACTCTCCTATTTAGGCACATGTGATACGAAGCCCCAGAGTCCATGATCCACTCACGCAGAGAGATCCATCTTTTGACACTGTCAAGACCTCGTACACATCACTACCACCTTCCTCAGCTTCAGCGGTATTGGCTTCCTTAGAAGAATCACCTGACTTCTTCTTTTTATATTTAGGACTCTTGCAGTCCTTCTTCATGTACTCAACTTGCCACATCCCCAACACTTCAACTTGCCTTTACCCTTGCCCTTCGATTTAGATCGAGAATGCAACGATCCTTCACCTCGCTCAGAATTCCTTCCTCTCATAACTAGTGCTTCGGAGGAGGAATTAGTATCACCGTTTTTCTGTCTCATGGCTTTCAATTGAAGGGTTGAGACAACGGTCTTGACACTAATAGTGTCCCTACCCGCGCACAACGAGTCCCTAAGGGACTCATATGAACTAGGAAACGAGTTCAACAAGATCAAGGCTTGATACTTGTCCTTTATCTGTTCACCAAAATCGAGTAACTTACAAATCAATTTGTTGAACGTGCTAATGTGGTCCTCCACATCTGTCTCCTCCGCCATCTTCAAAGTGAAGAGTTGCATCATTAAATACATACGATTTTCTAGAGACTTCTCCGCATAGATGTTTTCTAGCTTGGTCCATATTTCTACAGTGGTCTTCTCCTTCATGACGTTATAGAGGACGTCATCAACAAGGCACAATTGGATTGAGGCCATTGTCTTCTCATCCTTCTTCGTCCACTCATCATCTTTCATCTCAGGTAGGTCGTTTTCTAAGGGCATTCATGATCCCTTCCTGAGTTAGGAAGGCACGCATCTTCACCTTCCACAACTCAAAGTTGTTTTTACCCGAGAACTTCTCAACGTCGAACTTTGTACTTGAAGCCATGAGATCGATTCAGAAAACTCCTTCTTCAACCTTCCAACGATATCCTCTGATACCACTTGTTGGAAATCCGATCAACGGAAGCTACTGAAAAAGATCAAACAATCACCACACAAGCAATCAATGCAAAAGCAAATGAATTTTACGTGGAAAACCCTTGCGGGAAAAAACCACGGCACAAAGCGACACCTCCATTATGAATTCTAGAAGATTACAAAACTAATCTACCCTTAAGCAAATCCCAAAGATGAACAAGGCACTCTCAAACCTCACAATCTCTCCCCCAAGCTCTAATCTCAAAATAGGACTCCTTGATATTGATTAGGATGCATCTAAGACGGATTAGGAGGTACTTTTATAAGCCTCCAACCCAAAATAGAAACATGCAACTCGTATTTAAGCAAAACCGCGCGTATACCCGACCGGTCACGACCGGTTGGACCTATGCAAAACAGGTCCAGAGAATTTTACCTTCAAAACAACAAGATTCAGCCTCTGTCTAACTGATCAAGACTGGTCGGCCTGTACTGTCCGACCGATTAAGACCGATCGGAGCACATGTCCAATAGGCCTGTTGAGGCTCTGTCCAAAGCAAAGGACCGATCGACCTCCCAAAAGACAGCCTTTTGAAGGCTCTGACAACATTTAGGGCATGAACTCATAAATGAAGCAGATATGTTGGTCAAGTGGACCACACCACATGAAACAGTGGAGATAATGAGATCGAATGTTGAAACCTTTCTAGGACCATCGTAATCTTTATTTCTCATCCAACCTATTGGCAAGATCACTCACTCAGACCTGGATGAATGGAAAACACAAATATCAAGTTGTTACAAAACTTTTGTCGCCCATGAGGAATTTTTTAATGGTGGCCATTCAATCACCAGTTTTTCATATGGTGTGGTCCACTTGAGATTCAAATTTGTTTAATTTTTAGGGTCATGCCCTGAAATGAGAGGGTAAAACAGATGGACGGCGTGGATATAAAACACATACATCACGTCGGGCCCCACAGCGCCTAAGACATCCACACATCACCCTCTGATCGGCGTCCGTACCTTGCAACACCTGCTATTTGACTACATCCACGCCGTCCATCCATGTTGAAAGCTCATTTTCAGGCATAATACAAAAAAATTGAAGTAGATCCAAATCTCAAATAGCCCATAGTAAAAGAACAGTGGTAAGCGACTATTAAAAAACTTCATGTGGGCCACAAAAGCTTTGGATCAATATGATATTTGTGTGGTCTCTTTATCTAGGTTTTTGTGACATTATTAACCGGTTGGATGGCAAATAAACATTCCGGTGGAATCCATGTTGTGCTGATTCAATCACAACTGTTTCCTGTTGTGTGGTCCACATACGATTTGGGTCAGCTTCATTTTTAGGATCATGCCCTAAAATGAGCTGTATAAAATCGTTGGACGGTGTGGATTTAAGGCACATACATTACTGTGAGCCCCACAGTCAGTGGTGGATCCATCCAAGCCGCGCCCATCTATTATTGGCAACGCCTAAAACAACCTATCTGTTTGGATCATGTCATATACATGAAATCCACTCTCAATGGGGATGATCTTTTTTATATACGGTAAAAATAAGGTTCACCACTCGATGGACGGATTGGATTTCTCACATGTAGAACATGATGGCCCCAATCAGCCCGGGTGTTATAGGCGTTAGAGACGATTCAGGTCCGTGTTTTGGAGGGCTTTTCCGGCATTTTCTCAGTAAAATCTTGCATACCTCGCCTGGTTACCTACCGGGGTTAATTTCTCTGACATGGAGAAACGACTTCACATGCATGAAATCCAAACCGTCCATCAGGTACACCACCCCTTATCTAACCTTCATGCAAAAAACTAAGGTTGATTCAAGACTAAGGTGGGCCACTTATAAAATTATACCTAAAACCTTTAAATTCAATTGTTATGGTCCACCTAGTTTTCGAAGACTGATTTTTTGGGCAATTCTTTCATGTGATGATTCACATGAGATGAATGGATAGGATGGTATATAAACAAAACGGTGGGCTCTAAGCTAATGTTGAGCATTCCATTCCAACCGTATCCTATGGCGTGTACCACCTGAGGCATTGCACCTGATGGACGGCGTGGATCTTGTTACAGTTCAACCGACTTGGTTCCCGGTCAGAGACAGTAATTCAGCGCGGTTCGAGATCAATGAAGTAATTGATACTCTGCGTGCATATGATACTTGATACGCATGCACTTGGGAATGGTACACGTGTCCTTTATCAACTCAAATAAAACCGACTAAAATTTGGAAACAGCTTCTGCTACATCACATACCCAATATCAGATTATTTGAATAAATCTATCCTCTGATTCGTGGACACTTGTTTATTGAAATATCTCCATTGGATATTTTTATCTTAGCTGTCCAATAAAAGTTCACTAATCTGATAGTTATATTAACAAATAGGAGGAATATTCTGTAAATGATAGATCTAAACAATTAATCCTAATTTTTACGGTTTAATTTGAATTAATTGAATTTCAAGTATGAAATTTCTAAGTGCCTGTGTATCATCTCTCACATTACGCAAGAGTATCAAAGCTTTCCCCTCTCGAATTTCTATTAATATGTCGGTACATTGAAGCGTTACGATCGCTCACCGCCATGGAATTTTTTCTGCCGTAATCTCCTGTGTATGTTTTCCACCGTTAAAAAAAAGTAAATGATTCTTAATCGTACACATGGAATAGTTATTCAGCCAATCCAAACCGTCTAAGTCACTCAAATAACTGAAAATTTACAGTGAGAAAATAATAATGAGTATCTGTTTTCTCTCCCTTCTAAACCTAACCGCTCTCTATTTTAATTTTAACCATCCATACATGTTTATCGATTGGATGGTTAGGATTTCTTAATTATTTGTTTTTTAGATATATGGTCCATCACAGTGAGGTGCACATTCTGGATGGTCTGGATAGATGCACGTTAGGACCATAGTTGGGGAGGAAGTCAGCATTAAATGGTCCTAAACTAACATAATACTGTATGGAATTTATATTGATTTGTTTGGGGAAGGAAGCACGTGATGGCTCACCGCGTGGAAACTTTCCATTTATATGAAGCATTCTTTGATAGTTTACCACCATTTCGAAAATGAGGGTGTAATCCTCGTCCTCACATGTGGCATTTGGCGCACGTGTATCTCTATCTAGACCATCCAAATTGTGGGGCATACTGTGAATAGAGCATATTTTAAAAAGTATGTTGATCATGTAATCTCAACCATGTAATTGATGGCCATCAAATGGACGGTTAAAAGTTGAATGGTGAACGATCGAACGATGATTAAGACCATCTTCTCAGTGTAATTTTTTGAATCATCCTCCATCCGCAGCTGGACATTGATTTGTACGATCATGAATTGTTGCACTACTATTCCATGTGTATGTTAAAGAGTCACCATCACTTTCAAAATGTTGGTAGACTTACGGAAGTAAAATCAACGAAATTTCAATTACTTTTCTGCGTAACTCCTGTGAGTTTATCCCAATTTTGAAAATGGTGGCTATTCACCCATCCTCGCATGTGGCACCCATCTACAATCCAGGCCATCCAAATTGTGGGCCACGTGGATGGACCATATTTCTAAAATTACATTGACCAGGTAATCCGTGTATCCCACTGGGTGGTTACCAAATGGATGGTTGAAGTAAAATGATGAGTGGTCCAGATTCCAAGGGGAAAATAGGCTGTGGTCTATCATCTTCTCAATGCAAATTTTGAGAAACACCATCTGCTATTGGATCAACCATTTGGATGGTCTGATTAGCCCTACCACTGTGCTATGGTAATGAAATAAGAGAAAATTGCTGTTTTAAATGGTGGTAAACTACTATAGAGGTTGATTTGTTACGGTGGTTGGAGGGAGGATAATGGATTTGGATTTCTTTGAGTTTAAGAGAGCTTGAGATCGGCCCTCAGTAGGAGGACTAGGATTTTGTTTTGACTACGTCAAGCTAATCAGGATCAGCTATCACATATGATATAGAGGCTCTGTTGGATCTAAACCGTCCATATAGTTGGATCTGCATTAGATGGCCCACTGATAAAAATCAGCACTAATCAGACAATTCTAGCCATCAATTTACTTTTCTATCTGTACCCTCAATTGCAAACCATTTACTCTTTTCATTTTACTGTCCATTTCATGGACACGAATCCAACGATTGGGAAGCTCTTACGTTCCATCCGTGATAAGTTACAGTAGATGCACGGTTCAGATATATGTTTTAGCCAGCCACGTGGATGATTACAGGATAGGCGCTATAACGGTATGATAGGGTTGGATCTATCGTATTAATTCCCACGGATACCCGAAAGGTAAAACTGTACACGAGTCGCGCTAGCTCGGAAAACTCGCTCGACTTGCTTGGAAAATACTCGCTTATATCGAAAGTGAGTTTGAGTCGAGCTGACTCAAATTTTTGATACTTGAATGTGTCCAAGCGAGTTTTGAGCAGGGCCATGCTCGATTTGGCTCAACGCATTTATAAACTCAAACTCGACTCAATTTGATTCGACTCAACTGGGCTCGGAGCCATACTAAGTTTTTTTTTTTTTTACTCTAATTATTTTAAAATTTTTACCTTTTACCTGCTCGAGCACTTCCCTTTTCAAGCCCTAACCCTAACCCACCCTCCCCCTCTCTGAGCTCGACGGCTGGCCGTCCACTCCACGTCGACAACCCTCACTCTACCCACTTGACGCCAGTCACCCTCACTTTGCTTGCTTGTTGCCAGCCATCCTCACTCTGCCCGCATGACGCCAGCCACCAATTGTTTTCAGTCACCCTACCCATTTGTCACCGGCCACCCTTGTTCTCAATCATGCCCACTCGTCGATACCGGTAATCCCCTTCCACCCCTCTATCATTTTTCATAAAATTTCAGATGACCCTTGCTTGAAAACACAAACTCAAACTTCGTTTGAAAAAATTGAACTCCAACTCAGCTCAAACACTCAAACTTGCTCGGTCTGCTGGCTAAGCCAGGCCTGCTTGACTCGGCGGAGTAAAGCCGAGTGGGTAGATGGGTTCGAATGGTGAGCAGGGTGATGCCCGATTCGACTCGACTGTGTACAACTCTACCAAAAGATATGTACGGGAATAATCCATTTCGTCCATCTGTTTTGAAAGACAACAACAGGAAGGATTATACATATCAGAAAGATAAAAATAACTCAAGTGGGCCACACCAACAAAACAGTGGAATAGCAACATTCACCGTTGAAACCTTCCTGAATCTGACCATGATGTTTATGTATCATCCAAACCGTTGATAGAATTATGACCACTCAGATAAACTGTAGGAACAAATATAATCCTGATAAAAAAAACTTCCGTTATTGCCAAGCGTTCAAACCTCACTGTTTCGTGTGCTATGGCCCACGCGACTTTTGGATTTGACTGATTTTTAAAATCCTGTCCTATTGTAATCTTTCAGAACAGATGGATGGAGTGGATTTGTCACGGAAATATAAGTGGGCCCCACACAGCCCCGAGCACAGAGATATATCCGTGCCCCATCTAACTTCCGCTGATTTTTCAGAACCGTACATTTGTTTAGTTAAATTCGGCCCATCTCTTTTTTGGGTCCATGCAACCCACCCACCCAGTCAATCGCGCAACTAACCGTAAGTCATGCAACTCAGCTGAACTGATCCTTGTGAAAGGGAAGATAGAGATAGGTGGCATCCTTCTGATGGATGGCTGGGATGTTGGACGTGTCTGCCACGCTGGCAAATCTGGTGGCGTGTGCATTAGTTAACTTGTACAAGCGCGTGGACTTAACATAGATCGTGGTTGTCGTACGACAGAGACATCTCTGTCGTATTACGGTAAAGCCCGTCTATCAACCGTACACGTGGCTGTTGGTTGGCAGACCAGGACCACCCATCATGTGTAGCATGCAGTGAATGTTAGCTTGAAAAGAATATTGTACCTTCTGTCCCACCTGTCCAAATTGAGGCCTCGCAGCTAACGGTTGATATTCATCCTAAAAGGCAGTAGAAAAAATGGACGGCTAAGATCGTTTGACTGGTATTATTTTTTAGACACCGTCAATCAAGATAGATTCTACATTTTAGACGGTGGTGATCTATCTTATCTTTTCCAAGTATCTTGATGGAAAAGGGGTTCTACCGTAATATGATTTGTGGGAGAAATATGAACCATTGGCAAGCTTTTTTTAAACCGTTGTTTCTACATAGCTCAATGTGAACCGTTTGTTGCAAAAGCTCATCTGCACATGGGGCCCAAATTATGTGATGTACAGACGATGCGTGTGGGGCCCGCAGATCCATACTCTGGAATTCCTTCGGTAGGAAGGATAGATGGATCTTGATGTACGGCGGAATTATAATCTTGATGCACCTAGTCTCTGCAAGTGGGCTCCACAATTCAATAACCCGGGCCACCGATCTCACTTATCAGATGAACGGTCTGGATTATGGATCCATGACCCTCGTTTTTGGGTGTTACCCCTACTGTGGGGCCCACCTTAATGATTTTCTGTATATCCATGCCGTCCATACGTTTCTCCAGACCATTATAGAATGGGGTATCAAAATTTATATGGATCAAAATCTCAGGTGGACCACACCACAGGAAACAGTGGTGATTGACTGCTTCGCCATTAAAATTCCAAATTGCCCATCGTATCGTTTTATTAATGCTTATTTGCAATCCATCCTGTTGATAGTGTCAATAAGATCTGGTTGAAAGGAATTGAGAAAGTTCATATTGATCCAAAATTTTTGTGGCCCACAAAAAGCTTTTAATGTTTATTCATCACTGTTTCTAATGGTATGGTCAAGATGATATTTGGATCTTCTCATGATTTGGGATCGCGGCCTAAAATGAGATGGAAACACTGATTGACAGCGTAGATACATTGCAAATACAACAATGTATAGGCCCCCTCGTATGTTCCCCTTAGCTTTTGATATGCTTCATTTTTTTTTTTCTCATTTTTGGCTCAAGCACTTAAATTATCTGGTAAAATGGATGGATAGAGTGGCTCAGTACGCTCAGTACTGAGTTACTCTCGTAGCGAGAGAGCAGATTAGGTTAGACCTGGCCTCACCAAAGAGTGTGCGGCCCTTACCATGGGTTACTGTGGGGCCTACCTTAATGCATGTATTATGTAGTCACTCCGTTCATTCATTTTTTATTTCATTTTAGGGCATTATGCGAAAAACGACGTAGATCCAATTATTAGGTGCACCATAAAAGAAACAGTGGTGATTGACCAATGAACCCTAACCTTTAAGCACAAAAATGGGAGCGCGTGTTATACCAGTAATGGACATTGGCAGTAAGAAAAAGACTTTGATACTTTACTAGATTGGGATGGATGAGACACCCAAGCACAGAGAAATTTGAGGGGCATAAAACTAATTCAATTCAACGTTCAATTTAGATTATCAATGACTAAAGAAAACACATTTGATTGGAGGACAATAGGATTGGTGGAATGTTTAGATGGTTAAAAATGAAAAATATCTAAAGGTTAAGTGACCATAAATCAAGCCATAGGATTTCTCAACCATTATGATTTTCTGGACTATGGGGATCGGTTCCATAATTTAGTCCATTTGATTAAAGTTAGTGCATCAAACGTATATAATTTTTTATTTCCTAGCATCCAAGTATCATACACTATGCTTGAGCATCAAATAAATTCATCATTATTTATTAATATAAAACAGTTGCTTTTACCTCTTTTCCTTACTTAGATTAAGCATGTGGTGCGGCTCACTGGCCCATTGGGAAACTATCCCTATTTTGGGTATATTGTATGTGCTACCATTGAAAACATCTTGAAAGCATAGAAGTTTTGGATAAAGTTATAATTGTGTTTTTCCTTCATCCAAGTTTGTTTCTAGTTGTGTGGTCCACTTGAGATTTAGATCTGCTTAAAGTTTGGGATCACATCTTAAATTATATATGAAAAAATGACGGACGAAATGGATATATAACACCTAATCCGCTCCTGAAAGGGGATTAGGTGCCGCCCTACATCACTAACAAGGTGCCGCCTTGCATCACCTAACAAGGTGCAACTCTAACCATAGTTCCTACCTTTATTTATATATTTATTATATATCCACGCCGTTCATTTGTTTTACCGGCTTAAATTAGATAATGAGCCTAAAAATGAAGCACATCCAATACTCTGGTAGACTATACGGTACAAAACAATAGTGGTTTACGATTAGAAGCTTTTTATGGACCAAAAGTATAACACCCCAACCTTGGATATCCGAATTCCATCAATTCGGGTATCGAGTTCAAGGAATTAACTATTGTATTGTGCCAAAAATTAAACTGTACTGCATTCACCCACTAAAATAAAAAGTTTAATCATCATCATAGCATATAACTAATTATTAATTGTCTTAAAGTTCAAATGGCCCTAAGGCTTATATCCGAACTAAATTACTCAAAACATAAATAACTTCATAGAGATAAAGACTAAATTCCCTTATTTCCTTCTGGCTCCTCTACCAATTATTCTGTCGAAGTCATCTTCATAGAGACACCTCCACTATAGTCTTTTCCTGAATGGTTTTCATATACAACACCATGAGCTAGAAGCCCAGTAAGTAATAATAATTTGCATTATTCAATACATATCATATTTACCAGAATAACAACAAACTATGACATCTATCATATAAACAAATCCATACTCATAAATCATCAGGGCCATGGCTGCGCACAGCTTTCGGCCTGCCAACACCCATTCAACGATAAGTAGTCTATTCTAGAGCTGACTATACTCCTCCAGCCCTGGGCCGCAGCCTTAGGAAGAAGCCCTATTGGTACCCACTCGGGTTCCGGTTGAAAACTCTGCTCGAGAATTTAGGGGATCTCTATCCCCGAGTTATCTAGTGTTCAATTTCAACATCACATTTCAGATAATGGCATATATCAAATAAGCAGTTTATATCATAAGATTCATGAATGCATAATGAATGCATGCTAAAAATACCATCCTGGTGTAGTGTTACTTACCCAAAAGTTTTATTCTTCTTGAGCTCCTTGGATACAATCTTCTGTGACTAATTGACAGGTTCTTGGTTTTCATTTTCGTTTGATTCCTTTTTAAATGTTATGCAAATGGGGTTACTTTCATACTTAATTTCATGATATAATCAATTATTATCCGTTAACACACTAATTATGATCGTTGATTTGACAATTAGATCATCAAGCTAACAATCCATACTTTTAGTTTATTCATATTTCACATTTAGTTCATGATTTACCAATCTTAACCATTCATTTTGGCTTTATTTTCATATAGGCCCGAGATCCTTTCGATCCGACCGTTAAACTTTAATTAGAACCGTTCATTTAGGATATGATCGGTTGGATCTGGGTTCCTATATACTTAATCTTCCATTTTGATTAATTTGTCCCATGATGAACGGTTATGACTAGTTGAATTGCTAATTCAAGAGTTTAGATACATTTTCTATGGTTAGGATGAAACTAATTCATGATCTGCTGATCAAGGTCAACATTAGATCACATTGGTTTCATGATTGCCCACTTGCGAGCTTAAGTGAATAATCAGGTCCATTCACTAGTCAAATCTTACTCATATATCAAGGATAATGGGTTTAAATCATGATTCAAGTGGGTCTAAGGTTAAGATCAACCTTTATAACAATCAGGTGTTAAGATTCATCCGATCCAACCGTTCATTTCCTTATTTTTCACAATTTTGGTCCAATGACCCTGTTTGATCCTTGATCAGATGATCTGATTTAGATCTAGGTCGGGTGGATCTTATTATTCCCAAATTCAATTCCTTAATTGGTTTATTAGACCCTTAATAAACGGTTGGATTGGACCTGATTATTGATTTAACAATCCATATCATCATTTTTATTTTTTATTTAAACTTTAGTGGTTTAGATCTAAAACTAGACTAAGGATCTTGATTAACAAATAAAGATAAAGATTTATAAGACTTTCGATAAGGATTTACACTTTTGTGGATAAGATCCATTTAAGGATACATTTAATGTTGGTGGGGCTCGTTGCTATATTACCTTGTCAATGATGGGCCTTATATCTAAAATGTTGTTGGAACCCATTATATGGTTAGCTATTCTATCATGTTTCTAATAGCAAGATCTTAAGGTGGGGCTCACTTAAGATCAAATATCTAATACATGGGGCCCTACCGAATTGTATGATTGGATTAAGTTATACATCAATTCTTCATTTGATATGGATTTCATATCTCGTTCGCAATCTAATTAAATAGATCAAGATCATATAGTGGAGCCCACCTTGAGTGATCGTGACCACTCACTGTAAGGTCTACCATATGAGATGATCATCATGCATCTCATTCAAGTACAACATTAAATCTAAATTTAAGATTTCTCATCATTTATCATTCACACATCTTGATCTCGTGGTGGGCCACAATCTAATGGCACAAGTAATGATATGTGGTCTGCCCCATGGGCAAGATCACATGTATTAGAACAGATATATTTTTTTTAAAGTGTGCTTATTGATAATTCCTTCAATGTAGGGCCCACTACACTTGATTGAAGTATGATTTACACCGTTGATCTAGATCCCTATGAAGTGATCTATCATGATCAAGTGATGCTCTAGATAATACAATGTTTGGTTATGCAAAATCTATCATTTGGTCATAGTGGATCTTAACAAATGATGAGAATTCCAACATATAAATAACAAAATCTATATTCTTTTATGATTTAATCTAAATTGGCGTGTCTTTTGATAAAAGGGATTTTAATGTATACTAAATCATTAGATGTAGATCAAATTGGAAAAATACCTTTAAAGCGCACTTTGGATAAGATTGAGTGGCTCAGATCAAGTAGGGTCAAAACGGGGGCCACTTATCAAGACATCTTTCTCACTTTGTGAGTGGCTCAGATCAAGTGCACACCTCTTTTTAAAGGGTTCATTTTATGTAACGTGTGTTATATAAAAAATTTATGAAAATGGAGATTTAAGAAAAAGATTACAAGAGAGGGATTTAAGAGAAAATCTTATGTAAGAGTGTAACTTATAGTACGTACACGTGCCACTCTCAAAGTGGGTCCCACAAAGGTGGTCATCATCATCTAAAACATTCATCCCCTCCTTGGAAGTGAGCACATCTTATTTAAATTCGTTTCACTCTCAAAAGATACTGGGATAGTGAGATATGATGTATAACCGTTTATAGCCACAAGAGCACACTTATCAAAGGTACTCTCTCAATTTCATGGGTGCGAGTGTATACATGTTTGTGTGTGTGTCAACCTTGTATGTTACACATGGTTATGAAATATTAAATTATAACCATACAGAATCATAGACCATGATGTACATGTACATGGAAAAATAGTAGTAATGTTCAACTATGTATGATAGATGAGATAATTGATAGTCATAATGATGCAATATATATATGCGCATGATTAGCAAGATCTAAGCATATATGTGATATGATCAAACTAGATAGCATGATGGGTCTACTTAAGATGAATCATATGAAAGCAGTTTTATACAAATCAGATTACTAGATTGGTTAATATCTTCGATAAATTATAGCCATCCTACATATCCGGCATCATATCTCAAGTTCTACCCTGAAAAAATTATCATACTTATACCATTCTGAATATTATAATATGATTTACAAGATGATTAGCACGCATTGGATAGATCATTCTCTAAGATAATCAATTTGGAGGATTTAAGTCATCCGTCCATCGATTGGACCATTTATAGCATTTGAATTGACGATCCGACTGTAGGTTTACATTTTATATGATATGGATGTATGATCCATGGTTCAGATCGGGATTTCGTAAAACAAATTGATCTATATTTATGGTCAAGTGTCATATGATCCACTCAATGGTCAGATTTTATCTTACTTTTCTATGAAAAAAATTCATACCCCTAAAATTTGTTCAGTATATTACAAAAAGAGTCTTGGATCAAGCTCGTATATATTTATTTTCCTTTCATCTAAGCTTGTATGACCTTATCAACGGGTTGGATGGGAAAAAAAAAACATTAATTTGGGCATTATGTGGTCCCTAAGAAGTCTTTTATAGTGGGTGTTCAATAACAACTTTTTCTATGGTGCACTGTACATAGGATTTGGATTGCTTCATTTTTTAGGTCATTTTAAAAAATAAATGATAAAAACGGATGGATAGTTGAAATATATAATAAATATATCATCGTGAGGGTCAGGGTCACTCAAATTGTGCACTTTGTTGCACACCACGACATCGGTGGTGTGTTAATGTGGTAAAGTTTTGTAAGATCCAAAGTGATGTATGTGTTATATCCACATTGTCCATCCATTTTTCCATATCATTTTAGGGCATGAACTTAAAAACGAGGCAAATCTAAAGCTCAACTAGACCACACCATAAAAAGAAATGAGAACAATTACACTCATCGTTGAAACTTTCCTTGGGCCCACTATGATGCTTATTTGCCATCCAAACTTGTGCATATGATCACACAAACCTAGCTGAAGGGAAAACACAAATATCACCTTGATCCAAAACTTCCATGGTCCGTAGAAGTTCTCAATGGGGAAGCAAATGGCTTAGGTGTGCCACACACCATCAACCTTGATGGTTGTTGACATCACCAAGCTCTGTGGGCCCAACATGATATATGTGTTATATCAATACAATCCATCCATTTTGTAAGATCCTTTTAGGTAAGGAGTAAAAAAATGAGGCAAATCCAAGACTCAGGTGGACCCATCATAGAAAGAAGTGGAGATAATGATTCCCACTGTTTAAACCTTCCTAGGGCTCACCATGATGTTTATTTGCCATCTAAACTGCTCATAAGATCACACAGACCTCAATGAAGGGAAAAACAAATATTGGATTGATCCAAAACTTCTAACCCCAAAGAAGTTTGTTTTCAACGGTAGACGTTCGATCCCCACTGCCTTTTGTGGTATGGTCCACCTGAGTTTTAGATTTGCCTTATTTTTAGGCTTCTTCCTTAAAATGATCTAAAAAAATGGATGGACGATGTGAATATAACACATGCATCATGGTGGGTTTCACAGAACTTGGTGACGTTAACACACCATCAAGGTTAGGGGAGTGTGGCACACCACGCAATTCGCTTCCTCTCAATGGTAGGTATTAAATATAAATTTGCCATATAAACACGCTACCGAAGTCGGTGGTGTTTTTTACACCAACAAGTATAAAAGGCTTCAATGATGGTAACACTCAAACTCCTATTCTTTAAAAAATTATTAGAAATCACTCGTTTTTCAAAAAACAACCATCTTCTCCAAATCCCTCAAGCTTTCGTGAATTTTTATTTTTTGTCTGATCTTACAATGCAATGTTTTCTCACAATCATAATCAAGAAAATAAAATAAAATGTGAGGATTTCACAATCAAAATCAAGGAAATGAAAAAAGAAATAAAGATTCTCATAATTAAAATTAAAGAAATGAAAAGAAAGATAAGGATTCATCTATACACAAAAACTTTCATGAATTTTCATTTTTTTCTATCTTATCTTACAATGAAATGTCATATTCTTAATATCAAATCAAGAAGATGAAAATAAAGTTAAAGATGTAAAGTAAAATAACTGTGAAGAATGTAGCTGCTCTTTTTATAAGCTGCAAAACATCTAGATCACTTCAGTGTCCATTGTCGTATCAAGAAGTTTTGATATGAATGTTGATGTGGTAATTTCTTTAAACCAGACGCAGACCCCTCTAAGAACATTGGAGGGGAAAATGTTTTCGTTATTGTCTTCACTAAACATCTCTTCCTAAAATCCTACTTACTTTAATTTTTCATTATTCTCATTATTCAAATTGGCTTACTGTCTTGTTAAATTTATGTTATTCAAGGAGGCAAGCAATGATGAGAGAGAATACGTTGAAATGTAATTTCTTCTCACAATCAAAATCAAAATGAAAAGAAAGGTAACTGATTCATCTATATTGCTGAATTTTCATTTTTTTATCTTATCTTACAATTAAATATCTTTTTTTCAATATAAAATTAAGAAGATAAAAGAAAATGAAAATGTTAGATTAGTTATGCAACATGACAAAACACTCCAGATATGCACAAATCATTTAGATATGATCTTTTTGCTAGTTGCCCTCATTATCTTTATTTCTTAATATATAATTTGTGTATGGTTAGGATTTAGAACTTTTTAAATTTTTTTGCTTACTGACAATTCTTCCGTCGATCTTTATACAGGAGCATGTAGGGAATGATAAGTCGTTTGTCTACCTGTCTAGTATGCATCAGATTTCTCTGATGGCAGAATTCATAGAGGAGTTCTTTTACATTCGTTTTGGATATACTGGAAGTATTTTCATCTGATTATCTACAGTCCTCGTTTCACCAACCATTCTGATTAGATAAATAGTAGTAAAATCATATTTTGTATCGGTTGGACCCCCAACTCCCAACAACCATACCATCACTTTTAAGAATTTCAATGCTTAATGTAAGGAAGAGAAGATTTATGGGGTTAGAGTAGGTTTTGTTTATACACATCCATTTATTAAAACTTCGAAGTCTGATTAAAGAGTGGTGATATGTACAAGTGGCGATATGTACAAGTTGAAAATGAAGAGTACTATTGGGAACAAACATAAGTAAATACGGTTGAACCTAAAGAATTACAGTTTATTCTTGTTACATATACATAATGTGTAAGCATATGGAACCACACTTACCTATAATACTTGTGTATGCGTGGAACTAATTAAAGTAATGAACAAGATACTAAAATTTGTATTAAAATTTATTTATTTCCATATTTGAGAATTTCAAAGTATTCATGATGTATTATTTTTTTTTTAAATCGAAGTTAGTGGAAGAGTGTTATATAGGTTGCTTAAGAAAAATATTTTTATGACAAAAATCTAAGGGAATGATTTGAAGTTATGCTTTCTAACTAACATATATTTTATGTACGTTTATATTGCCTTAGAGTCTGCCTTCTCATTAAATTTTTTGATTTCTCAATTATGGTAATATTGTATGTTGTAATGAAACATGCTTATGAAGTTATCTCTCATTTGTCTAGCTGATTCTCTTATTCCTTTTTTTTTTCATGTGTAATCAGGCTCAATTCTTGTTTATTTGTGGATTTTAGCCCAATGTTTCACTTGTAATGGGCTTTAAGCTAATTTTACTTTCTATTTACTTAGTTATAATTAATGTAGTTCAATGTCAATGTTAAAGACAATGTATATCGCTAAGCATCAATGTGTCTTAGTATTTTTAGATGCACTTATACTTATTTATTTTTGTATTTCTCATTGCTACAACAAAATTTCACACTAGTAAAGCTGAATTCATAGTATATTGGTTTATTTGTATTGATGTTTGTTGATTTTGGGGCACACTATGACATGCTCTAGTAACAATATTTTGAGCCTTGTGTGTTGCAAACAATCTAGATGCTTAAATTTCTTTACGTAGATTTAACATGGAGTGGACATAAATTAAGCTTGATTATCCAATATTGTGTGATTAATTTTTTAAAAGTCAAGAACTTTGACAATGATTTAAATGATTAAGTGACCCACATTTCCTTAATACGCGGAGAGGAACGTATAAACTTTCACGCCACTAAAGTCGGTGGCATTTCCACCTTAATAAGTACAAAAAGGTTTTTATAGAGGTAACACCACTCAAACTCCTCTTTGTTTTTGAAAAAAAATGAACAGAAATACCTCGTCTTTAAAAAAACAACCATTTTCTACAGATTCCACAAACTTCTGTAAATTTTCATTTTTTCTTATGAATTTTTATTTTTCCTTTCTGATCATACAATTAAATGTTTACTCATAATCAAAATCAAGGAAATGAAAAGAATAGTAAAAATTCTCAAAATCAAAATCAAGGAAATGAAAAGAAATGTAAAAATTCATCTATATTCAAAACTTTCGTGAATTTTTTATTTTTTTATCTTATCTTATAATGAAATGTCACATTCTCAATATCAAATAAGGAAAATGAAAGTAAAGTTAAAGATGTAAAGCAAATTGGCGGTAAAATATGTAGTCGCTCTTTTTATAAGCCACACAACCTCCGATATTACTTCAATATCCATTGTTGTAACAAGAAGTTCCAATATGAATGCCGATGTGGTAATCATTTTGAATCAGATGCAGACCGTCAGGAACATCGTAGGGAAATATGTTTTTACTTTTGTCTTCACTAAGTATCTTCTCATCATTCAAACTGGCTCACTATCTTTGTTAAATTCAGGTTCTTTAAGGAAGCAAGCGATGACGAGAGAAAACGTGTTGAAATGCAATTTCTTCTGACAATCAAAATTAACAAAATGAAAAGAAAGGTAAGGATCCATTTATACTATAAATTTTTATTTTTTTTTATCTTATCTTATAGTTAAATTTATTCTTCTCAATATCAAATTAAGAAGATCCTACTAGAGGTGAGATCTACCCTTCAAGCTTTCATTATAATAGCAATTTAAGTTTTATTTCATATGAAATCATCATGCTAGAATATTTAATATTAATAGTTAATTTACTTGGTACTTAAATTAATTATTTAATCATAATTAAGTCTTTTTCTTAAGTTGAATATGCATGTGCACCTATTCTTATAGTATGAATTCTCTTAAATAAATCACAGTACTTGAAATAATTATTTGTTGCTAGAATTATCTTGCGTAGAATTAGTTAATGTGAAAATTGTGTGAAATTTAAAAAACATTGGAATGGAGGTTAATGTGGGAAGCATATGGAGTTGTGGAGTATGTGTATGAAATTAGTATGGTATTTACATAGAGTGTGTGGTATTCTTTTAAAATTAGTGTGGTATTTGTATGGAGTTGTGTGACATTCTTATGAGGTTAGAGTGGCATTCACATGAAGTGTATGGCATTCTTATAAAATTAGTGTGGCATTTGCATGGTGTTGTGTGGCATTCTTATGAGATTAGTGTGGCATTTACAAGGAATTTAGTGTGGCATTTGTATGGAGTGTGGCATTTGCAAGGAATTTAGTATGTCATTTATATAGACCAAGCATATCATTTGCGTGGACCAAGCATATCATTTGTATGAAATGTGTGTGGCATTTGTATGGAGTTGGTGTGACATTTGGTGTGATATTTAATGCAGCATTATAAGCGTGTCGTGTGGCATTTGTGAATTGTGTGCATGTAATGGGTCAATGAGTGTAATTGTGTGACATTGTATGCAAGTGTTGTGGCATGGTGTACAAGTTGCATGAATATTGAAGAATGTAGATTGATTTGTGTCTTAGATTGTCACATGAAAGAAATAAGTGAGTATGTGGTGTGCCACATTGTTATTGAATTATAAGATAACTAAATGTTGTATGGTTGTGGATATACGTTTTGAGTTTATACCTTGAATTAGTGGACCCTATTGTATGGAATTCAAATGGAAGTGTTATAGAATTACCATCATGAATTCTAATGGTTGAGGCTTTATTTGGTGTCCTTTGGATGGACTTGTACCCAAGAGGGCTTGTGTAATGATTATAGTTATTATGGATGATCTAATAATGCTAATACTACTTATGAGATCATGAAACGGGGTGTCCATTAATTGTTAGGTCTTTTATAAATAGTTTGTTTGTAAATCTGACTTAATAAAAGATTAGTTTGATCATGCATAAATGGCATGTGGCGTTATCGGGTGTCTAGCCATTGAGAGCACATACTTGAAGTATTTTCATTAATGGCTAGTATAATGTATGAATGTCTAGTTTTGTATTGCATGGGATTTTTTTCCAAAGCCAGCTAGATATGTATTCCCAGGCTGATGTGCATTTCATTCATTCATGCGTTTAATAAGATTGCATATGTGAATTGCTATTATGATCAGATGTATTATCTTCAAATAATCTTAAACAATTGTTATTTATAAGGTAGGCACTGCTTTGGAGCATTCACAAAAAATCAAATTGACTGGAAGATCGTATGCATCTGATTAGCAAACTTACTCTCGTTGCCACATTACTTTTCTTTGATCCAATTGGCTGACCACAAATCTGAGCATAGAATAATATTACAATTTAACTAGCAAGAGTTCGTGATATGGCCCACCAGATGGAAGATCAAGGAAATGGAAAACTATCCCAATAATAAAGGATTAAAAAACACCTAAGTTATACTAATAGATCAAAATCTACATGTATTCTCATGATATGACTATTAGTAGTAGATCGTAGATAAGATCCTCAAATAAAAATGGTAGATAAGAAAGGTGAGGATTCTTACAATCAAAATCAAGGAAATGAAAAGAAATGTCAGGATTCTCACAATCAAAATTAAGAAAATGAAAAGAAAGGAAAATATTCATCTTACAATGAAATGTCATATTCTCAATATAAAATCAAGAAAATGAAAACGAAGATAAAGATACAAAGTAAATTAACTATGAAGTATGTAGCTGCTCTTTTTATGAGCCACACAACTTTCGGGATCACTTCAGTGTCCATTGTTATAATAAGAGGTTTCAGGATGAATGCCAATGTGGTAATCGCTTTGAATCAAATGCAGACCGCCAGGAACATTGTAAGAAAAAATGTTTTTACCGTCATATTTACTAAGTATCTCTTCCTGAAATCCTATTTAGTTTAATTTTCCAATTTTCTTATCATTCAAACTGGCTTAACTATCTTTGTTAAATTCAGGTTATTTAAGGAGACAAACGATGATGAGAGAGAACGTATTGAAATTCAATTTTTTCTCACAATCAAAATTAATAAAATGAAAAGAAAGGCACGAATTTATCTATACTGTGAATTTTCATTTTTTTTTATCATATCTTACAATTAACTGTCTTCTTCTTAATATCAAATAAAGAAGATGAAAGAGAATGGGAAGGTTAGATTGGTTATGTGACAGGCCAAGACACTCAAAATCTACGTAAACTATCTAAGTCTAATCTTGTTATTAGTTGACCTCATTACCTCCATTTCTTGATATATAATATGTGTATTATTGGGATTTACGACTTAGGGCATTAATTTTTTTTTTTTATTACCAGTTTTTTCATTGATTTCTATACAGGAGCATGTAGGAAATGATAAGTCATATGTCTTGTCTGCGTCTGATTTCTCTAATGTGGAATTGAAGAGAGTTCTTCTGAATTCATTTTGGATTCACTAAAGTGAGTATTTTCATTTGATTATTTATAGTTCTCTTTTCACCAACCAGTCTGATTAGATGAATAGTAATAAAATCACATTTTGATATCGGTTGAACCCCCACTCCCAACAACCACCACTACCTTTTTGAAGAATGTCAATGCCTAGTGTAAGGAAGAGGAGATAGATTTTGTTTATACATAACGACTGATTAAAGAGGGGTGAAGATACAAGTTAAAAATGAAGAGTACTACTAAGAATAAGCATAAGTGAATATGGTTGAACCCAAAGAATTATGGTGTATTCTTATTGCATATACATAATGTAGGAACATATGGAACCACACTTAATTACAATACTTGTGTGTGGGTTAGGCTGAAGTATTAGATAAGATACTAAATTTTGTTTTAAAATTTATTTTATCCCATATTTGAAGATTTTAGGATATTTGTGATATCTTATTTATTTTGAAAATGGAGTGAGTGAAAGAGTGTTATGTAGGTTGCAAAAGAAAATATTTTTATGACATAAATTTAAGAGAATGATTTGAATATATTATTTCTAGCTAATGTATAATTTATGTAAGTTTATACTGCCTTGGGGTTTGCCTTCTCATTAAATTTGTTGATTTGTCAATTTTAGTAATATTATATGTGTAATGACACATGCTTATGAAGTTGTCTTTCATTTATCTTCCTAATTCTGTTATTCTTTCTTTTTTTTGTATAGTCATTCTCAACTCCAGTTTATTTATAGATTCTAACTTAATGTTTAACTTGTTATAAGCTTTAAATTAATTTGACTTTCTATTTATTTAATCATAATTTTTGTAGTTCAATGTCAAGGTAAAAGATAATATATGTCGCTAAGAGTCAATGTGTCTCTGTATTTTCAAATACACTTTTATTTATTTATGTATTTATGTATTTATCATTGCTACAAAAAAATTCACATTGATAAAGCTGAATGCATAGTATATTGGCTGATTTATATTGATGTTTGTTAGATTTGGGGCACACCATGGCATGCTCCAGTAACAAAACATTTTGCCATTTGAATGCTGCAAACGATACAAATACTTGAATTTCTTTATGTAGATTTGACATGGAGTGAACATAAGTTAAGCTTGTTATCTTATTATTGTGTGAATAATGCTTAAAAGTCTAGAACTTTTATTAGAATTTGAGTGATTAACTCACATTGCCTCAACACATGGAGAGGAACATACAAACTTTCACACCATCGAAGTCGATGGTGTTTTCCACATTAACTAGTATAGAAAGACTTCTATGGAGGTAACTCTCAAACTTATTTTCTTTTAAAAAAATGAACAAAAATCTTGTCTTTCAAAAAAGAACCATTTTCTCTAGATCCCTCAAATTTTTATAAAATTTTCTTTTTTTCTGTTAATTTTTTCTTTTTCCTATCTAATCTTACAATGCAATGTTTTCTCATAATCAAAATAAAAAAAAGTGAAAAGAAATATGAGGATTCTCATAATTAAAATAAAACAAATGAAAAGAAAGGTAAGGATTCTGACAATCAAAATTAAGGAAATGAAAATAAAAGTAAGAATTCATTTATACACAAAAACTTTCTTAAAATTTTCTTTTTTTATTTTATTTATAGTGAAATGTCATTTTTTCAATATCTAATCAAGAAGATGAAAATAAAGTTAAAGATGCAAAGAAAATTGAGCATGAAGTATGCAGCTGCTCTTTTTATGAGCCGCATAACGTCTGAGATTACTTCAATTCTCATTGTCGTAACAAAAGGTTTCAATATGAATGTCGATGTGGTAATCACTTTGAATCATACGTAGACCGTCAGGAACATCACAGGGAAAGATGTTTTTATCGTCGTTTTCACTAAGTATCTCTTCTTGAAACCCTATTTAATTTAATTTTTCAATATTCTCATTATTTAAATCAGATCAATGTCTTTATTAAATTCAAGTTCTTCAAGGAAGCATGCGATGACGAGAGAATGGGTTGAAATGGAATTTCTTTTTAAAGTCAAAATCAAATGAAAAGAAATATAAGAATTCATTTATATTATGAATTTTCATTTTTTTCTATCTTATCTTACAATTAAATGTCTTCTTCTCAATATCAAATTAAGAAGATGAAAGAGAATGGGAAAGATTGGTTATGCGACGGGCCAAGACATTTAAGATTTGCGCCAACTATCTAACTCTAATCTTGTTATCAGTTGCCCTCATTATCTCTATTTCATGATATATGATATGTGTATTTTGAGATTTATGACTTAAAAAAAAAAATCTTATTAGTAATTCTTTCATCGATCTTTATTCAAGAGTATGCAGGGAATGACAAGTCGTGTGTCTGACATGCATCTGATTTTTCTGATGAGGAATTGAAGGAGGAGCTAAAGACAAATAATTTCTTACATAAACCTAAGGGATTGAGTTGAAGATATAATTTCTAGCTAATGCATGTTTTCTATAAGTTAATGTTCCCTTGGGGTATGCCTTCTCATTATATTTATTAATTTACCAGTTTTAGTAATATTGCTTGTTGTAATGACATATGCTTATGAAGTTGTCTCTCATTTTTCTAGTTGAATCTGTTATTCTTTTTTCATGTGTAATCAGGCTTAATTCCTATTTATTTGTGGATTCTAGCCTGACATTTCACTTATTATGGGTTTTAAACTCATTTGACTTTCTATTTACTTAATTATAATTTACGTAGTTCAATATCAAGGTTAAAGATAATGGATGTTGTTAAGCGTCAATGTGTCTTGGTACTTTTAGATATATTTTTATTTATTTATTTTTGTATTTATCACTACTATTAAAAAATTCATACTGATAAAGTTGAATGCATAGTGTATTGGTTGATTTGTACTGATATTTATCTATTGTGGGGCACACTATGACATGATCTAGTATCAACATTTTGAACCTTGCGTTGTAAATAATTTGAGTACTTGAATTTCTTTATGTAGATTTAGCATGGAGTGGACATAAGGTAACTTTAATTATCATATTATTGTGTAATTATTTTCTTAAAAATTAAGAAATTTAATAAAGATTTGAATGATCAAGTGACCCACATTGCCTCAACTCGAAAACAGGAACATACAAACTTTGGTTGCCTAAATCACAATGTCCAATTATCTATTATGTGGATTGTGGTTCAATTCACTTTATATTTAAGCAAACACTTTATAGATAATGGGATAACAATCTTTTTATTCTTATTTACAACCGAATTTTCTCATTTGTTTCCTAGATTGCTACAACTCATGATCCAACTTGCTTCAATTGATAACCTTATTAGAATGAATCTTGACTCGATTGTTAAAAACTACAGCTTATATTTATCAAGAGAAAATGATTGGATCATATATTTGAGGCACATTTTGTGACTTGGGGTTCCACCTATCATAGTAACCAAACCTCCGTTTTGATTAAGTATTACATCTGTACCCATGGTGAAATTCTCCTGATGACCTCTCTTTCTGAGGAGCTTGATCTAGATGTCACGGTCCAAATCTAGTAAGCTTGATTACGGAGATGATGACATTGCCGTTATTGAGGCCCCTTACCTGAATTTCGTTGATGCCACTTCATCAGGTAAAAGATGCTACCACTTTGTGTAACATCTTTTGAAAGTTATGATGGTTAGAGTGTTTCCCTATAAGTCTTGTAGATTCAAAGTATGCTACGAAAATCTTGTAAAGCTAGTGTGTGTTTTGGTGACTATTAATGACACGTTAAGCCTTATTTCCAATTATGATAGTTAGTGTTTCCCTTTGAGTCTTGTAGATTGGAGGTTCACCATGAAAACCTCATCCAGCTAGTGTCCATTTTCGTTACTGCTGATATCATGTTAAGCCTTATTTTCAATATTGTATTGTCTTATTGGTTTGAGTCAACAACTTAATGGGTTATTTGGCTTAGTATGATTCTCCAAGCATTAACTGGCCCCCTCTTCTTTGCCTATGTGAGGGTCCCTTTACCATTCCAACTCTTTAGCACAACTCTAATAATAAAGGGCCTTATTAGAGGGACATGTTGCATTTCATTGTCTTTTACCCCCTTCTCAGTCTTAACCTACTAAGGGATGAAAACTTGTTTCCACGTACTACATTTTTCATCGTTAAAACTCATTTATACTTATAGATATGCGTATGATTCTTCAATGTCAATAAATGGGGCCCATGGTTGAGTTGTCCAGAATGTCCAGGATGTTCATTTGTTATATTCCACCATAGATTCACTATTTCCCAAAATGCTATCCACAAGAAAGTTTTAACCTTTTGATCTGTGGCCAACATATAGACTGCTAGAAAAGAGTTACAATAATTTCTTGCTTTCAACTGATGTTGGACCTCCCAACTTGAAGTAATTTTCAGGAATGGTCCATCTATAGTTGGACAGATCAATCCAACAATCTCAATTACTCTATTTATGACTTCTAATAAGTGTAACATTTGATAAAAATAAGGTTTAAAATTGAAGTTCCATGTGATATATGCAAGCAAGTGTTAAACGCTTATGTTAGTTCTACACCATTAAAAAATGGTGGCAGCACAAAAAGCATGCTATTGAATGGTATATATCAATTTAGATTGTCTAATTCGCTGACTCAACTGTGGATAGAGCATATTTGAAATATTACACTAAGACGATAATATTAACCATCTGATTTTAGACCACTTATTATTTTACTTTACTTTTAATCATCCATTTGAGAGCTATTAATTGGATGGTTAGTAATGCTTGATCATTGTGATTTAGATATATGCTCCAACTATTTTGGGAACTGCAGTGAGATGATTTAAATATACATCAATCCAACATGCAATGAGGATGAGTTGGCATCATTTTCAAAATTGTGCTAAACTAACATATAAGTTGATCCCAATATTTAGTAATCACTTTAGTAAGTGTTTGATGAACTTACCAAATCGTGGAGTTGTTTGCAAAAAGTGGGACGCATCTTCTACCTAATGACATGGCATCAATGAAATTCAGGCAAAAGGCCTCAATAGAAGTAATGTCATCATCTCCAGAATAAAGTCTACTGAATGTGGGGCATGGCATCAAGACCAGGCTCCTTAGAAAGAGAGGTTGTCGGTGTAGGAGAATTTCACCATGGGTACACATGAAGTACTTAATTAAACTGAAGGTTTGGTTATCGATGGCTGGTTGAACCCCAGGGCACAGAATGTGCCTCAAATATATGGCCCAACCATTTTCTTCTAATAAATATAAGCTGCATTTTTTAACAATCAGGTCATGATTTATTGTAATAAGGCCATCAATTGTAGCAAGTTGGATCATGACTTGTAGTAATCCAGGCAACAAATTAGGAAGTTTGGTTGTAAATAAGAGTTAAAATATTGTTATCCCATTGTCTATAAATTACTTGCTTCAATATAGAGTGAATTGAACCACAATCCACATTATGGATCATTGGACATTGTGATTTAGGCAACTAAAGTTTTTATGTTCCTCTCTACAAGTTAAGGCAATGTGGGTTACTTGATCACTCAAATCCTTGTCAAAGTTCTTGACTTTTAAGCAAATAATTACACAATAAAAGGATAATCAAGCTTAAATTATGTCCATTCCAAGCTAAATCTACATAAAGAAATTCAAGTACCCACATTGTTTGCAACACACAAGGTTCAAAATGTTGTTACTAATGCATGTCACGGTGTGCCCCAAAACTGTCAAACAACAGTACAAATTGGCCAATACACCATGCTTTCAGCTTTATCAATCCGAATTTTTGTTGTAACAATGATAAATACAAACATAAATAAATAAAAGTATATTTGAAAATACCAAGACACATTGACGCTTAGCAATATACATTGTCTTCAAGCTTAATATTGAACTACATAAATTATGATTAAGTAAATAAAAAGTTAAATAAATTTAAAGCCCATAGTAAGTGAAACATTAAGTTAGAACCTACAAATAAATAGAAATTGTGCCTGATTATACATGAAAAAAGGAATAACAAAATTAGCTAGACAAATGAGAAATAAATTAATAAGCACGTGTCATTATAACATACAATATTACCAAAATTAATAAATCAACAAATTTGATGAGAAGCTTCTCATTCTTATATCTATTTATATCTATTGTATGTCATTATAACATACAATATTGCCATTTGTTTTTTTTATATATATTTATAACATGAGTAATACTTTTTAGTTTGCTTTTACATTCTTATATCTTACGTATTTGTTTTGTACTTGTTTATTTCTTACATTTTATCTTCTGTATTGATTGTGGATCTCGAATTGTTCGTTGTGGATTATGGCTTGTGGTTGATGGTATATTGTAAATTGATTGTACTCTTTGGTACTTGCGAAGAATGTAACCGTTCCTTGTCGGTTCTTGTGGAGGATTGTGGGTGTGAAGGATTGTAGTTGCGGAGGTTTATACACTACAAGAAAATAGGCCTTTAGCCATACCTTTTTTCTTGTAGTGATAGTTGTGGAGGATTGTGGTTGTATTGTGTTGGTTATGTAATGTAATTATGGAGGATTGTGGTAATTGTATTGTGTTGGTTAGGTATTGTGAAGGATTGTACTTGTATATTGTGTTAGTAAATGTTATAGTTATTTGTAGTTATTTGAGAATACGGACAACCATAAGGAAGTGCTCGTTCTATTGTTCAAGTTTGTCAGACCACAAGGCACACCCATCTTTACACGTAGCAAGCTTGCCAAAGTGAAGATGCTAGGATTATTGTTTTTCTTACAAGTAGGTATTGCTTCATTGTCTTTTGTTAATGTTTTTTTCTTTTCTGATCTTATAAAACTGATACTCTATGTTTTATATTCTGGATTTTGCAGGACAGGGCCATCTGTATGGAAAATGAACAAATTTAAGGAGATCACCAATGACCTGCATATAGTCTTTCCCATGTAGGTGATTTATGAAAATTGAGTGTCCATTGCTATTGCTAGATACTAATTCCATGTGGGTCAAGCTCAAATGGCCTTGTCGGTAAGCGATGAACGATACTGATCTCTTGTCCTGCAGATCGGATTGCATCTTTGGACTTTGGACTCTTGGAGCCGTCGATCGGTGAAGAGAAACCCAAGAATAAGGTGACTATGCATGGTTCATTGAATTAGCGGTTTGGATTAAAGATCTATTGAGGTGCTTGATTTTTTATTTATTTTTTTCTTAAGATTTAGGATTTTGATTTGTTTTGTAGTTGATTACACTCAAAATCGAGCTAAAACGGATGAACGATGAGAATCGAAAGCTAAGAAGCATGTTGGATGAGATAACGAACAACTACGGCATTCTGCAGCGAGCGGGCAGGATCGAGCAAGAACAGGTCATTTTTATTGATAGATTAGTGAGAGATTAGATTAGGTTTGTGGTCCTGATTGCATGAACATGGTCCTTGATGGAATTGTCGTGAACTTTTAGGTGCAACCTTGAAAAAATAGAGACTTTTCTTAGTAACAATAAACAGAAGCCTGATTTCTTTGAATTGAAAAACTGTGCTTTTGGATCCATTTCAAATCGTAGATTCTTTTCAGACTTTCACGGCCCTTGATTAGTGGCTTTTATGCAAGAAGACATGTGGCCATGTGCATCTCTCCAACCATAAGAGCCGACGGATCAACTGTGTTCAAAATCTGAAAGTGAACAATCGAAGCTTTTAATCGTACGTAGCTTTTTACTTTTTACTTGGATAAATGTGTAAATATGTCTATTATCTAACTTTGTCAATTGAAGGTGTGTTTGGATGCACTATCCAATTAAATTGCAAATTATTATTAGTTCAATAAAGTGGAAAAAAACCCAATTGTATTTTCCATCTAACATGCTCATCCATAACTGTTTTGATTCATGGTTGCTTATACAGGCTCTATATAAAAGATGGCTGAAAATGAGGACATTCAGCCATGGGTTTTCTTTTTCTTTTCTTAGCTTAGCTTATATTGTTGTATTTTCAAGTTACCAGGTGTCGTGTACTCCTTTCATATAGCTCATGCATATTATATTAAGAATATTCCCTGCAATACCAGGTGTTGTGTGGCTAATTTGTTCTGACTAGATATGTCAATAAAGTTTGTACCACTAAAAGTGATCTGTTTTGCTCAATTGCAAATAATAGCTGCTTGTACAGGTTGTGTTTCAAACTACCAATATACAAGAAAATAACCAGTGTTTAGAAACTGCCTCAGGCATTGGTCCGAGTTTCAGGATCTGCATTAATTGAAGCCTTTAACCAACTAGGAAGTGATAAGCCTTTGATGATGGGATTGTACTTGTATATTGTGTTAGTAAATGTTGTAATTTTCTAAATTATTTATGAATTACAGATTTACAGGATGTATTGGGGCACAACCTTCATTAATACAGGTTATTTTTTTTCATGCAGACATAAATTCAATTGGTTGATGGTATATTGTAAGTTGATTGTACTCTTTGGTACATGTGGAGAATGTGGTTGTGGATTGTTTGTATTTGAGGAGGATTGTGGTTGCGGAGGATTGTGGGTGTGGAGGATTGTGGTTGCGGAGGTTTATAGTTGTGGAGGATTATGGTTGCGGATGTTTGTGGTTGTGGAGGATTGTGGCTGTATTGTGCTGGCACTACAAAAAAATGGGGCAAAAGCTACGGATTATATCCGTAGCTAAATCTATAGCTACGGATACAATCCGTAGCAGGCTCATATCCGGTCCGTAGCGATTGATCCTGTGGCCATAGCCTTTTAAGCTATAGCTACGGATATAGTTCGTAGCTATAGCTATTAGGCTACGGACAATAGCCGTAGCTATAGAAATCCAATCCGTAGCATTTTGTCTACATAACGCTACGGACTACTTTTAAGGGCTGCGGACTATATCCGTAGGTAGTTTCTTTAATTGTTTTTTTAAAATAACAGCAGCATATCTAGCCGTTTCTGGTACAAGCCCTGATAGAACAATCCATCTAGAAATTCAAACAAAACTTTCGAAACCCATGAACATACAAGCTAGTACATGCCCTGATAGATCAATCCATTTAGAAATTCAAACACAACTTTCATGACCCATGAACATACAAGCAAGACTTAGTATTGCAAATATATACAAGTTAATTCATAAATTCTAATACAAGTGAGACTTACTATTGCAGGTTAGCGACATCAAATTTCATTTTTCTGATCGGTGACACGGTGACATTCATCCACATGCGCCAAAGTTAGCATCTTTGTGCAAAACTTGATCATTGGGTTTTAACCACAAACCCTGAATGCAAAACTAACAAAGCTTTGATGTTTAAACACTGAAGAGATGTATGCTAACAATACTATTATAATTTGGAGACTGTAAAAGGTTCCAAATGCATACAGGCTACATTAACCACAACTGTATTTGTCAGAACCAAATGCATAAAATAAAAAAACTCTTTATACAAAGGAAATAATTGGAAAGACAAAAAAGCCTCCAAGGCTTAAAAGAGTATACCTGCAAATGATAAGCATACGCCATACCTACATAGGTGCTCAAACTTCTGATCAAAAGGGCAAGTGCCTACTCATAATATGAGATCGCCTTATTGTACATCCTGGTGGATAATCATGAATTTGTTTAGTTTTTTCCTTTTCAGTTTTTGACATCAAGGCTAATGAAATATGAATTTCATTCAAATTGCATAATTAGTCATGCTTCGTGGTAGTCAATAGTTTCCTACAAAATTGAAAAAAAAAATCAAGCAAACTTCAACTCATTCTATGATAATTCAATAGCTTTAATGCAAAGCAGTAGCCACCACCGAATTTTTTAAGCTGAGAGTCCATAAAATCAAAACGGTGATTAATACTATTCGCTTACTCATTCTGTACAAATACATTTAACTTACAATCATTTCTTCTGCTTGCTTTTGCCGCAACGTCCTTATGTTATCTCTGATATCGATATGTAGAAAAAAAACCCTTTCAGAACGTCAAAATCCGTCAAGATCTTAAAACAGAAAATGGACAATAAAACCCCTTCTACTGCACTACTCCAAAGAAAAAACCCACCATTCACCCTATTTTTGTGATAGTAAATAGTCTCTATAATTTAAAATCATTAAAAAAAGAAAATAGAAAGAATTCACTCCCCAGCACAGGAGTATAGGAATTTGATTAGCGAGTAGATTAAGTCATGGTTTTGAACCTTGACGGGTGAATTTTTCTTTTCTTTAAGAAAACAGTGACCCAGCAGGTTGAGCCAGGTGAATTTTGGTGCGTGGTTCCAGTCAGACCATCCTGTCCTGTCTTGAGTTCTAAAACATTGGGAAAACAAAAAGCAGACCTAGTCCATTTATGATTATCAGAAGCACATGATACCAAGACCTACTCCTCCACACTGCCTATAACAGTCAATAATTAGAGTGAACAATGTTGGTCCTATTTCAAGGGATAGGAATCAAGTCCCATCAAGACGTGTAGCCAATGCATGTAAAATCAAGACCACTCATCTAGCAGGCCCCACATTATATAGGTCACCATGCAACTAACCTTGGGAAGTCAGCTCATGTACACGTCACACATGCCAGCATCACACGGATGCAAGATCCAATCCATCAGGTAGGTCCAACCTTCTACATGTTTTCATCCAAGTTTTTCACGGTTGCTCATTTATTTTGCAAACTGTGGCCTGACTGACCAGTGGGTCAACCTTACTCTTGCGCTAACACCAATATAGTGGTGCCATCGTAATAGATGGATTAGATATTGGACCTATCGTGCCATGCCGGCACATGTGTGGCATGCACATGAGCTTTTTGCACACACTTGTGGGCTTGGAAATGCTTGTAGGTGTTCGTCTAAAATTAAATGAGTCCGGATCCTCCATTGGCTCCAAACAGGAAAACCCTGTTTGGAGCCTTTTTATTGGTCCACATCCACTGCATGACGTCAATGTGATCAGGTTGCACTGAAAATGTGACATGGTTGCAGACCTATGTGATCACGGGGACCAATAAAAAGGGTCTAAACAAGGTTTTCCTATTTGGTAGCCAATAGAGGATCCGGATTCAAAATTAAAATATGAGTTATTTGGGTTATTTTTCTTTTCTTCTGTGAATTAATCTATGACAGCGAAAGGTAGAGAGAGAGAGAGAGAGAGAGAGAGAGAGAGAGAGAGAGAGAGAGAGTTCAAAGGAAAGACCAGTTGATGAACATGAAAGCCAGGCAGTGATGTGAGTCCTCTTCATCAGGTAGCTCCTAGTAGATGCCCTGCCTAAAAATCAAGACAAATCCACTCAACAAATAGGCAATGATTTTAGAAACATAAGGATGGTCATTAATCCATTCATGAACTGTAGCTCAGTTGATCAGTGAGATCATATTTTTTGTCAAGAGCATCTGTTTGGTGGGAACTGTCGGTTGGCAGCTCAGATTCATGCGTGTCTAGTCAGATTTGTATAGATTTGGTGCACAATTATACGGTCAGATTTACACACCTTGGATGCACAAGATACAGTCAGATTTGCACAAATTTGGTGCACAAACCTTGGATGCACAAGATACAGTCAGATTTGCACAAATTTGGTGCACAAATGTAGTCAGATTTGCACAGATTTGTACACCAGACGGTTAGATTTGCACCATTTCTAGTTGCAATCATACAGTCAGATTTGCTCCATTTCTGACCACAATTACAGGGTTAGATTTGCACCATTTCTGGCTACGATCACACGATCAAATTTGCACCATATCAGGCACCATCTCATGGTTAAATTTACATAAAATTTGGGCACAATTATAGGGGCAGGTCTGAACAGATTTTGTACACTAAACAATGGTCCGATTTGTACACATTTTATACCCAAATCAGTTGCCGAATTTAAATAGACTCTTTACCTAAACAAATTTGCAGATATGTACATGTTTTGTGCACAATCACATGGTCAGATTTGCACCATTTTTGTGCACAAGAATGAGGTCAGATTTGCACAAATCTTGGCTATGATCACACGGCCAGATTAACGCAGATTTTGCCCACAATCATGCAGCCAGATTTACACAGATTTTGGCCATGATTGCACAACCATATTTGTACAAAATCTAGTCACAAAACATAGTGTCGAATTTGCATAATTTCATACACAATTGGACAGTCAGATTTACATGATTTTTGTGAAAAAATTTAAAAAGAAAATGAAAGAGTTTTATGTAGCAAAATACTCACCTCATGCAGATTCTTCTCTTGAAACCCAAGCTTGTCAATATCAATTCCTTTATACTCCCCTGCGATTCCAGTCCATAACCCTTTTCTGATCCGATCATACCTCGGCAGTTTCTCCAAGGCAGCTCTCCAATTTTTCAAATCTAATGAAAAGAAAGACGATAAGATAATATAGAATATATATGAGTAAGCCAAAAGCTGAAAACGATATATGGCAGTGGTATAATAGAAATAAAAGTAGCAGAAGGTGATATTTTGGATGAAAGAAACATGATCAATATATCTGTTTAACAGAAACAGCGTTTTGAAGCAGCAAAATCTTACAGGATCCTTGAATTGCCTATTCACTTGCTCAATCACATCTTTCATGCCTTCAAGCTTTCCTAACATTGGATCCTCGATCACCAAATTCCTCATGAATGCCAAAAATTCGAGTCACCTGTCATCAGCAGTCACCAACACTTTTGCATTCTTTCTGAACAGAAGATACCTAAGAGCTCATATATAATCCCAAGAAGTATAGTCCCTCACATGACTTAACTGTTCAAAGAGTTTTATCCAGCCCATCTAAATTATGATCCCCGTTGCGGATAGAGCATAGCGACCTCAGTCGCATTCACCACCATTTCTAAATTGTGATGAATCGTCCTCTGTGCACATCGCATGCTTGTTTTGCAATCCAGCCAACCAAATTATGGTCCCCGTTGCAGATAGAGCATAGCCCAAAAATCACACTGGTAGGATGTTCTTAACCATTTGATTTTACCCAAATGAATTTGGGACTGCTGACCAATTAATTTTAGCTGTCCATTTGATGGCCACCGATTAGGCAGGCAGTTAGGACAGATCAAGTGGTTCAATTTTCAGGCTATGCTTCTTCCACAATGGAACCACAAAGTGTGGACTGATGTGCACGAATATCGTGTATTGTGCATGGGTCACAAGTATTAAGAAATGGTGGTGAACTGTGAATGTAAACAGTCATCCAATCCATGATATTATAGATGGATTGTGCAAGAATCTCTGCGACATGTAACATGAGTAACCAGTCATCCAATCCATGATTCTCCTTTATTTTCTGTAATTTTCTTCTTATTATATGTGAATTTTTATTTTCTTTAAACTTCTATTCATGGACAAAATACAAATGTCAATCCATGCCATAGAAATCATGGCACACATGAATGGTGTGTAGCATGAAAATCAAACTCATCAGATGTGCTTAACTACTTGATTTCACTTACAAAATTTGCACTGCTGAATTCCCCTTTTTTAATCACTCATTTGACCGCTACAATGCAGGCTGCAATTTCAATCGTTCAAATTCGAATTCACACCTACCATATCTGCCACACATACAGTGGATGAATGGTCATCACATCAGCAACTTGAGAAAGAGGAACTCCCAATGATTGAGAATCCTGAATTTGGATTCTTAAGTTGAAAATCTCAGTGAAACACTCATACACGTGCCAATAGCACATGCATGGCACCTTTAGATGTGGATTCCAGTGGTTACTATGTAGAAAGATGCAAACCAAGCTGCCTACCATAACTTAAAAGTGAAACTAATTGAGAAACTCCACACACTCACATGTATGGCTTCCTATGCATGCATAATCAACTCACTTTATAACCAACAATGAATAATCTTTATGCTCAAGAATCCCAATCAACTGAATTGCATTGTATCCATCTCTCCTTACAGGTGGAAGGACCTATATAAACAAAAGAAATACCAAATAGACAATTGAAAATAATACTGAGAATGCACAACAAATCAAATTGCTTACCACATCCATAAGGATCTCAACCAGGTTGACATGATTCATGATCACAACCGCCGATTCATGAGAAGCCTCTAATTTCAGCCCGAATGGTTTCATCCAATCCCCCTGGGAAATGTTCGAGATATTTAAAGCAAATGGATATTTAAGAAAATACAGAAACAGTTCACAATCAATTCACGAGCAATATAATGACCTGTTTGGCGAGATAAAATACACAGCAACCATTGCACTTACACAACTGACTTGAGATAAAATTCAAACCATGCATCAGATACCAATCCATTCGAAGGATTCTGTACATGCGGGACATGTTTGAACAATCCACGCCTATATATGTAGGCCACACGGTTGATGTGAGACACCAAAAAACTCCAACAGTTTTGAGACCAAATCTCACTGTTCAAAATGAGTAAAATTGAGTGCAATTCGTTGTCCAAATCAGGCAGATTGGTGTGCTCAAAACGTGGCCCAACTTAGACAGTTTTGTGGGCCCAAAACATGGTCTAGCTAGGCTGATTTGAGGGTCAAAGATGGCCCAACCGGTGGCCATAATTAAGTCCCACACACTGTCCAAAATTTGGACAGAATTAGACCCGCATACATGTGAGATCTAATCCATCCATCAGGTTGGCCCAACCTTGCACATGCTTTCCCAAAAATAAAATTTGGTCCAATCAGCATGTGGACCCCAATATTGCAAGACAGGTGAATGGGTTGAAAACTTCAGTGAAGCCTTCCAAGCTGTCCATTTATTTTGCAAACTGTGCGCCAACTGACCAGTGGGTCAACCTGATTCTTGGGCTAGGACGTCAATATAGTGGTGTCATTCTGATGGATGGATTGGATCTCAGACCTTTCATGCCATGCTGGTACAACCATGATAAGCAAATGGATAAAGAATAAAAAAAACACATGCATATGACAAAAGAACCAACTTGATTCCAAGATCAATGTGCTCCCGAATACCAAAGCCGAAGCACCCAGTATCACTGAAGTTCCTTCTCAACAACTCGCATTCTTTCACTTTCAACCCACTCTGTTGGTAGGATGGCATGATATACTTTTAACATAGATTAACCTTCCTTTTATAGGATCTCTGTTGGTTGCTTAGGATAATCCGACAGGTGCAATTTCTCTGGTTGTTTCAGCTCCCTGTCTAGTCCTACGGTTCGGATGGACCATGTCAATGAACAGATGTGGTCATATGCATATTAGAGATGAGACGAAGTATAAAATATGATGGTCTATATGATTTTGACATTTTATTGTCGAGTCTCAAGAGAAGGTGAGATTTACCTTAGGTGGCTTGAAGGGGTAACCTGGTGGGAAGTGAATGGTTTAACAGAAATACACCACCTACAACTGGACCCATAATTGTTGCTTGCCAGTGGAACATGTCATCAGCAAGAGGACCTACATTCATATAAAATACCCAATTCAGAAAGCTGATGAGCCTTTCAATTCACTGTTCATGATTAAAGGAATTGAGAGGGTCAGTCAATGATGAGCCTTTCAATTCACTGTTCAACAACCAATGGCACCATCAATTCACTGTTTAGATGAGCCTTTCAATTCACTGTTCATGATTAAAGGAATTGAGAGGGTCAGTCAATGATGAGCCTTTCAATTCACTGTTCAACAACCAATGGCACCATCAATTCACTGTTTATTCAACGATAGTGCTCCAAACAGGTCTACTGCATAAAAACTCCTCAACCCACACACAGATGGATGAAGAAAATAGAACTAACCTGCCTCAGGAAACGAGCGTGTCATTCAGAGAAAGTGCCGATAGTTGATCAGTTGGGGTTCAGCCACCTGCTGCTGCTGCTGCTGCTGCTGCCACCTTCGCCTTTAAAGCTTCCGGAGACACCAACAGGTGCAGCACTTCAGTCTGGTCCATCTCCAGAAGCATGCCTGTCACCCTAGCTGCTGCTGCTGCTGCATGGAACAACAACCCATTTCAAATAAGAAAAATGAAAAAAGTAGAAGAAGAAGAAAAAGAAAACCATTACTCCAACATCATTAAGACACAGTTGAACCGATACAAATCAGCGGTCGAACTGGTATAAACCATTCAGTTATCTTATTTATAAGTGGTTGAACCAGTTGAGTAGTAAAATATCTAAATAAAAAGTACAATAGAAATGACCATATAGATTACAGAAATAGTGGGAAAAAAATCTAAGTATAATATATAAAAATACTAAAAAATAGAGGTCGAGTTTGAGCCAATCAAAGAACTTCCCCATTGTATGTCAAGTTTGTAGGTGTGGGACCCATTGTTGGTTTATTTAAGCCTTTGATCTTGGTGGACCATGCCCCCCAAATCTCCCAAATTGGAAGACCCTGGGCATCAAATATTTGGTCTTGTCTTCATTGAATGTGGATGCATGGTGCATTTCTTCTTAACCACGTATTTCAACAACGATAGGGCAAAGGTTAAGAATTGACCAATTGACGAGTATTTTGGGCATTGCAAACATTAATTCATGGTAGTTGTGGTCAAGAAACCAAATACTAGGATCTTTGTCATCTTCTTCAAAAGGAACTATAAATTTTGATATTCAGAGATATCAGCAAAAACGATTGCTCGACCTCATCATGTAAATTAACAAATTCTGGTTACCAGATCATGGTTTAGTAAAGAGAATAAGCCAGTAAGTAAACATAATCAGATGGTGATACTCACAAAACAAGCAGATCAAGGTGAGCCTTTATAACAAATTTGAGGGGCATTTATCAAGGTGAACCTTTATCGCCATTTTGTAAGCTTTTTTTTTAGAACTCCACCTAATATTATATTCAAGAGGGAGAATTTACAAAAACGTGTAGGTGCCACACAAAAAGAATTGCGCCACGCCTATCAATAAAACCAACAAACTAAAAATTAAAAAAAAAACTGAGAAGCAAACCCCCAAAGCCTGTACCGCGCAGAGGCAAAACAATCCTGCACATACCCAATCCACCAAGAACCTGTAATAAAGACCAAACCAGCCAACAACTGCAAGCCCAACCAGTGACACAACCAAAATAGATCCCAGCTGAGCCACTCCGGCTACATCTCAAAGAAGCTGAACTCCTACCCAAAGAGATCTGCCCAGCCACCTACCGCAAACAGAGCAAAACAGGACAAAAAGATAACAGAAAGAACGCCCACCAGATAGCTAGCTTCAGCAAGCACCCACACACCCCTCCAAAAAAAAAAAAAAAAACTAGCCCACCAGAAATTTGTAAACTTTATTGGCAGAGAGTTCAAGCAGATTTTCTCAAGAGAGGATAGAGAGTTATTGGGAGGATTTGAGGTGGGTAACCACAAGCAATGCATCTCTCAGCTCCCAAACACATAAATCAGTTTTGGGTAACCACAAGCAATGACAGTTCACTGATGTGGGCACCCAAAAAAATAAAGTGGAGGATTGAATTAAAAGAAGAAAAACAAGAAGAAGAAAACAAAACCTTACTGCTTCGAACTTGCACTCCACCATTTTTAATGGGTCCAAACCTCTTGAACTCTTCCTCAAGTTGGGCAGATTTGGCATTCAAGGGTAGATTTTTTATGTAAATTGAGTAACCATCAACTGCAAGAAACAGAAATACAACAATCACAAGTATTGGAGTCACACTACCTCTCGATCCTCGAAGATATCCCACAATTGTTTAGCAAAATTCTCCTCCTCATATGATATTGTTAGTCCAGCAAAGACAACATCCTTGCAGAATTTTAGATATGATGGCAAGTCCTTTGAATAATCTGTCAGAAAGCATAGAAGATCCTCAGGTATTTTGAACAAGTGCTAATAATATTTAAAGCTATGTTCCCTGCAGCCATGAGATAAGCGGTTCAAAAATCATAACCATCCACCTAGTGGGTGCTAAATGCAGATAGATTGTGGTTCAAAAATCATGCCTGCATAGCTGGTCCTGGCCCTTTTTTTGTCTAAAACAAAGAGAAAAACGCTTAACTCTCCACATTCAATTCCATCGATGGTCAGAATCATCCAGTTGGGAGTATTTTTTGGACCATGGCCCCATCCACATTAGCACCCAACAGATGGATAATTCCAAACATCTAACCATTGCTACACGTGGGCCCTGTGCTGGATAAGACAGACACAAGTGAAAATGAAGTAGAAAAGGATTGGTATGAGCAGCCTAACCTTATTTTGCTTTGGGTGTAAGAAATGGCCTGCCCTGAACCTGAGGCTGGAGCATGCCATCCAAAGTACATAGGAAGCAAGGCTTCTTTTCATAAAATCGGGATCGCAGACGATTTTTTTTCTACATATATATAACTCCCATCCTGAAATGAGAAACCCATTTCATCAACATGGAAAGTACTCTGAGAAGGTGAGATACACATTACTAAAGAACATTCAAGCAACCTACAATTACTGCAATAGCTACATCATTTCAAATGGTGTTTTGCATTGAAAAGTTACCACCTACAAATAGCACAAACAGACTCTTCCATGTTCATCCTGCAAATAACTTTGGATTATTGAAAAGGCTGCAGGTTCAATCACAACCTATGTGAAGCATAAACCAGCAAGTTATTGCAGTTTCAATCAATAATGGATCAGAAAATCTATAAAGGATAAAATTCAAAGCATAAGACGAAGGCCAACCTTACCGATAAAATTTACTAATGTCCTGCATAACAAGTAAATTGGTCTGAAATGTACCAGAAAAATACAGGAACTAATAATTAGAAAGACATAAGCTACAAGTTGGAGGCAAAAAAAACTTTTCAATGAGGCACTGAACAATGTCGAAAACAAGGACAACAATGTCAAATGCATTTCATCAAATTCGGGGTGGGGTTGTTCTGGTCGGGCCTCTTGAATTAAAGAACAAGAAGCAGAGCAAATGAAAATACCAATTCACGTTAATAGAAGAATTAGTTAGGCAAGAATTCATAAAACCCACCAAGATTAGAACTGCATCAACCAGTCATATAACTCATAAAGAGTAAATGGAGGAGTAATACATGTTAGTACTTGGCAAAACACAGTAAAAGCAACTAAAACTAAGCACACTACGGCACCTACAAATTACAATGCAATACAAGCAATATGACTAATCAATCCTAGTAAGCATAAGTTCCACAAGGAACCTGCATACAACTCCAATATTTGGTTTCAAAGACTGTATCTTTTGTACCTGCAATCAAACCAACTCCCAAGATTATTCCCACATTATCTACAGGAGAAGAAAATCTAGGAGGCTGTAGTTATTAATTAAAAAAACAGCAGATTTTACCGCAAAATTCCTCAAAACTTACGATTTACAAAACAATGCCTTGAATGAGAGAAAGACAGAATTTTCTTTTTTGCAGGGGATGAAATGACCAAAATACCATTGTCAAATTTCTTTCCTCAAAAGTGGAGTTGAGAATTGTGGGGCCCCAGTGGCATTTAGGTGTACCCCAACATGATCATAAAATGAACCAAAAAACTCGCCAATCCAATAATCAGGTGAGCCACATGTGAATTTAGATCAGCCTGATTTTTTATTCAACTGATCATCCTGGCAAGGTGCACATGTTGGACGGGTAGACACCATGTGGGCCCCACAATGCTGGACTCCACACCTTCTAGAAAAAATAGATGAGGTCATCTTTGTTGTTTCACCCACTGAAGAGCATATTTTGGGACTGCTGAAAACTTAAGACATTCTTTGGTGATCTTGAGGTGTTTCGCAGCAAAACTCCCAAAAAAAAAAAAAAAAAAAAAAAAAACAACGATGGTGTGGATATGAAAAGTTCATTAACATCCCAAAGAGCTAGATGTGTGCTGAGAACTTTAGAATTAGAAGCCCCATACCCCTCAGAGAAAAAGGCATGTTAAAGCATTAGTCACTGGCAATGATTATGCACAAATAAAGTAAGGTACCATAGACACTAAATTGTAAGGTGTGAAACAAACTAATGATGTTCCATGCATGCATGCACCAAGAATGCATGCCAATGAAAAGGGCAGGAAAAAAATCCAAATCTTATGGTACCACTGCTTCTTCCACAATTGGATTGAGAAAATTAAAAGAACCCGAAATCTCAATGTCAAATTGCACCCTGTCTACCATCGAGCTGTGGACTAGAACCTGAGGGCCACATCTGATAGCACCAAATATCGTGAAATTTCATGATATTTGGTGCAACCAAACATGCCTAGACCTTGAGATTTATACCATAAGGAAGATATAAAATACTTGGAAAGCATGTGGGCAAGCAAGACATTCCCCAGAAATCCTAGCCATCCTATTGTTGGTCTGTAGATGGCTGATTAGAAATAACATGTGGTCAAAATAGTCAATGTGCAGCACTATTAACTCCCTCATCAGATGGCTGCAAATTGTTCCATTGACGACGTTTTTGGTCCATTGCAATTTCATAGCAAGGCACCCCAGATGAATGATCATGCATGATTACCAAAAGACAGGTCCCAACCTGTATGCAACACTGGCCAGACCAAAAGAACTCGGGTAATTCTGACTGAGCACTGTATAATAAACTACTAAATGAAAAAATTCTTCAAACACATCATGGAATTCAATAAATTTCTACTATAAAGAAACTGACAATAATAAAATTAGAAATTTGAGAAATTGCCATTTCTGATGTAATTTAAATTAGTTCCCATACAAAAGAAACTACAATTTTCCTGCTTCTATTAAAGGAAAATAAAAGAAAAAGCTTCAAAATCTCACAAAACCATTATGTAAAGAAAGCAATAGAGTTTGTTCTACCTACATCATGTGGATAATCAGCATGTCACCTCATGGGGACATGCAAAGGTGGTTGGATAATCAGAAATCATATCCTCTTGACTGTTGAATGACCTACCGAGCAATAATCAGACTGAAAGGATGATCGTGACCAGTTGATTTACTGAGCTGATTGCGAGCCATTGAAAAATTTCTTCCCACTGGTCCACATTCAGAAACTTACAGTGGCCCATATAGGGCAGGGTTCAGAACATGAACAGTTCTGATCATCAGACCATCTCTGCATGCTGTCCACAATGGGGTGGCACATGCTGGTGACTTGAGCTGCCATATAGGAAAAACAAACCCACCCAAGTGAATAAAATCATCAAATGAAACATGCAATTTGGCAAATGCTGGTGACCCTGAGCTACCATATATGGAAAACAAACCCAAGTGAATAAAATCATCAAGTGAAACATCCAATTCAATCAAAGTCCATCTAAATAGGAAAAAAGCGGACATTAGAGAGGGGAGAGAGAGCTCTGTTTCTCATACAATGCAAACAAATAACCATGAAAGGAAAAAAAAAATTCTAACACCCATTACAGAAAATGCATAAAAATCATCAAATGAAACATGAAACTCAATCAAATTTCCTTCAAAATCAATTAAATTCCTACTACAGAAAAAACCCAACTAAAGAAATCCAAAGAAAATAAAAAATCAATTTGTTTCAGGATTTTACCTGCTCCAGCACTCTGCCCTCTCTTCGATCTCAATATAAAATCCCCCAAAATAGAAGAAAATAAAAGAGACTACCATTTCTCACATCCCATTACAGAAGCTGAATGATACCCACACATGAACAAATCCAACCAAATTCCTTCCAAATGCAAAAAACCTAGATAAAAAATTCAAAAAAAAAAAGACGCAGAAATTCACCTGATCCGTCCCTTCGCTCCGTCCTCCTCTCCCAGCTGTTTGGCCCACATCCTCCTCCAATAGTAGGCAAAAACAAAACCCACATGCAGGATGCACTGAAGAGCATACCCGCTAAGCCATGCCCAAAGCGGCATTGATGGCCGCTCCTTGAGGGTGGACCCTACAACGACAGATGACACCAGCACGAATGTTGCGTTCCACACGATGTCGAGGAATACAACGAGCTTCGAGTAGCCCCACTCCACCTGCTGCTCCTCCAGCTGGAGGGTGGCTGTCCCACGGATGAGCATCGGCGACTCTCGAAGGATCCGACGGCTCAGGAACGAGGTCGTGGTGGTGGGGTTTGGGGATGAAGGCAAAGCGAGAGGCACTAAAAAACTACCTTCCAAAAATCATACATGCAGAAACCAACAACAAAAATTTAAAAATAAAATAAGAAACCCTAACATGGATCACACTGTTGGTGGAATTCTTCGACATCTGCAGCCAAACATGACAACATTCAAACCCCTAATTTCTAAAAAATACATGATTTTTTTGGAAAAAATGGGAGAAATACCGTTGGTGAGGGCTTCAATCAGGCTTCAATCATGCCAGCCCTCAGACCCTTGAAATCTCTGAAGACTTCTTCGACGGAGTGAGAGAGGGAGAGGGAAACCGAGGACCGAGAGACTGAGAGAGAGAGAGGGCGAGAGGGAAGGAGAGGGAAAGGGCGCGTGGGGTCTGTTTTGGGGAAAAAAGCACTCGCTTTTTCTTTTTTTAGCGCGAGGGCGCTAGGGCTCGTAGGGTCTACGGCTCGTGGGGCCCACCTGGATGTACATGGTTTATCCACTCCGACCATTTATTTTGCAAGATCGTTTTAGGGCATGAACCCAAGATGGAGGCAAAACAATGGCCCAAGTAGACCACACCAAATCTCAATGGTACACACTTAATCTCCACTATTTCCTAAGGTGTGGTCCACTTATGCCTTCGATCTGCCTCTTTTTTGGGCTCATGCCCTAAAATGAGCTTCCAAAATGGATGGACGGCTTAGATAAAAGACATACATTGTGTTGGGTTATATAGAGCCCCTTAGGTACCCTCAAACGTTAACTATGCCCGAGTAGGATAATGACTTTTAGCGAGGGATTAAATCCGCAGCAAAATAGCTACGGATTATATCCTCAGCAAAAAGTACCCATAATCCGTAGCCTTTACCCCTTTTTTTGTAGTGTGGTTATGTAATGTGATTGTGGAGGATTGTGGTTGTATTGTGTCGATTATGTAATGTGATTGTAGAGGATTGTGGTTGTATTGCGTCGGTTATGTAATGTGATTGTAGAGGATTGCGTTGGTTATGTAATGTGATTGTGGTTGTATTGTGTTGGTTATGTAATGTGATTGTGGAGCATTGTGTTGGTTATGTAATGTGATTGTGGATGTCTTGTGCTATGTATGTGGAGGATTGTACTTGTACATTGTGTTAGTAAATGTTGCAGTTTTCTAAATTATTTACCAATTACAGGATGTATTGGGGCACAACCCCTAGCAAAATGTAGGTTATTTTTTTTCCGTGCGGACAAAAATTCGACGGTCCTAGACCGTCGAATTTATTTTTCGACGGTCAAGACCGTCGAAATTTCCTATAATTTTTGCCCAGAACGGCGGTTTAGGACCGTCGAATTTGTTTCTCGACTGTCCAGGACCGTCGAAATTTCCCATAATTTTCCCAGAAACGGCGGGTTAGGACCGTCGAATTTTTTCCGACGGCTAGCAGCCGTCGAAATATTCTGTAATATTCGAACCGTACACGACGGTTATGGACCGTCGAATTGTTTCGACGGTTCACAACCGCCGATTATGCAAATACGAGTTCGACGGGTGTGGACCGTCGAAATTTTTCGAGCGTCACGGACCGTCGAAAAGTTTCGACTGTTATGGACCGTCGAATATTAACCGACTGTTATGGCCCGTCGAATATTAACCGACGGTTAGGGACCGTCGAATATTAATTGACGGTTATGGACCGTCGAATTTTTTTCTACACTGGCTGATCTACGACGGCTTTCTAGCTAATCCATACTTTTCTTTTTCACGTAGTGAAGGCAAACCCTAAGGCAGTATAAACTTACAAAAAATATACATTAGCCAGAAAGCATATCTTCAAATCATTACCTCAAGTTTATGTCATAAAAATATTTTTCTTGAGCAACCTACATAACACTCTTTCACTTGCTCCGCTTTCAAAACAAATAAGACATAACAGATACTTTGAAATCCCCAAATGTGAGATTAAATAAATTTTAAAATAAAGTTTCGTATCTTGTCTAATACTTCAGTTCAACCCACACACAAGTATTGTAGATAAGTGTGGTTTCATAAGCTCTCACGTTATACATATGCAACAAGAATAAATTGCAATTCTTTTTGTTCAATTGTATTCACTTATGCTTTATTCTCAGTAGTACTCTTCATTTTTTAACTTGTATATATCACTATTCTTTAATCAGACTTTGAAGTTTTAATCACTTGATGTGCATAAACAAAACCTACTTTAACCCTTTAAAATGTTCTCCTCCTTGCATTAGGCATTGAAATTCTTAAAAATGGTGGTGGTGATTGGTGGGGGTGGTGGTCCAACCGATATCAAAAGGTGATTTTGCTACTATTTATCTAATCAGAATAGCTGGTGAAAAGAAGACTATAAATAATCATATAGAAATACCCACTTTCAGTGAATCCAAAACTAATGTAGAAGGACTCATCCTTCAATTCCCCATCAAAGAAATCAGACGCATGCAAGAGACACAACTTATCATTCTCTGCATGCTTCTGTATAAAGATCGACGGAAGAACTGCCAACAAGAAAAAATTGAAAAAGCCGTAAATCTCAATCATACATAGATCATACATATAAAAAATAGAGATAATGTGGGCAACTAGCAACAAGATCAGACCTGGATGGTTTGCATGGATCTTAAGTGTCTTAACCCGTCGCATAACCAATCTAACATTCCCATTCTCTTTCGTCTTCTTAATTTAATATTAAAAAGAAGATTTTTAATTGTAAGATAAGATAGAAAAAATGAAAATTCATTGTATAGATGAATCCTTACCTTTCTTTTTACTTTGTTGATTTTAATTGTGAGAAGAAATTGCATTTTAACATGTTCTCTCTCGTTATCACTTACTCCTTGAAGAGCCTAAATTTAACAAAGACAATAAGCCGATTTGAATAATGAGAAGATTGAAAAATGAAACTAAATAGGATTTCAAGAATAAACACTTAGTGAAGACGGTGGTAAAAACAACTTTTCCTACAATGTTCTTTGCGGTCTGCGTCTGATTCAAAGTGAATACCACATTGGCATTCATATCAAAATCTCTTGTTACGATAATGAATGTTGAAGTGATCCTGGAGGTTTTGTGGCTCATAAAAAGAGTGACTACATACTTCACAGTCAATTTGCTTTGCATCTTTGACTTTATTTTCATCTTCTTGATTTAATATTGAAAATATGATATTTTATTGTAAGATGAGATAAAAATAAAAATAAAAATTCATTGAAGTTTTTGTGTATAGATGAATCCATACTTTTCTATTCATTTTCTTGATTTTGATTATGAGAGTCTTTACCTTTCTTTTAATTTTCTTGATTTTAATTATGATAAAACATTACATTGTAAGATCAGACGGGAAAAAAGAGAAATTCAAGAAAGTTTGAGGGATCTGGAGAAGAAGATTGTTTTCTAAAGATAGGGTATTTCTGTTTATTTTTTAAAGAAGTGGGGTTTGAGTCTTATTGTCATAAAAAGCCTTTTTATACTTGGTGGTGTGCAAAACATCACCGACTTTAGTGGTGTGTTTATGTGGCAAATTTATGTTTTGGAAGTTTTGAGAAAACACGTACCATTGAGAGGAAGCAGATTGTGTGGTGTTCCACACACCATCGACCTCGGTGGTGTGTTGATGTCACCAATTTTTGTGAGCCCCGCCATGATGTATGTGTTATATCCACACCATCCATCTATTTTTTTAGATCCGTTTAGGGTCGAAGCCCAAAACTAAGGTAAATCCAAAACTCAAGTGGACTATACCACAGAAAGCAGTGGGGATCGAACGTCTACCATTGAAATCTAATTCTTAGGGTCACATAAGTTTTGGATCAATCTAATAATTTTTTATTCCCTTCATGCAGGTATGTGTGACCTTATGAGCAGTTTAGATGGCAAATAAACATCATGGTGGACCCTAGGAAGGTTTCAACAGTGGGAATTATTGTCTCCACTACTTTCTATGGTGGGGTCCACTTGATTTTTGGATCTGCCTCAATTTTTTACTCCTTACCTAAAAGGATCTCGCAAAATGGATAGACAATGTGATATAACACATACATCATGTTGGGGCCCGCAGAGCTTAGAGACATCAACACACCACCAAGGATGGTGGTGTGTGGCACACTTAGCTATTCGTTTCCCCATTGAGAACTTCTAGGGGCTATGGAAGTTTTGGATCAAGGTGATATTTTTGTTTTCCCTTCATCTAGGCCTATGTGATCATATAAACAGGTTTGGATGACAAATAAACATCATAGTGGACCCAAGGAAAGTTTTAACGGTGGGTGTCATTGTTCCAATTTCTTTTGTGGTGTGGTCCAATTGAACTTTGGATATGCCTCATTTTTAGGTTCATGCCCTAAAATGATATAGAAAAATGGATGGACAATGTGGATATAACACATACATCACTTTGGGTCCTACAGAACTTTGCCACGTCAATACACCACAGATGTCATTGTATGCGACATAGTGCCCAATTTAAATAGCCTTGACCCTCATGTTGATGTTTTTATTATATATGTTAATCGTCCATCCATTTTTCCAATTCATTTTAGGGAATAACTCCAAAAATGAAGCAAATCCAAATCTTAGGTACAGTGCGCAGTAGGAAAAGTTGTTATTGTACACCCATCATTAAAGACTTCTCAAGGCCCACATAATGCCCAAATTAATGTTTATTTTCCATCCAACCTATTAATAAGGTCACACAAGCTTGGATGAAGGGAAAAAATATATACGAGCTTAATTTAAGACTCTTTTGGTTAACAAAAACTTTTAATGGTCAACCACTACTATTTTACATCGTGTAGTCTACCAGAGTCTTACATGTACTTCATTTTTGGGCTCATGGTCTAATTTAAACTGGTAAAATGAATGAACGGCATGGATATGTAATAAATATATAAATAAAGGTAGGGCCCATGGTCAAAGATGCACCTTATTGGGTGATTCAGGGCAACACCTAATCCCCTCCTATGTGATGCCCACCTTAATGTATTTGTTATATATTCATTCCGTCCATCTACTTTTTTCATATAGTTTTAGGATGGACATAAATTTAGGTTATGTGGACTAAATAATTGATAAAATCACTTAAGAATTTAGTGTATACTCATGTGGTGGATCTACTTTGGTAAACAGTGTTGATTGAAAGTGGAATATGCTATTTGATAATAATAATAATAATAATAATAATGAATATAATAATAATAATGTGGAATGGGGTATTAATGTAAAATAATGATGATCTACTTCATAAAATGGACTATATTAGTCCATAAGATATTTTAACCGTTAAATTTTAATACGGGATCAATCCAACTGTTTGATTGTGTAAAACACAATTTTTGTTGGTTATATCAATGTGTCCAACCCACTTGATAGATGGATCTAGCCATTTGTGGGTCAACACCCTTTGTTATCATAGGTATAAGTGAATGGATAGCATGGATATCACATATCATCATTGTGGGGCCCACTTTAATGGTGCGAGTGTGCACCATTGCTAGTGCACATGAGGTGCACTAGATGGTCTGAAATTGGTCAGCCTTGCTGACCGGAACTTTCACTAATATAGGAGAGTCTCTCTCTCTTTCACAGATGGCTACCCAAACGGGCTATTATAATCGAGCAGAGGGACTGTCCATCTTGGGACAGCTCATGGCCCAACTGGAGTTATGGTTGGGTTGATCCACACCGTCCATCTGATTTGAGCATAGGTAAAACCCAAAACCTAGTCTTTGGTCATCGCAACAGTGCATCCTAATAGTTGTGTTAAGGGTCTGAAGTTGGTGAGTTCATTTAGAACCTGTGTTTCCAGTAAGATAGTTTCCGCCATATCTTAATCTGTGTAGCCCACCTTTGAGTGATCTAAGCCGTATATTTGGTAGAGGGGAAAGGGCTCTACCAAACCATGTTAGTCTCATTGTGTAGGACCACGAGTTTCACATGGTTTTAAGGGGTTGCGTTAATGTGTTTTTGCAAATCTGGAAGTTGCCAAGTTGGCAATCCGTGCCTACTCAATCCTAATCGATCTGGACCATCCATAGCAATTGTAGAAGCCCTCATCTAGACAGATCTCAGCCCTCCATGGCACTTCACATGGATCGAGTACATTGTATAAATAGAAAGCTTTCTTTTTCGTTTGGTCTTTTTGCTTCTGAAAACAGAAACCCTAGATCTAGGAACCGAACCCTTTCCTTCATTTTCTTCATTCCAGGGAGATCAGCGACCCATTTCAGTTGTCAGATCGATCTACCCCCTCATATCCGACGGTGGCTCTTAGTGGTTGGCCGATTTCGCTCTACCTTCGCACCACCAGAAAACCTGGTAGAGAGTTACCATTTCCTTCTTTTTCAAACTTCCTAGATTTCTTCCAAATGTTCTCTAACTTCAGATCGAAGAAATCTCAGCCTCTTGCAGATCCGCCATTGTTGGCGGAGTTCTCTTCTTCAGTGGTGTGCAGTTTGGGTTCAGGCCATGCTCGGATCGGTCTCAAATCTGTCCTCCAGATCTATTTCGGTTGAACAAAAAGACTAGTGTGGGTAGGAAGCTTGGACAAGAGCTATACCTTTCAATTAGTGTGGGGAGTTTGGATTGCCTTGGATCAGTTGCTATGTCTCTACATCTGAAAAGTCAATTTGAACTGGCAAGTCTCTTCTTACTCCTGCAATCTCAGTAAGCTATTTTCAATCCAGTTATATTTCTTTTAGACCTGCTTCAGTTGGGTTTGGAACATAATTGTAGATCAAGTTGAATCTCATCAGTTATTGTTCCAACTCAGATTTAGAGAATTGTTTGAGAAAGGGGTTTTTAATTTGATAGTAAATTGAAATAGTCTGATAGATACTTAAGTTTGTGAAAGTAGTTAAATCTTCAATGAACCTCCAACCTGGGTTGTGTTGATAGCCGGGAGTTTCAAATCTAGGGTTGGGTTAAGGCCTTTGTGTTGGAATTCAAATCATGGGGCTAAACCAATATCTAGGCATATTTGTCTTCTATTTTTCGTGACTCCAAAACTCAATAAAAAGTGGTAGTAGAATTAATTTAAATTTATGTATTGATCTATTGTAGGAGTAATTAACTTGTTGTTTCTCAAATTGGGATTTACCTTCTCAATCAAATCAAGAGACTAATTGCCTTAGGGAGTTTGAGTGTTTCCCTATTTTTTTCCTCTCATGGTCGATCGGAGTGGATCTCTTGGGAAGAAAGGTTCTCACCCTTCAAGCTTCTCATTTATATAATTAGATTGTGTAGTTCTTACTTAAATACATCTTGCTAGTTGAATTATTTTGTTTATATGTTTCTTTACTTCCATTCTTGCTTATGATAATTGTTTTGTTTATAGAATTATTTATTTCCAAATAAATGTCTCATGATAATCATTTTACGATAATTGTTTCATTATAATAATTGTTTATAGAGTTGTTACATTTCAATTGACCATTAATGATGCAACTTAGAGAATATAATTGTTTCTATATAAATTGGATGGCATTCGAAAGTTTGGTTGTGAAATAATATTTCATATATTTTATATGTTTGTTGTTTTCCATTTGGAGTAATAGAGTGGAATTTACCTTATGGTGTCCTTGATTGGACTTGGTGGCCATGTGACTTTTGTTGGAAAGATCTCCTTATTGGTGTCCATCAATGGACTTGTTTTTCAGGTGGCTTGGACGAAGAAGAGTATCATTTTGTTGGAAACTTTGGAACACACACAAGATAGTAACATTAATTGTCTAATTGTAGATAATCATAAAAATAGAATTGGTTGTTTTGTATTATAGTATATTCTGTTGGACGTCTTATGGGCCGAGGATGGTGTTATGGGATGCTATGCCCGAGCTGTCGGCCTATGCTGGGTTGCGCACCCCCCATAGTGACCATGAGTTTTTAATTGCTTGTTTTGTAAATCAAATTAATAAAGACTAGTCAATCATACATACATGGCATTTGCGGATAATGTTGGTGACGAGCCACATTACTGTCGGCTTCATATGCATTGCATTGTGGGTAACATTGGTAACAAGCCATGTTACTGTCGATTTGAAATTCGCCAGCTGAATGTACATCCCCAGGCTGATGAACATGTGCATGCATCTATATATTTAACAGATCAATGTTAATATATATGTAATGAATTGGGTGAATGCTGTATTGTTTGTGATGTGGATTAAATGTTATATTTAATTACATTGAGTACATTTTGTAATTTTAAATTTATTATCTTTAATGTCTCTTTAACTATTCTTAGCTGCTACATTTGGTTAATGTTACATTCAGCTTTACAATTGATTATGTTGAATATTATCTCCCAGAACTTTAGAATTTGTGTAAATTATAATCTGTCATCTTTACATTAATTTTTACCTAATCATTATTAGGCTTGGTAATCTTGGAGGGTTTACCTCACTATGATAGTGTTTTAACGCTATCGAACCATAACAGTTAATGCAGGTATTTTTGGATGAGAAGTTGGAATGTGGTGTGACTTAAGTCTACTTGCACTGTTTCTTTCTTTTGATTTCCTTTTTAATTAATGTAATATTGAGACAATTGATTTGTATAAGCCCTACGGGCGCCACTTATACAGTTTGATTTATATTGGACATTGCATATCTCGAACTGCTTCCATTGCGATTTAAATAAAAAAATTATATTATAAAGTGAATCTTTGAGTGTTTATACTCGGGTTTTCAGAACTTGGGCTCAACACCCAAGTAATGAAAATCGGGGTGTTACAAAATCTCAAGTGGACCACACCATTGAAAACAGACTTGGATGAAGGAAAAACTAAATTATCAACTATATCTAAAACTTCTGTGCTCCCAAGATGTTTTCAATGGTAACACATACAATATACCCAAAATATAGACCGTTTTGCAATGGGCCAGTGAGTAGCAATATGCGCTTGATCTAAGGACAAGAGGCAAAACCAATTGCTTTATATTAATAAATAGTGATGAATTTATTTTATGCTCCCATAGGGTATCGTACTTGATATGTAGGAAATAAACAATTGTACACGTTTGATACACTAACTTTAATCAAACTGACTAAATTATGGAACCAATTGTCATAGCCTAAAAATCTTAATGGTTGAGAAATCTTATAGCTTGATTTATGACGACTTATTTATTAAAGTGGGACATTTGGATATTTTCATTTTTAATCGTCAAAATATCCACCAATCTTGTTGTCCTCTAATCAAATGTGAATTCTTTAATTACTAATAATCTAAATTGAAGTTTTAATTTGAATTAGTTACCCCCCCCCCCCCCCCCCCCCCCCCCCCCCCCTTTCAAATTTCTCTATGTTTGGGTGTCTCATCATCAAAGTCTTTTTCTTATTTGCTAATGGGTATGACACCCGCTCCCATTTTCCACTTGCAACCCCCTTGGGTGCGTTAGCCCAACTCCAACACAGTATACCTCAGCCCTGTGTTAGCCACATACGATGGGCTTGGGAGTTAGGGCTCACTGATCAGAATTAAGGCCAACACTTTTAGGGTGTGTTTGGATAACACATTACTACATGAAATATTGATTTACATGTCAGAATTAATTTGAATGGGCATTTGGATTGCTTGTGAATTCATCTATGTGGCTTTAATCCCTTCAGTGTCCGGGCTTGTTAAGTGAAGCCCACGTAACCCTCCAGAGATCGGTGGTATGACCAAAGCTCCACTCGGTGGTCCAACACCCTATGTCGCTGCATACACCCTCAATTCCTTCTTTATTGTAAGAACCATCCATCTCCAAAAAATTTAAAACCCTACCATCAAAACCCAATTTTGACCCATTTCTATATTTGGATTCTAAATTATGAGCATCATTAGGTCATGTTTTCGTATTCATTCTACAATTGTGGGGTTTGTAAATCTGAGCACTTCGGATCGGGTTTACAAATTTCACTAATTTAGATCATGGTAATGGTTTTCTAATATGAACACATGGGCATCAAAGCTCGTATGGTTGCAATGGTTGGATGTGCTTCTTAATTTGTCTGGGAGGATTTAAGGTGAAGAAGCACCGAAAGGCACACAGTCAATCCTTTTGTATTTATAATAATCTAAAATTTTTCATTCACAAGTAGGTACAAGAGTGCTCGTTCCTATGTATATTTAATGTAAATTCTTAATTTCGAGAAAACACTATGTAAATGCATGAACATATATACACACTTATACACATATACCTCTTAACAATCTTCAAATCTTATATATCTTCATATACTCAATTAGTCATTCGATCAATTGTTAATCAGAGCATTTCGGATTGAGTTTGCAAATTTCACCAGTTTTGATCATAGTAATGGTTTTTAAGATGAACACATTGGCATTGAAGCTCATATGGTTGCAATGGATGGATGTGCTTCTGAACTTGTCTGGGAGGATTTAAGGTGAAGGAGAACCGAAAGGCACATAGTCAATCCTTTTGTATTTATAATAATCTGAAATTTTTCATTCACAAGTAGGTATAAGAGTGCTCGTTCCTGTGTATATTTAATGTAAATTCTTAATTTAGAGAAAACACTACGTAAATGCATGAACATATATACACACTTATACACATATACCTCATAACAATCTTCGAATCATATATATCTTCATATACTTAATTAGTCATTCAATCAATTGTTAAAATAACTATTCATCATTAAGTGAAGTCATTAGACCGTCCACTTCGCTTCTAGACCACTTGATCATAGAAAACCAACCTCGGGATCATCACATCATTGTGAAATAGACAATGGACATGATGTAAGCTATTTTTACCTGATCATCAACAAATCTAAAATTTAAATCATGATCCTGATACGCTTAGGAGTATTCTTCAATTTTAGGCAATGCTTAATTAGTCCAATTGAGCCATACATTTTAAATGTCGATATCAAATTTGTAAGATCTACCGTTCATCTAAATTCTCATTTTATCCATTGGATAACCCACTTACAAATCACACAACGACCATCTTTACAATCTCTGGGCATTTTCGGACGAATCTATTAGCTTACATTACATGCTAGGTTATTCCTATATTCATTCCAGAGCCCACACACCATCGAGGAGCAATCCTAGAAGTCTCACTGTTTTTAAAACCAGAAAAGATGCAGTGGTCATGCATGCATTCTACACCGTGCACCCTCACTCAATAAGAGTAATATTCAACCGTTGATTTGGGAGACTACCTGTATACTCACACCTAATAACGCTAAAGAATTTCATGGGCCACTCAATTTGTGATTCGAGACCCATTCGACCGTTGAATTTTAAATCTAACTTTTTTATACACACATTACTCAAGATAATCGAATTGAAATCATCTTTTTGTGATCTAAATCATCTATTTAGTGAGCTGATGGACACCGTGACCTGTTATCAATGCCCATCCCACCTCTAGTTGATCATATGTATAAAATAGAACCGAAACTCTAACGCACATGCATGGAAACAAACCAAACAATGCGCAAGATCTACAACAGTGTGCGAACAACACTCTTTTTTTTTACACACACCTTCACAGCCACACACACCAAAATGGGTACTCAAACCCATTACCTTAGTGTTAAACCTCTTATGAGTTTACCACTAAGCCATGAGTAGGTGCCCCCCATGCAAACAACGCTCGAACGAAAATCTTTTCATTTTTTTTCTTTCCATTTGGAAAACGGTTCATCTATGATCTGAAAAAACCATATTTCTACAATGACCTAAACTTCTCTTTAAGCTTTCACTATACATTTTTTTATCGAATATAAGTGGAAAAGAAAACTACTTATAGACAAACGGTAAGATCTCTACTTCGTTTCACTCATTGACTAAACTTTACAACTTGTAAAATTGTTACAGTAGGGTGAGCATAAGAGCCCAATGGAATCATATCCTCACCAAGGTATATACTATAGGAGATGGTATGCATACCACACTTTTAATGCATAATAACTTAAATGATAACAATATCACATCCTTGTTAATTTTAAGGATAGACCAGGACAGAGCACCCATGATACTTTTAGAAATGTCCAGGGCAGAGCACCCGTATATATGCTTTTAGGACTATTTCAGGGAAGATTTCTCGTGATGCTTTTAGAAATATCCCAAAGTAGAACACTTTTGTTACTTTTAAAGAACCCAAGACAGATCACCCATAAGTAGACTTTTAGAGAACGCAAGGTAGATCACATGTGAATTACTTTTAGAAATCTCAAAGCAAAGCACCCGTGCTTTTAATTCTCAATTCAATAATAACAACGCTCATGACATGAATGCAATTATATGATAAAGAGATATATCAATTACTAACTTTAACCCAACTATGCATCATTTAGAATTTATATTAATTATAAAGCATCATTAAGAACTTAATTACTAGTTGAGGTTTTTAGTCGTGAAAGAATTTCATTAACTTATAAAGTCTTAACTGTATTGATGTTAAATAATCTTCTCAATTTCAGTTTCGGTCAAGGTTCAGGGTTCGGTTCATAGGTCATCCGGTATTTGAACATTATTATCATTAACATTAAAATTCAAAATATAGCGAAGTTGGAGTTCACCCACCTAATTTGGCACACAAATTCGGTTCAACTTAGCTCAACTCGGTGCGACTCAGTTGCAACTCACGTAGCCACTCCAACGAGGTACATGGCTTTGTTTTTAGGGTTCATAACTTGTTGTACCTAATTTCGAGTTGGAATCAATCCTAACTTGACTCAGTAAGTCATTGAGTTTAACTAGAAAAGTTGATAAAAATGTAAGTCTTTTGAAATGGAACTTGAGCGGAATGACTTACCTAATGTTGTGTTAGTGACTCCACCTATCTCACCTTGATTCGATCAAAACTTAGTGAGTTGACTCGCTGAGTCGACTCGGACTCTTCCTTCTCTTTTTCTTTTTTCCTCTTTCTCTTTTCCATTCCTTTCTCCTTTCCCGGTGACGTCCAGAGGAGGTTCTAAATAGATCAAACCTAGACCCGATTCGAGTTCGAACTAAGTCAACTCGATGGAGTCAAACTCTCACAATTTCTCTTTCCTATTTTAAATGTAATCTCTCTCTCTCTCTCTCTCTCTCTCTCTCTCTCTCTCTCCAGACTGAATGATTTAAATATCTCTCTCAGGCCTCCTCTTCGGTGTTAGAATCATGTTCGAAGGGTTACTTTGCGTTGAGTTTATGCTCGGGAAGGTTCTATCATACGTTTTTTATGCTGCCTTCATGTGATTTGCTATTCCAATACGATATGCTGATCTTATTTGTAAGGGTTATCATCAGATGATGATTGGAACAATGAGCGACTTGGATATAAAATCAGGGCCCAGTCAAGACTGGGCGATGGTGGTTATTTGTGAGGAAGGCATGATTAAGGTACTTCCACATATTAACCATGGCATTGTAACATGTCCACCTAAGACCCATGTATTGTGTAAGTGCACACTTCCATGGTTCCCCATGAGTTGTGGGCCCCACTAGTTGGTGTGATGAAAAGAAATAATAATAGTAATAATAAAGGAAAGATGGCCTTTTACCTTAGAAGTCTTCTCACAAATGTTGGGGGAAGAAAGTTAGGGTTTCTTGGTGCCAAGACTTGGGTTCAAGAAGTGATTCTTGATGGGTTCTTCTTGCTCCCTCGGTGGATTTGATCTTCATAGCAGCCTGATGTCTCTTTGAAATTGATTTTCTTACTTTTAAAAAGGGTCTCTTGTAGTGATAATTTTTTGTTTCTTGAAGTACCAAAGAGGTAACTTGTGATGGGCATTTTTCTTGTAATCTCTCAAGTTTTGGGCAAAAGAACATTGTACTTTCTTATGTTATAATGGGTTTCTCTTGGATTTATCTCATGGCTTTTCCTTTTGCCTTGAAGGATTTTCCACATAAATCATGCATTGTGGTTTGATTGTGTGATTCGGGGCTTTTCTATTTGTGGTTTTGTTTTGGATTTGTGGTTCATATATGTGGATTTCATATTTCCATTTGATTCACATATAAATGGCAAGTATGTTGATTTCCTACATCATGGTCATCATGGTTCACAGGAAGAATCACCAGTTTCACATCCATGCCATCCATGAACAAGTTCCACATTGGTTTTTCATAGCATAACTCCTACGCCTTCATGCTCGAATTGGATTGACTTGCTAGTCTCTTCAGAACTTAATTAGTTGTAAATAAATCACCTGAATTGGTTGTCCATTAAGTGTTTTGATAGCTAATCAACACTGTCAAATGTTTTCAACCATTAGATCTTTTGTTTTTAATGCTAAAGTGTTCTTATCAAACTTGATGGGCATCTAATGGTGGATCTTTTGGTGGTCTACCTCTTGAACTTACTGTTGGGAAAACCGGTAGCAGAAGCAGAAGCCGAAATGCGTGAAGCAATGCGAGATCAAACGAGTAAACAAGATGCAATCAAACCACACACAAGCATTCACCACAAGAGAATCCGAATTTATGTGGAAAAAACCCTCAACGAGTAAAAAAACTACGGCACAAAGCGATCCACTATGAATAACAGAATATTACAGAGATTGACAGCCCACAAGCAAGGAAAACAGAGAAAACCCAAGCTCTCTCTCACACAACTCTCTCCCCTCTTCTTAACACGATTAGGAAACCTTAGACACCTTAGGATTATTGCTAACCTCGATTACAAGCTGTTTAAATAGGCAACAAAACCAAAAATAGCAACCTCTTACGCACTACCGAGTAATGCACAAGAAAACGCGTGTGCGGTCGACCGGTCGAACATTGCACAAAAACAGTCCAGGGAGGAAGAACACATGACCCGTCCACACTGCCTCTCAGCTGATCGATCGCCTGACTAGTCGAAGCCCTCTACAGACCATTCGGCCGACCGGTCTGGGCACACAAAACTGTCCAACCTTCTTGATGTGCATCTGGGTCACATGACTAGACTGGTCACCCGACCGGTCTAAGTACCCAAACCGTGCACATGTTCAAAGGCTCCCCAACAATCTCCACCGAGGCTTTGAACGTCGAATCAACATCATCCTTACAACGACATCTTATCTTCAATCATAGCTCCACCGTTTCTCGTGCCACCATCGACTTTAACCTTATACATTCACGCTCTTTTCCACTCTTCTCATGTGGCCCTTGGGCACTTGTCACATACATGCAACCGTGGATCTCACTGCCTTTCCCGCAGCTCCACCTTGAATTGTGCCCCCGATCAACATGTAAAGATGGCCACACCTCCATGCCTTCATACACACGAGTGCCCCCTTCATCACTTCACAACAACGATCGTGACCAATAAACACGCACCCTTTCACCTCGAGTGCACTAAGAGAAATCATATTCATCTTCATCTCGGGAACGTGCTTCACATCTTCCAGGACTCATTCGATTCCATTGAACATCCTGATGCGCACTGTTCTAATACCCACAACCTTATGAGTGTAACCATCGCTACAAACACCGATTCACCACTATACTTTCTGTATGTCGTGAATGAACTCCGGTCAGGACAAACGTGACATGAAGCCCGTGAATCTAGGATTCACTTACTACCGTGAGATCCCTTGCCAGATACAGTCAGAACTTCACAAATATCGTCACCATCCTCTACGGTATTGGCTCCCTCTCCATATGAATTTCCATACATATCTTACTTCAACCTGGAATTCTGACAATCCCCTCTCATGTGGCCCTCCTAACCACAATTCCAGCACTTCATCTTAGCCTTCCCTTTGCCCTTGGCCCTAGATCCCGACTTCGAATATCCTCCATGCTCAAAACTTCTTCCCCTCATAACCAGTGCCTCTAAGGAATAACAGGAAGTCACGTCACCGCTTTTCTTTCTCATCGCCTTCGAATGGAGGGCTGAGATAATGGTCTCGACGCTTATGGTTTCCCTCCCTGCGCACACAGAGTCCCTACACGACTCGTATGAATCTGGAAGAGAATTCAACAGAATGCATGCTTGATATTCATCCTTCATTGGTTCATCGATCTCCACCAACTTGCAAACTAGCCTATTGAACGTGCTTAGGTGGTCCTCCACCTCTGTTCCCTCAGCCATCCTCAAGGTGAACAACTGCATCAAAACATATGTGTGATTCTCTAGAGATTTCTTGGCATAAACCTTCTCTAGCTTCGCCATCGTTTCAGCTATAGTCTTCTCCTTCATGACATGATAGATAACATCATCCGTAAGGTTTAACAGGATTGAGGTTCTAGCCTTCTTGTCGAGCCTCGTCCACTCATCATCTTTCATAGCCTCGGGTAGCTTTCCAAGAGTTTATCAAGCCCTTTCTAAACTAGGAAGGATTTAACCTTCACCTTCCATAGCTCAGAGTTATTTTTCCCAACTTCTCTACCTCGAATCTTGCGCCCGATCCCATCTTCTCGTCTCAGATCTAAATTTTACTCCACTCCAACTTTATCTCTGATACCACTTGTTAGAAAAACCGGCAGCGGAAGCGGAAGCCGAAACCCGTGAAGCAATGCGAGATCAAACGAGTAAACAAGATGCAATCAAACCACACACAAGCATTCACCACAAGAGAATCCGAATTTACATGGAAAAACCCCTCAACGGGTAAAAAACTATGGCATAAAGCGATATACTATGAATAACAAAATATTACAAAGATTGACAGCCCACAAGCAAGGAAAACAGAGAAAACCCAAGCTCTCTCTCATACAACTCTCTCCCATCTTCCTAACACGACTAGGAAACCTTAGACACCTTCGGATTATTGCTAACCTCGATTACGACCTGTTTAAATAGGCAAAAAAACCAAAGATATCAACCTCTTATGCACTACCGCGTAGTGTGCAAGAAAACGCGTGCGCGGTCGACCGGTCGCAGATTGCACAAAAACAATCCAGGGAGGAAGAACACACAGACCCGTCTACACTGCCTCTCAGTCGACCGGTCGCCTGACCGGTTGAAGCCCTCTGCAAACTGGTCGGCCAACCAGTCTGGGCACATAAAACTGTCCAGCCTTCTTGTTGTACATCTGGGTCACACGGCTAGACCGGTCGCCTGACCAACCCAAACCATGCACATGTTAGAAAGCTCCCCAACACTTACATGAGAACTTTTTCCCTTCTCTCCCCCTGAAACATGGGTGATTGGATAACCCTTCCTCTTCTCTTGCATCTGTAGCTTTATATTGTTATATTGTGGTTGTAAGAAAACAATGAAAGCTTTCTTTCGCTGGGGATAGATCGAGAGAGGCAAAAGTGTACATATTTCATGTGGCCCACCCAATGAGCCGGCCAACCAGGGTAAGGCAGAGAAATCTTCCATTATGACACAGGGCCCAAAGAACATTCCCAATACTCAAGATTGGGTCAGTTTGATCATGAGTTGGGCCACAATTCTAACGATCTGATAAGCAAGCCAACCTAAGTTTTCCTAAGTTTTGGGCCAGAGCATGTTCATAGTAGTATAAGTGTAGGGAATGGTTTGACAAAGCCTTTGCAGTGTACACTGGTTTATTTTTGTTTTTTTTTCACTTGTAATCAAAACCATTGGTCTGTTAACGCCCACTGGTAGAACCCATTCCCAATATCCCGGACTAGAAGATCTCATCAACAATCAGTCTTAAGGCCTTCCAATCGATTGTGGACCCATTTTTCTTAACCGTTTATTTGTAGGAAGGAATCCATGAGGCCATATTTGAAACAAAGAACGAAAGCAAGAATACCCAAAAATAAAATTTGGATTGATCACTGCCTCAAATCCATAATTACAGATTTCAAGAGCTACTGCTTAGGTCACATGCAAAGAAAAACTCATTAGAAATGATGAGACAACCACAAGATAGGACGAAAATACTCTACACATTTTCTTTATTTCAAATCAATTGACAAGATCTCTCTCTATTATAGGAAAACCTCTGTCACTTGTAATCCAAGTGGATGTGGTCCCACCAAATCCAAGAGTGGATTAATAGTTGCACGTCTTATCTCCAAATATTTGTCCTGGACCATTGATCTAATTATTTTAATCGGGCGTGATTGATCCCATCTGTGCATGACAATCTTGATTGATAAAAATCATTTAGAAAATATTTAAAAATTCAACTGTCCATTCAATCCAGGCTTTTAGATAAATGATCTACACATCTCCAAAACCATGTAATGACATCTTTTATATTCCTTTAATTCATTTATATGATCCACCTATCTTAGCTACTTTCACAACGTACATCTGGCCCATTGAATACATTAGTTATGACCTTAAGAATGTACGCCAAAGTAGCACTACCTCATTACAATTCAACCATATAGTGGAGAGTACAAAGGACGCTAAGTTCACTTACGAGACCATTTTGGTAGTGGTCTGGCAGCATATGTGTCCCCATTTTGCTAGTGGTCTCGCAGTATGTGTGTCTCAATCCACATCATGATTGATCTAACGATGTACACATGATAATCACGCATGATCTTCTTTACCATCTTATGACCTATCCTCGCTACTAAATGTACGCTTGCAAAATCAAATTGATACGATGCCCATCCTATAGATCTCTATGAAATCTCATGATCTGGATCTACTCATGGACAAAAGCAGAGGTACATCTCATATGTACATGTACTTCATCATGCACTACTGTTGTGCACACCTGTATAATGTCAGCATTGTTGGGGCAGATCAAGCTTTTCATATACGATTTTTTTGTAAGACTCGTATCATTGACCAAATTAAGAATAATGTGAATCATTCACACATATCCATTCATATCAAATAATCACCAATAAATTTTAATAAACATAAAAACAAAAAGCATATGTATCCAAAATGCCTGATCTCACAAGATTGCCGGACAAAGGAGATTTTTGGAGCATAGTTCATGTGTGGCACAACAGACCAATGTAAGATTTATCTAACCATGGCCCACATGTCAGAACTGATGAAACCCATATGTATAGTGCACAGATGGGTTTACAAAACTAGTGCCTGGTGAAACGAGCCTGTCCTAGGTTTCGACCAGGCATGAACCTATTAGCTAGGCCTGTGGGCTGGCTTGAGCATGGCATGCATGTCCAATCAATTTTCAGGCTGAGTTTGGGCTCAGGTCATTTAAACCCAGCCTGACCCAGTCCAGCCTGTCTCGACTTCATATATACATGTCTTACATCCTACAAATATGTCATTTCAATATTTGATGAAGCAACCCATGTATGTATGTACACCATTGATTTCATTCCTCTAGCTGTCTATTTCTTTGTGCATGTTTAGCCCACTTAATCAACAGATACATTAAGAGCATTAGAGTGGAAAAATAATGGATTTAAGTTCAAGCCAGGCCAAGTCAGATCAGTTTGTGCCAGGGCCCACCATACTTTTCGGGCTTAGGCTTAGGCCTAATGTGCTAGGGCCATGCTAGGCTTTGCTCAAGCTCCGGTCTTGGTCACTAAGTGTTAGACCGAGCCCAAGTCGAGCCTTGCTCTGCCTAGACCCAGCCCATTGTCTCCCGCCTGTTAGATGAGTTGGTAGAGACTGTGTAGTGTATATGAGTGATCCATATTCAATCCCTGACGGTGTAACCTTTAAAAAAAAAAAAAAAAAAAAGAGCTCAGTAAGTGGGATCACCCCAAAGGATTGGAAAGCATGGAAATTGTCCAAATGACCAAAACGCCTATGCATTAAAAAAATAAAAATAAGAAGAAGAAAAAAGTCTTGAAAGGGGGTGGGTAACAACCTCCTCCCTTTGTAATACTATCTTTTTCTTTCCCTAACAAATCTAACACGTGTGGCTAACTATCTTCATAATCATGGGAGGATGATGTAGTAGAAATGAATACAATAGGTGAAAACTCATGAAATCCACACGTGTGAACTAATCTCAGAGTAAACAAAGGAAGAAGAGCAAAAGGGAAGTTGGGTGCTCTTCTAATTCATCTCTACCTTCCATTATCACATCTTGGGTCCTCTAGAAATGGAGATGTCTCCATATGCAACTGTCTGTTCAACTCTCAGAAAATCAGATGAAGCCAGAACTGCAAAACCATACATGAAATCTCAGTTGTAGCTAATGAATTGGAAATCGGCTTCGGCATTACTGTACTGATCACTATCGAAACCAGCATGTTGGTCCATTTCAGCCCAATACATTGTCCATTGACAAAAACCAGGTTCGTGCCCGGGACGATATTTTACCAGTCCATATCAGTATCTGCATTATTGATTGGACCCCAATTCCATGTGGCCCGCTTATCTGGTAGCGCGTTCTAATGTGTGCTCTAAACAATATTTTAAAAAAATAATTTGAAAATATATGTTGGATTCCCGTCCAACCTCTTTGGAAGCGGGAGAGAGTTGACGCTTGCACTTGGGGCTGGCAATGACCGGTTCCGATCGGATCAGGGTCAGCCCAAGTCCAAACGATTTACTGAACGAACCAAGAATTCTGGTCTGCAATACCAGACCCACTTAGTATTCATCAAGCCAAAACCCAACCCAATGCAGCCCATTTAATTGTAATCAGGTTAGGTTTTGCCAAATGGACCCCACACATGACCACACTCAGGTTTAAGAATGGAATACGGGGCTAAAGGTATTTCCAAACCTGGCCCAATTAGGTAGATGTATCTGTACTCATCTCCTGTTAGTTTGTTCCGGATGCATGTTCGGGCCAGGTTGGGTCATCTGACCCACCTCATTGATAAGCTATATGGGCAGGCCGGGTTGGCTAGGGTTTGAAACTGAACCCAACACATTTACTAAAGCGGGTCACATTTTTAACCTGAACCTGACCCATTAGCCATTTAGTTTGGCCCAAACCAGCTTCAGAAACAGGCATGTCTGGCCAGTTGACTCGTAGGCCATCCCAACCCATTGCCACCCCTGCATGCAAGAGTGCACAGAATCATTTCCCATGGTTTTAAAAATTGAACCGGAGGTTGAATTGATGAAGTAGATGGTTTGGTCTAAATGCTTCAAAGAGGTTTAGTCACCCGTACAAACCGGTTCGACTTACCGGTTCAAGTGGCGGTTCATATATTTGTATCGGTTCAGACTTGTTTGAACGGTTTTTAAGGCTTTATTAGCAAACCAGACTCGTAAAGTGGCCGTGCCTCTTCCCACCCAGGTGGATTGCCTAATACGGTCCAGTTTTTCAACCAGTGGCCCACATTGGAAGAGATACGATGTGGAGCCCACCAATCAAGCGATCTATAATCCCCATTCACAACAATCCAGTGAAAAATCGGACTCGTTCAGTTCTCTTATACGGAATGTCTTTCTCGGAACTCGGATGCACAATGATACGGAGGTTTGCAAATCCCAAGACCGTGCATAAGGTACCCCACATACACGCCTCCATGTGTACCAATGTGGAACTTACGTATGAGATACAATCCGTACATCAGATGGGGTCCCACTGTGTAGATGTTGTAATCCAGGAATCAGGATGGTTCACTATTTAAGTGGACTAAAATGTTGGAAACAGACGACAGGTTGGCAAAACTAGACCCAAGTTTTTTTTTTTTTTTTTTTCATCCGTCTATTTTCTCTGCTCTGGACCACCTTAGGTGTGAACGTGGCTGATTTTTTTATCTAGCGTATCCTAGGTGTGGGACCCACCCGGTAGAAGGCTTGGATCTCCTCATGCCCGTGTGCCATGTTGGGACATGTGACGGCGTGTAGATGGTCAGCCGTATATGCGTGCGTGGACTTGGCAGAATTTTTTGAAATTCAAGCAAGCTACTCATCCTGTGCACTTCTAACACTCAAAGTGGCACAACTAGCAGGTGATCCCGACCATTCATCTGCTGGGCCCCAGCGTGGACACCCTGTGACCGAAGTTGCTCACTGATGGTTGATCTCAACCATTCCAACCATTCAACCAATCGCTGCAAATGGACGATAAGAAGGAAATCAGCAGCAGACTACTTCCCACTAGAAAAGGTCCACTAAAACAAACTAGGACCATCTGATGCATCTGATTTTTAGACCTTCATCCATACACAGTAGATCTCACTAATTGAATGGCCTTGATCACAAGTACGTTGCGCCACTTTGATTTTCGTGGGAGTGTTGTTGTGCAGAGTCATTAGTTCAGTGATTACTCCATGATTAACTAACAGAGAAAGCAGAGAGGATGGAGAAAGGGAAACACTAGCTCTTATACCACAGGTCTGGTAGAAGAGTTGGGCAGCCTTCCTTCGGTTCATTCCAGATGCCAGCTGGTTGAGTGACTCGACCTGAGGAGCTCCCTGCATGTCAAAGTGCAACTTCAGGTGCCTGCACATAACCCATAATTAACAAAATGCCTTAGGGCCACATCCATATAAAAAGTACATTTTCATAAGGTTGTGTTGTACATGCTTTATATTGTGATCATAGATTGTCGACTCCCTGAGTCAGATGCGACTCATCAGAGTTGAATCGGACTCAATTGAGTCCAATCTGGTTTGGCACGAGTCCACCAATCCTATTCAAAATAGATCCCCAACTCAGCCAAGTCACAACTCTACTCAGGACTGAACAGGTCAATCCGTCTAACCGAGTTAGAAAACCATGATTATGAGTAACATGGTATCAGTGCAGATCTTGAATTCATATTTCTAACAACAATCGCAATAAGAGGAGTACAACACAAACAAACAGACGAGTGGCAATGAAGCAGGAAAAGAGTACCCACATTTTGATCGAGCGAGTGATTTCATTCATTGATGGGTCGGAGATTGGATTTGGGGTCTGAGTTGGTGCAGTTTCTTCCAACAGCTCTGCAATGATAAACGTACAAGCTTAAGGATAAGTTGGCATAGTAGAGGTTTGCCAATTCCACGTTCTGCCATGTATGCCGAGCTGGCATGTGGTGTAACATTGAGTCGTTCATCTGGCGGACCAACCATAGAAGATACCATGGCCCTCGAATCAGAGCAGTCCACTCATCAGGTGGGCTAGCATACTAATCAAAAGAACAATAAAAGGTGCGTCCAATTTCTTTTACACAGCTATTGTTGCGAATGCTGTGGCCCAGCTGGTGAGTAGACTTGATTCTTCATCCGTGGCACGAATATGGTGGGACCCACCAGATGGAATGGCTTGGATCCGCATGCCTTGTGGAATTAACAAATCTCCAGCATGGTATGACAGTAGAAAATACTACCACCACTGCTCTGGGACAAACTGCTGTAATAGCATAGTACTAGTACCAGTGATTGCAGTAGCAGCTGATTAATGTGGTTGGGTTAGATACCTAAATCAGGAGTAAGACCGTTCTCCGACAGCCTTCTGAGCTTGGGATCTCTTCTGTTCTGCCTCCACGGGATCTCCTCGTCGACTGGATCAAGGCCGCCCAAACTATGTCCGGATGACGAATGCTGCCGCTTTTTCGATCTGTTCACCAACCATTGCTTCCGTTGCTCAAAACCAATCAATTGAAGATGATTACATTACCTAACTCATGTATGATCTCACAACTAAACTAGTTTGATAAGCTACGATTGCTTCATGTGACTGAACCACTACCCATATTCGATTTCTTCATCAAAGACCAGATCTTTGATTCCTTTTTCCCCACAAAAGCTACTCAAATATCTAACTATTCATTTCTTAGACATAACAACTTCTGGTTTGTGGGTGATGAAGTCCACCAGAGGATTACAATTCTGTAGGAAATATAGAAACACTTGGCTTCAATACTGAGCTTCTTGTTCAGACCATTCATCTGGTGGGCCATTTTATGGGTATTGGCTGAACTAGATGGAGAAATTGAAAAAGCAAAATTGTAAAGCTTCATATGCAACAGCAGAAAATCCACTGACATGATGGCTAGCACTGTCTGATGGATGTGATTTTTAGTCCGTCGCCCATCCGTGGTGGGAGCATCAAGATGAATGATGTAAATTGAGGAAGGATTAAGCCCCATCTCTACAGAAGCATGGCTCGATGGGAAAGGCAACGACTCAATTGTATAATTCTAGTTCATAGTCCAAAATTTCAAATCAAATCTCAACTTCCCTGTGGCTATGTATGTTTTGAGTTTTTTTCACCCAAAATTCTACTAACCTTCCTGAATGCAGTTGGACCTCCGCATCCATTTGCAGGAAACTATGTCCGGATCCAGAGCTGGGAATGGATCGGGCAGTGTATTCTGTAATTCCAGGGAATGTGATTTGTTAGCCAATATAGAGAAGTTGAAGAGATGTATATTGCAGTGAGGAAAAAGGGACAAACATACCAGAACTCCCTGGCGTCGCAAACTGGTTCACTTTCAGTGCTTCTTCAAGTGCTTGTTGTTCGATATTGCCAAGGTCGGTTCTAAGCTTCTCTATGGAGGGTTGAAACTGCTGAAAGCCGATTCCATTTTGGAAATCTTCCATTGGCTTCAAATTAAAATATCTCACATTAGATGAAAATCCCTGTCCTCTATGACAGACTCAACAGATTTGAGCTGGAACCACTTTCAATTCATAAAAACGGCTTACAAATTCAGGTGGGTCTTGAGGATGTGCTCTCTTTGGTGGTGATGGCGATGATGGTTCTGGAGGTTGTGGGGGTGACATTCTTCCTGCAGATTACAATCAATAAATTCATCATGTACAACATTTTATTTCTATGATCGTTAGGATTTGAGCATTGATAATGATGAATGCGACTACTGTTTTAAGGGCCTCATGGCTCACATGCAAACAAGGCATATGTGTGCATCCAACCACTCATCATGTGGCCACACTGTCTGTAGAAGCCTTGCCAAAACATCAGAATGTTCCACTCACCTGAGGGAACATGTGTATTGAAAAGAAATTGATGGTCTAAAAATATACCAATGGTCCGCACTAAACATCAATATGTGGCCCACTGATGTACGGGATGGCCTGATTTTTGGGGCCTGTGCATCTTCATTTTGGACTCCAACTGATGAGTTGCTTGGATTCCACACACGTACCAAGTTGGCACATATGAGAAATGAGTCCCTCAAAATGGGAGTTGCAGAGATCATGTTTCCATTTCTCAAAGAATTCTGAAAACGTGTGAGAGAAAATGCTGACTTGAAGGTGAATCATGGGCAGTCTGTGGCCAGGTAGATTTCCTCCATAGCTCCAAAGAGGCTTGGGATAATATATTTCACCAGTAATATTTGCCAAACTAGAAATTAAGGCCACGGGTGGCCACTCCATAAGATCGCTGATCTTCATAGACAGTAATGGATTACGTCGCTGCCATACATTGGTTTCAGAGCATCATGATAAAGAAGTTGGCAAGCGTAGAGATGTTCAGGTAAGATGGTTTATACATACAATGGGAAATCAATAAAGAAATAGATAGATTTAGATAGATTTCTTGAAAAAATACCTTCTTCCGTCTTCCTTTTCTTGAGACGATGTCCGAAGCATCATGAAGCCAAGACTGGTAGACATTACCGGGAATGATGGTTAGCTCATTATCCATAATAATGTGGGCATTCCTTGGCCTTGCCTTGCGTTTTGTGGGCCGTTTCTGTTGTACAAAATAATCAGCTAATTAATGTTCGATGGATGCTAGTTGAGCGGGAAAGCATGATGCTTCTTGATTAATTGAAAAAAAAAAAACATTAAAAACTTAGTCATTACAGAGCTGCTGTGATTACTCTACCTCTTCAGCTATGTTTCTGAATCCATCTGGCTGCTGGTGATCTTGTGGTTCCTGCGGTGGGTCTTTGATTTTATTGGAGGGGGGATCATCTGAAGTTCATAGAACTAACTCAATGGGATGCAAGAAACAGCCAAGTTGTAAAATCATCCTTTAGTTTTTGGTGATTTATGCAAGAAATCTGGAACTTGAAGCTCTTAAGTGTCATCTTTTATATAGTTATGGGATGCTCTAATTTTCGTGGATATCAACAAAATGTATCCTTTCATTGTAACCTGAGTTTCCCACTTGCCCATCTCTAGAGTAAATATTTGTCATCAAAGGGCACACTTGAATTTCTTGCATTGGTCAGTCCTGGATAGGCCAATATACCATTTGCTTTGATTTCCTTGTTTAGGCCTCCAAGGATTAGGAATGATGATTACACCTACCATCCCCAATCCCTAGGGATTGCAACTGTTGGAGTTGTGCCAATGAATTGATGAGATGGATGGCATCTAGAGATATTGATGAACTTGATTGTAGATCACAATGACCATGGGCCCTAGATGGACATGTGAATATGCCATAATTAAATATGGGTTTATCACAAACAAATATAAACATAGGTTAAAAGAGAGATTCCTTGGATTTTCGTTGGATACTCGAGAGTGAACACAACGGTCATTAACTAAGGGAGAAGTGTGGTCCATCGATTTCAGTGTCATATAATATCATGACCACCTACTAGGTTGTAGGATAAAACTTGGTTATTACTTTATGTATCATGTATGAAGGAGCTAATGATGAGTGAAGATGGAAAGTATGCACCATTATACATGACAACGAGTTGGCGTGCCTTTGCCCTATCCCATAGTAGTGTGGGTGTGTCATGAATGCAGGCTCCTAGTTTAAACTTGTTGGGCATTTACATTGGTGGGTCGAGGTAAAGTCTTTAGATCAGGAGATCCATCATACCTTAACTATGTTAACTTAAGAATATAGCAGCTTTGATTAGTCCTTAAACCTAAATATGCGTGAGGAATCGATGTAACGACCTTGATATCAAATTAACCAACTTAATAAATTAACTTTTGGGATATTAACAAAATCAAGTACTTAATTAGCCTAACTAGTAGAGCTATTTCTGGTGGAAGGATAGGTTAAGGGATCAAATCCTAACACCACATTAATTAACTTTTTGCGAAAAATTACAAAATCCTGGTGGAATCTTCTAGACCCAAGGCTCTTTCTCTATTTAAAGGGAGGAATTAAAGGAAATTACTGTAGGAACCCTAAAACCAAAAGAGCAGCTGTAAGAAAGAGAAAAGCCTTGTGAAAAGGAGCCTCTATTGGTAAGTTTTTTTTAATCCGTCCCTTCGTACCAGTCTAGGAAGGTTCGAATCGAAGGATCCTAAAGCCGAACTATGTTAGAACCATAAATCCTAGGGTGATCTGACTAAGAGATTTCTCACGATGATCTGCAAATAGTATAGATGATAATAGTCAATGATGTAAAACAGTTTTCAAATATTTCGAATCCAAGCAATCCTTTGGTTATTCCAAATTTGATGATGAGAAAAACCATTGGATGGGTTGGACCCAATCCCGGAATCAATGGAATTCACAAAAGTTAAGGAGATAGAGAAACCCTAAAATTTTCAAAAAAATTAGACTGCATAACAGAATTTGTTCGTCTCTGATCGGTCAATCAAAGGCTAGAACATACCAATTTTTGTCCACCAATCAAAAGTTAAAATTTGTAGTATTTTCGATCGACAGATGGCTGAGTTTGGTCAATAAAAGGATTCCTCGATCGGTCTTAGTCGATCGAGGGGATCGATCGAAGTCACTACAAATAGTCCAGCGACCAAACTATATTAAATCTAGTAGTTTTGATCGATCAACGATGAGGATCAGTCAACCGAAGATGGTAAAAAGTGACCAGAGAACTAATCTGTAAATCAACATTTTCTTGATGATTCAAATTCTAGATTCAAAACCATATAATTGTTTGGAGGATTTATCTTTACTGAGAACGGGTGACTGAATCCCAATGTGTCTCATATCCGTACGAGTAAGATGGTTGTTATGATTGTTATGTTGATGTGCTACTGCTACCATGCTAAGGTGATTTGTTGTTGAATAATGGTTTGGATGAAAGATGAGTCATTATATTCATATATTCACCATATCCTCTCCTACAGAGAGATGTATTGGACAATTGTGTATGTTGATGCATCATGCATTGAGCATGCATTACATGCATCCATAACACTCTTGTGCTGATTTCTAGAGGCTCGCTCTAGATGACTTGCATGCATACCTCGTGCCTAGGTTCCTAGGGGATCTCCCTAGATAGTTTTCTGGTAGAATTAGGGCTGTCAATGGCACGGATCATGATCCATATCCGATCTGATTTAATCAGATTCGAACCAGTAATCAGATCAGCGGGTCGGAGATTTTGATCTGTTTAATAATCGGGTTGGATTCAGATTGACCTCGATCCGATCCGTTTATGATCCGATTAAGCCAAGGTATAAAAGCAAAAATGAAAATTAAAAAAAAAAACCCAAATGCTCCTCAATCTCGCCTCTCTCCTCTCCACCCTAAGCTGAGAAGGTCAGCTCCGTCTCGCACCATGCAACTACCAGCCCTAGCCCTTCTAGCGGTCCCCGTCCATCCATATGGCTCTCATCAGGTACCACCGACCACTATACCAGCAATGCATCTCTCTCTCTCTCTCTCTCTCTCTCTCTCTCTCTCTCTCTCTCTCTCTCTCCTTCTTTGGATAGCCTGCCAGCCACCGGTCCAAATGCATCTCTCTCTCCTCCTTGCTCCTCCTTTGAACCGGATGGCCCACCAGTTGTGACCCTGGCCCCCTGTGAACTCGATAGTGGACGCCCACCGTACTTGGCGATGCCACAACAGGGCCTGCGTGCTGGGCGTTGCGCCTGATGCAGGACAGCAGGAGACAGAGGTAAGAGGGCAAGAGACCAGCCACTGCCCAATGGGTGCCGCAGTGCTGCGCTTGAGCTGACTCAAGTTCGAAATGCTAAGGAGACGCAGTAACCCCTCCAATGGAGGTGGGTGGGTGCAGCATGTGACTAATCGTGTGTGTGCGTTGCCTAGCTAACAAAATGGGTGCGAGGTGGGTGTGTTGCCTAGCTAATAGAGTGGGCCCCACCACAATGTATGTATTTTATCCACGCCATCCATCTATTCTGCCAGATCATTTAAAGGCATGAGCCAAAAAATGAGGCAAATCCAATTTAGGCGGACCACACCACGGGAAAAAAAGTGGTGATTGAACACCCACCACTAAAAACTTCCTGTGGCCCACTGTAATGTTTATTTGCCATACAACCTGTTGATAAGGTCACACATATCTGGATGGAGGGAAAACACAAATATCATCTTGATCCAAACCTTTTGTGGCCTCAAGGAAGTTTTTAATGGTGGTCGTTCAATCACTACTATTGAAAACATCAAATTGTGATATTTGAATATTTGAATTCAAAATAGATTCGAAATCGGATCAGATCATGTTCGGGTCGGGTTTGGATATTGAAATATTTAAATGGGTCAGATTCGAATCATATGCTTATGATCTGAATCGGATTCGGATCAGATACGGATTAGGTATATCCTTAATTAGGTTGGATTCGGATCATCACTAATCTGACCCGTATCCGACTCGTTGACAGCCCTAGGTAGAATCATACCAAATGCCCACGATTAGTGGAAGCTTACTCAAAGAGTAGATGCAGGCCTTGCCCCAGGCCTACCTATGGTAAAAGCCTGTCAAGTGCAGATGCGGCTTGACAGTTATCCAACCTAAAAAAGTGGACGGTTTCTTTCATACCCACTTGACATGCATTTCATGACATCTTTGCATTCATGATCATACATGCATCTATATGCATATGCCATTGGATGTTGTTTGTGCTATCTTGGTGGTGTGATGTATGAACCATGATGGGTTCACTCACTAGCCTGGCCAACTAACATCTTGGATTGACAATCGTACAAAGACGAATGAGATAGGCAACTAAAATCAAGTGCAAGAGAATGAAGCTAGGTTGGTGATGTAGAGCAGGTCATCGACTATTACATGGCCCAAATGGACCAAAAGATGACCGGTCGGGTCGAAAGCAACCAGAACTATCAGGACAGTAAAATGGTCATATCTCACGATCCAGGATGAGTTTCGGGGTGTATAATATATGATTTTGGGGTAGCCCGAGCTACTTTAGTCACCCAACCCCGCTATGCAGGGTTTCCCATGCCGGAATTGCGAGATTCAACCGGATCAACGATCATTAGCTTAACTTTATTTCATTTTACTATTTATAGTAAGTTTTATTTCGATCATAACTTTTGATCCGTAGGATTTTAGAGTTCGTACCCAACATGAAAAGGGCTTAGAATAACTAGTAGAACAATATGGTTGGGCCTGTTTGAAAACTTTCTATTTTTGGCCGAAAACCATGAGTTCTAGTTAGGGCTGTAAATGGGTCAGCGGACTCGATGGGGTACCCAAACCCAACCTATTTAGACCCGACCCAGAGTCGACCCATTTGTTAAATGGTATGGGTCTAGGTCCAAGAACAGACCCAGTTGCTAAACGGGTCTGGGTTTGGTTTCCTTTATATGAGGCCCGACCTGAACCCATTTAGTAAGTGGGTGAGTTTAGTCTATGTTTCAAGGGACCCATCTAGCCCAGAACCGTCCAAACTAGGTTTTAAGCCTTGTAAAAATGCTTGCATACTAGATCCAAACTCAGACACATTAGACCCGACCCATTTATAAATGGGTCTGGGTGGATCTCCCTCTACCATACTCGAACCCATTTATAAATGGGTCTGATGGGTTGACTCAGACCCGACCCAGACCCAGACCCACCCATTTAGTAAAATGGTCTGGATCTAAAATTTGGACCCAGACCCATTTAGTAAATGGGTGGGTCTGCTAAACCTGCCACAAACTTGACCATTTACAGCCCTAGTTCTAGTAGGATTGAGAGACTTATATAAATAGTAAGTTTACTATTTATAGTAAGTTGCGTTTTTTTAGGTGTTTTAGTTTGAGTTAAGTCTGAAACTTCTACTTAGGATTTACTTTCTTATTTAAAGCATTGTCGTCACGTTAATTCTTATTCAATTTATTATTATGAATTTATTTGGATTTATTTTCTGTTTTCTTACTTATGGATTCTCGGAGGTCTTGTGGACTTAAGGTATTTATCTTATTAGGCAGACGATGATCGACCTAATCACGCCCTCCCTGCGTTAGTTGGTAGATGAAACTCAAGACTAATGGCCATATTTGGCAGAAGATGAACTCGCAGAATTAGACAGCTGATTATTATATGCAATTGAATTATTAGGAGATTTAGTTTTCATTCATCATAAATACTATCGTTGGATTTCTTGTGAAATTTTTTTAACGATATGACATTGTTGAATGATGTATGATTTATTTTAATTGAATAAAGTCCCAGATGGGTGGACATAGTTAAATTTCAGATTTACGTATGGATTAGAATGTGATGGTGGTAAAGCAAGTTATAAAACAAATGATTGATTGATAATCTTAGTGTGGACTTAGAATTCATTTAGTTATGCCTCCAACAAACATATGAAGAGTATAATTATATATATTTGATGTACGAGTCATGGACCATAACTCGGATCTGCGAGTGCACACTTTGTATACAAATTGTGGGGTGTGACAATCAAGGCCTTGATTATATGTGCTTTAGGCCGCTTTACAGACTGATCCACTAGTTTCGTTGGAAATATTAAAAGGTTTTACAAATGTTTCGACTATTAAACTTTTGTTTTAACCATTAAAATTGTGTTGATCACATTTGATGATAATCTAGTGGCATAGGTTTAATGTGGTCCACACTTGATCTGCATATATATATTTGGGGCAATAGTGGATGGCCATGATAATGGAAGGATAGAATCTATTTGAGTACATAGGATAAGGCAGGATTATTGAGTTCCAATATAGTAGTAAATATGGAAGACTATAAGGTGATTGCCATATATAATTAGTCTCCCTGAAACCCTTGTTCCTTCTTATATATAGAACTCTTGCTCCTTCTTATATATTGATCCTGTACTAGAGGTAGAAGAGCCACAAACAGACAGAGAGAGCCTTGGATATCCCCCCCCCCCCCCCCCCCCCCCCCCCCCCCCTATGTGCGTCACCTGTGCGCGCGCGCGCGCACAGAGAGAGAGAGAGAGAGAGAGAGAGAGAGAGAGATCTGCATCTCTCTTTCCTCATACATCACATGTTTCACACATGTGGGGTTCACTTGTGTAGACGGCTCTGGCATCTCCCCTTGCCCTACTCCAAAGGCTGACATTTGGCTCCCATTTTCTCCATCATCTAGGATAGATTGAGGAGGGACGTTCTAGTCGAAGGAACAGTATTGATGAAACGATGGTTCATTGACGACATTGATCAAGTAAATCATAACTATAGGATTTAAGCTTTCTGCATTCCAGAAATTTGAAATATCTAAATGGAAATGCATAATGTTATAAAAACTAAAATTGGATTTTGAATTTTTTATTTTAAACTATGTTTCGAAATTCTCAACAACGACACCTCTCACAGAGCTGTTATGTCCAATATAGGCTAATCTCACCCCTCCTAACCCAACCCCAACCAACACCCCCATTTGACCACCTTCCCAGGTCACCATTCCTTTTTTTTTTCACCTTTTATTATTCATTTTGCTCCTAACTTAAGTATTCCTCGTTCCTATAAATCTGTCGACTCAAGCAACCACTTTACAAATTCCAGCATTTGCTACTCCCGGCCTAAGTTGTCAACCAAAGTAAAGCTTCACCAATCCACAACCACTCCCAAGATTCACAACTCCCATGAGAGACTGGGGAATCCCACCATCTGAACAGCTCCAGGATTTTCACCTCCTTTTATGGATACAGACACAGGACGAGGGGAATAAGGAATATGAATGCATTTCTCAAATCCTCATAATCAATTATGGAAACCCGGTATCCTATCTGATTTCTTGATGCCATGGGAAAAACCAATTTCAGAATATAAAGAACTTAATAAGATAGGATAAAATCATGTCTTACTAGTACCAGTCAAGTTTCCCACTACCCGTATCCACATTGCAGAGTGTCAATACTGGCATCCTTAAGCATACTTGCATACATATCATACATACATTCATATGAAGTCTAACCTTGCTGGGGTTCCGCCCGAGGGGGAGAGGGTATTATAGTAGTAGGGACTTGTGGGTATTCTTCTGGAGTGATATTGAAATGGCCTTCTTCCTCACCTTCGATATCAAACCTACAAAAGGTCCACTTATTTAGAGGAGTGTCCAGTTACATAAATTGAAGGCAAACGGTAAGTGCAGTTCACATAAAAGGCTATACAGTTGTGTCCTTGGTAGACACAAAACTCATTGTTAAACCAAAATAGTACATGAAGCATGTGTTTATGACATCCAGACCATTTATAAGATAGGCCCTACCATGGAGCATTCACACAAAATCAAATTGACCAGAGGATCATATGCATCTGATTAGCGGACATACTCTCGTTGACAAATTACTTTTCTTTGATTCAATTGGCAGACCACAGATAAGAGCATGGAACAGAGTGACAATGTAACTAGCAAGAGTCCATGATATGGCCCACCAGATGGAGGATCAAGATCATCCTTCTCTGCCACATGCATGGTTTTTGGATCAAGGACATGAAAAACTATCCCAATACATAAAGGAAAGAAAACACTTAAATTAAACTGATCGTTCCAAATATGCATGTACTCTTATGACACAACTATTAGCAGCAGACTCTATATGAGGCCTTCAAATAGAAGTGGAAAATAAATATCTGTTTTCTGAATAATCTTCTTTTATTCTTTGAACATTAATAAAATCAAAACTCAAATGCCATCCATTTGGAACTAGTGGTCCTGTAGAATGCTTTACCCCACCTGCATTTTGTTTGGGCCATAGTTCTAAAACTCATGAAACTCGGCCAAGTCAACTTGACACCACGAGAATTCAAGCCAAGTCTTGACTCTGAGAGTGACTCAAACTCATCAAGCCAAGTTACACACCTTGGCAGAGCTCTTTTTAAGTAAAAAGTAAAAATAATAATAAAAAAAAAGAAAGAAAAATACATGAGTTAAATTTGATCTCATGATCTCTTCAAAAGAATCGAGGGCATATCTTAGTTTATAATACTTATATAGTTACTAACTATTGAGTCTATCGAGTCGAATCAGTCTAAGTCTTCAACTTAACCCAACCGGAATGATCATCGAGTCAAGTCGAGTTTTTGGGTTTTTAAACTATGATTGGGGCCGGCATTCTGTACATGTGAGACCATCTTCCAGTTGACCAAGCATTCATATGGTTGGCGGCTATATAAAGATTGATAGATTAAAAACCTCCTCCAAGAAATCTAGCCATCCGATCGGTAGAATTTTTCTCATTCCCTATGGACCTTTGGAAACATCAATTTTTAGTAATCTATTTGTAATCTGAACGATCAAATGGCTAAGATTGTCTAATGGGTATATTTTACAGCATTAATCACTCACAGTGTAGCCCACCACACAAACAGCCTGGCGCATTGAAATACAAGGCAAAAAAAAAAAAAAACCAATAATACAGGCAGAGCATTGTGTGTTGTCTTCAAAATACTCTCTCACCTCTCGAAGCGATTAAATGGATCTGTCTCTACCATGCACGAGCCGTAGTCATCGAGGAGGGTGATATTAGCGGGATCAGCTGTGGGAGAGAGAGAGAGAGAGAGAGAGAGAGAGGGGAGTTAAGAAAAACTTGAAATGATTCATGCATGAAATTACATAGATATTTGGATATTAATAATCTCAACCTTTTTTTTTTTCTTTTGGTTACCTATGCCCATCGCTCCACCTAAGCAATGAACCATCTCTTTATTGTATTATACCGTAAGGGTTGCACCTATCTTATGATCCTAACCATCCAATTGATGAACATGTCCACATATCTGATGGTTATGATCATCCTTTGCATGCAACTTGATTATGGACCATCCAAGCGGTGCACATCAAATTGACTATTATGTTGGTAGGATATGGCACTGATCAATGGGCAGAATGAAGTTCTCATACCATGAGTTGTGCTAAAGGTGAGTTATTTGATACTCTGGCAGAGAGTGATGGCTGTTATAGGCACTCATAACTTGTACATGTTGCACATTAATTTGAATTAAACTGTCCAATTTGTTGCACCTAGTGTAGGTAATCCATCAGGCCAAACTCATATCAGATGAATAATCCAAGGCTAACAACTTGGAGGGGTTCCAACCATGTCTCTGTACTAGACAGAGTGCGTTTCAACACCCAAGTCATGCCTTCATGTGCCATATGGGTTGTGGGTGTAAAAATAAAAGGTGGCTACCATCTTGGACTTTATTTTTATTTTTAATTAAGAGGGATGGAATTTTTTTATTTTTTTCTTGGTTACACCACAATGGGTAGTCGAACTCATGGCCTTTGTGTCGAAACTCTGTGAGTCCACCGCTTGGACATGAGTTGGGACCCAGGAGGGATGGATATTTTACATTTTAACCTTTCAATGGATGTTTATAATCCATCTAGATTGAGTTACTTGAATTATACGTGTACAGTTTTATCAAGCATCACACTGCAAGAATATTAAATTTTAACTGCGCCTGTACAAGTCAATTAATGCAGAGGCCACCACACATGATAGCGTGGCACAGAGGAGAAATCTCCAAGACATCCATCTCGTGGACCTCACTGTTCAGAAGCTACTACCAAGAGATAAAGGTAGTCTGCTCAATAGGTGTCCCATGAATAGAGAATTGTGAAGTTAATTGTGGCCTCCTTGAGTAGTGGATTGACCTAATTCTTAAGATAGAGAATCTAAATAGTAGTACCCATGTGATGGATGGCTTGGATACTGTGCCTGTATGCCACACTTGCATATGTAGTAGCATGTGCCCATTAGCTGATTTGTGCACGCAGGTATGTCTAGCAAAGCTCCTCTTTGTCACCATGAGAAATAACGTGTAGGATGTAAGGACAGGTTTTTAGAGCAAAGAGATAAACCGAAAGAAAAAAAAAAAAAACAACGAACAAACAAACGAAAAAAACTCCGGCTACATAGAGAATTGGTGCACACCAGTGTTTTCACATGGTTAGTCAAATTATCAATCTAGACCATCAAATTAGGTTTGAACCACTTTTTATGGACCTTTCTTTTTTCTTTTTCTTTTTTTCTGTTTTTTTTTGTTAGTCATCCATCCTTTTAGCTGTGTTAGCTGCGCAATGCACCCATCCACCGGTGGGGTTAATGTGTCTCCTTGGCATTTTGAACTTGAGACCAGCTGTTGAAACGCCTAGGCGTCTTCCAGCTGGGTTAGCAGGCCAGACACGGGCCATTGTTAAAATTCACTTTTCCATCATATATGTAGAATAGACAATACCATATCAAAGAAGGTCCACCATCATATGAATGGCCCATTCCACAGAATCCATTTTCGATATCACTTTCTCTTAGGAGCTTTTTTCATGACCATAACCATCTAATCTATTACTGGGCAAACAAACCATTATAAAAATAAATAAATAAATAAGGGACCAATGTTCGGAAATGTTAGAATTAATAAAATAAGAACAGTGACGTGGGGTTTTAAAAATGTACCTTGGTGGTGATTTTGGGCGAGGTCGTCTTCATCAGGATTAATGTTGATGTAGGCTTCACCCACATGGTCGAATCCCTGCATGGACTTGAAAATCTCAATAAAAGCACAGTTCAAGTGCGCTCAGGGAGCATCAGTACTCGCTGCGCGCATTCTCCTGCCAATAAAAGGACAGTTGGTTGGAAACTGGCAAGCACTTTCGAAAAAACAAATTGGGAAATCCAGGTTGAAATTCCAACGCACCATTTTTGGACGGTGGCAGCTCACACCGACTCTGGGTGCACACGGTGCGTACATTATTCATTCCCATTGATACATATAAAGATGGCATGCAGCCATTCTATACGGGAATTTGGGTATTTTACAGAGAAATAACAGAAACAAAACCTGAGTAAGGACGGGGAACGATCACATTCGTTCGAACCTATGGTAATAGTTTGGAGCCCACCCTTGATATGTATGTGCAATCCAAACCTTGAATTGGTGCAATTCCTAATGTTACCGTAAAAACAGCGAAGTATCCTAATCCAAAGCTCAGCTGGGACACGCCACAAGGAGCAATGGACGATCACACCTAAAACATACATATTAACGTGTTGTGTCCTACCTGAGTTTTGAAATGGCCTGAGTTTTGGGGGAGCGGATTGGGTAAGACCCCGGATCCACCAAGGTGGGTGGGACCCCTGAGGGTGGGGCTCACAGTAATGCATGTGTCTTAAATCCACGCCATCCAACCATTTTGAAAGATCATTTTAGGGAGTGATACCAAAAATGAAGCTGACTGAAATCTTAGGTGGACCACACCATATAAACAGTCGTGATTAAATCTTTACCATTGAAAACTTCATGGATTTCACTGGAATGTTTATTTGCCATTATTTTCCATCCAACCTGTTGATAAGGTCACAAAATGTAGATGAAGAGACCACATAAATATCATCTTGATCCAAAGCTTTTGTGGCTCACAGGAAGTTTTTAATGGCCTATCAGCACTTTTTTCCTGTACTGTGGTCCATCTGGGATTTGGAGCTGATTCATTTTTTGGATCATTACCTAAAATTAACTTTCAAATACGGATGGACGGCATGGATATAGTCACATACATCAAAGTGGCCCCAAGTCAGGGTCCCACCCACCTCGGTGGATCCGGGGTCTCACCTAATCCGCTCCCGAGTTTTGGCGTGTCCCTTTATCCTAGTTAGGCACAGCCGATGAATGGATTAGATGGCATATACACAACACTCTGGACCCTACATTCCATCGGGAAGTATCTGCCGTAGGTAAACCCAATGTCTCCTTCCCCTTTCATGTGGCCCATCTCAGGTATGGATTGTTGTAATAAGAGGTTGAAAACAACTGACAGATATTAAAAAAAAAAAAATTAAAAAGAATGTAAAGAACTTATTGATTTGAAGAACACTGAGTCGAGGCGTGACGAGTCACTGGGCTTGAAACCAAATCTGCCCTCCTTGGACCGCTTTCCAAATGCAACAGGAGTCACGGACAGTTGGCCTCCAGGATACAACGACTATCACCCTGGTCCCAGCTGTGCACTCGCCGTACAGGGCTCGAACCAGCAAGTATACCGCAAACTCGAGATGCAGTGACTCAGTGAGTCAGAAAAAAAAAACAGAGAATCAAACCAGAGTCCAGAGCTTTAGTAAAGTTGAGAGAAGATGATTTTCGAATTTTTTTTTTAAAACGGATTAATCAGATCTATATATAGACTTGATTAGGTGCTTAATGCACCATTTTGAATTGGGTTAGGTCCGTTGGGTTTAAACCCAACTGATGCGACCATCTGAATAGACGCTTCTCTGAACGTTTAAAACAAAAGACCGTTCGTGCAAGTACACTTTCAGTGTCCGTTGGAGCAAAAGGAAGGTGCGCAAGTATACTCACAGTAGACCCAGACCCAGACCCGGACCCGGACCCGAGCCCGAGCCCGAGCCCGAGCCCGGCCCGGCCCGGCACCGGCACCGGCGACGGCGACGGCGCGGCGCGGCTCGGCTCGGCTCGGCCGGCCGGCGGGCCGGCGGGCGCGCGCGCGCGTGTGTGGTTTTTGGCATAGTATGGTTCAATGTGCATAGCCCCCCACAAACCACAAAATTCACCTGCCCCCTGAGGGCCTAGCCCATGTGCAAAGCCTCTACTTTTATACTTGCTTTTTCCTTTAGTTCTTTCCGATGTGGGACAAAGAAAATGCACAAACTCCAAAACAAACTTGTGGAGGGAAACCATTTTCAAAGGAAAATTTGAAATAAATATTTTAAAATTCTTTTTTTTTTTTTTAAATACAACAATCCCCCACATGTTTCAAATTTCAAAACATTTCGAGTTTAGAGTAGAACAGTTGTGTAATAGTGTTGATGTCTATCGGACTTTAATCAACATTTAGAGTAAACAAGACAGGTTTACAGGAATTAGGTGACTATCGGTCTTTAACCTAACCCTTTAACGTAAACGGCCATACATGCCACTCACACAACTATTCCGATACTGCTGGTTCTGCGGTTTGGTGCGTTTCGGCCATGCACCTTTACCTGGATTTTCATGAGCGCTCTAGAGAATAGCCTAATATCTCATAGGAAGCGGCCTCAACTTCCACACTCATATAGGTGAATTACATCAAGTGTACACAGCAAAAGGATACACCACCAATCTTGGTTATGGATTCATTAAGAGTTCAGACTCATCCTCCCAAACATTGCTGTTTGCACTGCGTACATCTCAGGAAGGGGTAACTCACTGCAGTGCTTCCTAGTCTCCTAGTGTCTTTTTGTTTACCCATTGAACCTATCGCATGGGATCTCCACTTGTATAGGTTGGGTTGCCGACACTGGTAGCTCATAATGTTAGGCTCAACCCCATTCCCTTCGATGTTTCTATGACTAACCCTTTGGATAGTCCTTTGGTCAGAGGATCTGCCAGATTCTTTTCCGATCGTACGAAATCAATAGTAATAACACCATCAATCAGCAGGTGTCTAACAATATTATGTCGAAGTCTGATATGTCTACTTTTACCATTGTAGATCTTACTATTAGCTCTGGCTATAGCTGCCTGGCAATCACAATGAATAGATACAGTCGATACAGGCTTTGGCCAAATAGGTATATCTGTCAAGAGATTTCTTAGCCACTCAGCTTCTGAACCTGCTTTTTCTAATGCAATGAATTCCGACTCCATTGTCGATCTAGCAATGCACGTTTGTTTTGTAGATTTCCAAGATACTGCTCCTCCACCAATTGTGAATATATATCCACTTGTGGATTTAGTTTCATCAGAGTCAGTTATCCAATTGGCATCAGTATATCCTTCTAATACTGGTGGATAACCTGTATAACATATACCATATGTAGCAGTACCTTTTAAATATCTTAATATTCTATTTAAAGCATTCCAGTGATCATAACTAGGGTTATGTGTATATCTACTCAGTCTATTTACAGCAAAAGCAATATCTGGTCTTGTACAGTTCATCAGATACATTAAACTACCAATTACTTGAGAATAAGTATGTTGAGATATACTACTTCCTGTATTCTTCTTGAGTTGCACAGAATGATCATATGGTGTACTGGCAGGTAAGCAATCGAAGTGTTCAAACTTCTTTAATATCTTTTCAACATAATGTGACTGAGATAATGTAATATTATCATCTTTCCTGATTACCTGAATACCTAGGATCATACTTGCTTCTCCTAAATCTTTCATATCAAAATTAGAAGACAGGAGTTGTTTAGTATTATTCACAAGTTTTACGTTAGTTCCAAAGATTAGCATATCATCTACATATAGACATATAATGACACCTTCATTATCAGAAAATTTACTGTAAACACATCTATCTACATCATTTACAATATAACCATTTGATTTTAAGACATTATCAAACTTTTCATTCCACTGTTTAGGGGCTTGTTTTAAACCATACAAGGACTTAACAAGTTTACATACTTTGTTTTCTTGTCCTATGATTTTATATCCCTCAGGTTGTTCCATATAGATTTCTTCTTCTAACTCACCGTTTAGAAATGCTGTCTTAACATCCATTTGGTGAACCACTAACTTATAAATAGATGCAATAGCTATTAATACTCTAATTGATGTAATTCTGGTTACAGGTGAATATGTGTCAAAATAATCATATCCTTCCTTCTGTCTAAAACCCTTAGCTACTAACCTGGCTTTGAACTTATCTATAGTTCCATCAGGTCTAAGTTTCTTTTTAAAAACCCATTTACAGCCTATAGGTTTGCTTCCAGGAGGAAGATCTACTAGTTCCCATGTGTTATTAGATATTATTGAATGTAATTCATCTTTTATAGCTTCCTTCCAAAAGGTAGCGTCTGAAGAATTTATAGCTTCTGAGTATGTTACAGGGTCATCTTCTAATAGGAATGTAAAAAACCCATCTCCCATATTAGTTTCTTTTCTAGCCCTTTTACTTCTTCTTAGTTCTTGATTTATTTCATTAGAAGCATTAAGTTCTTCCACTATTTCATTAGTAGTTTCTATAGTTCTACTAGTTAAGTTCATATCCAAAGTATTATCATCTTTTGTTCCTTCCAAACATGATTTAAAAGGAAATACATGTTCAAAAAACTCTGCGTCCCTGGCTTCTATAATAGTGTTTGGATCTAAAACATTATTCTTTGAATTTAGAACCAGGAATCTATATGCAGCACTATGTTGTGCATAACCTATAAAGATACAGTCTGATGTTTTTGGACCTATCTTGGTTTTCTTGTTTTCAGGTAATCCTACCTTAGCAAGACACCCCCACACTTTTAGATATTTGTAACTAGGAGTATGACCTTTCCATTGTTCATATGGTGTCTTTCCAGACACCTTGTGAGGTATTCTATTTTGGACATAACAGGCTGATAGGATAGCTTCCCCCCACATGTTGAGAGGCAAACCTGAACTATTTAACATTGCGTTCATCATATCTTTTAGAGTTCTATTCTTACGTTCTGCTATTCCATTTTGTTCTGGTGTATAAGGTGCAGTGGTTTCATGAACTATGCCATATTTTTCACAAAACTCCTTAAACTGTGTTGACATATATTCTCCACCTCTGTCTGATCTAAGCCTTTTAATTTTTCTACTTAGTTGGTTTTCAACTTCAGTCTTGTATTTGATAAAGGCTTCAAATGCATCATCTTTATTTCTAAGAAGGTAAATTATGGTATACCTAGAACAATCATCTACAAAAGTTATATAATATCTTTTACCACCTCTAGACATGTGATTTTTGAAATCACCTAGATCACTATGAATTAACTCTAGTAATTCAGAATTTCTAACTATAGATTTGAAAGGTTTCTTATGGAATTTTGATTCTACACAAACCTCACATTTTTCTATATTTTCTTCTGATAATAAACCTAACCTATTCATTCTTTTTATACATGCTACATTAACATGACCTAATCTACTATGCCACAAAGAAGTAGACTCAACAATATAAGCAGAACTGGATGACATATTATTATTATCAACGTTTACAATATAAAGACCATCATTACAATAACCCTTCCCAATGAAGGTACCATTCCTAGTCATTACAAGCTTGTCTGAATCAAATACAAGTTTAACACCAGTCTTGTTGAGGAGCGAACCAGAGATCAAGTTTCGTCGAATATCAGGTACATGTAGGACATTGTTCAACATTAACGTCTTTCCCGACGTAAGCTTCAGAACTATCTTTCCTTTTCCAGCAACCGGAGAGGTCCGAGCATTTCCCATGAAGACTTGTTCATCATCACTTATTTCTTGATAAGAGGTAAACATGCTACGGTCCTTACAAACATGCCAAGTTGCCCCGGTATCCAGTATCCATTCCAGGTTGTGTACAAGGAAGACTTCGGTCAGAACCGCAACAACCGTTTCAGCTTCTGTTTCAGCAAGATTAACTTGTGGCTTATTGTTCTTTTTCTTCAGCCTACATACGTTTGCATAATGTCCTGGTTTTCCACAAAAATGACAATTGCCTTTCTTTTTGAACTGTTTGTTTGGCTTCTTTTTCAGCCGACACTCATTAGCATAGTGTCCAAACTTTTTACAATTGTGACATTGTATTTTACTTTTGTCCTTCTTTTCCTGACCTGATTCGATTAGGTTAGCCTTTGAAACAGACTCATTGGCATCACCAATTTGATCTCTGATCCTATTTGCCTCCTCTATACGTATATGTACAATTGTATTTTCCAAAGAGACGCCATTCTTTTTGTGTTTCATTTTATTTTTGTAATCTTTCCAAGAATGAGGTAATTTCTCAATTAACGCTCCAGAAAGAAATACCTCGTCTAACTTTATTCCTTCAATTGTTAATTCATGAGTCAGATTTTGATAATCATGAATTTGATTTGTGACAGGTTTATCATCTGTCATATTGAAGTGAAGGAAGTTCGATATTGCATGTTTTTTAAATCCAGCGTCTTCAAGAACATACTTCTTCTGAAGTGCATTCCATATCTCTTTCGCAGAATCATACAAAACATAAACATCATACAGTTCATTTGACAAGGTATTCAGAATGTAATGTTTGCAATTATTGGCATCTTGAACTTCAGTTTGGTTGGCTGGGTCAACTATAAATGTATCAGACAAGATGTAAAAGACTTTTAAGGTTTGTAAAGCAAAAGAGATTTTCTGTTTCCATCGTTTATAATTCTGTCCAGAGAAGGGTTCAATTTTGGACAGTTCAGTAATAGGATTAACTGTGATAGTAGCCATGTGTGCTTCACTTTGGTTTGAAGAGAAAAGAGTAAAATTCTGTTCCGAATTAAGTTTGGAACAAACAGCACAAGAGGAACTGTAATCTGTTCCGAGTTGAAATTGGAACAGACAACAGAAGATCACAGAAATAAAATCTGTCTGTTGTTTTCAACTTGAATTTGGTTTCAAGATTGTTGTAATAAGAGGTTGAAAACAACTGACAGATATTAAAAAAAAAAAAAAATTAAAAAGAATGTAAAGAACTTATTGATTTGAAGAACACTGAGTCGAGGCGTGACGAGTCACTGGGCTTGAAACCAAATCTGCCCCTCCTTGGACCGCTTTCCAAATGCAACAAGAGTCACGGACAGTTGGCCTCCAGGATACAACGACTATCACCCTGGTCCCGGCTGTGCACTCGCCGTACAGGGCTCGAACCAGCAAGTATACCGCAAACTCGAGATGCAGTGACTCAGTGAGTCAGAAAAAAAAAACAGAGAATCAAACCAGAGTCCAGAGCTTTAGTAAAGTTGAGAGAAGATGATTTTCGAATTTTTTTTTTAAAACGGATTAATCAGATCTATATATAGACTTGATTAGGTGCTTAATGCACCGTTTTGAATTGGGTTAGGTCCGTTGGGTTTAAACCCAACTGATGCGACCATCCGAACAGACGCTTCTCTGAACGTTTAAAACAAAAGACCGTTCGTGCAAATACACTTTCAGTGTCCGTTGGAGCAAAAGGAAGGTACGCAAGTATACTCACAGTAGACCCAGACCCAGACCCAGACCCAGACTCAGACCCGGACTCTACTTTTATACTTGCTTTTTCCTTTAGTTCTTTCCGATGTGGGACAAAGAAAATGCACAAACTCCAAAAACAAACTTGTGGAGGGAAACCATTTTCAAAGGAAAATTTGAAATAAATATTTTAAAATTCTTTTTTTTTTTTTTAAAATACAACATGGATTAAGCTGGATTTTGGGATCTAGGCCTCCATAGGTTCATCTAATGGACAGGTTGGATGGAAATCACACGTCACGGTGGACCCCACACACCTTGAAGGTATGGTAATTACTATGTGAAGAATCCGCAGGACCATGAGGACCGCACGCGCTTTGCTGATGAAATTATAAAAGGGACATATCCTTACTTTCTATCTCCCATGGTCATGATCACACACTACCTGGACCGTCCACGAACCCACCAATAGTTACGCACTTCCTAGAACAGTTCCTACCCATGCAGTCATTGATATTTTCATGCTGTCATTGTATTTTGGGCCGTTAGATGTGGGACATTGCCTACCCATTAGTCGTTTTCCCTGTAATCGGTACACTTGCGGTTTCGCATGAAGTTTTTGCGTTGGGAACCTGAGAGGGGCCGGCCGTGATATTTATGAGAAATTCATCCCGTACATTCATTTTGTGAGCTGATTTTAGGACGCATGACAAAAAATGAACATAATCCAAGAATCAAGTGGACCGCACTAAAGGAGAAGGTGGATGGGGAAATTCCGACATTTGAAACCTCCCTGGGTCCACAGTGATGCTTATATGCCATCCACACCGTTCATAATGCCATTCATACTAAGATGAACTGAAAACACAAATATTAGCCTGATTCAAAACTTCTTTGGCCCCATGAATATTTCAACTGTGGACGTTCAACCCTCACGTTTTCGGCCCACTTGAGTCTTGGATCCGGCTCATGTTTGGTCACACGTCCTAAAATGAGTTCAAAAAATGGAGGGACGGGGTGGATTTCTCACAAACATCACGGTGGGCCTCACCTAAGGTTCCCACTTCCCAGCAAGCTTTTGCAGGGAATTCGCGTCGAAAACGTTAGAAAAGTTCGGTCAAGTTTTCACAGCCGTACATTTTGTGGCCCACCTGACTTATAGGCCAAACCGATTCTTGAGTCAGGGCATCTACATACCCCTCCAACATATCGATTGGGTCTCACGCCTTAGTGCCATGAGGGCGCATCTGTAGCGACTATACATGAGCTGCCTTCTGCACTCGTGCGGGCTTTATCAAATCTCACTCAAGCAAGCTATAATCATCTGGTCCTGCGGCTTCGATTCGCCCAGGTGATCGGACCACACATGCAATTGCAGAGATCATAAATGAATGCAGGTGGGACACTTCTTTCTATCAATGCAAACGAAAATTAGATGATGAATGCCAAGTGCACTTTGAAAGTGTAATCATGTGCGAAATAGGAGCCGCTCAATAGCTTATCCCCACTTGGAGTTTATGTTGATATTATATGATCATCAGATGGACCACAGTCTATCTGCTGATCATACGTATGGCCAACCGTCCAGATTCAATGGATAGTAGCGGCCCAAAGTGAGGATTGAATTCCCCTGAGTTTTGAGACATGGCATCTACACACGTGACATCCCTCAAAAGCAGATCCCATCTCGCACTCACGCACGTGTTCCTCGTCTCCGTTTATTCGACAAGCAGTTGCGCGTTCGTATTGAGCATTTATCACATGAAAATGCCCTTCGGATACCGTGTTTTAGATCATGCCGTTCATCAGGTGGGCCTCAGAGTGCTTGCCTGTTCTGTCCCAGAGTCAGGCCGGTCCACCCATTTAGCGTTCCAAACTATGAAACGGTGAATGGTTAAAAAGAGATGAGCAATATTCTCACATTCCTTGTACACGTGTGACTGCGCATGAGGGGACGGGACTGTTCGGGAAATGGCATCGACAGAATGGGGTCAAACTGATGAGTAGCTTGGATCTCTCACACATAGAGATGGGCCACATCGCACGTGGGGCCGGGACTGCACCTTCGAGCCCCAATACACGAGTCCCATTGGGATATCCCATCAGCGAAAAGCTTCTAGTCTTCGCGTATGACCAGTCGACCCACCTCGTCTAATGCCAGCGTTGCCCCTACTTCGAGTTGGGAAATAGGTGCAAAACTAACAGCAGTGGCCGCATCTTCACAAGGGTATTTCCATCATTTTCGCGTAACATACTCTGTCAGTTCAGAGATCTGTACGATTTCGAGACAGCCCTAGTAATCGGGTGCGCCACGTGGCAGGAATCGATAACGGTCGCACGAATCATGGACCTTGCCGCTTCTGCCAAAGCAGATCGACTTTACGGAATATTTACCAAAACACCATCGTCTTCGGAAAAGGCAGAGCAGCTGAAGGCGGACGCTAGTTTCCACTTTCCTGCAACAGAAAGCCCTGTGGGACTCACCTATATATCCGAGTGAAATTCACTCCGTCCATCAGTTTACGGGCATATCCAAGATCTTAGTGGGTGTTTCCAGCAGTGTGGCCCACTTGGATCTTGGATCTGTCTCATTTTTGGGCACTCGTCCTAAATGAGCTCGTGAAACTGATGGACGGAGTGGATTTCACACAGACAACGCATTGGGCCCCACGGGACTTCGTGTTGCAGGAAACTCGCCTCCGGAGGGACCTACGTTTATAGATAGCCTACGGTCAGTTCCTTGTTGTGAATGTTGACCATTGATTGCGGCTCTTCATGTAGACCGTCTGATTGGGATTACCGGCCGTGGTCCATCCACAGGTAGGACCCACCAAACGAACGGTGTGGACACACAGCAGACCTGCCACGTGTGATCGACTGATCCAACATAACCGGCAAAAAAGGAAGCTTATGAGCGTGAGTGGCACCATCGTAAATAGATGAATATACCATGGGGAAATAGCTGGCGTTCGCGAATCCGGTAGTTCCTGCACTTGTGCTGGAGTAGTGGAGGGCTTTCTCGCGGTCACCAGTTTCCATGTCTCCGCTATTATAATCCTGCAGCGTAACAGCTTCGTACCTGCATGAACCCCCAACATATCTTTCAGCTTCGAAATTCTTATATTTACGGAATTGCCACTGTTGGCTTTTACCATAACTACCCCATGTACTCTGAAACTACTCAATGAATCGAGTTTTAACTGGTGTCTTGCCACAAAACATCCAGTGGCATTTTCGTCCTTCCATAAAAATAGTGGACTGCTTGCTTCGAGTTACAGGGACGAAACGGTGAGGACTACAATTTCTAATAGTCCCGCGGAGTAGGATACGAATTCACGTTTACTTACTTGGCTTGGGTTTTCCCTTTGGGAAGAACGGTGGGATCGGCCCTGGCCTTCACCTTCCACGCTTCGTTTATCTCCACCTGCAAAAACACTCGAAATTACGGAAAAACCAAACTATCTCTATCTCTTCAATGCCGTCAGATGAAGAAACTAGAAAATTACCAGCAGACGATGAACGTCATCTGACAATAACACAACAAGCAAAAACCACCAACCATTAGAATTCCAGACAGAGAAAGAGAGCATATACACAGAGAAAGCGTGTTTAGTGGAGAGAGTATATACCGTATAAGAGCTTCACCTTCCTCTCGTATACAATCACCACGCCACCTGTAAAACGCCGCACAAGATCATGTCGTGGATTGATTGCAGAAGAAGAACGATGATATAGACGCGTTTGTGATGATCTTACCCATGAGAATGCCGGAGAGTCTGAGAGCCATCGGGACCGTCGGATTAAGTATTTCCTCACTGAAAAAGAAGAGAGAAAGAGAATGAGATCGATCTGAACGGTTGTGATCTGATGAGTGAGAGAGAGAGAGAGAGAGAGAGCGAGAGAGAGGGAGACCAGATCTTGATGATGTTGAGCTTGTCGAGCTTCCTTCGGTTGATCTTCGCGTGCATTGTAGCAGCCATCCTACAGAACTCCGTTTTCAGGTGAGATTTTACTAAACGGAATTGGAATAGAACGGATCGGAACGAAAAACTTAAAGGGAGGAAGGGCGTCTGACCAGATCTGACCGAGAGGCGCTTTTCTTGCGAGGAGCTGATGCGAGTAGAACATCTTCTTCTTCTTCTTCTTCTTCTATCTCTGCAATTTCAATGTGCAGAGATTTCAGAGAGAGAGAGAGACAGAGAGTGAGAGAGACAGAGAGACAGAGATTACAGAGGGAGAGAGAGAGAGAGAGATTACAGAGAGAAAGAGAGAGAGAGATTGCAGAGGCGGAAAGGGAGGAAATGAAGACTCTGTAGCAAACAGGGGAATGTCGTGAAATAAAACAGGGTCGTGAAATGAAAACGAGATGATCCACGCGAGGAACGATTGAAGGGGGTGAAACGCGGAAAATATGCCAGCTTGTACACGTGCGTGGAATCAGACCCGTGTTTCATGTAGGGTTTGATGAAAAACAAATCTCTATTCCAAACTTCAGGATGGCCCACTCATAAGGTGAACCAAAAACGAAAATTGAATATTAGCCGTTGGAAATTTTCTGAGCGGCTATTTTGCTCTCACTGGTGTGGCTCACGTGATAATTTAGTATAACGCATGTTCACTGTACAATACCTAATGAATGGCCCAGATATATTACACGTGTGCTATAAGCGGAAAACAGACCGCGCATGGTATTCGTTGCGCAGGCCCGCATTCTGCCAAAACCCTAAAATGTGGACGCGACATACCGTTAACCCTCTGTGGGCCCCACGAGGATGTTTGTGTTATATTCACTCCGTCCATCGGTTTTGTCACCTAATTTGAGGTGATGAGATATGAGGGAGATACAAAACTCAAGTGGGCCACACGAGTGATGATTGAACGTCCACCGTTGAAACCGTAGAGGGGTCCCATAAGTTTTGACTTTTGAATCAGGGTTATATTTGCATTTTCCCTTCATCCATTGCGAATCACCTTACGAACGGGTTGGATGGCATCTAAACATCACGGTGAGCTCCAGGAGACTTTCAACGGTGGATCCCTCCATCCTCACTGTTTCCTATGGTATGGCCCACTTAAGTTTTTTTATTTTCTCCCTCATGTTGGGCTCATGTCCTCAAATAAGCTGACGAAACGGATGGACGGAGTGGATATAAATCAAGCATCGTGGTGGGCCCCACAGGGCTTTGGATTACAAGGGAGCCTTCCAACCCCCGCTTACAGGCTAGACAGACTGATAGAGATGATAGGTTGAGCCGGAAGAACCGTAAGCACGTGATGTGTCAATCAAGACCGTCCATGGAGTGGTCCCACTCCCTACTACGGATGGAAAATGGTTCAAGACACAGATAGATCTGATGATCCGATCCGTCTAAAGGTGGCCTTCAAGGCGCCGTTAGTGAGTAACTGAAAATGAAGAAAACTTATGGACAAGATCGTCGATAAGTGTTATTTTCGAACGCAGGCCATCCATGATGAGTTTAAGTAGATGGACGGTCCTAATTGATACATCATCCTGCCACGTGTGGTCTTGAGAGGTGGCCCTCCCATATACCAGTTCTTCAGCCTCTACGTATTATATCCTTTAACAAATTGGCCACCTGATCGTGAGAGAGGGTTTCGTGTCACAAGTACCAACTCGGCACGTGTCGTGCGCCATGCCTGATCATGAAAGTGGGCCACTTGTCAGGTGGCCACACCATGTATGTTGCATGTGGACCGTTAATCGGGTTCTGTAAATGTCCATTTTTTTTTCCTATGGATGCGTCACCCACTTGATGAGTAGAGCAACCTAATTCTGGCCAGAATATTCCCGGTGGCCCACCCAAGAAAACCCAGTGTCACGAGAGGGGTGCACCGTAAATTTTTTTTTTTTTTAAATGGACGGCTAAGATTACTGCTTAATTGTCCCAATTCTTCGTACCCAACTGGGCCCACCTCTGATGAAGTGGACCACTGGATGGGAGGGGGCGCACCGTAGATTACAAGTAGATAAATATCAGTTTGCATGTTGGATTGATAAGGTGGTCCACAGCATAGAAAAACAATGGACCATAACCAATCTGATAGGTGGGGCCGGCCTGATTGTTACGAGGACCGGAATGACCTGATGTACCTGCTTCGAGGCTGTGTAAAGCGGGTGTTGTATCTGTAAAACACCCAGCAACTGTGGGGTCCCCCACGTTGTATAAGTGAAATCAGCTCCGTCCATCAGGTGAGAACCATTAGTCGGACCGTACATATGCCCATAGAAACGGGAACAATGTTAAATTGCTCCGCACAAACCTATTTCCATTGTTTGATGTGGTGTGGCCCATATGAGTTGTGGGTCTAGCTAATTTTTCGTCTTAGGGCGTAACATGGACGTTAGAACCTGATAGACGGAGTGGATATTAAATAAACAACATGATGGCCCCACAGGCTCGGGTGTTCTACACATTGAGTAAAACAAGTGTTCTAGACGATTCCATTGCCCAAATCGTTCAGTGCTACATCGTAACCAACCGTTAGTTTCACAGGTTTTAACAAGAAAGAAAGAAAGAAAGAAAGAGGCACCTCTTTCTTCTCAAGGAATGGAAGATATTGCTACAATCTGCTGTGGGCTTTAGGATCATCACGGCATCCTTGAAGGTTGTGGGCGTGTCAGATTTTTTTCATTTTTGGGAAAATCTCATACTCTCTTCAACCCAAGGATGCTGTGATGATCTAGACCTCAGCAATCAACAACAAGATTACTCCTCCTTCATGGCCCAATCATCCCATTGTTGTAATGTTCCCTCCTCTCTCCTTATTCTTTCTATTTTGAATCGTTGAATTTCTCTAGTGCTTAAGTTTATAGCATGGCCTTTGATTCTTTGCATTCATAATATTCATATGGGATTGCTCTTCCCAACTTCGTTAAGATTTCTTTCTGATTTATGTGCCAGCATGGTGTGGAGGAACAAGATCTAGCCCATCCATCATAAGGGTCCCGTATGTTCACATCGAAAATCTTGGCTGCAGTACTCTTTCGATGCTATTGTTATCATCATCAATCCCATTAGTTGGATTATCTGGCTCTTTGAGTTCTTGAATTTTTCAGTTGGATTATCTGGCTCTTTGAGTTCTTGACTTGGACTAGATCTTTGACATTATATTCATGGGACGCTTTCCTAACTTGGGTAAGATTTCTCCCTGGTTCTTTTGGGGACCATTATTATCATTTTTTTTTCTGACTCGGGGTGACTCCTAAAAACTCATTTAGGTTCGAGTTGAGTCATGACTCACCCAAGTGAAGGGTAAATCTGCCTGACTCACCCAAGCCAAGCCGACCATACTAGTCCCAACCAAGTCCCAGTCAACTCAGACAAGTCTTCTGTGCAATTCAAAATGTGAAGTGAGTCATGACTCACCCAAGTGAAGAGTAAATCTGCCCGACCAACCCAAGCCAAAAGTGACTCATGGCGCTGACTGTAGCAGTCCCAACCAAGTTCCAGTCAACTCAGACAAGTCTCATGTGCAATTCCAAATTTGAAGTTTGAGTTTTTGTTTCTTACTGGTGAAACTGAATACTTGAAATTCAAGTCAACAAATCTTTCATTTTTTTTCTTTTCTTTTTCTTCCTGCGGAATAACTGAGATGAATGAATTTTTTATCATAAAAATAATTCTTTTTTTTCTTTCTTTTCCACGATATGGATTCTTACAATAGTAATAATAATAATGGCAATCATTTAGATCTGGCACACACAATAAAATAATTAGGATTTATTCATAGACAATTTTTTCTACACCCACAAAAGGGAATGATTTGGACTGCAATCATCAACCTCCTTAGTTGCATTATCAACCTGTTTCATACTTGTCCAATTTTTTTCTATCTTTTTGGATTAGTAGGTCCTTGAGATTTTTATTTTTTTATTCCTAATGTTGGTAGATTTCCTAGTTCCTTGGGCACCATTATTTTTATCAATCTCATTAGTTGGATTACCAGTCTCTTCAGGGTTTTTTGTTTTTTGTTTTTCTTTTTTAATCCATTGGTCTCTAATATTACATTTATGAGAAATGATCATAAGCTTACACAGCTCACAAAGTCATGCGAAAAGGTTGGCTCATCATAAATATCACCTCTAACTAAAACCAGGTCGATCCAAGCAATAGGTGGGCCAGACCACTACAATGAGTGGACAGCCACCAATCCAATCCAATCCAAGATACAGTCATATGGGGGCAGATAAGCCTTATTTTCACTTTAGTTGCTCTTCATGAAAGGCCAACCTTTTGGGCAGATCAATTTATGGTGCTGGTGCCAATCCTACTCATTCTTCTACTCTATACATCTACACTCTTATAGTAAAAATATGCTCCAAGAGCATGCGTTTAAAAAAGATCAAGACCCCGCCACTGCCACCGCCGGAAGCAACGGCCCCAACCCTGAAAAATGACGGCTCATGGCCCCTCATTTCAGGGTGGGGTTCTCATGGCCTGCCACCTTGCGAGGACTACTAAACCAGCTTCATACTTTCTGGTGCCTTTGACTCTCGCTTGAGTCAGCCTAGCAAAATAAAGGGAGATTACATGATAATATCAAAGAGTCTGTTCCCTCGCACGTAAGAATTTGATAAATATACATGTTGTACATGTTCTTGGTAAAATCTAAATAGAATTTACAGAGATAACAAGTTGCCATACCTGGCTGCTGACTCTTTACCGGAAGTATATGGATATCAAAGGGATGTCGATCTCCCTGGCCAGGTCCACAACCAGCTGGTCAATCCTCTCCTTGTGCCTCGGCAACATGCTGTTGTAAAGCAGGCATATCCTGCATGAGATGCTGTAGGCTTTCAGGCCCTTTTCTTGCAGCCATTGCAGCAGCCCCCTCAGCGTCAAGTTCTGCCTGATGACCCAGAGGTCCCACACTGTCCAGCTCATGTCCCGGTGCTTGATCACCTTTGGTGGGACTGACTCAGCCATGGAGAAGATAGGCAGCACCAGGTTGGCGAATGAGTTCCTAGAGTCCTCCAGTTTGTACCCGCCCCCCAACACTTTGTACAGCTCGAGGCAGACGAGACCAGTGGCCATTGCTGTGGAAGTCGCGATGGCAGGGATGATCCTCCCAGAAATAAACTTGGCTTTTAGCTTGTCAACTTCAGGGATGCTGTAGCTCCTTGCCCACATATTTGCAAGCCCAGCGATGAAGTCCGTGTGGTAGTTTGTATCGTCAACCTACCTGTACATCAACAAGTAAAGCAGATAGAGAGACCGATGATCACACCGGAGTCCTCATGTAAGAATTAGCTTAGATGATCACATAGGAGTCCTCATATAAGAATTAGCTTGAGTTTTCTCTTGTGAGCTTCGATCCGGGTTATATCTCTTCTATTTCTTTTAACTTTTAATATGATAGTGGATTAGTGTCACTTTGTACCGTAATCAATGTCATGTAAAAATAAGTGAACTGTGAACATGTGCGCCTGCTTCTCAGGTGGATCTCTGGAGGCCCCATAATTTTCAGTCAGATGAGGTATGACCATCTGCGTATTGCATTTGGCACCTAATGTTCCAGACTCCAACAGTGGCTTCTGGATATACAAGCACCTCATATCCATAAAAATCTTGGCATTCACATTATCCAGTGCATTAATGACAGCATCAAGACTCTCCCAAAAAGCAACGTCAAACACATTTTCAGTCTCTGGGGATGCACGGTTTTGCAGGGCCTGTATACGGAGACGAGGATTAATAGAACCAGCAACAGTAGACTTCGCCTGCCTAATATTCCAACCACGGATTAGAAATTGTCTGCTGAGATTACTCTTCTCCATGACATTATAGCACATGCAGCATAAAAAGGACTGGCTCAAAGCTAATCATTTTTTCAGTAGCTAATTTGCGTCCCCCCATCGCAAGAGTCCCATTGGCATAACCCATCAGCAAAAAGCTTCTTACTCTTCGTGTTGAATAAACAGTGGACCCACCTCGTGTAATGCTAACGTTGCCCCTACTTTAGGTAGGAAATAGGTGCAAAACAATCTGCAGTGGCCCATTTTCACATGGAGCGGATTAAGTGAGACCCCGAATCTACGGAGGTGGGTGGGACCCATGCCTGTGGAGCTCATAGTGATGTATGTGTCTTAAATCCGCACTGTTCAATTATTTTGAAAGTCAATTTTAGGATATGATCCCAAAAATGAAGCTGACTCAATTCTTAGGTGGAGCACACAGCAGAAACAGTCGTGATTGAATCTCTACCATTGAAAACTTCATAGATTCCACCGGAATGTTTATTTACCATTGAACCTATTGATAAGGTAAAAAAAAACACTTAGATGAAGAAACCACATAAATATCATCTTGTTCTCAAGATTTTGTGGCCCACGAGAAGTTTTTAATAGTCGATCAACATTGTTTCCTGTGTTGGGAATAAGGATGCCGATAGTGGAAGCGAAAGTCGAACACCACACAGTAAAATATGCGATCAAACAAGAAACACAATGCAATCACACCACATAAGCATTCAACCACAAGAGATTGTCCGATTTTATGTGAAAAAACCCCTTAACAAGTTAAAAACCACGACACAAAGTGATCCACTATGATTCCAGAAAATTACAGAGATTGACAACCCACAAGCAAGGAAAAATAAAGAAAACCCAAGATCCCTCTCTCTCTCTCTCTCTCTCTCTCTCTCTCAAAACACTCTCCTATCTTCCTAACCCACTTAGGAAACCTTGGACACCTTAGGATACTATCTAAGTCCGGATACATGCCGTATTTATAGCAAATAATTTCAATTTAGAAACATCTTACGTACATCTTCGTAACTGCGTAAGAAAACGCGTGCATAGCCAACCGGTCGGAGCTAACACAAAACAATCCAAAAGAAAGCCAATAAACAAATTCACCACGCTGCCTCACCACCGACCGATCTGAGCCCCCTGTAGACCAGTCGTCCGATCGATCTAGGAAGCATGAAATTTATACAACGCCTTGCTATGCATCTGGGCCAAAGTAGTTAGACCGGTCGCCCGATCAGTCTGAGCACCCAAAAAGTACACAGTTTAAAGGCTCTCCAACAATCTCCATTAAGGCTTCAAATGTCAAATCAAAACCATCCTTACTATCTTCCTTATCTCATCTTCATCATAACTTCACCGCTTCTCGTGCCTAGTTCATGTACAATTTTGAAACATAGATCATATGCAGTACAATAGACCCATGTATGATTTATCCAACCATGGCCCACTTATTAGAATGGACGAAATCCATATTTATACTGCAAAGATGGTGGGCCCATGGTAAAGTAACATAGACCCTAGTCCATGAAAGATGGAATCCATAGCAATTGGTCTTTGTTATTAACGCACAGGATGCGGATTGATTACAACCCCCACTGGGACCTAGTCCATGAAAGATGGAATCCATAGCAATTGGTCTTTGTTAGGGGCTCTATAGAGCCCACCATGATGTATGTGTTTTATCCATTCCGGTAGATCAATTTTGGGCATAAGCCAAAAAGCAAGCAGATCAAAGGCTCAGATGGACCACACCGTAGGAAGAAGTGGGTATTGAAAGCCTCCCGTTGAAAAGTTCTTGAGAGCCACAGAAGTTTTAGATCAAGCTGATATTTATGTTTTCCCTTAATCCAGGTCTATGCTACCTTATGAACAGGTTGGATGGCAAACAAACATCACAGTGGGCCATAGGAAGTTTGCAACAGTAGGAGTTCAATCCCCACTGCTTCCTGTGCTGTGATCTACTTGACCATTCCATTTGTCTCCTTTTTTATAGCTCATGCCCTACAATGATCTTTCAAAATAGGTGGATGGCGTGGATAAAACATAAACATCACGTGGACCCCACGGAGCCCCTTTCCAACTTTCATTAGGCAACCTATGTATCTTGTATGTAGGCCCGTTGATATCATTCCTCTAGTTGACTATTTTTTTGTGCATGTTTAACCAATCGGGTGGATTATGAACGTTAAAGTGGGAAATAGGGCTTTGACTTTCAGGCCAAGGCAAATCAGACTAAGTTGGGCAGGGCCCACCATACTTTTTGGGCTTGGGATTAGGCCTAATGTGCTTGGGCCACGCAAGGTTTTGTCCACGTTGGGGGCCTGTTTGTATACCACCTAACATGTAACTTCTTAACTTTAGTTTGTTAAGCAGCACTGTGAAAGTAACTTATGTGATAAAAATTACTTATCCTAACAAGTTTCTTTCTTTTTCCTTTTTTCTTTTTTCTTTTTTTTACTTCTCTCTCCATGTGATGGATGGTCCGCATCAAAGGAGGCTCCACATGATGGGTGGGACACATCAAATGTGAGGTCAACATGGTGGATAGTAAAAGCTCATGCCGTTAGAGGATGGCATATCAATGTATATCAAGGGACTACACTCCACTCCCTGCATCGCGTCGGTTGGAACTATGCACGGAATGTACTGGGCAAGGTGGAGGGACACTCGCACCATAAACAGGCTGGGCTTGATTTTTTTACCATGTCAAATGTATATCAATATATATATCAAGGGACTTTAACAATCCAACATCCACATCAAAAGTAGGCCCCTAATAATGAATGATCCACACCCAAAGTAGGCTCCACATGATGGATGACCTACATTAAAGGTGGGGCCCAGATGATGGACCGTCCATATTAAGGTGGTAAATGTGTGCGCACTGACTTTGGCTGCACACAGTGCATACATTATTCACTCCCGATTGATCAATATAAAGATGGCATGCTTGGATTCCATTGGTGATTTTGGCTATTGCAGTCAGCTTTTTACTGCAAAATTCCTTAGGAATCAGCATTTTACCAAATAATTCCATAGGGAGTAGAAATTAAGGGTGGTACTTTTTGAGGAAGGAAATAACAAAAATGCCCTCATCCAAGTTTTTCTTTGAAAATTAGTGAAAGTTCAGACGTGTGGGACCACATGGTATGCATATGACATCCATGTCATCCAACATATGCACCCCGCCATGGTTATTGTACCAATAAAAAAATTCAGGCCAATCAAAACATCAGATGGGCCATACTTAAATTTGGATGTTTTGACTTTTGAGTTGTGTATCTCATTTTTTTATGAATTTTACCTTATGATTGGATTCCCAATATTTTGGATTCATCTAATACTCATGTTGTTCTGCACCTATTGGATAGGTTGGATTGGATGTTAGACACCTACCATGTGGCCCAACAATTTTAGATGTAGTTTTTCTTTTAAAAAAGCATTGCCAGAGAATATGCCCTTGGAGGCATTATTTGGTAAACTCAAAATCATAGAGGCAGTTTGTGGTAAATTTTTATTTTTATTTTCTATAGGGAAATAGTAAAAATACTAGGTCTTTAGAGGCAGCATTTTTTTTGCAGAGAAAAAATGAGTCCTTACTCATACCTCTATGGTAGAGTCAGAGAGTTTTCTTCTCATTTCCTCCCGTATTCTTTGGTCCTAAGAATGCTGGTTTTAAGAATGAATGATTGCCCTTCTCTGACCTTTGCTGACCAATCAGAGAGTGGATAGCTAATGTGTTTCACTTATTTAATGGGGTCTATGGTCAGTCTGTGACCCTTGGATGCCAAATGCATCCTTGAGGTGATCTCAAAGTTTCTACAGGGTGGAGATGATAGGGTTGGTTCATGGATTTTTCTTCATTTTGTCATATTTCACTCAAAGGGTTGAAGGGGGATAGTGCATCAAGATGTTCGCAAGGGCCAACTTGATCCTACACCATGTCATGGATTTGAGCATCCATTGTGGTGAAATTCCACTGTGGTGTGAGTGTGTGAGTAAAACAATCTTGTTCATTCAAACCTCCCTATCTCATTTCACATAGCCCACTTCAGTTATGGATTAATCTGGATTTTGGGCTCTAGGCCTAACATGGGGATGCATGGATAGGTTGGATGGCAATCATACAGTACGGTGGACCCCACAAAGCTTGAAGGTATGGTAATTACCATGTGTTCGAACCTTGAGGGCCAAACTTTGCAGATGAAATTATAAAAGAGACTGATCCATACTCACATTCATTATCGAATAATGGTGAGCCATAGAAAAATCTCCATGCCATTATAGCACATGCAGCATAAAAAGGACTGGATCAAAGCTAATCATTTGTTCAGCAGCTAATGGGATAACCCATCAGCAAAAAGCTTCGTACTCTTCGTGTTGAATAAACAGTGGACCCGCCTCGTATGATGCTAACGTTGCCCCTACTTAGAGGTAGGAAATAGGTGCAAAACAATCCGCAGTGGCCCATTTTCACATGGAGCGGATTAGGTGAGACCCCGAATCCACCGAGGTGGGTGGGACCCCTGACTGTGGAGCTCACAATGATGTATGTGTCTTAAATCCACACCGCTTCAACCATTTTGAAAGCTTATTTTAGGGTATGATCCCAAAAATGAAGCTGACTCAATTCTTAGGTGGAGCACACGGCAGAAACAGTCGTGATTGAATCTCTACTATTGAAAACTTCATGGATTCCACCTGAATGTTTATTTACCATCAAACCTATTGATAAGGTAAAAAAAACACTTAGATGAAGAAACCACATAAATTTCATCTTGTTCCCAAGATTTTGTGGCCCACAGGAAGTTTTTAATGGTGGATCACCACTGTTTCTTGTACTATGGCGCATCTGGGATTTGAAACGACATTTTTTTTGGATAATGCCCTAAAATGAACTTTCAATACAAATCGTCCGCATAGATGTAGTCACATACATCACAGTGGCCTCACAGTCAGGGGTCCCACCCACCTCGGTGGATCAAAGGTCTCACCTAATTGAATCGGGATTCTTGTTGGCTGCCAAACCGGAAAAACTTGATTTGAGCTTTTCTATTGGTCCATATCATCACATACATTTGCAACCATATCATATTCCGGATTGCAACGTGATCACAATAATGTCATGCAGTGTAATGTGGACCAATGAAAAGCTCCAAAAAGAGTTTTCTTATTTGGCAGCCAGCGGAGGATACTGGCTCCCATTTTCACAAGGGTATTTCCATCATTTTCGTTTAGAATCTGGATCCTCACCAATTAGCTCGGTGCCCAATGGTCTGAGCAAAGGATACGGACTCTTTCGTTTAACAGGAATCGGATTGCGTCCTGAGTTACTCGATACGTTCTTGTTGGAGAGTCTTCAAACCTTGTGCACGTTTGGGTGCTCAGATCGGTTGAGCGACCGGTCTCACGTTTGTGGTCCAAATGCACGTGAAAATAGAGAAAGCAGTAATTTTCTATGTGTGCCCAAACTAGTCGGCCGACTGGTCGTCAGTGGGCTCCGACCGGTCGAGCAACCGATCGGTGGTGAGGCAGTGACGGGTCTGCGTGTTGGTTTCTTCCCTGGACTGTTTATGTGCATAGTGCGACCGGTCGACTGTGCGCGCGGGTTTTTTGCGCAGCTCATAGTACTGCGCAAGGTGTTTCTATTTTCGGATTTCTACTTATTTAAGGAGTTGTAATCCGACTTAGATTAGTATCCTAAGGTGTCCAAGGTTTCCTATTCATATTAGGAAGAGGGGAGAGGTGTGTGTGAGAGAGAACTTGGGGTTTTCTCTATTATTCCTTGCTTGTGGGCTGTCAATCTCTGTAATCTTCTGATATTCACAGTAGATCGTTTTTTGCCGTGGTTTTTTACCCATTGATGAGTTTTTCCACGTAAATTCAGAGTCTCTTGTGGTTAATGCTTGTGTGTGATTGATTGCATCTTGTTTACTTGTTTGATCTCGCATTGCTTCACGTGTTCGGCGTTCCGCTTCAGCTGTCGGCTTTCCCCACAGTTCTTATAGTACTAAGTAAACTCAGTTGGGCCCACCGTAAATGTATGTGGTTTATCTACACGGTTCATCCATTTTTCCATATCATTTAATGGGTTGAAACCAAAATTGAAGCATATCCAAAACTCAGGTGAACCATACCACAGGAAACAGTAGGTATAATGATCTCCACCGTTGAAACATTTCTAAGGCCTGCAGTGATGTTTATTTGTCATCCAACCTGTTCACAAGATCGACGTAGACATTGATGAAGGGAAAAGAGAAACATCAGCTTGATCCAAATCTTCTGTGCCCCCAAGAATTTTTCAACGGTACGAGTTCAATTCATATTATTTCATGTGGTGTGGTCCACTTAAGATTTTGATATGCTTCATTTTTTATTTTTTTATTTTTTTTTTTATAAAACTATAAAATTGTCTTTTAAAATAAATGAAAGGAGCGGATAAAATGCATAAATTACGGTGGAGCCCACAGATTTTACGCAGTACGCTTAGCTTACTGAGCTACTCATGTCGAGCAAGCACGAAAAACTCACTCAAAGTTTTGGGTCGTGGTTGTATTCGTGCTTTCCCTTCATCCATCCAGGTGAGAATCACCTTATGAACGGGTTGAATGGCATCCAAACATCACGGTGAGCTCTAGGAAGATTTCAACGGTGGGGTGTCTCCATCCCCACTGTTTCCTAATGGTCAGCCCCGTTTGAGTTTTGGGTTCATGCCCTAAATGAGCTGACGTAAGGATGGACGGTGTGAATGTGAAACAAACACCGTGGTGGGCCCCACATAGCTTTGGGTTGCAGGGATCCCTGTGACCCCGGATTACAAGCTAGAGATGATGGACGCGGATTAGCTACTGACATGTTGAGTAGCCAAATCTCACTACTGAAGTGACGTCACATAGTCTGTGGGCTTAGGATGATGTATGTGTTGTATCCACACCCTCTTTGCATTTGGAGAGACCATTTTAAGGCATGACTCAAAGAACTAGGAAGATCTAAAGCTCAAGTGGACCCACCACAGAAAACAGTGGGGACAGTTACATCCACCGTTGAAAATTTCCTAGGCCCACCATGATGTTTATTTGAGATCCAACCTGTTCATAAGTTCACACAGATATGGAGGAAAGGAAAACACAAATACCAGCTTGATCGAAAATTTCTATAGCTTCTAAGAAGTTTTCAGCGATGGATGTCATTGTCCCCACTTTTTTGTGGTGGGGTTCACTTTGTTGGAGAGCCTTCAAATTGTGCACGTTTTGGGTGCTCAGACCGGTCGGGCGACTCGATCGATCTGGCCGAATGGCCCAGATGCACAGCAGGTCCTTGGACAATTTTCATGTACCCTAGACCGGTCATTCGACAGATCTGCAAGGGGCTCCGACCAGTCGACTGCGAGGTAGCGTGAATGGCTCTATGTATTTTTCTCCCTGGACTGTTTTGGTGCTAGGTCCGATCGGTCGACTGCGTACGCGTTTTCTTGCGCAACCACGCGGTAATGCGTAAGAAGTTGCTATTTTCGATTTATTGCCTATATAAATAGGTTGTAATTGAGGTAAGCAAGTATCCTAAGGTGTCCAAGGTTTTCTAATCGTGTTAAGAAGAGGGGAGAGTGTTTTGTGGTAGAGAGAGTTTAGGTTTTCTCTGTTTTCCTTGCTTGTGGGCTGTCAATCTCTGTAATCTTCTGTTTATCATAATAGATCGCTTTGTGCCGTGGTTTTTTACCCATCGAGGGGTTTTTCCACATAAATTCGGATTCTCTTGTGGTGAATGCTTGTGTGTGGCTTGATTATATAGTGTTTCTCCTTTGATCTTACATTACTCTGTGCGTTCAGCTTCTGCTTCCACTGCCGATTTTCCCAATAAGTGGTATCAGAGCTAAAGTTGGGGTGGAGTAGAATTCAGATCTAAGACGAGAAGATGGGATCAAGCACAAGATTCGAGATAGAGAAGTTCTCTAGCAAAAATAACTTTGAGCTATGGAAGGTGAAGGTTGAATCCGTCCTAGTTCAGCAAGGGCTTGATGAAGCTCTTAGAAAGCAACCCGAAGCTATGAAAGATGATGAGTGAATGAAGCTCGACAAGAAGACTAGAACCTCAATCCTGTTAAGCCTTACGGATGATGTCATCTTCACGTCACGAAGGAAAAGACTGCGGCTGAAACGATGACGAAGCTAGATAAGGTTTATGCCAAAAAGTCTCCAGTGAATCACATGTACCTGTTGATGCAGTTGTTCACCTTGAGGATAACTGAGGGAAAGGATATGGAGGACCACTTAAGCACGTTCAATAAGCTGATTCGCATATTGGTGGAGATCGATGAACCGATGAAGGATGAATATCAAACATGCATCCTATTAAATTCTCTTCCAGATTCATATGAGTCATTCAGGGACTCTGTGTGCGCAAGGAGGGAAACCATTAATGTTAAGACCGTTATCTCAACCCTCCAGTCAAAGGCGATGAGAAAGAAAAGTGGTGATGTGGGTTCTCGTTATTTCATAGAGGCACTGATTATGAGGGGAAGAAGTTCTGAGCATGGTGGTGGATATTTGAAATCGGAATCTAAGGCCAAGGGCAAAGGGAAAGCTAAGGTAAAGTGCTGGAATTGTGGTCAGGAAGGCCACATGAGAGGGGATTGTCAGAATCCCAAGTTGAAACAAGAGAATTATGGAAATTCTTCTGGAAAGGTCGCTCATACCGTAAAGGACAATGACGATCTTTGTGAAGTTCTAACTGTATCTGGCAAGGGATCTCACGGTAGTAAGTGGATCGTAGATTCAGGAGCTTCATGTCACGTGTGTCTTGACCAGAGTTCATTCACGACATACAGGGAGTATAGTGGTGAATTGTGTTTGTGGGCGATGGCTACGCTCATAAGGCTGTGAGTATTGGTACGGTGCACATCAGGATGTTGGATGGGGTCGAACGAGTCCTGAAAGATATGAATCACGTCCCCAAGATGAAGATGAATGTGATTTCTCTTGGTGCACTTGAGGCAAAAGAGTGCGTGTTCATCGGCCGCGATCGTTGTTGTGAAGTGTTGAAGGGGGCACTCATGTGTATGAAGGTGTGGACGCTCGCCTCTCCGCGCTCCCGAATTCTCCCTTCCTTTCGGAAAAGGGGTGGTGCGTGTGCGCAAATCGCCGTTTGTGCCACTAGCTCGCCTCGTTCTCGAGGGCTTTTTCTCGATTGTCGTATTAAGCTAGATGTGTTGGATGAGTTTGTGTAATACCAGAGTCGCCACTAGCCAGTTACTTCGAATCTACAGTCGGCTAGACCCCGTAGAAACGTTAGAGAAAGGAATCCAAAGATTCCTTCCTCTAAAATGACTCATTTTGATCTGCGGCCAGAGATTCGAGGTAAGGGATCACGGTTACAGGGTCGGAAGATGTTAGGCACCCCACACTGCCCGTACTGAAGTACGGTCTCTACTTCACAGAATCGAACTATTACTTGAAAGTCTGATTTATTCCTCGTATATTCTCATGAATGATATGATGCATGAATGCAGGTCTGAACAATAAGAGTTTCTGATTAGCAGGTTTTCATTAACAAGCAAGCCCAGAGCATACGCTCGAACTGACAGGTGCTTTATGTGGGATGCATGCTGTGTATTTGAATAATCAAAGTGCTTGTAGTGACATGATAAGCAGGGGGGTTGGAAGAAAAGTAAATGTTGCACTTATGCTAAATGCGAATGAGATGATGCTAGTAGAGAGTAGCTGGATGGACGGAAGTGTCGCTAGGGTTTGTTTCGAGTGGCTAGATCAAGACTTGGGTGGCTTAGGAGACTTAGACCAGGGTCAGGCTGGGCTGAACCAGGGTTAGGCTCTTCTCACTCGGGCTCTCCTTGGTGGAGGAATGGACTAAAAGGGGGAGATGGACTCGAAACTAATGGGATTACTCTTGGGCTTGAGGGATGCTGTGAATGAGAAGGGGTAGGGGTACTTATAGCAGCGGAGAGTGGCAACTCTCGTAAATAGTTTTGGGCGGCACCCTGGGGGCCGCCCATACGGCCGCGCTACTCCGACTTCGGAGCGTACGACCTCCGAACCTGAAGTAGAAAAGCCCGAGGTTCGGAGTCCAGACCTGCTCCGAAGCTGTGGTTCGAAACCAGGTGAGTTGGCTGGGTTTGAAAAATGGGTTGACACGGTGAGTTGACTGGGTGCATGGGCTGGACTGACCCGGTGAGTCGACTCGGTGATTTGACTCGGCGGGTTAACTCACCAAGTTTGACTTTTTTACGATTTTTTGACTGGTTTTTCTTATGGGGGATTTTTCAGGCTGATGTTTAGGGGTGAGTTGACTGGGTTCAAGCTTGAGTTAGGTTATGGATTGGGGCTTACAAGGGTGAGCTTGGCTGGGTTTGGACATGGGATTTGGGGGTATGGTCCTCCATTCATTCAGCTATCTCTACCCACATTGTAGCCGAAGGTGAGGTGTCTACAGAAGGCACAAAGGTGTGGTCATCTTTACAAGTTGATCGGGAGCACAATTCACGGTGGAGCTATGGGATTGGCAGCGAAATCCACGATTGCTTATATGTGGTAAGTGCCCAAGGGCCACATGAGAAGAGCGGAAAAGGGCATGAATGTGCAAGGTTAGAGTCGATAGTGGCACGAGAAGCGGTGGAGCTATGATGAAGATGAGATGACAAAGTAAAGATATTTTTTATTCGACATTTGAAGCCTTAATGAATATTGTTGGAAAGCCTTCAAACTGTGCACGTTTTGGGTGCTCAGACCGGTTGGGCGACCGGTCTGGCCGAATGGCCCAGATGCACATCAGGTCCCTGGACAGTTTTCATGTACCCTAGACCGATCTGCAGGGGGCTCCGACCTGTCAGCTGCAAGGCAGCGTGAACGGGTCTGTGTATTTTCTCCCTGGACTGTTTTGGTGCTAGGTCCAACCGGTTGGGCGACCGGTAGACTGCGCACATGTTTTCTTGCGCAACCACGCGGTAGTGCGTAAGAAGTTACTATTTTCGGTTTGTTGCCTATATAAACGGGTTGTAATCGAGGTTAGCAAGTATTCTAAGGTGTCCAAGGTTTCCTAATCCTGTTAGAAAGATGGGAGAGTGTTTTGTGGTAGAGAGAGCTTGGGTTTTTCCTGTTTTCCTTGCTTGTGGGTTGTCAATCTCTATAATCTTCTGTGTATCATAGTAGATCAGTTTATGCCGTGGTTTTTTACACGTTGACGGTTTTTTCACGCAAATTCGAATTCTCTTGTGGTGAATGCTTGTATGTGACTTGATTGCATAGTGTTTCTCCTTTGATCTTACATTACTCTACATGTTTAGCTTCTGCTTCCGCTGCCAGTTTTCCCAACACCTTTGAGCTTTGGATCTTCCTTGTTCTCTGGATCATGCCCTAAATTGGCTTCTCGAAATGCCAGTAACAAGATTCACTACTCAACCTATCAGTAGCTAATTCGCGTCCTGAGAGGATAGGTCGAGCCCAACGCGAATTAGCTACTGAACCCTCACTATTAAAGTGATGTTTCCAACTTATGTGGGCCACCATTATGTATGTGTTGCATCCAAACCGTTCATCCATTTAGAGATGTCATTTTATAGCAGGAGACAAAACTTGAGGTAGATACAAAGCTCATGCGGACCGTACCATAGAAAACAGTGGGGACAGTGATACCCACCGTTGAAGACTTCCTACGGCCACCATGACATTTATTTGAGATCCAACCTTTTTATAAGTTAAAAAAGACATAGAATAAGGGAAAACACAAATATTAGCTTGATCGAAAACTTATGTGGCCCCAAAAGTTTTCAGCGGTGGGCATCACTGTGCCACTTTTTCAGTGGTGGGATCCACTTGAGATATCGATCTGCCTCATTCTTTATATAGTTTCCTAAATTGATCTCTCCAAATGAATGGACGGTGTGGATGCAGCACATACATGATGGTGGAGCCCACAAAATGTGGTGACGTCACTTCAGTAGCGGACTCGCTACTGTCGGGTTCAGTAGCTAACCCGCGTCCGGTTGATACGGAAGAACCGTAAGCCATCTCACTTCAATACACGTGGGCACGGTGATGTGTCAATCAAGACCATCCACGTAGTCCTACTATGGATGGAAAACAATTCACGAAACACCTAGAGATGATCCGATCCATCTAAAAGGTAGCCTTCAAGGCTCCTTTAGTGAGTACCTGAAAATGAAGAAAACTGGTGGATAAGATCGTCTGATAAATGTTATTTTCGAATGTAGGGCAACCATGATGAGTTTAACTAGATGGACGGTCCTGATTGATACATATCCTGCCACATGTAGTACGGAGAGGTGGCCCTACCATATTTCACTTCTTCATCCTCAACGCATTATATCCCTTCACAAATTGGCAGGTTTCGTTAAGTTGGTCCAGCCGCTGCTGTGCCTTATTACGATAATGGGCCACTTGTAGGTGGACCACACATGTATGTTGCATGTGGACCACGATCATTTTCGATATCTTCAGCTCACAGAATACCCCCAAATCTCTCTTTTTGCTGCATAACACAACTTTTAATGTGTAAAACCTTATAACCCTTTGCAATGACTTTTGTGTTACATCCACACTATCCATCAATTTTTCAAATGAATTTAGAGAATGATTCAAAAAATGAGGTACATCCAAAGCTCAAGTGATCCACACCTAAGAAAGCAATGGGGATTACATAAATTGTGGTTGAAACCTACCTAGGGCCAAGCGTGAGGCTTATTTGACATCTAACCTGTTCATAAGGTCACCCATACCTAGATGAAGGTACAACACAAATATCTGCTTGATCAGAGCCGTCTGTGGCCCTAAGAAGTTTTCCAAGGTAGCATCAAATCCATTGTTTCCTATGGTGTGTTCCACTTGAGCTTTGGATCTGCCTTGTTTTTAGCCTTATTACCTAGAAAGATCTGAAAAAACATATTAACGGTGTGGATCTTGGAAATAAATCATTATTGTCCGGATAAATTCCCCACGTCAAGAAATTCCACTGCTCTAAGAGAAGAAAATCCGGACGGTTGAAATGTGGAACTTCCGTGGGGCCCATCTTGATGTATTTATTAGATCCACACTGTCCAACCATTGTTTTTCATACTATTTAGTCATGAGGTCGAAAAGGAGTCAGATCCAAGTCTCAAGTGGGCCACACAACAGGAAAGAGAGGGAATTGACCACCTACCATTGAAAACTTATTGGGGCCACAGAGTCGACGTCTGTGTTTTCCCTTCAACAATGTCTGAGTGACCTTATGAAGTGGTTAGATGGCAAATAAACCTCCAAGTGGACCGTAGGAAGGTTTTGTTACTCGTTCAATCCCATGCTTTTTGTTGTGTGGTCCACATGATCTTTGGATGTGCCTCATTTTTTGTCTTATGTTTTAGAATAATCTGAAAAAATTGGTGGACAGTGCGGATCTAACAGATAGATCATGGTGAGGCCCAGAGAAATTCAACACGGTAAAAGTGTTAAGAGGGAGAATCGGCTTGTTTCGTGAGCTGACGTCATTAGTGATGACGTGGACCAATGAGAATAGACGATCCGCACTCTTATTTAGACAGTGCATATGCCCACAGAAACGGGAACAATGTTAACTTTCTCCACACAAACCTATATCCATTGTTTGATGTCGTGTGGCCCATCTGAGTTGTGGGTCCAGCTGATTTTTGGCCTCAGGGCGTAACATGGACGATAGAACCTGATAGACGGAGTGGATATTAAATATACAACATAGTGGCCCCACAGGATCGGGTGTTCAACACACCGCGTCAAACGAGTGTTCTAGACGATTCCATTGCCCAAATCGTCCAGTGCTACATCGTAACCAACCGTTTGTTTCAAAGATTTTAAAAGAAAGAAAGAAGAGGCACCTCTTTCTTCTCAAGGAATGGGAGATATTGCGACAATCTGCTGTGGCCTCCAGGATCATCACGACATCCTTGAAGGTTGTGGATGTCAGATTTTTTTCATTTTTTGGGAAAATCTCATACTTACTTCAACCCAAGGATGCTGTGATGATCTGGACCTCAGCAATCTACAACAAGATTACTCCTCCTTCATGGCCCAATCATACCATTGGGGTAATGTTCGTTCCTCTCTATTTTGCATCGTTGAATTTTTCTAGTCCTCAGGTTAATGCACCTTTGATTATTTACATTCATAATATTCATATAGGATTGCTCTTCCTAACTTTGGCATGTAGGCACAAGATCTTGTCCATCTATCATGAGGGTCCCTAATGTTCACATCCTGGTCCAAGAATCTTAGTGGACCAACCTGATATTTAGCCCAGAAAATCAACTAATTGTGATGCCCACCTTATCAATGTCCAAGATATTGCACCTGTCTGCGGTGCTGGCGCATGTGGTAGTTTGCACATGGTATGCAGTATGCACACTTGGCAAACCTCTTAAGTTGGATTTTACCCCCTTCTTATTTGAGTTCTTGAATATTTCTCCTGTTTACCATTGTTATGGTCATATCATCATCAATCCGATACCATTGTTATCATCGTATCATCATCAATCCCATTAGTTGGATAATCTACTTCTTTCAAGTTCTTAAATTTTTTAGTTGGATTATCAACCTACTTTTGACATTATATTCATGGGACGCTTTCCTAACCTGGGCAACATTTCTCCCTGGTTCTTTTGGGGACCATCATTTCTTCGAAGGGCAAATCTGCCCTGACGTGACTCATGGCGCCGACCCATACCATTCCCAAACAAGTCCCAGTCAACTCGGACAAGTCGTCAATCCATGATTGTTATTAATATTATCAACATCCTTAGTTGCATCATCAACCTGTTTCATAGTTGTCCAATTTTTTTTTCCATTATTTGGATTGGTAGGTCCTTGAGAATATATTTTTTTCCTAATGCTGGTAGATTTCCTAGTTCCTTGGGCACCATTATTATTATCAATCTCATTAGTTGGATTACCAATCTATTCAGTTCTTTTTTTACCCTTCTTTTTCTTTTTCGAGTTTTTTCTTTCAATGGGTCTCTAAAATTACATTTATAGAAATGATCATAAGCTTACACATAGCTCATCAAAGTCATACCAGAAGGTGGGCCATACCACTAAAATGAGTAGGCACCCACCAATCCAATCCAAGATACAGTCATCAGGAGCCAATCAGCCTTATTTTCACTTCAGGTACTCTTCATGACGGGACAACCTCTTGTGCTGATCGGATTTCCTAAACCTGTTACTCAATTCATCTACACTAAAGCTACACTCTACAAGAAAAATATGCACCAAAAACATGAGTTTAGAAAAGATCAAGACGCCGCCACTGCCGGAAGCAGAGGCCCCAACCCTGAAAAATGACAGGTCATGGTGCCTCATTTCCGCGTGGCGCCATCATGGCCTACCACCTTGTGAGGACTACTAAACTGGGCGGCTTCTTTCTTTCTGGATCCTTTTGATTCTCAGTTGAGGCAGCCTAGCAAAACAAAGGGAGATCACATGATAATATCAAACAGTCGCTGTGGTTCCCTCGCAGTAAGAATTTTGATAAATATCCATCTATTACATGTCCTCGGTAAAATCTAAACAGAACCAACACAGAGAACAAGTTGCCAGACCTAGCTAATTACTCTCTATCGGAAGTATATGGATATCAAAGGGACGTCGATGTCATTGTCTTCGTCATCCTCGCAGGCCACCACAACATCCAAATGGCGCCTGTATGCAGGGACCTCAACCCTGGCGATCTCCCTGGCCAGGTCCACAACCGGCCGGTCCATCCTCTCCCTGTGCCTTGGGAACATGCTGTTGTAAAGCAGACAAGTCCCGCATGAGATGCTGTAGGCATTAAGGCCCCTTTCTTCCAGCCACTGCAGCAGCTCCCTCAGCGTCATGTTCTGCCTGATGACCCACCGGTCCCACACCGTCCAGCTCATGTCCCGGTGCTTGATCACCTTGGGCGGGACTGGCTCGGCCATGGAGAATAGAGGCAGAGCCAAGTTGGCGAACGTGTTCCTATAGTCCTCCAGCTTGTGCCCGCCCCCCAACACTTTGTACAGCTCAAGGCAGACAAGACCGGTGGCCATTGCCGTGGAAGTCGCGATGGCGGGGATGATCCTCCCAGCAATGAACTTGGCTTTCAGCTTGTCGACTTCAGGGATGCTGTAGTTCCTTGCCCGCATATTTGCAAGCCCAGCTATGAAATCCATGTGGTAGTTTGTATCGTCATCCTGCGCATACAGACAAATAAAGCATACAGAGACTGATGATCACAATGGAGTGTACATGATCCAGCTTCATGAAAAAGAATTACAGGACCCGATGGTGATCCATAGAATTTTGCTGATGTTTTCAAGTCCATCCATATATGCTAGCCCCAGTGGTGATCCAGACTGTTGATCCGATGGACCCTACCAACTGTTAGGGATGCCCTGGAAGTTTGGTAGATTGCAATGTGGAATTTTGCTGCTTCAGTCTTAAACCATAATATGTTTTGTCACCCACTGATAAAAGGGTTTAGGACCAACAAATCTGGGAGATTCGTGGGGCATTTCCCATCCACTGGACTGCTCCTATAAACAGATCATTAGCTCTGCATCTATGGAAATGAAAAGTTTGCTGATGGCTCAGGACTCGAAAGTAATTCCTCTCTATGGGAAAAGGGCGAACCTTCTCAAACTGTATTGGTTTCATCCGGAACCCAGGTGGCAGCTTCGTAGCACACTCTTCCACCTTGACAATCAGATCATTGATAACAGCAGCATCATCAGCAGAGGCAGCAGCGAGGCTAGTCGCTTTCTCATCAGTCTCAATCTTTACCCCTTCCCTGGGACGGACTCAGGGACTATCACTTTATCCACAGCATCAGCCAATTTATTTGGGTTCTTGGCCCAGTCAGGTATAGGGATCCCAAATGTCTCAGCACGTAGTATCGATGCTGCCATAATGAAGTGAAGGTGGCCAGGGATCAGATGATGAGAATTCGAGAGGGTCGGGGAAAACGCTTGGGAGCTGACCAGAAAGGTGCCCCCGTGCTGGTGGCAGCGTCTTCAGGGAAAGTAAAAGTCAACTGCTTCACACGATTAGTGTAGTAGTCTTCAAACCTGGTTTGCGTAAGGTTACAATTGTCAGTAACAGACAGTATTATAGAGTGAACAGCGTGCAAAGATGACTGCTCACTGTATCACCGGTCAGTAATAACGAATAGAAAATGAGTACAAAATCTTTGCTAAATCCAGCCTTCACTCGACACATGGGCACCTGATGCCTGTGTGGAACATCCGAACCTTGCATAAGATGGGCTCTCTGTGCAGATCACCTGGCCCAAAAATCAGGCCACTAAACCCATCAAGTGGACCAAACGGTGAATTGTTTAAAAACAAAAAAAAAAAATCTGCCAATGCCCCTGCCTAATGAGTGGACTGGAGTGATTTTTTGAGCCAGAGTCATCTGTGAAAAGCCCAGATGTTAGCGT